>CM057234.1:37744045-38994045 GCA_029891385.1 Erythroxylum novogranatense | reverse complement strand
TGTTATTAGATTAAAAAAGTTGGAAAATGGAAAAGTGTTAGTCTTGTGTATCCCAAAAGGATAATAATGTGTTGTATCCCAAAGGGATTAGCATCTCAAATGAGATAGCCAAATGTGAAAAAAAAGTGTGTATTCAATTTATTTCAGGTGTTTAGTTTTAGTTTGGTTGTTGACATCAATTCCTCATTTAGTGCGCATGCTCATATTTTTCTTCTTTCACTTCATCCATTCATCTAGCCCTCCGCTCATTACAACCCCGAAAGACCTCTTGATCTTCAAAATGATAATCCTTGTAGTGAGAAATAGAATTGATACAAGCCTATGGTAGGAGATGCATTAAGCAGATTGAGAGAAAATATCCTTAAACACAAGTGAGTTGAGCGTAAACACCATATCCCGAGTGATTCTCTGTTGTTCAATCTCACGTGCTTAAATTCTTTCAGTGTTTATTTTATTAGCACTCTTTCAATTTGCTGCGTTTAAATTCTGATGAAGTAGATTGCGTCATTTCTGTTATTATTTGAGCATGGGCATAATTTTCTTTTACTCTTGTACCTTTTTGACTCTTGTAAGCTTTTTCCAGGAGTACAAAGGTTTACGTGTGGGGAAATTTGATTGAGCCAAATTTATACTATAAATTGGCCCTAATTTCTTAAGTGATTATGCACTTGTTGACTCCTAATTCATGATTTTTGTGCTTAAATTGGTTCCTCATATCGAGCTTTTATAATTTGCACATTGTCGTATTTTGTTGTCATTTGATATTAATTTCTGCATAACTTTTATTGGGACAATTGATAACGCAAATGTGTTGTATTTTTGTAGGAACAATGGAGTTAACGAGAAAGTCAATATCGTGAGAAGCCATCCATTCGTTGAGCGAACCATGACCATTCGCCATGATTTAATTTATTAATGTAAATTAATTAAATGACGAAAGTGACCATTCTTCATTCGCCGCAGTGAATCGCCGCCATTAGTCATGACGAATGTCTGATACCGGAACCCTAAAATAGCAAAATTATCCTTTGTTTCGACGGGCCCGCATGAAACTTCCTATAAAACCTTTTATTTTAGGTTAAATGGGGACGGCCGCAATCCGAGGGAACACTTCTCCTTCTTCGTTTTTCTCTGTTTCTCTAATAGGTTTAGTTTTCTTATTTTGCGGTGGCGACCACCAACGAAGAACATCCGCGATAAGAACACTTCCATTCTCATCTTCAAGCACCATTCTATTCATCACTTTCGCTACCGTCGTTGGAGCCATAGGTAGCTTTGGAGTTCCAGCGATGATGGCTTCTTCCACGATTATGCAAGGTGAGGTTTCGATCTCCGAAGATGTAGCAACGGTCCGAGTTCCATGAGCTTTAAGGGTGTCGATCATTGTTTTGAATTTCGTCATGGTTTTGTAACAACTCCGAGTTGGAGATTGCATTGTATGACCGAATGAATCTTGCTATAGTTTAGTAGGATGTTAAACTTTGATCTATGTTAAGGATTGGTTTGTGTTGAATATTGTGCTGAATACATGAAGTCTCATGTATATCGGTCGATTTTGCATTAATTAACCTAATCGCCTAGTTGTGTTTGGTTAAGTTGGTTATGTTATTATCGATTGATTTATTGCATAAATCATTTCATACAATACACTAAGGGTTTTAACAAGTTTTAATTTATCGAGTTGATCAATTAAATCTTGGACTTAACGAGTTATTAAGGTTGTGTTTTGAAACTTAGTGGATTTCAAACCCGACATTTATTTTGAACGATGATGACCCGATTTGTATTTTCGTGGAGAACTTTAGTTAATTGTTTTCAATCTTAATTATTTTCAATTGTGCGGTTTATTCTAAAATCCCAAAAAATATTTGATTCACTTTGCTTTCTTTAGTTTAAAAGATCAAGCCAAAACCCCCTTTAATTGCTTTAATTGCATGCATCATTAGACTAGGCTAGTCTTAAGATCAATTCTACACTGGTTCCTTGAGAGTCGACCCGGGGTTGCACCCTGTGTTGCAATTCTTGGTATAAATTGATTTTGACCGGTTTCCAAGAATCAATCTTAGGATTGAACGATAAGCCGTGATCACTAAAAAATGAAATAGCTCACAAAAGTATTATAACAAAACGTTTAATTTGCTCTCAAATAATTCTTGCAAATATTTTAAATCACATTTTACTTGAATTCCACTTCAAGTCCTATCAAAATTGGTATTAAATGACCTTTATTTATATTATAAGAAATCAAATTAATAGTTAAAACCTTATCATCATCGATTGGTCCCAAATATAAAATTATCATTGTACATAAATTTTTAAAGGAAGACTAGCCTCCTTCTCATTAGCATCTCCTCATTTCTTTATAATAGGTCTATATCTTACATATTACTAGGGGTTATATTACATGGTGACACTTTCATAGTATGTTTAATATGGATTTTATAATGTTTTTCTATGTTTAGTTAATTATCTTATATGTAATGATTTTAAGGAGAAAACACAAACTTTAGTGCAACTTTCTCTATTATTGTCCAATTGAAGAAATATTAGAGTGATTTGTAAGATAATATGACAAGTAATAACTTTGTAGAAGAATTTGGAGCCAATTCTAACCTAAAAATATCAAAAAAGAGAGAGGAGAAGTTAGTTGAACAAGGCACAATAAGTGTTGGACGTAGCTTGGTAATAAGTGTCTATCTTTTATAATAATCTAAGGAATTGAGAAATATAATAAGACTAATGCTGGAGGTGATCCTAGGCTGGCGCCAAATTCATCATTATTTTACACAAAGAGTTTTAGAACAAAATCGGTGTTAGTTATAACTTGGTATTAGGTGTTGATTATAAGTAATTTTGTGATGGGTTAAGAGTTTTAAAAAATAATCGACACTGGTCTTGATATTAGATTGTATGCCTTGAGAGAGGGTATAAATTAATTTTTATTTCAACCTATATAAATAATCTTGTTTGATAATTGGACTTCCATGTAAGTGAATCTTGAAGCCTTACCACTTGAGCTATTAATTTCTTTCATCTAGTTTATCTACATTATTCTTGTTAGTTTAGTGAATTAAGTATCTTCTATATTATTTTATTTTCTTTAGTTTCATTGTTTTAGTACTAATAGATATATTGGCATGGTTCTCTATAGGACTTAGTACTTTGGAATTACTCCAATTTAATAAACTTGCTACAAATGATTTTGTGTGCTTGCATATTAGTTGTAATCAAGTTTTTGACGTTGCTATTAACAAATGATTGTTATTTTTATTAATTTTAGTTTTATTTTAGTAAAAGACTAATTAAGTCCCTACTGTTATGTTCAATATCACTTTGCACCAACCATTACTAAAATAGTACTCATTGGAACAAAATGTTAATAAAATATTACTTATTACACCCTAATGTTACTATAATAATATTGATTTTACCCTTAAAGTGGTAATGGAGATAATGATAGGAGCTTATTTAGAACTTTTGTGAAATGTTAAGGTGAAATTCACATATTTAATAAGAGTTTTAAGAAATCATTTTTAAGAACACACCAGTGTTTGGGAGGTCCAAATTCCCTAATTGTGATATGATATAGGCTAAATTTATCACTCATATACTAAAAGTTGCTAAAAACTTAACTCAGTAATTCAAATTTTAGGTGTTAACAATACTATTTTGAAAACATTAAAATGTAAGGTGATACCATAGATAATGGTAAGTACTAACTTATACTTTTAAAGAAATGATAGGGGGTAATTCATACCTTTTACCTTACTTTTATTTTCACTTATGATTTCTTTCATTTGTTTTAGGAAGTTAATTCAAGAAAGGAGATCTAAAGGTAATATCTTAGATTTCCTAATTTAATTTGATGTCCAACATGAATGAACATTATAGGAAAAAATATAGTGATAAGGAGATAATAGATAGCTTAATATCAAGAGGATATAATTATTGGTATAAAGCAACTGTAGGCATAATAGATTCATATAGGGGATACCTAATTACTTATGATAAATGCTAGTCCCTCATGCATAAGATTAAGTCAAAGAGCCTGAAACAATTAGTTAAAGTAAGATTATCTACACTTACTCCAGACCTTTAATAGATTACCTATGGATGATATGATCACATTCATCAAGGAACTTTATTCAGTGATCCAAACATTTCCAAGAAATGACTTTGTAGAAAGAAAGTTTGTATAAGGTACTTCCTATATTGCATTAGAGTTCAAGGACATGATTGATATCAATAGAGGTAGACTCTTTTGAGGAGTGGGAATAGGTTTATAATGTATTCATATTGAGATTTTTCACTCCATATAAGACCATCAAAATGAGGATGCCAATATAGAGCTTTATATAGAAGGAGAACATTTTATGAAGCTTGAGAGAGTTATAAAGCCATACTTAGTTAGTGCCCTTATTGTTAGTACTGCTTGTAAAGTAATGATGCAATTCTTCATTGAGGGCTTTATACTGGCATGTTAAACTTTGGTAGACATTATAGCTTAAGGCATTATTTATAAAAAGATTGTTGAGGAGTTTAAAATAGAGATCTCGACAAGAAATTTGTCAATCAAAGTGGTAAAGGGGAAGCCAAAGGTATGCCTTTATAAGGTACAAGCATCTTCAATTCTAGTAACACAAATAACGAATCTTTCAAATCAAATGAAGATGATTATAAACCAAGGTATAGGCAACAAGGATGTGTGCTATTAGTATGGCATGTATAGGCATCCATCTCAAGCATGTATGAATATCGAGCTAACCTCTTGGTTCAATAAGGAAGAAAACTACATCGTTGCTTATAGAGGAAAGCTAAGTATGATGAATAAGCCCTATTCCAACATATATTGTAACATCCCGTCACTGATGGGATGGGTACAGTTCACCTCATACGTATTCTGCATACGTATTTTGCATATGTATTCATAGCCTCTACATTCTTGATAAATGTTCATAATTGCACAAGCATATGTATGTACATGCATGTATGACAGATTTCCGACTTGATTGTGGAATTGGAGACTTTGTGATTAAGGTTAATTGTGCTTTGATTTGTAAATTAGAGTATTAAATTGAATTTAGGAAATTGGAGTATGTGATTAGATGTTTTCTAATTTTGAGGATTTATAGGAATTTTTTTGGAATTTTTAGAGTATCGGGTCCGGACCGGAGAACCAGAAAAAATGGCTTAGTGACTGATTAATTATGATTCTAGTTCCGAATGTGATTGATAATTGATATGAGGTAATTTGAATTATGATTTGAGGAATTAGGGTATGAACCATTGGAATTCGGGAGAAATTAGAATTAGAAATTGGATTGAGGTTGTTCAGATTTGGACTTGTGGCAAATGAATTTGCCAAACAAGCCTTAGTAATCCTTTAATATTTAAACCTATGCCTTTGAAAACTTGCTTCCACGATACTTGCTTCTCCCTTGAAGAAAAACTTGAAGTCTCCTCCCTCCTCCATCGTGATTTCCTCTTTGACATGGCTTTTGATTTCCTCCTTGCTAGTTCTTCCTCTTCTTTCCTTACATCTATCATCTAATTGGGTGTTGAAGATGGTAAAGATATGCTTGGTTTTGGGTGTTGCCGTGGATGGTGTTTGAGTTGGGAGTTAGAGATTGAAGTGGTTTTTCAAAGGTTTAATCTTTAATTAAGTAAGTGCCTACTTATTTATGCTTTAAATAGTTAGATTTGAGTTAGACTTGAGTAATGAATTAAGGTATTAATGGTTTAGCTAATTTGAATTTTTCGGATGATTTAGGTTTAAATGAAAATGTGGATTTTGATTTGGGTGTTTTATGAATAATGTTTATTTGGTGGGTTTGAAGTTAGGAATGAGTTGTGTTAAGTGTAGGAAGTTGTTTTGGAGTGTTTGGAAGAGAAAGAAATGGTTTGGGATGAAAAATCTGGAAATTCGGGTTTCTGGCGAATCTGCGATCCATCACTTGTGTATGAAGAACACTGCCTTGTGACGCGAAGAACGCAGGCACGCCATGACGATGGCGAAGAAAGAATTGTTCGTCGCGGCGAGGCGTGTGGACGCCTCGGCGAAGGCGTGGAGAAAGGGAGCTCGCCCCGGCGAGGGATTAGGCACCGCAGCGAGGGATGATGCTTTCCGAAAAATAAATTGGAGATTGTTAATAATTGGGAATTAGGAATTTGATGATTCAATTAGATAGGGATTGATTTCAATTTAGAGATTATGAATTCGAGAGTACGAATTTCGATTTAAGAGATTGGAGTTTCGAAAAATTGATTCGGTGGTTCTCAAAATCGAATGACAATTGAATAGCGAATTTGATTCTTAACGATAATTCCTATGTCTTATAATTTGACTTCGGAGGATCTAGAACTTAGCCAATTGAATCATGGTGTTAGAAATTGCTATGGATTAGTGTGAATATGTGGAATTGAGACACTTCGAGTTTGAGGTAGGAAATGTCATAACATGCATAGTACTTAAATTATTGATATACTTGCATCATTGATTATTGAAATTGGTAACATTAGTGATGTTGGTTATTCTGATTTTATAGAGGCCCAGTGGGCGTCGATCTTCCGACTTGTTGAGACTTCCGGCGATGCTTCGAAAGTTTAGAGGTGAGTAACCTAGTTGGTTTCTCAATCTACGATGTCTTATATGCTTTATTGTAGGAACTATCTGTGATTACGATTGAGTGATTCTTACGTGATATGTTATTGAGAATCGTGGCGCATGCTGACATGAATAAATTGATGGAAGCGATTGTATTTGGAGCTCATTTTGATCTGATTGGAGCTATAAGCTCATTTATTGTGATAAGTGAAAAGGGATTAGTGGATACCCAGAGGGCTCTCATATCCCTGGTGCGCGTGGGCTATAGTGCATACCCAGAGCGCTCTCCTACCTTCGAAAACGCGATTTCTGTGTGATATGTGATGTGCCCAGAAATGGGATAATTCTGATGCCTAGTCACAACGTTAAAATGAAATGGAAAGCATTATGCATTCAGTCTGTGTTTGTGCTATGAATTTGATATAGGATTAAATGCAAATGTGTGATCATGGTTTAATGAATTTATGAATCGTGATTCTGAATATGATCTTGTGTTGTTTTGTACGCAATTTTGCGTAATGCATGAATTGAGTAAACCATCGATGATGGTTACTCATTGAGTTCACAAACTCACCCAAAATTGCATTTATTTTTCAGGACAGTGGTAGTGTGACTCTAGCTCCGATTTTGAGACTTTTCTGCTTGTGTGTGTGTGCGCGAGAGGAACATGGCCCACATGTGGTTGGTGGGGATCCTTTGGGATATTTTGGGATGACCTAGATAGGAGTTAATCTTGTCTATTTTAGATCTGTCTGATTGTAATTGTGACTGAAGTATGTACTTATGGTTTTTCAGGAATGAAATGAAGGATATCTTTTGGTTTCAAAATTTAGTGAAATTGTTATTATTGCTTTATTATTGTGATGCCATGAGAGTTATAGAATTGATCGTATCGTAGTGCACCCTCATCGTAGGGTATGTATCGGTATGATCTACGGGCGTATCGGTGTATACTCTACGGTAAGGGGGCGCTACATTAGTGGTATCAAAGCATGATTTGGCATCTTTTGGGCATAGTATATTTTAGGCTTGAATTTCGTAAGAAAAGCAAGAAATTGAGCAGAATTGTGATTTTATTGTAGGTCATCCGTCTGTGGTGATCAGGTAGATCACTCAGCTGACCAAGGATCAGTCGGAGCAAGTAGGGAGTCTTCTGTGCGTTTGTATGAGTAGCAGCCTCCTATAGTTCCCATGAGACGGGAGCGGAGGTATGATCGTTTTGCAAGGTGGAGTCAGGATTTCTATGGCAATACGATCCTGGAGGCCGAGGGTTAGTTGAAGAGGACCGCGGGTCTAGATCGATGGATTGTGACCTCGATGAGCGTTTTGATTATCTTTGTCTCGTTGCTTGTGGTCCAGCGATCGATGGTGGAAGATCGTCCGGGTAGTTCCACGGACCTGTGTGTTCGACTTCATGGATTTTTCGAGCTTTTGAGATAACTATCGCCCAAGGTCTATATGGAGATGAAGATCAGGAGTTTTAGACTTGAGACAGGGTCTATGGCGTTGGCCGTATGAGGTCGAGTTTAATGAGTTGTCGACTTATCGTCTGTTTTGATTTCCTCTCGAGGCGATAGGTCTGGGAGATTCGAGGGAGGGTGAATCTCGGAGATCCATACGAGTTAGCCCGATGCGATATGGGCACCTTTGTGGAGTTGAGATCATTGCGGTCGAGATCGAGCGACTCTTGAGGCAGAGTCGAGTTGAGGTTGGTCGTGATCTCGAGCAAGAGATCCAAGGATGTGATCGAAGCGGCTCGGGTAGGAGCTTTAGTAGACGCTTGAGGCGAGTTGATTTTGGGAGGTTCGGGCATTACGATTTTGTTTAGAGAGGCGATTTGGGCGGTTAGGTAATAGTAGTGGCGATGGTAGAGGCTCGCCGACTTCCTCCGTTATGTGAGTTTTGTGAGAGGAGGCATAGTGGAAGTCTTGGAGGTTTCTTTGGAGCTTATGCGAGATGTGGCTCGATGGAGCATCGGATCGACCATTGCCCGAAGATTTTGGGAGCTCGATCGCTTGAGTGGGAGAGCAGTAGCAGACCTGACAGTCTGTGATCATGATCTTGGACACAGATTGAGGGCGAGGTAGAGCCCGGTAGAGTGGAGATTCTTTGTGGGGATCGAGAGTCGTGGCGATCGGCGCGATCGAGCCAAGGTCTATGTCATGACAGCGGGAGGCCGAATTCTCCGATGTGGTTGTAGGTTTGCTTTACTCGGATATTGAGGTGTATGCATTGATAGATCCGAGGTCTACGATTCATTTATTGCACCGCATGTGGCATGTAGATTGCATGTGGTTAGGGAGATGTTACAGTATGGGTTGCAGGTGAGTACACCTTTGGGTAGTACTACTGCTTTGGGCGAGGTCTGCAAGGGGTGTTTGATTCGGGTTGATTCAGCGGTATTGAGTGCAGACTTGATTGTGTTACCCCTTCGAGAGATTGATTTGATCTTGGGGATGGACTGGCTCATTACCCATAGGGCTATTATGGATTGTTATACCAAGGAGGTCGTGTTAGAGTCTCTGGTCGACTGAAATTTGTATTCGAGTGTTAGTCGAGCGGTGCCACCGGGATGATCTCGTTTCTGAGTGCTCTGAAGTTGATGAGAGGTGGCTGTGAGGCCTATTTGGCGCATGTAGTGGATTCCAGAGTGCAGCAGAGTTTGCAGGAGGTTCCCGTGATCAGGGAATTTCCTGATGTATTTCCCAAGGAGTTATCGGGTTTCTTGCCGAATCGGAGCGAGTTTGAGATTGACCTCGTTCAGTACCGCTCTATATCGATACCTCCATATAGGATGGCACGGTGGGGCGAGGGAGCTTAAGGCTCGATTCACGGGAGTTGTTGGATAAGGAATTTATCGGGCCCAGTGTTTGTAGTGGGAGCTCGGTATTGTTTGTGAAGAAAAGGGCGGGACTATGAGGCTTTGCATCGATTATAAGCGACTTAATCAGGTTCTTGTTAAGAATAAGTACCCTTGCCTAGGATTGATGATCTCTTTGATCAATGCGAGGAGCTCGGTGTTTACCAAGTTGGATTTGAGATCCGGTATTATCGATTGAGGATCGCAGAGGCGATGTGCCTAAGAGTGCTTTCGAGAGCGGTATGGGCATTTGAGTTCTTAGTGATGCCGTTGGGTTGACTAATGCCGGTAGCCTTCATGGCTTTGATGAATAGGTCTTTCGGGCATACAGGATCGGTTTGTGATCGTATTCATTGATGATATTACGGTGTATTCGAGGTCTAGAGCAGGGCACGCGGAGCATCGAGGATAGTCTTTGCAGATTATGAGGGATGATATTTGTATGCCAAATTCACTAAGTGTGAATTTTGGCTGGATGAGGTGGTGTTCTAGGCCACATCATGATCTGGTGAGGGTATCGGGTGGATCCTCACAAGATTGAGGCGATGAGGAGTTGGAAGATTCGAGGCGTGTCGAGTTGAGGAGTTTCCTCGGATTGGCGAGGATATTACGGAGGTTTGTCGAGGGTTTTCGTGATCTCACCCTTTGACAAGACTTCTTAGAAAGAGTATGGCCTTGGATGGGCGGAGGAGTGCGGAGGAGTTTTGAGGAGTTGATACATCGGTTGACTACGGCGCGGTGTTAGCCCGCCATCTGGGCGAGGAGGTTTTGAGGTTCTGATGATGCTTTTGCAATGGGGTTTAGGCCGTGTCTTGATGCATGGGAGAGTTATAACATATGCTTGAGACAGTTGAGATCCCATGAGATTAACTATCCTGTACGACTTGGAGTTAGCGGTTGTGGTATTTGCTTTGAAGATCTGGAGACATTATTTGTATAGGAGCGTTCGGATCTTCACCGATCATCAAGTTTGCGGTATTTGTTGAGTCACGGAGCTGAAATGGAGACGAGGAGATGGTTAGAGTTGCTTAAGGACTATGACTGCACTATTGAGTACCACCCAGGGAAGGCCAATGTGGTGGCAGATGCATTGAGTAGGAGATCGCATGGTAGTGCAGCTCAGATTCAGGTTTCGAGGTTGCCGTGTTTAGTACAGTTGAGAGCTCTTAATGTGCAGATGGATTTGAGTCAGGATGGAGCTCTGATTGCGACTTTGAGGCTCAGACCAGTACTGCATGATCGGATTAGGAGAGTGCAGGATCAGGATCCAGTGATGGTGAGATTGATTGACATAGTCAGATCTGGATGGTTGTCCGAGTTTGAGTTGAGAGATGATACTTTGTGGATGGGTCAAAGGTTGTGTGTTCCTGATGTAGAGGATCTGAGGCGTGAGATCTTAGAGGAGGCTCATTTGGCTGCTTATGCCATGCATCCTAGTGTCACCAAGATGTATTGTATGCTTAAGTTACATTTCTGGTGGCCAGGTATGAAAAAACATGTGGCGGAGTTTGTTTCTCGGTGTTTGACATGCCAGCAGGTTAAGGCTGAGTACCAGGCCCCAGTTGGGAGACTGCATTCGTTGCCCATTCCGGAGTGGAAATGGGAGCGCATTACGATGGACTTTATTATGGGGTTGCCCAGGACACCGAGATAGTTTGATGTTATCTGGGCTATAGTAGATCGGTTGACTAAATCGGCTCACTTCTTGTCAGTGAGAGAGAGTAATACCCTTGATCAGTTGGCCCAGAAGTATATGGCAGAGATTGTGCGACTGCATGGGGTCCCAGTATCGATAGTGTCGGATAGGGATCCCAGGTTTACTTCGAGATTTTGGAGGAGTTTGCAGTCGACAATGGGGACGAGATTGAACTTCAGCACAGCGTTTCATCCTCAGACAGATGGGCAGAGTGAGAGGACTATTCAGACTGTCGAGGATATGTTGAGAGCCTGTGTGTTGGAGTTCCGAGGTGCATGGGATGTCAGTCCCCGATCTCGGGAGCCCGACTGTCCCGGGATGTGAGCCCGAGTGGAGCCCATCCCCGAGACACTTGCCTTGCTGAGACCTTAAACTTGACACTCTTACTCTTACTATAGTACCATAGGCGTCGGAACCCATTTTGAATGACTTTCGTTGTCCCGAAACCTTGCGCTTATAATCTTGCAGGATTCTTAATTGTAACTCCACTTTCGTGGCAAGCACACACCATGTATACACTAAAATCATGGGTTGACTTATTCATATAATTTGTAGCTTTATGTCTCAAGTTCTCCCTGAAACAAGAATCACCGTAATCGGAGTCATATACTCAAGATACACTCCAAAAACCTAAGAGAGTTCATACCCGAAACATGCCCTCTTAACTGACCTTTCACTTGTTTTAGAACAAACTTTCTCAATTTAACTCCAATTGATACCGGATTTTATGGAGTGAAATATATGTGTCTTATAAATCCAATGGTTCAAGCCTCACCTCATTTGGAGGTCATATGAGGGAAATATGCCCAAAACAACGGACCATGCTCACTTCCGAAATCGAATCGAAACTCTTTTGGCGCGATTGCTATAACTTTTAATCTATAGCTCCAAATGTTTTCGTTCTTTCACCATATGAAAGTAGACATCTAGATCTACAACTCTTATGAAGACTACAAAGGCTGATTCTATCTTCTACATTCTGCAGCGTCCTATTTTTCCATCGTCTGATTTCTATCATCTGGTTTCTATCTTCTGCTTTTCTATCTTCTGATTTCCTTCCTTACGATTTCTATCTTCGATTTCCTTCCTTCGATTTCTATCTTTGATTTCCTTCCTTACGCTTTTTATCTTCTGATTTCCTTCATACGCTTTTCTATCTTGATTTCTATCTTACCTTTTCTATCTTCGATTTCCTTCCTTCGATTTCTATCTTCCGATTTCCTTCCTTCGCTTTTTATCTTGATTTCCTTCCTTCGATTTCTATCTTGATTTCCTTCCTTCGCTTTTCTATCTTTCGATTTCATTCCTTTGCTTTTATCTTCGATTTCCTTCCTTCTGATTTCTATCTTGATTTCCTTCATTATGCTTTTCTATCTTGATTTCCTTCCTTACCTTTTCATCTTCGATTTCTATCTTCGATTTCCTTCCTTCGCTTTTATCTTCCGATTTCCTTCCTTCGATTTCTATCTTCTAATTTCCTTCATACCTTTTCTAGTAAGGATCATATCTTTTGACTCGAACTCCAAATTTAGCAAACGATATACCCTTGGAAAACTCTAAACTCCTACTACAATCTTCATGAAGACTCATTGATCTAATTCATACCAAGAGGGTCTAATATTGAGTAATCTTGTCAAATTTAGGAAAATTTGACAACACATCCCCTTAAAATGCAACTACCCAATTTTCAATTCTAAGACTTCCACCGCATAAAACTCATCATACAACCTCATATAACATGATTAAACCTAAGGTATCTTCAAACACCATTCAAGCAAACACCACACTCTTAATCATCTATCATATCCAAACTATAAAATGATTCAATTGTCTTAAACATACATGGATTTCTCAAAATACATTAAAACTGAACATTTTTGCTTTCATAATTCATTCATTCCATCTTCATCAAATCATGTCATATTCATACAATGCTTTAGTGGGCATTTCAAGCCCAATTACAATGAAGTTTCAAAATACAATATCTTCTCAAAATGCAACTAAAGCATTGTTTTACAAAAATCATTTCAAAAACAAAATCAAAAGAAAAACTTGGAGTAAATGCCTTTAAACTTGCTCCTCGGGATCCTGCTCATTTCTGGAAAATTTTAGGGGTGGTTTGTCGCTCGTCGTGGTAACACATTTATATTTATATATCAGCATCCTATTAGTTATTCATACTTTTAGCAATCTTTCAATACAATCATAATACATGCATCATGCAATGTTCATCAATACTCAAACATAATTTCTCACAATTCAAACATTCATCATTCTTGCATTTTCATGTATTCACATATGAAACACATCAAATGGCTCGGTAAGTCCTTATTCTTGGCAACCATATAGTCTCATTTCATGAGTCTATATGGGCAAATCTTTAGAGTCCAAAATGTTGGATCATCCTATGCCACGAGTCAGGCGGCAGGCGAAGGCTTCATGGTCAACGTGCACGTGGATGTTCTTAGGACAATACCTTACCCACATAACATAGCAATCATGAATCATACAAGGAAATTGGACTGTTCTTATCCAATTCATTGTTTCTTTGAAATCATCTTTTCATACATCGTTCATGCCTTTCATTATATTCATTCAACAAGTTTCTTCATGACAGTTTCAATCATCATCAAGCATTTAATACACTCACATTCATCATTCCATCACACACATTTAATACAACAACCAAGTGATCAAAGCTTATTAATGTCATGCATTTATTTACATTTGTAGCTTATATACATAAAGATAAATATGAAACCCACCTTTTATCCTTGCTTAAACTTGCCTAAGGAAGTTCCTCTCCTTGTTCTTCTCCTCTTTCTTGTCCTCCTTCAAGCATAACAAGAAAATAACCCCATATCAACACAGGGTTTAGAAATTGAAATACCTAAAAATCTAAATCATGAAATTCATAAGAGAATCACTAGACCCATCTTATTCTTCATCTTTCTAACTAAAAACCCAAACAAAACTTAACCTTAAACTAAGAACTTACCTTAAATCCTTAACCAACCAAGTGGTTTCTTAGTTCAAAGTGAAGCTTAGACTCTCCTCCACACTTTTTCTTCTTGGACTTTCTTCAAAAACCCACTCACTTTCATGGAAATGCCAAACCCTAACAAGCCTCTTCTTTCTCCTTTTCCTCCCTCCTTTCACGACACTCTTCTTTCCTCTCCTCCAAATTTCGTTTCTATCTTCTTTTCCTACAAAATCACTTATCTCCTTCCTTATATACTCCTTTCTAAATTACTTAAGCCCAATAAGCCTAAGCCCAACTTACTTCCTTCTTCTTTCTTCTTCTTCTTTTCATTTCTCCTCCTTACTTACTCAAGCCCACTAACTCTTTTCCTTGAGCCCATTGCATTAAATTCTCTCTTCTTTCTTACTTCATTTGGACCCAAAGCCCAATTAATACATTAATTACACCTAACTCACCTAAGTCCAACTAACATATTTAACTTCATAAATTCTTCACCTAACTCATTAATGCTATCATATATTAATTTATGACACCTTAATTAATGCTAATCTAACTTAATCAATTTAATCTAATCATGATTAATCCTAAAAATTTTGGGGCTAACATGGGATCAGTATTTGCCTCTGGTAGAGTTTGCTTATAATAATCAGTACCAGAGTAGCATTGGTATGGCACCGTATGAGGCATTATATGGACGACCGTGTAGATCCCCTCTTTCTTTGGGATGAAGAGGGTATGAGAATATTAGAGGTCCCGAGCTGATCTAGGATCTGATAGATAAGGTACTGTGATTGAGTCGCATCAAGCGACCCAGATGAGCGAAGAGTTATGTGGATCGGCATCGAGAGAGATGGAGTATCTTTGTAGGTGATGAGGCGTTCCTCGAGTGTCTCCGTGGAGAGGAGTTCTCATATTTGGCCGTAAGGCAAGTTGAGTCCTCGGTATATCGGTCCATATGAGATTCTTGAGAGGATTGGACCATTGGCTTCTGATTAGCCTTCTTGAGTGAGATGTCCCGGTTATGCGATGTGCTCCATGTGAGTATGCTCGGAGATATCGATCGGACCGACTCATGTGATCCGGCTCGGGAGATTGAGATAGCCGATGATCCGAGTTATGTTGAGGCCGGTCTGATTATTGGATCGTGGTCAAGATTTGCGGGCGTGGTGATTCCATTGGTGCGATCCTTTGGAAGAACCACTCATCGAGGAGGCAACTTGGGAGACTAAGGAGCACATGAGGAGACAGTATCCTCACCTGTTTGATCAGTCAGGTAAGAAAATTTCGGGACGAAATTTTTGTTAGGAGGGGAGAATTGTAACATCCCGTCACCGATGGGATAGGTACAGTTCACCTCATACGTATTCTGCATACATATTTTGTATATGTATTCATAGCCTCTGCATTCTTGATAAATGTTCATAATTGCACAAGCATATGTATGTACATGCATGTATGACAGATTTCCGACTTGATTGTGGAATTGGAGACTTTTTGATTAAGGTTAATTGTGCTTTGATTTGTAAATTGGGGTATTAAATTGAATTTAGGAATTGAATTTAGGAAATTGGAGTATGTGATTAGATGTTTTCTAATTTTGAGGATTTATAGGAATTTTTTTGGAATTTTTAGAGTATCGGGTCCGGACCGGAGAACCAGAAAAAATGGCTTAATGACTGATTAATTATGATTCTGGTTCCGAATGTGATTGATAATTGATATGAGGTAATTTGAATTATGATTTGAGAAATTAGGGTATGAACCATTGGAATTCGGGAGAAATTAGAATTAGAAATTGGATTGAGGTTGTTCAGATTTGGACTTATGGCAAATGAATTTGCCAAACAAGCCTTAGTAATCCTTTAATATTTAAACCTATGCCTTTGAAAACTTGCTTCCACGATACTTGCTTCTCCCTTGAAGAAAAACTTGAAGTCTCCTCCTTTCTCCATCGTGATTTCCTCTTTGACTTGCCTCTTGATTTCCTCCTTGCTAGTTCTTCCTCTTCTTTCCTTACATCTATCATCTAATTGGGTGTTGAAGATGGTAAAGATATGCTTGGTTTTGGGTGTTGCCGTGGATGGTGTTTAAGTTGGGAGTTAGAGATTGAAGTGGTTTTTCAAAGGTTTAAGCTTTAATCAAGTAAGTGCCTACTTATTTATGCTTTAAATAGTTAGATTTGAGTTAGACTTGAGTAATGAATTAAGGTATTAATGGTTTAGCTAATTTGAAGTTTTCGGATGATTTAGGTTTAAATGAAAATGTGGATTTTGATTTGGGTGTTTTATGAATAATGTTTATTTGGTGGGTTTGAAGTTAGGAATGAGTTGTGTTAAGTGTAGGAAGTTGTTTTGGAGTGTTTGGAAGAGAAAGAAATGGTTTGGGACTAAAAAATATGGGAAATTACGGGTTTTACGGCGAATCTGCGATCAAGACGCCACGACACCTTGAAGAACACGTCATGAAGCGAGGAACGCAGCACGCCGCGACGAAACATGAGGCCTTGCATGGCAGAAAATTCGGCCCACATCGCGACGTGCACAACGCGTACGCCGCGGTGAAGAAAGAATTGTTCGTCATGGCGGCGTGTGGGCCTGCCATGGCGTGGAGAAAGGAGCTCATGCATGGCGAGGGATTAGGCGCCGCGGCGAGGGATGATGCTTTTGAAAAATAAATTGGAGATTGTTAATAATTGGGAATTAGGAATTTGATGATTCAATTAGATAGGGATTGATTTCAATTTAGAGATTATGAATTCGGAGTACGAATTTCGATTTAAGAGATTGGAGTTTCGGAAAATTGATTGGTGGTTCTCAAAATCGAATGACAATTGAATAGCTTAATTTGATTCTTAACGATAATTCCTATGTCTTATAATTTGACTTCGGAGGATCTAGAACTTAGCCAATTGAATCATGGTGTTAGAAATTGCTATGGATTAGTGTGAATATGTGGAATTGAGACACTTCGAGTTTGAGGCCGGAAATGTCATAACATGCATAGTACTTAAATTATTCGATATACTTGCATCATTGATTATTGAAATTGGTAACATTAGTGATGTTCGGTTATTCTGATTTTTATAGAGGCCCAGTGGGCGTCGATCTTCGGCGCTTTTGAGACTTCCGGCGATGCTTCGGAAGTTTAGAGGTGAGTAAGCTAGTTGGTTTCTCAATCTCCGATGTGCTATATGCTTTGTGTGGGAACTATCTGTGATTCTGATTGAGTGATTCGCATGTGATATGTTATTGAGAATCGTGAACGCATGCTAGGCATGAATCGAAATCAGTAACTGACAGTTGTGACTGGAGCTCATTTTGATCTGATTGGAGCTATAAGCTCGTTTATTGTGATAAGTGAAAAGGGATTAGTACATACCCAGAGGGCTCTCCTATCCTTGGTGTGCGTGGGCTGTAGTGCATACCCATAGGGCTCTCCTACTCCCGAAAACGCGATTTCTGTGTGATAAGTGATGTGCCCAGAAATGGGATAATTCTGATGCCCAGTCACAACGTTAAAATGAAATGGAAAGCATTATGCATTCAGTCTGTGTTTGTGTTGTGAATTTGATATAGGATTAAATGCAAATGTGTGATCATGGTTTAATGAATTTATGAATCGTGATTCTGAATATGATCTTGTGTTGCTTTGTACGCAATTTTGCGTAATGCATGAATTGAGTAAACCATCGATGATGGTTACTCATTGAGTTCGCAAACTTACCCAAAATTGCATTTATTTTTCAGGACATTGGTAGTGTGACTCCTAGCTTCAGATTTTGAGACTTTTCCTGCTGTGTGTGTGCCGGCGAGAGGAGCATGGCCCACAGGTCGGTCAGCTGGGGATTCTTTAGGATATTTTGGGGATGACCTAGATAGGAGTTAGTAATGTCTATTTTAGATCTGTACATTTGTAATTGTGACAGAAGTATGTACTTATGGTTTTTCAGGAATGAAATGAAGGATATCTTTTGGTTTCAAAATTTAGTGAAATTTTTATTATTGCTTTATTATTGTGATGCCATGAGAGTTATAGAATTGATCGTATCGTAGTGCACCCTCATCGTAGGGTATGTATCGGTATGACCTACGGGCGTATCGGTGTATACTCTACGGTAAGGGGGCGCTACATATATAATCTTGGATTGAGTACTCACTCAAACTTTTCATTGAAGGACTAGGGAGTAGCTAGAGCGGGTAGATCAATAAGATCATCTAGGTTCCAAAATAGACCTTAGTTTTAACAGCCACCAGCTTAGAGCAATGGCACGAATGATATGTCAAATAGTTAATATATTTCATAGATGCAAAAGTGGTTAAATTGGATAAAGTAAAGAAACTTAAAAACATGGTGTAATCTAATTATATCTCAATTTATAACTTAAAGTTACTAGTCAGCTAGCTAGCTAAAGAGATAAATGAAAGAGGATAAATAAGGCTTCTAAGTAACACTAAGGTAAAACCTAAGAGATTAAGTGGTAACCATTACACTTATAAGTGGCTCAACTTTTAATGTTAGTATTTCAAGAGACATGAAAGTGTTAAAGTAAAAAAAACCTAAGAATAAAGTAAAAAAAGGAGGAAGTAGAACTAAATTGATGAGTCTCTTTTTTATGCAATGATAGTGTTGATATAGAAATAAAGATACATAAGAACATAATGGAATTTGTTGGTTCTATCTCTAACAAGTGTCGATCATGAATAGATACCTAAGCCTTATGTGAAGCCTTATATGCTGATAATTCCATATCCTTTAAAGCATCAAAAGAAGATGAATAAGGATAGTTTCCAAAAATTTTAAATGTCTTCAACACTAATATATCCTTCATCAAAGCGTTAGCTAAAATACATTCTTTTGTGACAATTTTGAAGTAGATTATCTCTAATAAAAGCAAATTAAAGTAGTATACTACGATTTCTTTACAAAGGAATCTAGTGTCATATTAGACAATAAATTAACTCAAAATTTGAAGGATCCAAGGAGTTTTACTATTCCTTGCAAATTTAGTGATTTTAAACTATTAAATATTTATGTGATTTAAGTGTTAATCTAAATATAATGCCTTTATCCACTTTTAAGAAGCTAAGAATGGGTGAGCTCAGGATGACCAAAGTTTTACTCTTACTGGTGGATTGTTTTATGAAGTAGCCATTAGTGGTTGTGGAAGGCCAACATATGATAATAGGAAAATTTATCCTTTCATTCAATTTTCCAATGATGGACATAGAGAATGACACCAGTGTTCCCATCATCCTATGGAGACCTTTCTTGGCTACTAAAGGGACTATAATTGTTGTTGTTGAGGGGAAGTTTACACTTAATAATTGTTGTTGTTGAGGGGAAGTTTTAACTTAAGGTTAGTGATATGCAATATGAATGAAACAAATAAAAAAATTAAAGAAATCACCTAGATAAGTGCACATATCATTTAAAGGAATCATCCATGAAACTTTATTATAATCTACACCTGAATCTTTAAATCTAGCTTTTCGAAGGCCTTTTAGTCTTCATATTATGACGCCTTAAATTGTTTTTTGTCTAGAACCTTGTATTGCTTTAGTTGAAACTCAATTGTAAAATGGAGCATATGAGTTTGTTGCTTTATAGATGGCACAGGGGATGACATATCTACTAAAAGTGGGTGTTAGGGCTTATGATCCCTTAGAGCAACTACAAGGCTACTCTTCCTCCCATCTATGTTATGCCATAGTAATCATTTTATCATAATGGATGGACAAATTAAAAAGGAAAAGTTATCCTATAATCATAATATTCATATTCTCACATTTAAACAAGGATAAGTGTAAATTTAGTCTCATACAACACCTAACATTAAGATATGTCAAATGGTGATTTAGAAATATCTAAAACATCCCTATATACAATTAGGTCTCTCATTAACTTAGTAATTACCAATATAAATTCTTTTGTAAACATCTATTCATAGCATTTTAGCCTCAAAATTCAACTCCATTCACATCTACTTATAACCTAAACTCTAAATTTGACATAATGATATCATCAACATAGGCTAAGAATAAAGATTCACTCTAGAATTCAATCAATAACCCATAGAGCATTCTCAAACCTTGAAAATTCATCCACATACATGCATAGATGACATTTCATTACCAATTTTTAGAAAGTGACTATGAAATTTAATTAGATTCCACATTAATCCATTGAAAAATCCCAACTTTAAGCATTTAACAACCAAACGTAATCATAATTAGAGTTAATAATGGAAAACCATTTTAAGAAAGAAAGGGCATACTAAGGCATCCTAAGAAAAATTCACTGTTGGACAATTTCATTCCCAATTCAATCACACCTCATCAAAACTAGAATCTAAGCCTCAATTCATCAAAATTATACCTAAATAGCCTTTAACAGCCAATACCTTCACATATTGAAATTCTAACAATTTTGTGATTGCACCACCATAAATTCATCGTAAAGCAATCCATAATAAGTGAAATAAAACAATTCAAAACTTAAGGAAAATGTACCTTGAATGGATACACATAATAGGGATGAAAAATGGGAACCAAATCCTAAAGATTTCACTAAAATCTTGATATGAAAAATTTTGGTTTCTTAAAAAATGATGCAGATAGCTCCAAATTTTAGGTATTTAAATAGTGAAAGTAGGGGAAAACCAAGTTGGGGGTATCAAAATTTAAGTAAGAGATTGAGGGGAGGGATTGAGTTAAGAGAAAAAAAAAGGTCAATTGCAAAATATATTTCAAGACTTTGTTCTATAACCTTAAATTGTTAGCAAACATGAGTCATACATAATAGCATATTAGGAACATAGGTAAAATGATTCTATCTTAGGGAAAACATGAGGATTACATAGGGACTATATAGGCGCATATTGATTAAATAAGGTTAATGTAGGGCAAATATGGTATGATATTAATCAAACACAGGACATAAATAGTGAGAACATGGTCCCACATTGTTTCTTTGAACAAATATAAAAAGAACTAGAGGTAACATGAAACCAACAAATTGAAAGAGCATACCTTTTTAGCATAGTATTAAGTAAAATTTAAGCCATTTCTAGACTAAAGAGAATGTGACCTCTATATGGATGTGTTGAAAAACATGGTAGATATAGTACCATATTACAACCATGTTTTTAAAGGGTCATCCCGACTTATATAGCCAATAAGAAATCGAACATAACATGCACCTTGTTTCTCTTATATTATGTATACAATACTTTAGATGTTACCTTAGCTAATATGAGAGCATGTTTAGTGGTGTGTTTCTTATACCAGATGGGTGGATAACAAGGAGTCTATTGGTAGCGCATTGTAACACTACACAAAATAACTAAACTTAAAACTATAGCTAGTGATAAGTCTTGGTGGATTCCATAAAAAGTGTGTGTTAAGCTTTTGAAATGAAAAGAAATGATGTTTAAGTTAGGGGGTTGGTTTGATTCAAATAACAAAATAAAGTGAAATTAAACTAAAGAACACAAATTAAAGAAAACAAACACAAAGTGATAAAAGTGATGAATGGATTTGGTCTCGGCCTACACATAATCAATCACACTTCATTGTCTTGTTATTCTCATACCTCTCTTAGTAACCACTAATTGTAGGTTAACAATAAGCTCTATTAACCTCAGTTTTCCCTTAGGTCCTGTTCGGTTGAAGGGTTAGTAACGAAACAGGATGGAACGTAACACACTTCCATCGTTTGGTTGAGGGTTTCATAATGAAATGGAATGGAATAGGATAGAAGTGGAAGGTTTCATGTTACGTTCCATTCCATCCTAAACAGTGAAAATAAGAAACCTCAGATTTGAGAGGTTTATGATAGAACGTAAACTAATAAATACATACTACCTAATATACCTTCAATAATTCTTCTTAATACCAACTGTAACCAATTCATAATATTAATATATTAAATATAATATTATAATATTAAATATAATAAATTTTATTAAATAATTAATAATAATATTTTATATTATTAATAATAAATCATACATATATTTAATAATAAAATAAAATTATATTTAAAATAATTTTATTTATATTTATATAGAAATATATACAAACAATTAAAGAATAATGTTTGTATATTTTTATTTTCATTAATAAAATATATTAAAATTATTCTTTTTGTATATATTTCTATATAAATAAAAATAAAAATAAATTATTTTAAATATAAATCACATAGAATAGAATATAATAAAATTTAATATAATAAAATTTATTAAATAATTAATTATTTATATAATTAATAATAAATTTTATATAATTAATAAAATAAAAATAAAATTTGTATTAACGAAAATAAAAATATATTAAAATTATTCTTTAATTGTTTTTATATATGTCTATGTAAATAAAAATAAAATAGATTATTTTAAATATAAATCACATAGAATAAAATAAAATAAATAAATAAATAAATAAATTAATAATAATGTTTTATATAATTAATAATAAATTGTATATAATTAATAATAAAATAATAAAATTTTATTAATGAAAATAGAATATATATAAAATTATTCTTTAATTGTTTGTATCTATTTTATATAAATAAAAATATAAATAAATTATTTAAATATAAATCACATAAAATAAAATAAAATATATTAAATAATTAATAATAGTATTTTATATAATTAATAATAAATTGTATATTGTTAATAATAAAATAATAAACCTCCAGCAATAACTATTTTAATATAAGGGATAATAGTTATTTATTATATATTACATTCCATTCTATCCATTTTCCAAACAACATTTCACTAAATTATATTATGAACCCTTCTATCCTCCCAAACAACTTTTCACTATATTACATTCCATTCCATTATAAACGTTTTGTTCTGTTCCATCACATTATATTCCATTCCATTAATTAACATTCAACCAAATAGGCCTTTAGGTCGTGTTCAGTTAAAACAAGCTCTTTAACTAAACCTAGCTATCGAACAACCTAGAATAAGCTCTCTAGATCTAATAGGATAGTAGCATTGTGGGGTTAGGAAAATAGATCAATCTAGGTAATAACCTCACAAGCTCGGGTTATTTAACCTATATTACGTTATCCCTAATGATTCAAAATCATTAGTTGTCACAAATAAATCAAATAACGATTACGTATTGTATTCAAAATTTTGGCAATGGGTTTTCATAAAAACAAACTAATGAAATATTCAGATCATCTTTATATAAATACCAAAATCAATAAACCTAGGATAATAAAAACAATCCCTAAAAGAGAGAGTGATTTAACTTTACACAATGAAGATACACACAAAAGTGTTCTTCGGCTTCGATTTCTCCTTGGAATTGAAATAAGGAAATCTAACCCTCCATAGATCTCTAAAGGGTGCATGCTCTGCCCCTCCTTTTCACCCAAAAGCGATCTATGTTATGTTTTGTCGTTCAAATGTCGTTTTATATTAAAAATTAGGGTACATGTATGTCATAAAAATGTGCCCAATTTGTGAACTTACACACACAACCGTGTATCTTCTAGATCATGTTGAATTGATGTTCTTCTTACAATTTCTTATCCCATCTTCACCCTAATCATTCTCCTTCTTATTCCATAATGACAATTGAGTTTAAACATTAAGAGGATGGCTAAAAAATGTGCTTTTAACTCACTTTAGCTCTTTTGCTTCCAGATTGCACTTAAAACTAAAGTATAAACAAAAGTGAGTTTTTTAAACATTTCATAGTATTAATCAATAAGAGTTATGGAGTACTTACACTTAGCTTTTTACCATCCTTAGATGAAACAACAAAATCAAAGTCACAAACCAAAACACATCCACATTTTCCATATTTTCAAAGAATACACAATCATAAGAAAAAAAGAATAACTTTCAAAACGATGGCAAGAACTAAACATTAAATGCTTTTACTCATGATCAGTCAACAATAATCACCTTTATAAGCTAAACAATCTAGTGGTAGAAGTGGACAAAGTGTGTGTAAATAGAATTGGGTCATAGGTATGCTCAAACACCATTCATGGTCATAACAATCCATGCCTTTGCATATCGTTTCATTTCTCCACCACTATGATTCGCATGCATAATTATGAATCAAAGGACTTTCAAGGTTGTAATGCAGGCAAGGGTTAAGGTGAGATGTATTTGGATAGTGTAGTGCAAAGGTCATCAAAGCTAGTGAAACAAGAAAACATTTAATGGAATATCAAATTAAAAAATCTGGCATTCCCTCAAAGCTGTGTACCATTAGTTATGATGAATGCAAAAACAATGTTCCACATCTTAAATTCAAGGCCTCACACTATAATCCACATGAAACATAACTAGTTAGAAGGGATCAATCATACAATTGATAAAAAACAATACATTATAATCATAAGTGGTGATCCTTCAAAACATCTACCTCATATGCATCATACTCAAATCACCCATTTTGTACAATTTTAAGAGGAGAAAACTAATCATGAATATTTTTGCAAAACAATTGCATTTCGTCTTTGATACTTTTATTTAAACATATATTTTTCCAACATTTGGAATTCATTGATAAGAGATCAAATGAAATTCCAACAATTATAACCACCATACGTGTGCACACCCCCACGCTTACACTTTTGTACGTCCATAAACATCAATAATCAACAAATGCTTCGCTAGCTTTAAAGTTTAGGTAGGACATTTGGTTAGGTTTAAGACATGTAAAGTGGTTAGCACAAAAACAAAAGACAAATAAGGCTCAAAGGGGCTTAACAAATGGAAAATTCATATCAATAGGTGGGCTAATGTAGCTAATGAAACAACGAATGCTTATATCATTTCCATTTTAACGCATGTGATAAAAATGTGGTCTTAAACAAAAATTAAAGCAAAGTCAATAAGTACATGCCATAAAGGTCACATAAAAACAAAAGACAATAAGACTGTTCTGGGTGTGTTAGTCTATAAAGGCTCAAAATGTCACTAGCTTATGTCTACTAATAGTCACTGCTATATTAAAGATAATGCATATTGACTAATCACCAGAGTAGAAGTACATGTTCAACTTGCCATGAAATTTTTTAGTCAATTCACTCTCTAATTATAATTATGTAGTCTTAAAAGCAATAGAAAAAGAGAAAATGTATGTTTGTTTGTTTGATTTTTTAAAAACCTAGGAAATACACATAAGTAACAAACTAGTTTGAAAATGTGCATGAAAACTAAGATCCTCACCCTCACACTTAAAACTTACATTGTCCTCAATATAACATCAAATGTAAGAAATAGAGCATTTAACAAAAACAACAATTGTAAGAAATAAACTTCCCTTAGGTTCCCTCCAAGGCTGTGGTTTTGTTGATTATTGTTGGCTTAAATTCTTGTTGCCCTCATCAACTTATGAAGTTTTGATATCCAAGAATCACAACTTTGGCATTTTCCATTTTACCTTCATCAGGATAAGGCTTAAGTCGATGACAACTTACATGCAATGTCTTCCCTATTTTTAAACTTTTAATCTCTACTGCACCATAAGGAAAGACATTAGTTATCACAAAAGGATCAACCCAATAAGGACAAAATGTATGAGGAAATAGTTTATATTTGGCGCAATGAAGAAGCATTTTTGACCAATGATAAAGCTTTTTGACGAGATATTAAAAGCTTTGGTTTTCTCTTCTATTGAAACCTCTTTTTGTTTATTTGTATGCTTCTTCTTACAATCTTCCTATATTGAAAGGTCAATCACATTAATTGCAAAAACAGAGTAGTCATTATGGAAGTGCTTATTGACATTAAAAATATTGAAACAAGTAACTTCCCCATAAAATTCCATTGTAAGGTTACCCTCACGAACAACTATCTTAGTTCAAGCTATGTTGAGAAATGACCTCCCTAGTAAGATAGGTATTGGGTTAGGAAATTTCATCATTAAGGCCAATCATATAAAAGTTAGCAAGAAAATTTAGTTAATTTACCTGCACAAGCACATCCTCAATAACCCCATCTGGGTAAGCATTAGAATGATCATCCGATTATATGGTAACACTAATTTCTTTTAATGGCCCTTTAAAGAAGCATACATGAAATGAGGCATAACATTAATCGATGCTCCTAAATCTAACTGGGCCTATTTAATCTCAGTGTTACCAATTTAGTAAGGAATAGTAAACATGCCTGTATCTTTACACTTAGGAGGTACTTTTTTTTTAAATTGCATAAATAGTTTCACTCCTCATAATCAGTTCATTACCTCTTAACTTTTGCTTGTTCATACATAATTCCTTGAGGAATTTCATATACCTCGACACTTGCTTGTTTGCATCCAATAATGGGATATTCATTTCAAGCTTTCGAAAGATCTCCTAAATCTCTTTATCTTTATCCTCCTTAATTAACTTTGCTAACCTGCTAAGAAAAGGTGGAGGATTAGTATTTTCAACAATGGAGAATTCAACATTTACCTTTGAGCTCAATATAACTTTCTTCTTCAAGCTCCCTTTCAATGTCTTTTTCATTAGCCATCCTTTGAGCAATCTTTTAGGCTCCTTAAGCTTCCTACCACTCCTCAAGGTAAATGCACTAACATTCTTCATATTTGTCTCACGTTGTGATGTAACATCCCGTTTCCATACTAAGGGTTAGAACCCTAAAAAATTTGGTACATGTGAGATCAAAGAGAGATTAAGAAAAATGCATTTCATACTCATGCATAATGTAGCATACACGCACATGAATTTGAATTTCTGCACAATAAAATGATTGTACATGCACTCATTTGACATTTTCCAGGTATAATTGAATTATAAATGTGTTATATTGAGAATTGTGGTTTTTATATGCTAGAAATTGATTTGGAGAGTGTATTTTATTGATTTAGAATTTTCGGTGAAGTTTGTGAATTTTTCGAGAATTCAAGGTATTTTTGGACTAGGAAAAAGTCAAGTCATAGAACAATTGAGGAATTGTAGTATAAATGGAAGTCCAATGGTAGTGGAAATTTTTATAAGTGACATTATGTAGAGCCCGGCCTCTACCACCATCACTCCAGGTAATGTCCTCTTTGATCAAGGGTGAGTCCACGACTCGAACCCAAGACCTCAAGGTTTTGTTGCACTTTAAATGCACGCCTCTTACCATTGAGCCAATCCTTTTTAATGTAGAGCCCGACCTCTACCGCCATCACTCCAGGTATTGTCCTCTTTGGTAAGAGGCATCCACTTAAAGTGGAACAAAACCTTGAGGTCTTGGGTTCGAGTCGTGGACTCACCCTTGACCAAAGAGGACAATACCTAGAGTGATGGCGGTAGAGGCCGGGCTCTACACATTAACATTTAATGACAAGTGTCACCAAAGATTGGGAGAAAATTGGATTAGAAATTGGAGACAAATGGACCAAGCAACTAAGTGTTATTTAGCATAAACCATTTGAGTGGAAGGTGTCATGACTTTAAAATCCACCTAATTTCCCATTTGAAAGACAACTTTGCTGTCTTTCATTTTCAAAAAACACATTTTCATCTTCCTCACTACTCTCCTTATACGAAACTCTTACCACCCTCCACCAAGTGATTTTTTTACCGTAATCTTATACTAGCCACTTCAATACCTTGCTATCCTCCTCTTGTTGATAAAAGACCCAATCTATTCCTCCTTCAACAATGATGATCGTGTATGTGGAGGAGCTAGGGTTTCTTGGTGATTTGAAGAAAATGAAGCTAAACAAGTAAGTATAAGCATGGACTTTTCTTGATTTGCTGAAGGAAGTATATTTGATGATAGTTAAGGTTAAATGGACATAAAATGGTGATTTATGTATGTTGGAATGTGGGTAAAGAAATGAATACTTTGATTTCTTGCTTTTACGTGTATGATGATTAATTATTCATAAATTGATGTAGAGATGAACTAGAGTTGGAGATGAACATTGTTGAAGTGTTCTGGACATGTACATATGCAGTGTTTCCATTGAACATGAATCTGTATGTTTACCATATCTTGGTCTATAGACATCCAAATGGGATGATTTTAAGTTCATATTAAAATACAGACGTATGGCTATATTTTTCATGAAGGAATCAAAATTGAATTCTGTCTCTAAAAGTTTCAAAAATTAGTTCAAAGTTGAGCTTGTGGATTTTATCGTGGTTTGGAACAATCTGTAGCGTTTTTAGCATGCCTTGTAGAATATCGAACTAAATTGCATGAAATTGGTTTCATTTGAAAATTAGAAGATTGTTTTGCCTAAATTCTTCATTTACCTTTTCAAAATTGCCATGAAACATTGACCTGAAGGTCTGTTTTCAGAAGGGCCAGAATGAAGTTTGAAAATATGGGAGTGCACGATCGTGTTCAAGCACGATTGCGACTCTTAAGGGTAACAAGGGATCTCACGATCATGCACAAGCACTATTGTGACTCTTAAGGGTCGTAAGAGATCTCACAATCGTGTATAGTGAAGGTGCAATGAAAGTTGACAGACGCGAACATCCTTTGATCTTTTGGCCATAACTTCATCTCCCGCACTCCAAATGTCATGGGACTTGAGCCATTGGACTTGTAACACATTGTTCTTCATCTCAACCAAAAATTATAACCATATGAAATCATTCTAGAGAGACTGATTGATGAATTTAGGACAGAATTGATGACGAGTTCTGGAAAACAATAACTGGAGTATTATCACTGAATATGCTTCAGTATTTTAAGCATAACTTGTTATGAAGTTATGCAAATAGAATTATTCTTAATTTAGATTAAAATAGAGACATAAGGCTACAATTATTATGAAGAAATCACATTCAAATTCTATCTCTATAGTTCCAGAATCTGACTTGAAGTTGGGCATAGAATACTGTTACAGTTAAGGAATTGTCCGAATTATTTGGAGTATAACTTTTGGAATATTGAACCAAATCAAATGATCTTAATGTTATTAGAAACTTTAGACAATAAGGAACATGTGATTAGAAGAAAGTTTTGCTAAATTACCTCATTTTCATTGTCTTATGGATAATGGAAAATAGACCTGAAGGTTTGGAATTTTGGAGAATTTATAAGAAAGAATGAGAGTTTGGATATTGTATGATCATATAATGTTAGAATAACATTAGTGAAAGAATTGTTGGTATTAAAGTGCCAAAGACATGTGTATAATGGAGATTAAGGGGTTCATATGATTGTTGTTGTGATTTAAATGAAATGAGTAATGAGAACCAAGTTAAAGTTAAAGTGAATGAGAATTTATTTTTATAAGAGCAAATAATGCAAAAAAAAAAAATGAAATGACAAGTATTTGAGTTATAAAATGAGAATGTGGATAAGATATGAAATTTGATTATATTCCCAGGATTGTCCTTGAGCATGCATTGTGCATAGTCCACATACACAGTTGTGCGTGAATAAATGTTTATAGTTGTACCATTATTAATATGAGTGCAACGTGTGTTTGGCATCAATGTGTTGTGCAGGTTAAAAGTCCGCATTCAGGCATTTCCAGAATTTGGAAACAAATGCTAATCTGGAGTGTACTGTAAGTAGGCCTAGATGGTCTCATTCTATTGTTTGTTTTGTTTGAATTTTTGTATTGATTGACTACTGAATGCTCATATGAATGTGATTAATTGTGTTGAATTCCAGACAGAAGGTTCGATGATTGTGAAATGTGGATGAGATATTGAAGTGCTACTTGCATGTGAATGTGATGAACTAAATGTTTCATGATATGATTGATTGAAAATGTGAGATGCATTTCATACATGAATGCATGATCAGATAATGGGAGTTGTGACTAGAGTAGCTATCGATCAGAGCTTAAAGCTCAAATTGTGAAAAGAGCCTCGAGCTTATAAAGTGATTAAAAGCCTAAGGCTCACTATGTAAAATGAGCCCTATATCCCCATCGAATAAGGGACAGTTAATAATGAGCCCGGTATCTAATAGATATGGGATAGTTTAGGCACTCGGTCACAACAAAGTAATAAATGAAAAGTGGGTCTCATGTGCATTGCATATGCATAATATGAATGATTAAAGTGTATTGAGTGTGAAATGTGAAATGATGTGAATATGAATTATGTGTTATATGACTGGGTGAGCCATCGATGATGGTCATTCATTGAGTTTGCAAAACTTACCCAAAATTTGCAAATATTTTTCAGGATCAGAAGAATACCCTATTAGGCAAACGGGAGTATACCTTTAACATACAAGTAAGGGATAGAGGTTAGGATCAGTTTGCATCTGCATAGAATTTTCCATTGATTTTGTATTAAGGAATGTATTTTGAGATTATTGCACAATGTGTATACAAATGTATTTATGTTGTAATGTAAAGACATTAGACGAAAGTGTTTTGTATTTGTAATGGGCCCCAAATGGCTATTGAAATTCTGTTGATTGTATTGTTGTGATTGAAAAAGTTTGCGAATAAAGTGGACCCGATTTGGTTATGGACTTCCACATACTATGTTTATGGTTTCAAAATTTTTTTTACTTAGTTTTAACTGATTGAGTGTTCTAACATGCCACTCTCGCGAGGCACGGACTCGGATATCACGTAAGGTGTCAGGTACGTGTCTTGCGGGAGTGAGGTGCTACATGTGATGGCAGTTGACGATTTATTGCCACTACCATCTAGCTCACTTGGTTCTCCAAATTATGAATGCTAGAATTCACATGTTGAAATTTAGATAAGATCTCCTGTTAAAACTATTGCATACCTTGTTGGAATTAAAAAGTGTTAGTTACAATAGACTTAACCATATCTTCTAGCAACGTACCTAAGGTAGAGGAGGCTATCATCCTAACCTGAGTTATTTCTCCCATAACTCAAGTTAGGATGATCCCTCTAACCTGACTTGTCACGATCTGGTACTACATCGGGTCCATGACAACCACCGCATACTTAGGCTAAGGCACTCGCAGTATCCTTAAATCGACTATGCAAGGCTAACTGAATATCTTTTTTTGAAAAAATTTGGGCAGCACAACGGCTGTAATTTAAAAAAAAATCTCAAAACTTGCAAACGATTTCAAATACACTTCTATATTCACATCCAACCATAACTTCAGGACTCTCTAGTCCACTCAAGGCAAACTCAACTCTAGGCAATCTCAATTCAAGGCAATCTTAACAGTAGTATCAAAAGTTCATACATAAAATCTTTTACAAAACACAAGGTAATCAAAAGTTAACTCACAAATCATAAAGCGTATCTACATAAACACAGTTCATGAGCTACTAGACAATAACAGTGCAAAATAGGAGACTACCCATGTATGGAAATATTATGAAAATATCAAAAGGTTGCACGATCCTCACAAAGCTTCAAACTCACTAAATTAGCCTACATGGTTGGAAAGCGGAGGGGGTGAGTACACTAGGTACTCAGTGAGCAGAAAAAACATATATCATAGATAGAATTGGTTCGTACCAAGATGGTGTAGGTAACCTATGAAGTGAATATATCACACATAGAAAACACATAGGCCCAGCCTATGACTTAATGTATACTGGTTAAGAATCATATAGGCCCAACCTGTTAACTCACTCATCTGGTAAACATAAGTCCCAGTTTCAGTACACAAAAGCATAAAAACATCATATGTATCAATCAAATCTCGATAGGAAAGCCAATATTAGGATAAGTCAAAACAATTATGTGTGACACCATTAGTCGGCCAAACTAATGTGCACACCCACCGATACTCAGTGTTGGCTCGACTTTCATCCATGGTGAGTTCGGACTACAGTCGACAAGAGCGTTATGACCCTAGGTGATGACCTCGTCGGTGTCCAGACTCTATATGTGGAATCACCCACAAGTCCAGTAGAAAGGTGTCGATACAATGACTTGACTTTAATATACTAGTGTCAAGGGTACGGGGGTCGCTTAATCATAATCAATTGTACCCAGCACATGATTGGCCAATCATTTCCTCACTAATCACAAAATCATATACAATATTTAAGTATCAAAAATCAAGTAAGGCATCATGCCTTTATTTATCGGTCCAACCGATAAAATGAGACCTTGTTGTGGCTTTAAGCCAAAAGAGAAAACATACACGTAGCATATATGACTCATTTATGCATAAGTAAGTTCGAAAACATTATTTCATGTCATAAAAGTCATCTTTTGCACTCTAAGTGCAAAGTTGTTCAAAAATATAGTTTCAAAAAATAAAACGTTATTCTTTTACACTTCGAATGCAGGTTTGTTGAAAACAATGTCATTTCTCAAAATACGAAATAAAAACATTAGTTGCACTCCAATAGCAAAGAGTTATTCAAAACAAAATTGTTTATTAAGTACACAAATATACTAGCATCTATTGGAGATTAAATTCTACCATGCATTACCTAGGTCCAAAATTCACATACAAGTCATCATACATGTCTTAGAGTGATATAATCCCATATGAGAAATATGGTTCCCCAACTCACCTCAAAAGAAGGTATACATTCTCTTAGCTTCAACAATCCTAGGTACGGGCTCTTTGATTCCTAGCTCCTGAGCCTTTATATATAAAGGATATACTCTTACTTTAATTTCCCAAAACCTTAATTCTATCTGTATCTCACCACTTTTGTGTATATTTCCTCATTAATTCTTTGTCTTGTTCACCACCACGTGCATTTCTTGTAAGCATCTCTCTCTCTCTATGATCAAGCTTTAAAAGCATACTTAACAATAGATGTTATGCCCCTTGATTAAAACCTTAATAAATTGTTTGGGTTGGCCATATCTTCAGTAATCAACTTTGATTCTTCTCCTTCGAATTAGTTGTCTTCTCTAATTATTGCTCAGATGAAGGGTAGAGGATGAGATCATTGCAAAAGCTAAGATCATTTTAAGAGTACTATAAATTATAAAGTTTTAAATGTAAAACATTATAGTAAACGAGGATACAATGTCGTTGTAAAGTGTGATTAATTGAAATGACACAGTCATTAACATCTAATGATAGATTCTTTACTTTAAGGCAGTTTTTGATACAAAAAAAATTCATAGCCAAAAAAATGTAGCCAATAATCTTTAGTTACAAAATATAATCATCTCTTATTTACCAAAATTATATTAGCTAAAAATAATTTGTAGTTAAAATAAATGTAGTTAATAATCTTTAAGAAAGCTTACAAAATTTGTTTGGGTATTATTTATGTAGGATATAATATAGAAAACTCATAATGATATACTTACTTTTGGCTATGAATTCTAAAATGTAGGAAAACAAATAGCCAATAGATTTTTACTTACACTGCCTCTTCTTGAAAATATCATTTACTCTTAGGCATTTTGTATAGTTCCTTCTAATGGAGCCATTCTTCTCCTTTAAATTTTTGTCAATGATACTTTCCATCTTAGAGTCTAATGTAATTGACTCCTTTATAACATGGGATGTTTTTTTTAATCACATCAAAGTAAAGGTAATAATCTTGCTTATCAACCATATGATTCATATATCCTACATTTTTAAACTCTAGTTCCTCATTTATTATTGGGCCCCAAATTGTTTTTATTGCTGTTATTAAGCATGAACTGTGTTGATTGTATGATTTATTGCATAGTTTGATTTTATTGGGAGTAGTAGTGGAAAATTAAGATTAACTTGGGATTAGTGTGAAATAAGTGTTTATGAAAGGGGTAAAACTTTATGAGGGCATTATAGGAAGTTCACTTAAGTTGGAAAGATTAAACTTAACAAGGAGGGGCATTCTAGTCTTTGTGCCTTCATTTAGGCTTAAGGATTTAGAAGAAGAAAAGAAAGAAAGGGGAAAGAAAGGAAAGGAGAAGAGGGAGTCGTAGGAAGAGAGGAAGAAGAAGAAGAAAAGAGGAAAGCTAGGTTTAACGATTTTTGATTGAATTTGAAGCTTTGACAAGTAAGTATGAGTTTATTTCTTCTTGTTTAAGATGGATTAAACCCTAGATTAGAGTTGCATGAGTTTAGAATCGATGGTTTTAGGGTTTTCGGAAAAAAAAAATTGTGGAAATTCTTTGGGTTGATGATCTTGTTGTGTCTTGATGATGAATTTGTGTTAGAATGAGTTTAGAACTGAAGTATAAGGCATGATCTTAAGTTTAGATGTGTTGCATTGTCAATATGGGAAGGATTGATGTTGGAAATATTGGAAAGTCAGGTTCGGAGTTTTTCTCCAGACCCACACGTCGCGACGAGTACAAGGCCGTTCATCGCGACGTGGCCGCCGTCGTGACGTACGCGAGGCCGCTTGTCGCGACGAGTGTGCCTTCGCCGTGACGAGCCCTCAATTTTCAGCAAAAATGAATTGTGATGTTTTGGGCATATCTTTTGTTATAGCAGTCCTATTGAGGTGATTTTTGATGCGTTGTAGACTAGAGACATAGGGCTATAGGTTTCATGAAGAAGTGAAGTTTTGAATCAGTCTCTAAGGATATGAAATTTTGGATGGAAGTTAAGAATATAATTATTGTTTCAGCATGAGTTATTGAATGGGATGTTGGTTCTTGTTTTAGGAAATCAAGTGAGGCAAGAGGAGCAAGAGGATCAAGAGGAAACTCATTCCTGAGCAAGTGCAAGCAAGGAATTCAAGGTGGGTTTATATTTATAATACAGTAAATAAGTCACTCATTGTTTTTTTCAAATCAAGAAAGATTTAATGCTTTAAATTGTATCATCAATGTTGCCTTATGTTCTAATGTGAATTGATTATATGTTTGCCATATGATTTGCATTCATGATTGTTAAAAAGGTTTTTTTTATAAAAAGGTTTTCTCTTTTCAAGAAATACATGCATATGAAATCATGTTTTTCCAAAAAGGTATGGAAAGCAAGTTTACAAGCTAGTGCCAGTTTGGCAATCAAGTTTACAAGACTTTGAATCATGCATGATATGTGGGTTTGTGTTATGTCCCAAGAACCGTCACGTGCACGTTGACCATGAAAAGGCTTCGCCCGCCTGCCCGCAAGTGGCATGGAGCTCCCCACAAGGACTCCCTCAAGAAACTACGACTACACAACCACTTCGATGGGAGTGTGTAGTACGTCATGAACTTGGACTAACCCAAACCATTATGCTATGCTTATGTGTTTATGAATTATTATCATGTTTCACGCATTTAAATTTGGAATTTTACTCATGAATTGTTTTCAAATCAAGCATTTCAAGATAATGACTTTTACATGCTCAATTACTATGATTTCAAAGTATATCACGGTAATGAGTTATCTTTTGAATAGTTTTGCTTATTTCTATATTATAAATGTGTTCCCATGAGCTTTATAGCTCACCCCCTTTACCTCCCCCATTCAGGTGACGAGCAAGAGACCGAGTGAGTCACGAGTTATGGCGACACTCCGTTTTGTTCTATTTATGTATTTTCAAGTTTCACTTTTGGAAGTCAAGGCTTTAGTTACATTTCAAGTTCTATTGGTTCAAGTGTATTTTTGTATTTTTGGCATCTTGAACTCAAAAGTTGTAATTTGGTTTGAAATGTTAGTAAAGCTTTGTAAAACTCACCTTTTTGAATATTAATGAATTATGGATGTGTTTGTTTTAAATAAATGAAAGCAAGTTCCAAGTTTGTTCACTATGGGGCCCTTGAGCTTCCGAGGGTTTTCCTTCTTCGTTTGATTAATAAGTTTTGCCTCACGCAACAAGTATCACACTTTCATGCCCGATGTTGGGCTCCGGAGACGGGGTCCAACATTTATTACCTTTAGGATCAACTTTCCTTTATTCATATCTATTAAGGCCTTAGAAGTAACTAGGAAAGATCACTCTAAAATCAAAATTAAATTTCTATCTTCATCATATCAAAGACTAAAAAGTCCATAAGAATATGAAACTTACTAATACCTATAGGCATATCTCTCAGTATACATATCAGTTGCTTAATAGAATGGTCTGCCAATTGTAACAAAATATTGGTAGGTTTTAAATTACCATATTGAGATTTTTACATATGGAAAAGCGCATAAGGCTAATGCTTACCTTTAAATCGTATAAAAAATGGTTAAAGCTCATATCTCTAATAGTGAAAGGAATTAAAAAAACTACTAGGATCTTTGATTTTTAAAGGTAATCCATTTTGGTTCATAACTTTGCACTCCTCATTCAATGTCTTTGCTTTATATTCCTTGAACCTTCTCTTGTTTCCTTAAAAAACCTAGTATAAAATGAATGTTTTTCAAAGAATTAGTAAAAGGAATATTGACATATAATTTTTTAAAGAAAATTTGAAAATTTTCCCAAATTCTTTTTCTAAATTTGCTGTAACCAATCTTTAGGGAAAAGTTATATATAACTTAAGAGGTTTAGAGGGAGTGTATTTAATTTTTTCTTCCTCTCCTCTTTTATTTCCCTCAAGTTAATTATCCTTAGTATGTGTGTTTTCCTACTTATATCCCTCACTCTCAAGTTTCTTGAACCTCAAGCTCTCTAATAGCTCATCACTCCTCAACATCATAGCATTATAGTACTCTTTAGGGTTTTTAGGTTTTCCAAGAGGTTGATTATGTGGTCTAACAAATGTACTATCTTGTTTAATAATCTAGGCTTCAAGAATTTTTGCATCAGTTGACACATAATCAACCTTAAAACTAGGTTTTCAAATTGCCTCCTTAAACTTATCAATTTCTTTGGCTTAATTGGTTAAGGAGTTCTTTAGGAGAGACTTTAGGTTCAACTTTTAAAGACAGGTTATAGTGTTTAGACTTGAAACTAGATGGCTACTTATTATCTTAAGAGTTAAGGTTGAGCATATTTCCATATGAGAGGTTTGGGTGATTTCTCCAACCTATGTTATAATTATTGGAATATAGGTTGTGGAAAAGTCATGAAAAATAATTTCACAATTTCTTAATTAAGAATTAAATGCCTTAGGGATCCACAGCTATCATAAGATACATTATACATGCTAATAGAGTTAATAGTTATAAGATCAAACTTTTGAGATAAAGCATATACTTTAGCATCTAGAAGATTTAAGGCATTAAGTTCTTTCTTACTTGAAACCTTCTTTAGGATGGTTCTTTCACTTAACCACTGGTAGAGTTTCTAGGCCATTTTCTCAATCAAATTACATGATTCATCTATAGTTTTGTTTAACTTCATTTATAGATATCTTTATATTGTAGGTAATCTCACTATAAAAAGTTTAGAAAATCAACCACTTCTTCAACCCATGATGAGGAAATGACCTCTATAGATTATTGTACTTCTCCTCAATCAAGGGTCCGAGTCTAACTTAATTTGACTGTCTTTTAGGATGTTTGAATTGAGCTTAATTGAATTCGATATGTTTGGCCCATGCCTATGCCCGTTGAGTTTGTAATGGATTGAATAACTTCAAGCTTGTTTAGACTAAGCCTAACTTAAAATTTTGATCATTGTTTAGTTGTTTAACAAATTAGATCTCTCTTTATTCCTTGTTTCAGTAGAACATGGATTACTAAATGTTGCTCCTTTTATTCCTAATTTTAGCAACAAAACAACAGTAATATTTGAGTTATAAAATATCAAAAACAAATTATCATAAGAAAATAATGGATAATATAGTTCCAAGTAAAATCATAACTTATTTATCAGAAATAATAATGGAAATAGGAAAGAGACAATAGTAAGTGATTAATAACTTTGGTTTAGGAGTCTCTAAATTTTACATTGTTCAACAACACTTTAGCATGAAAAACCATATTTTTACTATAAAGAATGAAAGGTTTCAAAAGAGGTACAATTACTACTATGAAAATGGTTGCTAATTAAGGAGTTCCTAATTCTCTAGGGCAATGGTGGTAGTCGAGGAAGAGGTGGTGGAAATGAAGTAGCTACAATCGACTACCTTGGAGGAGATTTTTCTTAGAAAAAAGAAGTCAAAGATGAGACACCTCTCATGCAAATATTGGCTAACACATGTAAAAAAGGAGAGAGAGTCCAAAAATGCAAGAACACCTCTCTTACACCTTGTAAATTTCGGTTATGCATGAAAAGAAAGAAGAGAAAAAACATCTAATGCATCACTTCATTCTTTAATCAAACATAAAGAAGCCATTAAATGAGTCTCTTGTCATTTGTTTTAAGGTAGCTATATGAAAAGACTAATAACCTAAAATTACATGTCAATTTCGGTTTTAGTGATGTAAGAAGGAATATCATCCATCAGAAACATCTCTTTCATCTTTAATCAAATAAATACTAAAAGGTTACGTTATATGCCATCATTAAAAGACAACCATTAATCCATTTAATGGTAAGATCATTACTCCATTTAATGATGATAAAGCATGATAAATACCATCTTTATTTATCAATGCAATGCTAAATGTGCAATTGTACATTCAGCCCTAGTAAAACCAAATTACACCTTCCATTTCTTTAAGAATTTTGTTTTAATTTAATTAATCTAATTAATCAAATTAAACCAAAGTCTAGCCTATTTCTAAATGTTCATTTCGGCTTCTAATTAACCATTAATTAGTGCAAGTTCAACATTCAATCATGGGCTTTAAAACCTCCATTTATGTTTCTTATTTTGCTTGGTAACCTTCCTTGAAGCCAAGTGGGGAATCTTATTGGACTTAGACAATTCAAACTCTAATAAGCCCAGAATTAATTTAATCTCATTAAAATTAATTCTAATTTTTTAACTAAATGTCATTCCACTAAAGACAATTAGTTGAACTCTTGAATTACTAAATATTATGAGAACACATATTTCAAACAAAAATGTCCAATTGTAAACTCTATTATGAACCTTATTATAGCCATCTGCACAAAAAAAGGGTAAAATTATTGTTATACCCTTATATTAGTTTTTCCTTCTAGATTTCCCATTTTACTCTATATGGTGATTAACACACAAGATCTCATCTTGATATTAAGACTTGATGGGTAGTTAGTCCATCAAACTCCTGGTGCAAGTTTAATCACCAATCTCCATAAAACATCTAGAAGGGATGATATCACTATGAACTCTTTATTTGAGTTGATGTTCCCTGATACATGTTTCAATTAATAATTTCATAATATAGATACTAGATTAATACTCTGTAAAAATCTATTTTGATCATATCAAGAATTATAATGAAACACATAAGAGTTCACTACTCATTAAGATTATGGTTCATAATATGAAATGCTAAAACGTATGTTTTAAGATTAAATTAACTACCTACTTTATTCTTAAAACATACTTGTTCCAAATTCATTTATTAGTGCCATTATTGTTAGTCAACTACTATCATGATATAAAACTCTCATTCCTTTTAAGTAAACTTCTTTACTTACATCGAGATAAATCGCAACACTATAAACCATAATCAAGTGACCAACTTGATTATTCAACAATGAATCAATTAATTTAGATTTTAATAATATATATGTTTCCCATACATCTTCATGTATATGTATATTATTAGCAAAAGAATCTTCATTCTTTATGACTAGTTATATTATGTTTATACAAATAAAACCAAACTCTTTTTTAATTAATAATAAATACTTTCATTACAAAATTGTAACTGGAAGAAGATAAAGTTACATGTAAATAAACTTGCTTTTCAGGGCACTATATTTACATAACTCTAACAATCTCCAACTCACCCTAAAGCAAGCTTGACATATTCCTCATTCCCATCCCTTCTAGGTGACCCTCAAAGCTTTTTTGAGACAATGTATTTGTGAACAGATCAACAAGGTTTTACTCTGTGGGAATCTTTACCACATTCACCTCTCCATGTTGTAGTATCTCCCTTATAAGGTGATAATTTTGCTTAATGTGTTTGGCAGCTTTATGGTTCCAAGGTTTTTTAGAATTAGCCACTGCCTCACTATTATCACAATAAAGTATAATAGCTTTTTCTGCCTCTGGAACTACCTCTAAATCATTTAGGAACTTGCAAAGCCAGACTGCTTCCTTTGTTGCTTCATAATAGTAACATACTCAACCTCCATAATTGAATCAGCAATACAAGATTGCTTGACATTCCTCCAGACTATGGCTCCACCTCCTAAAGTAAATATAAAACTAGAAGTTGATTTCCATTAATCAACATTTGATTAGAAATCATAATCTATATATCCTATCGAAATAAGATTACCTCTTAAGTAAGCAAGCATTAAGTTCTTCATCCTGTTGGACCAATGGTGGTTGACAAATTAAATCCCACTTGTGTTTTGATAATAATAAAATATCTAGAATTAGTTAAGAAATTATTTAAGGTATTTTGGGATTATTATTCAATGAAAGAATTGTGCAAATTAAGATGGGCAAGAGATAAATCATTGAAGAATCAAGTTGGGAGTTTCCTTATAAGTGAAAAAGACATTAATAATGAGGATTATTGAAGATTTGGTTGAATGTTACCGTTGAAGCCAACATAAGTCGACTTGCACAGCATAAGTCGACTTATACATCAAGATCCGAACAGCATAAGTCGACTAGAACAACATAAGTCGACTAACATATGAAGATACGTCAACACAAGTCGACTAATCATACATAAGTCGACTTATCGAGGACCACAAGTCGACTTACATAGAACAAGTTGACTTATAGAATAGCGGAGATGCAATTTTACGTAAAATGTTGTCACAAGTCGACTTATGGGTACAGCAAATTAATTCCAACGGTCCAATTAGCTACAAATGGAAAGGAGGATGTTAAGAAACGGTCATAACAATCATACAACGGCTAGAGAGGCTTCCAACTACTATTTTTCTTCAAGTATAAAGGGTGGATGATTTATGAAGAGACTACCAAAGTTCCACAAGTGAAAATACTCTTTTATTGCTACATATTTGCTCACTATTGCTCTTATCTTGTTACACAATATATTGAGCTTTGTTCTTCAATCTTTATATTATTTCTCTTACAATTTGAGTGACTAGTGAAAGGTCACGTGTGAGGTAGGATTTGTGCCGGAAGACAAATCAAGTGTAAAGGTAGCTTGAGCCGAAAATCAAGTGGTGTTGATAGGATTTGTGTCGAAAGACAAATCAAGTGTAAAGGTAGCTTGAGCCGGAAATCAAGTGGTGTTGGTAGGATTTGTGCCGGAAGACAAATCAAGTGTAAAGGTAGCTTGAGCCGAAAATCAAGCGATATTGTAAGAGTTCACACTGAACTATAAAGTGTGTAATAAAGTGGTTTGCAAAATCCTAAGTGGGAGCTTAGGTAGAGGACGTAGGTCTTATCACCGAACCTCTATAAAAACAGTGTTTGCTCTTCTTCCCTACTCTTTTATACTTAGATTTGATTAAATTGTTTTTGTGTGAATTAACTTCTGATTTTATTGTAGAAAATTACAAAAAGCTTAAAGATCTATTCAACCCCCCTTCTAGATTGCTTACAATTGGTATCAGAGTAGAAGTATCCAGGGATGACACACAATAACCTAGCGGAAGAAGGTAACACAAACAATCACCCTCTTTTGTTTAATGGTACTAATTATTCTTCTTGAAAAAATCCTATGAAGTATCACATTATAAGCGAGGGAGTAGAATATTGAAAGATTATCATTTTCGGTCCACAAGCACCTTTGAAAGAAAATGGTGAGTTAAAAACGGAGCTGGAATACGACAACAATGACTGGAGGCAAGCCTACATCAACGCAAAAGCAATGAAATTGATATATTGTGCCCTCACCGTTGAAGAAAGAAATCGAGTGAACTCGTGTACAAGTGCTAAAGAAATGTGGGAAAGACTACACATCACTCATGAAGGAACCAATCAAGTTCGAGAGACAAAGATTAACATGCTTCTCCATGACTATGAAATGTTTTTCATGAAGGAAGGTGAGTCTATTTCTACTATGCTTGATCGTTTTGCAGAAATCATAAATGAATTAGGCAACCTTGGAAAGCATATGACGGATAGCGAGAAGGTGAAGAAAATTCTTCGCTCACTACCGAAGAAATGGGACTCACAAGTCACCGCCATTATGGAATCCAAGGATCTCAATCATTTGGAATTCAACGCCTTGGTGGGATCACTTATCAATTATGAGATCATTCTCAAATCCAGAGGAGGTAGAGGTAAGTCACAAAAGTCAATTGCTTTAAAGGCTAATATTTCTTCTCTTGATGAAAGTGATGAAGAAATAGATGAAGAAGAGGATGATGAAGAAATAGCAATGTACGCCAGAAATTTGAGAAAATTCAAAGGACAACTCAAAAATCGGAGGAAAGAATTAAATGGTGGTAGAAATGGAGAAAGAAAGAAGTTTGTCATGGAAAGAAGATCAAAGGGGTATGATGAAAAGAAAAGCAATGAAGAATGCTGGAAATGTGGAAAAAGGGGACATCATACTAGAGAATGTAAGAGCTCATCTTCCACCTCAAATTTCCAGAAAAGTGACAAATATGAAAAAGGGAAAAAGAAAGCTAGCCTAGTAGCCACTTGGAGTGATGATGAGGAAGCATACCAAAGCAATGAAGAAAACAACCTAGCTCTTATGGCTAATAGCTCCTCAACAAGTGACGACGAAGATGAGGTAACCTTATTTGATCAAGATCTTAGAGATTCTTTTAATGCTTTACAAATTGATTTTGAAGAAGCTATTGAAATCAACAAGAAATTGAGAAAGAAAATAAGAGAATTGGTTGCTGAAAATAGTGCCCTACATGAGACTATTGATGATTTAGATAGTCCAAAGGAAGATCATTTTGCATGTCTTGTTGAAAAGGAAAATCTTATTTGTGAGCTTGATAGACTCAGAAAAGAATTTTCTTATGTGGTTGGAAAATTTGTGAATGGGAATGAAAAGTTTGAAAAGATGTTATCTTTACAAAGATTTTCAATTTCTAAACATGGTTTAGGATATGATCCTTTTGATAGAGATTGTTCTTTAATTTCTAAATTTACTAAAGATGGAAAAGTTGCAAAATGTGGTAAATGCTTGAAAGATGGTCATATAGAAATTGCTTGTAAAAGTATTAGAAGATGTATTAATGTGAAGAAAATCTGGGTGGTAAAAGGTACAACACCTCCTAATGTGGTCTATATGACTAACCAAAATGGACCCAAGATGGCTTGGGTACCAATGAGAAGAAAGGATGTTTCAGTTGTAGGTACAAGCAAGGAATGAAAATCAACAAAGCATATGATATATTGATAGTGGATGTTCAAGGCATATGAGTGGAGACAAGACTCTATTTGCAGAAATTAAACCAAAAAAAAGGATATGTCACATTTGGAGACAACAATAAAGGTAAAGTCATTGGATGTTGGTAAAGTGGGTAAGGAACCTCTACTTACCATTGACAATGTTTTGCTTGTTGATGGCTTAAAACATAATTTGCTAAGTGTTTCTCAATTATTCTTGTTTTCTTTTTGTGCTCTTTCTAATTTGCATGGTTAAGAAATATAATCATATTGCTTTCATTAGTTTGAAACATGGAAATACATATATTGTTGATTGGCTTGTTGACTATTGCATCAAGAGGTAAGGTGTTTAAATGCTTCAGTCGAGTATTACAGCCATAGTCGACTAATACACATTCTCTTCTACCTTTGAGATTTCTTCATGATGACGTTTCTCCACCATGATGGTTTTTGTATCTAGCCAAGACCAACATTTCATATTATTTGTATTTGCTTGCTACTTAAGACTATTTGTGTTTGATGACTTGCTTCTCTATTTAATGTGATTGCGATATTTCATCTATTGTTGGTTTGTATTAGTTGTTTTGATTATGACAAAAAGGGGGAGAAAAATGAGAAATTGGATATTCTTTAGTTACTTGATTAAGGGGGAGTATGTGATAATTGTCTTTAATTTAAGTCTATCATGATTTCAAATTACTTTTATGAATTTGATCTTACAAGGTTATTAAATTCAATGACAAGGTATAAAAACCTTGATCAATGTTTCTTTGTTTTCATTTCTTAAACAATTTCTAAGTGTTTTGTCATTATCAAAAAGGGGGAGATTGTTGGACCAATGGTGGTTGACAAATTAAATCCCACTTGTGTTTTGATAATAATAAAATATCTAGAATTAGTTAAGAAATTATTTAAGGTATTTTGGGATTATTATTCAATGAAAGAATTGTGCAAATCAAGATGGGCAAGTGATAAATCATTAAAGAATCAAGTTGGGAGTTTCCTTATAAGTGAAAAAGACATTAATAATGAGGATTATTGAAGATTTGGTTGAATGTTACAGTTGAAGCCAACATAAGTCGACTTGCACAGCATAAGTCGACTTATACATCAAGATCCGAACAACATAAGTCGACTAGAACAGCATAAGTTGACTAACATATGAAGATATGTCAACACAAGTCGAGTAATCATACATAAGTCGACTTATCGAGGACCACAAGTCGACTTACATAGCACAAGTCGACTTATAGAAGAGCGGAGATGCAATTTTACGTAAAATGTTGTCACAAGTCGACTTATACATGACGACAAGTCGACTTATGGGTACAACAAATTAATTCCAACAGTCCAATTAGCTACAAATAGAAAGGAGGATGTTAAGGAATGGTCATAACAATCATACAACGGCTAGAAAGGCTTCCAACAGCTATTTTTCTTCAAGTATAAAGGGTGGATGATTTATGAAGAGACTACTGAAGTTCCACAAGTGAAAATACTCTTCTATTGCTACATATTTGCTCACTATTGCTCTTATCTTGTTACACAATGTATTGAGCTTTGTTCTTCAATCTTTATATTATTTCTCTTACAATTTGAGTGACTAGTGAAAGGTCACGTGTGAGGTAGGATTTGTGCCGGAAGACAAATCAAGTGTAAAGGTAGCTTGAGTCGAAAATCAAGTGATGTTGGTAGGATTTATGCTAGAAGAAAAATCAAGTGTAAAGATAGCTTGAGCCGAAAATCAAGTGGTGTTGGTAAGATTTGTGCCGGAAGACAAATCAAGTGTAAAGGTAGCTTGAGCCAGAAATCAAGCAATATTGTAAGAGTTCACACTGAACTACAAAGGGTGTAACAAAGTGGTTTGCAAAATCCTAAATGGGAGCTTAGGTAGAGGACGTAGGTCTTAGCACTGAACCTCTATAAAAACAGTGTTTGCTCTTCTTCCCTACTCTTTTATACTTAGATTTGATTAAATTGTTTTTGTGTGAATTAACTTCTGATTTTATTGTAGAAAATTACAAAAATCTTAAAGATCTATTCAACCCCCCTTCTAGATCGCTTACACATCCTACGAAAATACTTAAGTCACACTTAACTATAGTCCAATGCTCCATTCCTGGATTGGATTGAAATCTACTTACTAGTCCCACTGCGTAACAGATATTCGGTCTAATGCAAAGCATTGCATACATTAAACTTTCAACTGTCGAAGCATATGGAATGTTACACGTGTGTTCAACCTCCTCTTGGATTTTACGTGCTTGTTCCTTTGAAAGTTTGATTCCATGTCTAGTAGGTGTGAAACCCCTCTTGGAATCTTACATGGAAAACTTATTGAGCATATTCTTAATGTAGGTTAATTGAGACAAGGTTATCTATTTGTTCTTATTATCTCTTATAAGTTTGATCCCTATAACATAGTTAGCCTATTCCAAATCCTTCATTGAAAACTATTCATTCAGTCATCCCTTAACCATAGATAGCATTCCCGCATCATTCCCAATGAACAAAATGTCATCAACATACAGGATTAGGAAAGTAACCTTACCTTCTTGTATTTTTTTTATAAACACAAGCCTCATCTAGGTTTTGTATAAATCCATACGTTTTGATAGACTTATCAAACCTAATATTCCAAGACCTAGATGCTTGCTTAAGTCCATAAATGGACCTTTGCAACTTGCATACCTTATGTTTATTACCTGGCTCAATAAAACCTCTTGGTTGGGCTATATAAATGGTCTCCTCAAGATCCCCACTAAGAAATATGGTCTTGACATCCATTTGCCATATTTTATAATTGAAATAGGTTGCTATGACCAAAACAATCATAATGGACTTGAGCATGACAATCGGAGAAAAAGTCTTCTCATAATCTACATCCTCTTTTTGAGTATAGCCTATAGCTACCAATCTAGCTTTAAAGGTCTCTACCTTTCCATCTGATCCTCTTTTCCTTTTGTAGATCCATTTACACCCTATGTCTTTTATACCTAGTGGTAGATCTACAAGGATTCAAACTTCGTTAGCGTACATGGAATCTATTTCTAATTCCATTGCCTTGAGCCATTTTTCTACATCAACATCATTAATAGCCTGTGTATAAGTAATAGGATCCGTTTCTTCTAAGTCTGAGATGGCAATTAAGCCTTCTTTTAGACCTAGATACCTATATGGCTGTCTCACAACCCTCCCATTACGTCTAGGCATTACTTGATGTTTAGGTTGCTCTTCTTATTTAACTCTTGAATCTACTTTGACATCTTGTTCTGTTATATCCATATCAACTTTTGAATTGGATGAAATAGCTAACTCCTTTAGTACTATTTCACTCTTCCTTTGTGATTTCTCACAAATTCTTCTTTTAAGAAGGTCACATTTATCGACACAAATACCTTCCTATCCTGAGGACTGTATAAATAGTACCCTCGAGTTCTCGTAGGATATCTTACAAAAAAACATACTTTTGACCTTAGTTCCATCTTTGTGGATTCAGGCTTTAGAACATACGTTGGGCAACCCCAAGTCCTCAAGTGTCACAATGAAGGCACTCAGCCTATCCACAACTCCCTAGGTATTTTAGGCATCAATTTGGATAGAGCAAAGTTGAGAAGATATGTTGTCGATTGTATTGCATATCCCCAGAATGATTCTGGAAGGCTAACATAGGACATGATCGATCTTACCATTTCCAAGAGAGTCCTATTCCTCCTTTCAGCTACACCATTCCGTTGGAGTGTCCAAGGAGCTAATAAGTTGGATACTATTCCATTGTCAATTAAAAATTGCTGGAACTCTCCAGATAAGTACTCACCTCCTCGATCTGATTGAAGTTGTTTTAATGGCTTACCTAGCTGCTTCTCAACATCAGCTTTGAATTCTTTGAACTTTTCAAAGGACTCACTCTTTTTATGCATCAAATACAAATAGCCATGTCTAGATTAATTATCTATAAGGGTTATGAAGTATTCATAACCTCCTCTAGCTTGTACATTTATGGGCCTACACACATCAGCATGTACCAGGTCCAACGTGGATTCAAATATGTTTCCTATGGAAGGAAGTGAGGCCTTGGTCATTTTTCCTTCAATACAAGGTTCACAAGTGGGTAATGGATCTTTATCCAAGCCTGTAAGAGTCCCATCCTTTACTAACCTGCCAAGTCTTTTCTGATTGATATGACCCATTCTTAAATACCACATATATTTTAAATTAATGCTAGAGACATTGAATTGTCTTGGTTTTATTAATTATGTAGTGTTTAGTGAGCCTATCATAGGTTCTATAAAGAACAATCCCTATTTAATTATCGCATTACAAATAAAATCCTTATTCTCATATATTGAAACAACATTTTCAAAATATAAAGAATAACTAGATTTTATTAGACAAAAAAAAAAACAGAAATCATGCTCCTTACAATCATTGGCATGTAATAAACATTCTCCAAATATAACCTATATCTACCAGGAAAGTCCAAGATAACTACTCCTATTGATTCTACTAAAACATAGGATCTTTCTGTTATCTTGTCTTGAAACTGATCTTTAAGTAGTCTTTTCCTTTGCTGGAACCCCTCCAAAGAATTACAAACATGGTTAGTGGCTTTTAAATCTAATATCCAATAATAAAATAAATCTGCCACGTTTCTAGTTGCTAACAAACTTAGGGAACCCATACCTTGTTTGCTTTTGAGGAACTCAAGGTAGACTAGATAGTTTCTTTTTTAATGGCCCATCTCATCACAATGGAAACATTTTTCCTTGATGTTCTCTTTGGCCTTCTTTTTTATGGTTTGGACTTTGACCCTATTTGGGCTTTCTTTTTGGACCCTTCTTCTTTTGATTGCCCTTACCCTTGGGCTTAGAAGAAGATGCTATATTAGCTTCTGGCCCATAAGAATTGACATTTAATATCTGCTTCGTACTCTAAAGGGTATTTATCAACTCACTTAAGGTGTAATCCTTGCTGTTGAGCTCATAGTCCAACTTAAACTGCTGAAAAGAAGAGTTTAAGCTATTGATGATCATAATCATCTAAGTGTCTACATCCATATCCACCCCAAGCATCTCAGCCTCATTGACCACAGAGATTACCTTAAGAATGTAATCCTATACTGGTTCACCAGGTTTTTGTCTGAGATTGTGAAAGGTTTGGGTAACTTTAACCCTTACAGACCTGGTTTTCACACCAAACATCTCGTGTAAGTGATGGACCATTGCACTAGCAATTTTCATACAAGCAATTTGCTTTGGCAACATACCGCTAATATAAGCTAGAATATAATACTTAGTAATCTTATCAGTATTCTGCCATCACTCATATTGTTGGACTAGCTCAGGAGTTGAATCTCCACCGGGAAGTGTAGGCTCATTTTCAATTAATACCTATAAAATTAGTTTATATTGAAGAACAATGTCTAGGTTATGTCTCCATTAATTAAAATTCTCCGCATTTTCTAATTTGTTATTGTTCAAGAGTAAAGTAAGTGGATTCATTTTGTGGTGATTATGTTTGAAAATATAAATTATTAAAGAGTAAGAAAACTAGTCAACAATATTGGAACTTTGTATAAAATAATGATTCATGTATGCATGATGATAGATTTAACAAAACTTAGTTGATTTTTATCTCTATCAAAATGTTGGGTTTTATCCAAAAAGGTACCATAGGTTTTTTATCTTATTCCATTTCAATTTTCTTTATTTATATGAATATTGTTTCCATTTTTTGAATTGAAAGAAAGTTGAATTCGCAATTCTCTACGATGTTTAGGGGATAAAATTGTTTCAAGAACAAGTAAATCATAATAATTTTTTCTCTATTTGCAGTTATACTTTGATATCTCTCAAGAAATTGGGTAAAATTGTTTTGAATAACATAGCTTTTTTCTCTATCTCTTTCATTAATTTCTTGTTTGCTCTTATGCATCACTAAAATGCCTACCGTTTGATACATAATAAATTGTCCATCATTTTTTATAGACAGACGCATTGGTTCAATAATCAATATTCCCTTTTTCATCAATTCTATAAGAGTTAAATCTTTTTGAATAATTAGAATATCTAGACTCATTTCTCCTCTTTGAATAAAATTAAATCTTTATATGATGGTTATTTTTCTTATCTATAATAGACTAAATGACGGTAGGCCATCTTATCTATTAAAAGAAAAACTGAAACCCTCCCACTTAAAAGGTTACCAAGCATCTTCATGCCTAATTTTTTGAGAAGCATCATTATTTGGTTCATACTTTTACCAACAGAGCTACGGTGGGCAGGTTATTTATAAAATATGTTGCGTATGTAACCATTTGATTCATCCGCTAAAGGTACTTGCAAACCATGCCTTGGTAGGAGGTCACATTTGCTACCAATGAGTGGACTTACTGTTGGGTCCCGATTTTTTTTAATTCCTTATTTTTGTTTTAATTGTTTATTATTATTTTTTTAGTGGAGTCTTTAAATTAGAATTTAAAAGGAAGTGTTAGAATTATAGTATTAAGTGGGTTGAAAAAGTAGAGACATATAAGACAAATTAAGGGTAAACTTGGAAAGCCCAAGTGAAGGAGGGGCGAAATTGGAAGAAAAGGAGTAAAAATAAGAGATAAAAATGTGGTTTGAATTAGAAAAGAAAGGAGGTGTAGTAGGAACCAAAGGGAGATGAGAAAAACGCGAAAAAGAAGAAAGGAGAAGAAAAAGAAGAGAAATCCACTTGTGAGGTAAGCTTTCATTTTATTATGCTAGAGTAAAAAGGGGATTAAATGGAGGTTAGGGTTTGTGTTGGAAATGAAGGAAGAAAGAAGAGAAAGATGGACCTAAATTGATTTTGGAATTTCTAAGCTAGGGTTTTGGTTTTTCTAGCCTAGATGGGCTATGGGTAGGTTAGGTTTAAATTCAATTTTAGCATTTCTTTAATTCTTGAATTTTATGTACTTTCTTTGAATGTATAGATTAAATGGAAATGAGTTTAATTAAAGGGAATCAAGGAAACTATACTCAAGAGAGAGAGGAAGGGCAATCTTGAACTTGGATTCCCAAAAATCTAGGTGGGTAATATTTTTATGGTTATTGTGTGATGGGAAAATGCCTTATGTGTGTGAGATTTTTTGCTTAAATTGTATAAATGTTAAATTGTGGTGAATATTTGAAAATGCATGAGGAAATATTACATGTTTTCTTGAAATGAATGAAAAGTATGAAAATATGAGAATTTGATGAAATGAAGGAAGCTTGAGAATGCAAATTTGCAATTTACTGATTTGAGCATAGATTTGTTTGTGATTGGGCAAGAGAAAAAAATCCGTTTTATTAGTCACGTGCACGTTGACCTATAGCCTTTTCCCAGCTGCCCGCTTGAGGCCACGAGATCCTGAGAAATCAAACTCATTTTGTTTACGGTGTAAACCGTTTTGTTCCACGGAAACTCTCTAGCCATTTGTTGTGCATTTTTCATTATGACTTTATTGAGTATAATGCATAATAAATTTTCGGTTGTTTATGAATTATGGGATGAAATTGCTAATGAACTGGATTGCTTGATATATGTGTATTTGTGCTTGTGGTATGGCTCATTACTGATGGCTATAAACGTATTAGCCACTGAGCCGAGTTGCTCACCCCATTTTCCCTCCTTAGGTGCAAAACAAGTCGAGCGTGAACCTTGTAAGGCTTCAGAAACTCCAAGGCTTTAGATACTTTTGTACTAAGTTAGTAACTAGCCATTTTGGATAGCTTTTCAAGCATATCAAACATTGAGCATCTCATCTATTGTATATCTTGTGCTAAATTCTTGATGGATATGTTGATATGTAATTAAAGCTATGCATGAATATTTATTTTGGTTGGAAATGAGTATGAGCATAATTGTGTTGCTTTAGGGATAATGTATGGATAAGGTATGAAATTGTGTTTTGACAACTTCTGGGTATAATTGATATTAAATGTAATTTTATTGAAAATAAGGAGTAGAAGGGGTAGAAAGAGTGATCTTGGTATGAGTTGTGATAAGGAAAGATTTAGAAACAAGATTGGCAGTGATCTGGAAAATGTACACTGAATATGCTTCAGTCCTTTAGCCATAACGTTTTCTCTAGTTGTATAAAAGAGATTATTCTTAATTTGGATTAATCTAGAGATATATGGCTATATTTTGTATGAAGACATCAAATTCCAGTTCTGTCTCTAACAGTCTTAAAACTTCATGAAGTTAAGAATTTGGTGCAGTATGCTGGTGTATCAATGGGAAGTTCGTCTTCGGACTTTGGAGGCAAATTTGGGATTGATATAAAAATATTTTGGCAAAGTTGCCTTCTAGAAAGTTGTAGATCTTTCTTTTATCTTTTTAACGGTATATAGTATGAAAATTTTGAATATTGGAGTCAAAAGTTATGATCCTTATAAGTGGAGACAAAATGAGACGATAGAAAAGCAGGAGATAAAAATGAGACGATAGAAAAGCAAACGATAGAAATGAGACGATAGAAAAGCAGACGATAAATGAGACGATAGAAAAGCAGACGATAGAAATGTGACGATAGAAAAGCAGACCATAGAAATGAGACGATAGAAAAGCAGACGATAGAAATGAGATGGAAGAAAAGTGAGACGATACTAAAACTAGAAGATAGAATTGGCCTTTGAGGTCTTCATGAAAGTTTTAGATTTAGAAGTCCTCTTTCCAATGGTCTAAAAACAAAGTCAATCGGGCCTCTATATAAAAATTTATGGCATTCGTGCTGAGACATGTACATTTCAGGTGAGGGCATAAACGTGTTGGAGTCTTTTGGCCATAACTTCTTCTTAGACCTCCAAATGACCTGATTCTTAAACCATGGGATTCGTAAGACTTTTCTCTAAATCTCCACCAATAATTGAAGCTATCTGAAATTTATGGTGAGAGATTGAGTGAAAAGAGTGAGACGGGTACAGTGAGTGTGTTCTTCAATCATATGAACTGGCGTTGTCTCACTGAACATGCCTCAGTATTTTAGTGATATCTTGGTATGTGGAGATCCAATCGAGTTGATTCTTATTTCAAATTAAACTAAGGACATGGAGCTACAACTTATCTGAAGGAATTAAATTTCAATTTGGGCCTTAAGATTTTCAATCTTTGGACGGAATTCGGGTGTAGTATTTGGTCTTGGTTAAATGTGAGCCCTCCATGCAGCTATGTTTTCGAATGTTGGACTTCGAAAGCGGGGTCCAGCATTGTTTAGTATCAGAGCTTAGGTTTTCTCCTAGGATTAGAATGCATAGTAGGTTGACTTGTTTTGCTATGTGATTAATTGTTGCATTGTGAATTGATTATTTGCATTAAGTGACATGCATATCATGCATACATATAGAAACTAAGATTAAAATGAATTGTAAGCTAATCATTAGTGTTTTCATTGAAGGAATAAGATGTCACTTCGTAGAAGGACACGAGGAGTTTTGCAAGGTTCAATTGCACCTGACTCTCCACTAAGGGTGGAGAGCATCGATCAGTCGGTAGCCCCGAGAGTTGCTGAGGCTTCCTTAGGGTAAAGTAGTGAGTCCATCCGATCTCAGACACCAAAGTTGCCTAGTCAGTCAGAGCAAGTGCCTACATTGGATCCAAGATTGTTCCAGACATTTACTCAGGCCTTTGTCCAGGCTATGGGTCAGATGCCGCAGGCTTCTGCATCGGCCCCAGTTAAAAGGGAGAAACAGTTTGACAAGCTGAGGAAGTATAGGGCAGTGGACTTTTATGGGACCACTGATCATGAAGAAGCTAAGACCTGGTTGAGGAAGACAGAGAGGGTATTGGAGTAGATGGACTGTGAAGATGATGAGAAGGTTGTTTATACTGTAAGTCTGCTTCAGGGGGATGCTTTGCATTGGTGGGAGTGTGTACCAGGGAGCCAGTTGAAACCGATAGGGTTGATATGGTAGGATTTCCTCACTGCTTGTAAAAAGAAATATCTATCTGAGGTGTACATTCAGCAGAAGTAAAGGGAATTCCTGAGTCTCGCCCAGAGGGAGTTGACAGTTAGCGAGTATAAGCGTCGGTTCATACAGTTGTCAAGATATGCTACTGAGATGATGCTGAGTGAGGCTACTAAGTGCCGCCAGTTTGAGTCAGGACTGCACCTAGCCATTAGAGAAAAGGTGGTAGTGCAGAACTTCTGTGACTTCCAACAGCTAGTTGAAGCAGCATTGAGGGTTGAAAACATCGAGAACATCAAGAGTGTTGTCAGCAAGAAAAGAAAGGGAAGAGAGCAGTTCAAGAGGGGAGGTGGTACTTCTATGGTTGAGAGGAGTGCCAGAACCTTCCCTGTGCAGTCTGAGAAGAGGAGCAGTGGAGTAAGCAGACCTCGACCTATGGGGACTTCTACTATTTCTCATCAAGCTTCAACGATGGGTGGCAGTAGAAAAGGAGATGGGAATAGGCCACCTATTCCCAAATGTAAGTACTGTAGGAGATTCCATAAAGGGGATTGCTACCGATTAACGAGAGCGTGCTTCAATTGTGAAGAGAAAGGACACATGGTCAGACAGTATCTGAAGCCAGCAAGAAGAGAGAGATCCCAAATGCTAGCTTATAAGGGGACAGAGACAGTGGGACAGAAGACCACAACTGAAGTGGGTAGCTCTGAGGCTGCTAAAAGAGTAAATCCTCCAGGAAGATCAAGGGGGCAAGCACCAGCTAGAGTGTTTGCAATGACACGGGAGGATGCAGAGGCCATTCCAAAAGTGGTGATGGGTATGGTTAAATTATTTGATGATGATGCTATTGCTTTGTTTGATCCGGGTTCTACCCATTCATTTGTGTCATCGGGTACAACAGTGCATAGAAGAAATTTGAGCCCTTTGGATACTCCTATGATGGTGAGTACCCCAATCGGCCAGTATATTATTATTAGTCAGGTTTATAGAGATTGCGAGATATGTATTAGTGGAGGACAATTGGTAGTGGATTTGATGTCCTTGAAGATGGAGGGATTGGATGTGATTTGGGTATGGATACACTAGAAAAGTATCATGCCAACTTAGACTGCAAGCAGAAGACAGTGGAATTCGTGTAACATCCCACCCCCGATGGGAAGGATAGAATAGTAATTTGGAAAGGGCCAAGAGGGATTAGGACTGTTCGAAAGGTTCATACATATGCTTACATGGGAATAGTGAAAATTACACATCAAAATGACCCTGCATGCATTCATGACATTTCCCGGTACATGTGCCTAAATGGGATTTTATTTTGAAAAATGCGGTTTATGGGCTTGAAAATTTAATGGGAGTGGATTGTTATGTGTTTTATATTTTTGGGCAAATGTAGGAATTTTTCTGGAATTTTTTAGGAAAATTTTTCGGATCGGAAAAATTGTCACGCGGTGGACCGATTGGTTTCCGATACCAAAAATTTTTGTCCAATGACACTAGAAATTTAGGTAAATGATTTTGGGATTATAATTGGAGCCATTTGGAATTGCATGGGTTAAAGATTTCATTTATTAGGGTTTCTTTTATTACATTAAGTGATTTTGTCTTTTTCCTCATCAATATGACAAGTGTTATGGTGACACACCATAAATTCATTAAATGCCTTGGTTTTGTTCCCATTCATTTCGGCAACTCCAAATTAAAAGAATGAAGAAAAGATGAGTTTTACTTGCTTTTGGGTTTCATCATCCGAAAACCTTCTCCTCTTTGCCTCTTCATTGGTTTTCTTAAATTCCTCTAGTTAAACTGCTACTTTCCTCCTACCTTAAAGTGCTTTCTCTTTCGGCGTTTAAGTGTAAATCACCTACCTCCTTTCCCATAGTGATTGTCATGTGTGATGTTGAGAAGTAGAGAGTGTGTGTGTTGATTGAAGAATGGAAGACTTGAAGCTTGGTTAGGTGAGACTTTAATTGTATGTTCTTTAATTAGTAGTTAGATGCATTAATTGGGAGTTAATTAGTAATTCGAGCTTGATGACCTAAACTTTTGATGAATTTTTCTAGATTGATTGAGGTTGAATTTGTGAAATTGGTCTAAATGAAAGTTGAAGCTTTCCTTGTTATCTTTTTGTCTCCACTAAGTATGCAATTCTTCGATATGTATGTTGAGAGTTATGACCTGTTGACTTTTGGATGTTAATAGGTTGGTGCTGGAAATTGTTCAAAGTATAGGTTTTGTAGTGATTGGATATTGAAGCTAAATACTGGATTTTTGTGATTTTAATTAACACAAGTGACCTTATGGAAAGTTGTAGAGGGATGAACTAGCTTTAAAATGAGGTATAACATGTGAATTTTGGATGTCAGAATCGTGAGATATGAAATTTCAAAGGTGGGATCTGATTTAGGTATTCTACTAGTTATCGGGCAGTCACATTCATGGGCAAAATTGACCTAATTAGAATTGGACTTGGCTTCTAAGCCCTTCATGAAAATTTTAGTATGTAATCTGATCTTTTTATGGATATTAATTATGCATTTTTGGGACATTTGGGTAAGGAGTTATGGTTTTTAGAAATTGGAGTACTGTTCAGGTGCAATGTATGGGCAGAACCTTTAATTGAATTTTTGACCCATTGACCAATTGAATTTGGTTCCATGTTGTTCATGAAAGTTGTAGAACAGGTTTTGAGCTTTCTTTTGGCAAAAAGCTTGTAATTTTTGGGAAAAGGAATGGAAAGTTATGGTTTTTGCAAAAAGGTATACTGTTTTGGGAAATATTGTGAAGGCAGTAACTTTGAGTGTATTTTTGACACCCTTAGGGGTGAAATTGGTTTTTGTGTCCTTCATAAAACTTGTAGAGCTCTCTTTTCTATTTAAATTGATACCAAAATTTGTTCAATTTGGAGTTCTGAGTAAGAAGTTATGAGTTGTGAAAGTTAGAATGTCGGAAAAAGAAAGACTAGAGTGTTCCAGTCGACACTGTAGTCGACCTAGTCGACTACAATCATGTCCTAGTCGACTAGGATATGTATTTTTCCTGAACTGACCTCTCTTCACTCCTTTGCTTCTAACTTTTCCGTCCGACCTCCGATTGACTTGATTTTTGAGGCGTCGGATTCGTAAGATATTTGGCTATCCCTCCATGTGAATTTGTGGATTTTTTAGATTTAATTGAAATTGATGGATGGAATCAAGGTGAGGGGATTGATTAAAAGACTATGACTTAGTCATTTTCCGCACATACTTCATTGTTTTAGCAATATTTGGACCTATAGAGACCCGAATTGAGTAATTTTGGTGTCAATGAATTTATAAAATTTAGGGGAACATTTTGTGATGAGATTTATGGAATGATATCAGGAATGTCACGAACATGCATTGTACACATTTTTAACCTCTTCATGTGCATTATTAAATATGGCTGATTGTACAATTGGTAATGGTTATATACTTTGACTGTTATAGAGGTGCTTTTGGAACGTCACCCCACTGACGTTGCCGGGACTTTCAGGCATTCGCTCGGAAGCTATTGGTGAGTGACCTAAATGGCTCTCTCTCTCCATTACTATATGTTCACTATGGAGATAATGGTGGGTTAGTGATTGTGTTCTGATTATGGGTTCCAGACAGAAGATGTCCGATGTATTGGGGAGCTATGACATGGAAGTGTTATCTGGTTGTGAATCTGTGAATTGGATGAATTATGTGTACATCTGTGACTGATAAATGTGTATTTGGACATGAATGAAATTGCGAAATGCTCCACTTCTGTGTACATCTGTGACTGTTAAATGTGTATCTGGACATGAATGAAATTGTGAAATGCTCCACTTCTGTGTACATCTGTGACTGATAAATGTGTATTTGGACATGAATGAAATTGTGAAATGCTCCGCTTTTGTGTACATCTGTGACTGTTAAATGTGTATTTGGACATGAATGAAATTGTGTAAAGCTCCGCTTCAATGTGGGATGTCGGACTAAGCTCTGATGACATGAGAAAGTAATTGAATGGGAATGGGGAATTTAGAATGATGCACTCTATTACACAAATGCATGAAACATAATGGCAGTTGTGACCGGAGTAGCCACCGATCAGAGCTTTAAGCTCAACGAGTGAAAAAGAGCCTTGAGCTCGAAGGGAAGTAGTGCATACCCAGAGGGCTCTCCTACCCCTAAGACGCATTTAACACTTAATGAGTCCTATATGGGACAGTTCAGGCACTCGGTCACAACAACTTAACAATTGGAAAAGTGAGTCTCATGAGCATCGCATATGCATAATATGAATAATTGAGTGTCTTGAACGTGAAATCATATGAATGATTCAGTGTACTGAATGTGACTTATGTGGTACTTTTGAATGTACTATTGTGTAATAATCTCTGACATTGCTTGAGTACGATCATGTAGTACTTTTGAATATGAAATTGTGGAATACTTGTAATATACGTGATTGTTGCATGGATTGAGTGGACCATCGATGATGGATCCTCACTGAGTTCGCAAAACTCACCCAAAATTTGCAATTATTTTTCAGGCTTTGAAGGGTACCCCGTTAGACAAACGGGAGTATGCCTGTCGCACGCAAGTCAAGGATAGAGGTCGAGATCAGTCCACGTCTGCATTAACGCCATCTTATTTTTATACAATTATGTATTCCGCAATTTCTAAAAAACTAATGTTTTGTAGTTATAATGGGCCCCATATGGGCTATTGAAATTCTACCGATTGTAATGTGTTTACTGAATTATTTATGCATAAAACTAGACCCAATTTGACTATGATTTGTGTACATGACATGGTTATTCTAAATACTGTTGAGTGTATTGTTATGATAAAGTGGGCCCAATCTGTCCACTGATTTCCACATAGAGTGTGTTTGTGTGTTAAAAAAAAATTTATATTGAGGTTTTGACTGAGTGATGTGTCATGCCACCCTCACGGGGCATGGACTCGGATATTACCATCGATGTCAAGTTCGGGTCACGCGGGAGTGGGGTGTTACATTTAGGTGGTATCAGAGCCCAGAAGTACGAGCTTATATGGGCATTTTCTAAAACATAGGGCTAGTTAAATGCATTTGAGTCAGGTCGTAGCAGACCGTGATAACTGATCCATAGTCTGAGTCGTATGAGTATGAGTCATACGCATAAATATGTGTTAAGTGAGTAAGTGTGAGAAAAGAGATGATATGTCAGAATATGAGCCAATGAAGGTGTATGGGCGATTAGGAATGGGAAAGGAAAAATGGATAATGCTAACCAAATTGTACCGTGGTTATAAACCCTCAAATGTAATATGAATATGAAGACATTGGCATGGGCTGATTTAGGAAAGTGAGACTTAGAGTGTATAAAATGAGTTGAAAGAAAATGAAAATTTTTATAGCTTGGAAAGGTCAAATGTGGTCATAAGAAGAATATCGGTTAAAGTATGCCTATGGGAGACTAAAAATTCAGGATGACTAGGTCTTTATGATTCCGACGTGTATGTTCGATAAAATGGGGATAATTGGAGATGAGCAAAAGTACATGGTTCGATAAGGTAGATATAGATTCACCACATTTATGTTGGTGTGTATTAGGGAAGATGATATCGATATGGGTGCTAAGGTGAGGAAGAAAGTGCAAGGCACGTTATTGGCCTACAAAAAATCGGTTTCTGTTCCGATCATATGGTGAATCCCAATCATGGGTAGGAACAAGAATAAATTGAACTATGAGTATTAGTAGCGACTGTAAATGACGGGAGTCTTGATAGATTATGTATTGCCCTAAGAGTCATGATACAAGGTGATCTTATGAAGATAATATGAAGTGTTGAAATGGATTTGTTTCCAATATTATAAATGACCAATATGTACTCATGGCCAGTAGGTGAGTGACAATATTGAGGTTGGTACCAAGAAATCACCGAGATAGGGTCAGAAAGCCAGGTAATTTAGTGTATGACCAATCAGAAAGGCAGGCCTTCCTTGATCAGTAGCTGAGATCATAAGCTCTTCTCTCGATTCACCAAGGGAATCTGGTGATTCTTCCGTTGTCCATAGGTTAAAAGCCTCCCGCTTGATTTAATTGGGTTTGCTTCATAAAGGGACCGATAGATGTAAGAACTTTGATGACAGGTCTCCAAGAAAAGTTGTGATGTGTTGTCTTCTTTAAATAATATTGGAGCTACCTCCATAGCAAAGACTCAGGTATAAGAATGGGAAAAAGGGCTAGTGGGAGTGTATATATATTATGCTGATGTAGAGTATCCAACTAATTAAGAGGATTTCAGCAAGTCGAGGAGACATTCTTGTTAAGGTGAGGTGAAATTCGGTCTACATCATTTATGTTCGAGAACCACAATGTGGAATCCTTGGGAAATTTAAATCCGTTGAGAAAAAGGAAGTTCAATAAAAAAAAGGGATATCATGTGATAATATTACTGCACTGAGAAATTAGTTACTCAAGGAATTACAATAATGAGTTTGAGGTTCCATCTATTGGAGTTAACCACACCCCGATAGGATTATGATATTGACAGTTAATGTGAGCCAAAGCATAATGATCCCAATGAGTGATTATGATCATATGGGCAAAGGAAGGTGAAATGGGGGGAAAAATAAGTAAGCCGTGTCAATGATACTTATAGTATTAAATATGCCATTTGGATTCGGAGGATTCGGAGACTATGTAGTATAGATTATAGAGGTTCCTAATTGAGATCAAAAGGAAATCAATTGTAAAAGTATAAGGTGATGTTGTGTACCTAGGGATAATTATAGCTTCCTACTTCCTGAGCTAAGTTTAGATGCTTGACTTGAAAATTTCTGCAATAGTAGTTGGTGTAACGAGTTGGAACCATGATGTGTAAAGAAACATATTAGAGGTACATATGACTAGACAGATTAGTAGGGATTGAGGTAAGAATTGAATTGGAAAGGATTGAACCGATTGTGCAGAGGAACATGTCCGAAGTTACAATCAACTGCATCGAATAGAACATTCAATAGCAGAGTACCACATATGTGGATATGAGGTTACTCAATGTAGTGTAATAAAGAGGGTATAGTGACGAGGGAAATGGAGTAAAAAGGAAATCTTATGAAGTATGGAGAAGTAAATTAGTTTTGCAAAAAGGCATTAAGAAAGCTCAACTTGAGGATTTGAGGAATTTGATGGAATAAAGAATGTGTACTACCTGATAAAGAGAAGTCCCAATAAGTGTACCTCACAAGAAAAATTGACGGCTAAGAATAGTGAACTGAGTGATTATATGTTTGAATTCCTTGTGGTCTTGACTATTGGAGATAGGTATCAAGCTTTATATGTCGGAATCGTCGTGAATAAGATTAATGTATAATGCAGAGTGACTCATTATTAATCCCATTAGAAACGTTAGAATAAAATGGTTTGAAAAACGAATGGATTTTGGTGGAATACCTTGAAGTTGTGAAATTATGGAGACATATTTAGACGTTAAGTGTATTAACACTGATATGAAATGAAACAGAGGACTTGTCTTTGAAAGTATCACCTTTACCAACGTGTATGAAAATACAGGAGTAAATTGGGGAAACTTAGTTTGGCATAACTATATAAAACTATGGTAATAATTTGTGATTAAGTATTACTCCTAAAAGTATACGGATGATATATGTGTTGTTGAGAGGCCGGAAGTGAAAATATGAGTAACCTGAAACTCGTTAAAGACATAAACAAGGGATTGAGAAACCTATGGAATTTATCAAATGTAATCTTATGGAAGAACAACATGGTAAAGTGAGATAGAAAACAGAGGAGTGTATGCGATAGTAGTACCCCTACCTTCTTTAGGATCAAAAATGAATTTCGAGGACGAAATTTTATTTAGGAGGGGGGAGTTGTAACATCCCACCCCCGACGGGAAGGGTAGAATAGTAATTTAGAAAGGGCCAAGAGGAATTAGGATTGTTCGAAAGGTTCATACATATGCTTACATGGGAATAGTGAAAATTGCACATGAAAATGACCCTGTATGCATTCATGACATTTCCCGGTATATGTGCCTAAATGGGATTTTATTTTGAAAAATGTGGTTTATGGGCTTGAAAATTTAATGGGAGTGGATTGCTATGTGTTTTATATTTTTGGGAAAAAGTAGGAATTTTTTTGGAATTTTTCGAGAAAATTTTCCGGACCGGAAAAATCGCCACGCGGTGGACCGATTGGTTTCCGGTACCGAAAATTTCTGTCCAATGGAACTAGAAATTTAGGTAAATAATTTTGGGATTATAATTGGAGCCATTTGGAATTGCATGGGTTAAAGATTTCATTTATTAGGTTTCTTTTATTACATTAAGTGATTTTGTCTTTTTCCTCATCAATATGACAAATGTCATGGTGACACACCATAAACTCATTAAATGCCTTGGTTTTATTCCCATTCATTTCGGCAACTCCAAATTAAAAGAATGAAGAAAAGATGAGTTTTACTTGCTTTTGGGTTTCATCATCCGAAAACCTTCTCCTCTTTGCCTCTTCATTGGTTTTCTTAAATTCCTCTAGTTAAACTGCTACTTTCCTCCTATCTTAAAGTGCTTTCTCTTTCGGCGTTTAAGTGTAAATCACCTACCTCCTTTCCCATAGTGATTGTCATGTGTGATGCTAAGAAGTAGAGAGTGGATGTGTTGATTGAAGAATGGAAGACTTGAAGCTTGGTTAGGTGAGACTTTAATTGTATGTTCTTTAATTAGTAGTTAGATGCATTAATTGGGAGTTATTGTGCCTTAATTCTGATTTATTGTGCATTCATGTCATGAAGCTTGTGGTTGGATTGTTTGGGTATGAATGTATGTTTGTGTGAGGATAAACAATGCATATAAGGGTAGTATGTGTTGTATGAAAATTAGGATAGTTTGAAGTGGATTTTGTGATGAAAGATGAATGGAAATTAAGGGCAGCAAGGTGAGTTTAGGTGCTGCCAATTTGTGGCTGTTTGTCCAAGTGAAGGTATTGATGACATATTGGCTAATTTCTTGTCTAATTGGTATGTTTATTAAAGTAGAATTGGAATTGGAATGAGAGGAATTGGATTGAGTATCAAAGCTGGAAAAGTTACCTTGTACATGTTTCAATGTTTTTGCCATAACTAGTTGTGTGGTTAAGCAATTGAGGTGAGGTTTGTCTTAAATTAAAATTGATACATTTGGCTACATTTCTTGTGCAGGAAGTGCTGCCCAATTTTGATTAGAAGAGTGTTGAATCTTGCTTTGAAAGTGAAGTATAGGTGCAGTATGAACATTAATTCGAGTTTGATGACCTGAACTTTTGATGAATTTTTCTAGATTGATTGAGGTTGAATTTGTGAAATTGGTCTAAATGAAAGTTGAAGCTTTCCTTGTTATCTTTCTGTCGCCACTAAGTATGCAATTTTTTGATATGTATGTTGAGAGTTATGACCTGTTGACTTTTGGATGTTAATAGGTTGGTGCTGGAAATTGTTCAAAGTATAGGTTTTGTAGTGATTGGATATTGAAGCTAAATTCTGGATTTTTGTGATTTTAATTAGCACAAGTGGCCTTATGGAAAGTTTTAGACGGATGAACTAGCTTTAAAATGAGGTATAATATGTGAATTTTGGATGTCAGAATCGTGAGATATGAAATTTCAAAGGTGGGATCTGATTTAGGTATTCTACTAGTTATCGGGCAGTCACATTCATGGGCAAAATTGACCTAATTAGAATTGGACTTGGCTTCTAAGCCCTTCATGAAAATTTTAGTATGTAATATGATATTTTTATGGATATAAAGTATGCATTTTTGGGACATTTGGGTAAGGAGTTATGGTTTTTAGAAAATTGGAGTACTGTTCAGGTGCAATGTATGGGCAGAACCTTTAATTGAATTTTTGACCCATTGACCAATTGAATTTGGTTCCATGTTGTTCATGAAAGTTGTAGAACAGGTTTTGAGCTTTCTTTTGGTAAAAAGCTTGTAATTTTTGGCAAAAGGAATGGAAAGTTATGATTTTTGCAAAAAGGTATACTGTTTTGGGAAATATTGTCAAGGCAGTAACTTTGAATGTATTTTTGACACCCTTAGGGGTGAAATTGGTTTTTGTGTCATTCATGAAACTTGTAGAGCTCTCTTTTCTATTTAAATTGATACCAAAATTTGTTCAATTTGGAGTTCTGAGTAAGAAGTCATGAGTTGTGAAAGTTAGAATGTCATAAAAAGAAAGACTAGAGTGTTCCAGTCGACACTGTAGTCGACCTAATCGACTACAATCATGTCCTAGTCGACTAGGACATGTATTTTTCCTGAACTGACCTCTCTTCACTCTTTTGCTTCTAACTTTTCCGTCCGACCTCTGATTGACTTGATTTTTTAGGCATCGGATTCGTAAGACATTTAGCTACCCCTCCATGTGAATTTGTGGATTTTTGAGATTTAATTGAAATTGATGGATGGAATCAAGGTGAGGGGATTGATTAAAAGATTATGACTTAGTCATTTTCCGCACATACTTCATTATTTTAGCAATATTTGGACCTATAGAGACCCGAATTGAGTAATTTTGGTGTCAATGAATTTCTGAAATTTAGGGGAACATTTTGTGATGAGATTTATGGAATGATACCAGGAATGTCACGAACATGCATTGTACACATTTTTAACCTCTCCATGTGCATTATTAAATATGGTTGATTGTACAATTGGTAATGGTTATATACTTTGACTGTTATAGAGGTGCTTTTGGAACATCACCCCACCGACGTTGCCGGGACTTCCAGGCATTCGCTCGGAAGCTATTGGTGAGTGACCTAGATGGCTCTCTCTCTCCATTATTATATGTTCACTGTGGAGATAATGGTGGGTTAGTGATTGTGTTTTGATTATGGGTTTCGGACAGAAGATGTTCGATGTATTAGGGAGTTATGACATGGAAGTGTTATCTGGTTGTGAATCTGTGAATTGGATGAATTATGTGTACATCTGTGACTGATAAATGTGTATTTGGACATGAATAAAATTGCGAAATGATCCGCTTCTGTGTACATCTGTGACTGTTAAATGTGTATTTGGACATGAATGAAATTGTGAAACGCTCCACTTCTGTGTACATCTGTGACTGATAAATGTGTATTTGGACATGAATGAAATTGTGAAATGCTCCGCTTCTGTGTACATATGTGACTATTAAATGTGTATTTGGACATGAATGAAATTGTATAAAGCTTCGCTTCATTGTGGGATGTCGGACTAAGGTCCGATGACATGAGAAAGTAATTGAATGGGAATGGGGAATTTAGAATGATGCACTCTATTGCACAAATGCATGAAACATAATGGCAGTTGTGACCGGAGTAGCCACCGATCAGAGCTTTAAGCTCAACGAGTGAAAAAGAGCCTTAAGCTCGAAGGGAAGTAGTGCATACCTAGAGGACTCTCCTACCCCTACGATGCGTTTAACGCTTAATGAGACCTATATGGGACAGTTCAGGCACTCTGTCACAATAACGTAACAATTGAAAAAGTGAGTCTCATGAGCATCGCATATGCATAATATGAATAATTGAGTGTGTTGAACGTGAAATCATATGAATGATTCAGTGTACTGAATGTGACTTATGTGGTACTTTTGAATGTACTATTGTGTAATAATCTCTGACATTGCTTGAGTACGATCATGTAGTACTTTTGAATAAATTGTGGAATACTTGTAATATACGTGATTGTTGCATGGATTGAGTAGACCATCGATGATGGATCCTCACTGAGTTCGCAAAACTCACCCAAAATTTGCAATTATTTTTCAAGCTTTGAAGGGTACCCCGTTAGACAAACGGGAGTATGCCTGTCGCACGCAAGTCAAGGATAGAGGTCGGGATCAATCCACGTCTGCATTAACGCCATCTTATTTTTATACAATTATGTATTCCGTAATTTCTGGAAAACTAATGTTTTGTAGTTATAATGGGCCCCATATGGGCTATTGACATTCTACCGATTGTAATGTGTTGACTGAATTGTTTATGCATAAAACTAGACCCAATTTGACTATGATTTGTGTACATGACATGGTTATTCTAAATACTGTTGAGTGTATTGTTATGATAAAGTGGGCCCAATCTGTCCACTGATTTTCACATAGAGTGTGTTTGTGTGTTCAAAAAAAATTTATATTAAGGTTTTGACTAAGTGATGTATCATGCCACCCTCGCGAGGCATGGACTCGGATATTACCATCGATGTCGAGTTCGGGTCACGCGGGAGTGAGGTGTTAGAATTCGAGTTAGAGAATGGCAGAAAAGTGGTGTTTATGGGAGACAGAAAAGTCAGCCTACCTCGGGTTATTTCAGCTATGACAACAGGGAGCCTGGTGAGAGAGGGGTGTGAAGCATTTTTGGCTTCTGTGTTAGACACGAAGGCAGATAGAGGGAGGTTAGAAGATATTCCTGTAGTCAAGGAATTCTCGGATGTCTTTCCCGAGGAATTGCCAGGACTACCTCCACCTAGGGAAATTAAGTTTCCTATTGAGCTTCTTTCAGGTACTATGCCAATTTCAATTCCGCCTTACCGAATGGCTCCGACGGAATTGAAGGAGATTAAAGAGCAACTGGAAGATTTGTTAGAGAAGGGTTATATTAGGCCGAGCTCGTCACCTTGGGGAGCTCCGGTCCTCTTTGTTAAAAAGAAAGATGGATCATTGTGAATATGTGTGGATTATAGGAAGCTCAATCATGCCACCGTTAAGAATAGATATCCGCTCCCGCGCATAGATGATTTGTTTGACCAATTGCAAGGGCAAGAGTTTTTCCAAGATAGATTTGAGATCGGGTTACCACCAGTTGAGGATAAGGGAGATTGATGTGTCAAAGACTGCTTTTAGAACACGGTATGGCCACTTTGAGTTCTTGGTCATGCCTTTTGGGTTAACGAATGCACCTATAGTTTTTATGGATTTGATGAATAAAGTCTTCAAGCCCTTCTTAGATCAAGTTGTCATAGTCTTTATTGATGACATATTGGTTTATTCCAAGAGTAATAAGGAGCATGAAGAACACTTGAGGCTTGCTTTGGGGACATTGAGGAATTGTATGCCAAATTCGACAAATGTGAATTTTGGCTAAGAGAAGTGGCATTCCTCAGACATGTAATTTAAGAAAAAGGAGTGCATGTAGATCCAAGGAAGATAGAAGCGGTTGTGAAATGGGAAGTGCTGAAGAATGTAATTGAAGTGAGAAGTTTCTTGGGATTAGCCATGTATTACAGGAGGTTTGTGGAGGGCTTTTCTATGATAGCTGCTCCACTCTCAAAATAGACAAGGAAGAATCAGAAATTTGTGTGGACTAAGGAGTGCCAGAATAGTTTTGAGGAATTGAAGAATAGGCTCACAACTGCACTGATTTTGACATTGCCTTTTGGTGATGATGGATATATTGTGTACAGTGATGCCTCAAGGAAGGGTTAAGGGTGTGTGTTGATGTAAGGAGAGAAAGTGATTGCCTATGTTTCTAGGAAATTAAAACCTTATGAAATGAATTATCCGACACATGACTTGGAATTGGCTGCTATAATTTTTGCATTGAAAATTTGGAGACATTACTTGTATGGAGTTACTACTAAGGTGTTTACAGACCACAAAAGTCTTAAGTACCTGTTGCGCCAGAAAGAGTTGAATTTGAGACAAAGAAGATGGTTAGAGTTGTTAAAGGATTATGATTTGATGATAAACTACCATCCGGGGAAAGCTAATGTGGTAGCAGATGCTCTGAGTAGGAAGTCCACTATGGCGCATATGGAAACGGTGTACCTTCCTTTACTGAAGGACTTAGCCAGACTTAATGTGACATTAAGACATGTTGAGCCTGATTTTGTGTTGGCAAATTTTAGAGTGAGGCCGATATTGAATGACAAGATTAAGGAATTGCAGGAACAAGATGAATATTTGAGCAAACTTCGAGAAGAACTTAAAAGTGGTAAACATTCCGAGATTGAGATAAGAGAAGATGGATTGATGGTTATGGGCAACAGATTATGTGTTCCAGACGTGTTAGAGCTGAAGGATGAGATTCTTAATGAGGCGCACAATGCTCCTTATGCGATGCACCCAGGGAGTTCGAGGATGTACCGGGATTTGAAAAAGCATTTTTGGTGGAAGGGAATGAAGAAGGATGTTGCAGAGTATGTGAAAAGATGCTTAGTGTGTCAACAAGTTAAGGCTGAACACCTAGCACCTTCAGGCAAGCTTAATCCTTTGTCAATTCTGGAATGGAAATGGGAAAAGATTACAATGGATTTCTTGGTGGGATTATCGAGGACTAGCAGAAAGCATGATGCAGTATGGGTGATCATTGATAGATTGACTAAGTCAGCACATTTCTTGCCAATTTGAAAGATAGATTCTTTAAATGCCTTGGCTAAGAAATATGTGGATGAGATAATCAGGCTTCATGGGATTCCAAGTTCAATAGTCTCGGATAGAGATCCTAGGTTCACCTCTAGGTTTTGGGAAAGCCTGCAAGGGGCTTTGGGGACCAAATTGTATTTTAGTATAGTTTTCTATCCACAGACTGATGGACAAACGGAGAGGACGATACGGACTTTGGAGGCAATGTTGAGAGCTTGTGTTATGGATTTTAAAGGTTCGTGGGATGATCACCTACCTTTGATTGAGTTTGCTTACAATAATTCCTATCACTCGGGAATTCAGATGGCACCTTATGAAGCTTTATATGGTAGGAGATGCAAAACTCCTATTTTGTTGGGATGAGGAAGGTGAAAGGAAGCTTGTAGGACCTGAGCTGGTACAAGTTACAGTTGATAAGATTAAACTGGTGAAACAGAGACTTAAAGCAGCTCAAGATAGGATGAAGAGTTACACAGATGCCCACAGAAGAGAGATGGAATTTGAAGTGGGAGACAAGGTGTTTCTTAGAACTTCAACATGGAAAGGTGTTTTGAGATTTGGTAAGAAAGGCAAGCTTAGCCCGAGGTACATAAGCCTATATGAGATCATTGAGAGGGTTGGGCCTTTAGCTTATAAGTTAGCTTTGCCACCGGAGTTATCTAAGATCCACAATGTATTCCATGTATCGATGCTGAGGAAGTACCGATTGGATCCCTCACATATAGTTCAACCTTCAGAGGTTCAATTAAGGGAGGATTTGACATATGAGGAGCAACTAGTGGAGATCTTAGATTCCGAGGAAAAGGTATTAAGAAACAAGATTGTAAAGTTGGTTAAAGTCTTGTGGAGGAACCATTCGATGGAGGAGGCAACATGGGAGCCTTTGGAAGCCATGAAAGAGAAGTATCCTTACCACTTCATGGACTGAGGTGAGAATTTCGAGGACGAAATTCTTTTAGGAGGGCAGAGTTATTGGGTCCTAAAAATTTTTTAATTCCTTATTTTTGTTTTAATTGTTTATTATTATTTTTTTATTGGAGTCTTTAAATTAGAATTTAGAAAGAAGTGTTAGAATTATAGTATTAAGTGGCCTTCGTCGCGGCGACCCCTGTGTTCTAGCAAAGCTATATTTTGGTATTTTTGGGCATATCTTGAGCTATAGATGCCCAATTGAGGTGATTTCAGATTCGTTGTGAACTAGAGATCAAGGGCTACAAGTTGTATGAAAAGGGAAGTTCGGAATTTGCCTCAAAGGGTTCAGAATTTTAGGAGGAGGTCGAATATAGAATTTTAGTGCTTTATTTTGGATTTCCAAGCTTTGAATATTTTCTATGGATATTGATTAAATGGAACTTGGTTTATTTTAGGAAACCAAACCGACCCGATTCCATCGCAAGAGGAAGGGCACCAGTGAGTCGGATACTCAAGCGATATTAGGTGGGTAATATATTTATGGTTATTGTGTGTATGGGTAAATTGCCTTGTGTATGTTTGCTTGCATTGTGTGACATTACTTGTATTGACTTATAAGAAATGTTAGAATTGCATAATGATTTTGTATGGCCTTGATAGGCCTTATGGCATTTTGCGAGAATGAAAAGAATGGGAATTTTGAAAGCTTTGATAAAATGCTTCGAGCATGAAATGAACGGTTATGTGTTTTGTTTGGGTAAGAGAGTTATGGATGGAGTCACGTGCACGTCGACATAAAGCCTTTTCCCGGCTGCCCGCTTGAGGCAACGAGATCCTTGAGAAATCAGACTCGGATAGTTCTGGAATAAACTTGGTTTATCCGGATTGTTTCTGGAACTCTCAAGCCAATTGTTTGTGCATACACGATTGATTTGTTGAGCATGGCACATGTTAAATTGTTATATTGTGTAATCATATGACATAAATTGTGATGCGACGAATGTAAAGTGATAGATTGATGATTTGTTATATGCTTGTATAAATATATATACGCTTGATTGTGTGGCTCGTTGCCAATGGCTATAAATGTATATGCCACTGAGCTTCGCAGCTCACCCCATTACTTTCCCCTCCTCAGGTGCAGATCGAGTCGATCATTGACCTTGCAAGGCATCGAAAACTTCAAGCTAGTTAGGAGCCTTGTATTAAGTTAGTATTTTAGGTTAGCCCACCAGCATATCATCATGGAGCATACTCATGTATTTTGGATTTTAAATTTGATTTTGTATTATGCTACATTTGAGAATATTTGCTAAATTTCCTCTAATTTGTAATGGCATGGAACCCCTTAGTTGATGGGGTGTTTAATTCATGTTTTAAATGCATGTGTGAGCGCTTGATTGTATGATCATAGATGGAATGTATGTTGTGTGAATCGAAATGGTATGTATGGATGTTGGGATCGGGTCCGTGGTTTGGAAGCTCGGCGCGGGCTCGGCCCGAGGGGTCGCCTCGGGAATAGGGACCTGGGACCCGGGCCCAACAGTAGTATTCAATCTTGGTTAAATGTGAGCCCTCCATGTAGTTATGTTTTCGAATGTTGGACTTCGGAAGCGGGGTCCAGTACTTATCCTTAAGGAAACCCAAACCATGCAAGATCTAGGATTCATGCTCTCTGGTGGGGAGTAACACTTCAACACATGCAAATATGCCATCATATGGAGACTGTGGACTCTCACATGAGCATCCTCTCCCACTCAATCTTTTTAGGCTTTAAGTTTTAATAAATACCATCTTGTCTAGATGCAATTTATTATCCATCTTATATTGTTTCATTATATATCTCATACATAATGAATGCATAGTAAAGCCTAGGGTTGGCAATTTTCTAAATGGCATACAATTACATAATATCGCATATTATTTGTATCCATTCATCCATTCATCTCATGAACTAATAAGCCACTTTTGATCGTCCATCCTAGAACATAAAAATGATTACAAGGATTTTAGGCCCAAAATAATCTTCTTAGACTCGGATCTTCCACTTCAAACTCTTTGCTTACATGACCCAGCCCATTCGATAAAAATTATGTAATGGAATTTTATAAAATCGAATTTTGTCACTTTGAAAACAAAAATTCTAGCACTAGATTTTCATAAAAATTGAAAATTGTTCTATTAAAACAAAAAACCAGCACTTTGTTTTTTTTAATCAAAACCAAAACTTGATTAATTGAAATAAAAATCCAGCACTTGTTTTTACATAAAAACCAAAACTTGATTCATTGAAACAAAAATCCAACATTTTGATTTTCACAAAACCTAAAATATGCTAATAGACAACAAAAGGATACACCAAAACCATTACCTCTTCATTTCTTCAACCCATGGTTGTTTTATCTTCATCATTACATCAATTTGTACATTACAAAAGCAAAGTAAACAGAAAAATGAAGCCAAAGAGGAAACATGGTGATGATAGACCACCCTCCTTGTTACAAACCAAATGAAGAAATCTTACATAGTATATATAAGTTCTATAGACAACCAAAAGAACAACACATATACCATATATATTTCTATCAAATAAAAATATGCAGCATACAAAAAATAATTTCCAACCTATGCATCACATATAGGAATTGAAATCATGCATAGTAAAAATTGCTCTGATACCAATTGTTGGATCAGAAAATAAAACATGCAAAATTTAGCTAAAACGGTAGATTTCAAAACTTTTTTAGAAATTAAAACACAGTGGAAGAAAGATAACCAAATCAACGTGCCAATCCATACATGATACGGTATATGGAAAATAATTATCATAAGAACAAGATGGAGATTATATTACTGACTCTTTCACTACAGCTTTAACTTTTCTCTATGCTATCCTATCCTCGACAATATATCCTCTCCTAATTGATGTATCCTATTCTCGTTATTGTATCCTCTTCTCGATATTGTATCCTTGACCAATTCAATTTACCATTTGTTTTACTTGGATAACTTGGTTAATAAGATCCTTTGGTGGAAAAGGAGAAGAAAACTTTAGAGGAGATTTTTCTTAAAAGAAAGAAGCTAAAGATGAGACACCTCTTATGCAAATTTCGGCTAACACACATGCAAGAAAGAAGAGAGAGTCCAAAAATGCAAGAACACCTCTCTTACACCTTGTCAATTTTGGTTATGCATGAAAAGAAAGAAGAGAAGAAGAATCTAATGCATCACTTCATTCTTTAATCAAACATAAAGAAGTCATTAGATGAGACTCTTGTCATTTGTTTTAAAATGGCTATATGAAAAGGATCAATAACTTTAAATGACATGTCAATTTCAGTTTTAGTGATGAAAGAAGGAAGATCATCCATCAAATACACCTCTTTCATCTTTAATCAAATGAATGCTAAAAGGTTACATTACATGCCATCATTAAAAGACAACCGTTAACCATTTAATGGTAAGATCATTACTCCATTTAATGATGATAAAGCACAATAAATACCATCTTTATTTAGCAATTTAATGCTAAATGTGCAGCTGCACATTCAGCCCTAATAAAACTGAAATTGCATCTTCCATTTCTTTGATAATTTTATTTTAATTTAATTAATCAAATTAAACCAAAGTCTAGCTCATTTTCAAATGTCCATTTGGGCTTCTAATTAACCATTAATTAGTGCAAGTCTAACATTCAATAATGGGATTTAAAACCTCCATTTATATTTCTTACTTTGCTTAATAACCTTCTTTGAATCTAAGTGGGGAATTTTATTAGACTAAGAGAATTCAAGCTCCAATAAGCCCAGAATTAATTTAATCTCATTAGAATTAATTCTAGCTTATTAACTAAATTTCATTCTACTAAAGACAATTACTTGAACTTTTGAATTACTAAATATTATGAGAACACATATTTCAAACAATATGTCCAATTGGAAACCTTATTATGAACCTTATTATAGCCATCTATACAACAAAGGGTAAAATTACCATTTTGCCCTTATATTGATTTTTCCTTCTAGTTCTTCCGTTTTATTCTATATGGTAATTAAGACACAAGATCTCATCTTGGTGTTAAGACTTGATGGTTAGTTAGTTCATCAAACTCCTGGCTTCAATTTAATCACCAATCTTCATAAAACATCTACAAATGATGATATCACTATAAACTCTTTATTTGAGTGAATGTTCCCTGATACATGTTTTAATTAATAATTCCAATATGCAGACACTAGATTAATACTCTATATAAATCCATTCCGATCATATCAAGAATTATAATGAAATACATATGAATTCATCACCCATCAAGATTGTGGTCCATAATAAGCAAATACTAAAATGTTTATTTTAAGACTAAAGTAACGACCTACTTTATTCTTGAAAATATACTTAATTTCAGATTCGTTTAATAATGTCATTATCAATAGTCGACTACTATCATGATATGAAACTCATCATTCCCTTGAAGTAAACTCCTTTACTTATACGGAGATAAATTACAACACTACAGTTTAAACCATAATCAAGCGACCAACTTGATTATTCAACTGTGAATCAATTAATTTAGATTCTAATATTATACATGTTTTCCATACATCTTCATGTATATGTATATTATTAACAAAAGAATCTTGGTTCCTTATGACTAGTTATATTATGCTTATACAAATAAAACCAAACTCTTTTATTTTATTAATAATAAATATTTTCATTACAAAACTGTAATTGAAAGAAGATTAAGTTACATGTAAATACACTTGCTTTCCAGGGCACTATATTTACATAACTCCAATAGTTATTGCCTCCTATATTCCAAGTTACAAAGCTTAATCAATTGATGAATACAAAGGTAAACTTCTAAGTAGCTCTATTTATGAAATAAAAAGTTATTTGGATGAAAAAAAGAATGACTTGGGCCACTTATAGGTGTTCAATCATGTATGATGGTTGGACAAAGACATAAGCCTATTATTAATATTTTTGGTATATTCTTTGAAGGGGACTATGTTTTTGAAGTCTTCTAATGCATGTTAGGAATGTTGATACTCTATTTCAAATATTTGATGAACTTGTGAATGAAGTTGGGCCAAAAAATATTGTTCAATTCATTAATGACAATGGTTTTACTTATAAAGTAGCTAGAAGAAGATTGCAATGCAAGTATAATTCTTTTTATTGAACTCTTTGTGTTGCATATTTCATTGAACTAAGGTTGGAAAATATAAGAGATGCTAGGCATTTTCATATTATTGATGAGATTCTATAGAAAGCAAAAAAGGTGACAATGTTTATCTACAATCGTGCATGAGTCCTAAATTTAATAAAAAAGGATTTCACCAATGGTAGGATTTTGTCTCGTCTTACTATTACAAGAATTGTAACTAATTTCTTATTACTTTAGTATTTTATTCTGAAGAAGGAGTGGAGGGAAATAAACCTTTCTTGATAAAGTAAAATAATTAGATTAATAAATAACGTTTCCACGTGTGAATCATGCGAAAAATAGTAAGACCCAAACATTATAAAAAACTACGTTGCATAATCCATAAATTAATTCACTCTCAAAAGAAACGGTGCATTTGATAGAAGGGTTCAAAGAACCCACTTCGTTTTCACCCTTCTTTAGAATAACCCAAATTAGGGATTGATTATATCAAAGTTTCTAGGGGGAGATAGACGCTAGTTGAAGGAGATGTCCGGCGATGGATCTGTCAATGCTTCTAGAAGAGGGAGACGTGAAGATGAGATTTGCTACTCCCCTGTAAGAGAATGCTCCAATCTTCATATCTTGCTTAGATCGCCCTACTCTAATAGGTATTTTCTTGTCAAACTTACTGCTCTATCTTACAATACTATTGTGTCTCCACTGTTTCCCTTATTTTTATATATCCTATATATGTTATGAGATTTTCCATGATGATGCTAGAATAGGGTAGCCTCTTTTGGATCTTAGGGTGTATAGGAATCTCTCTCTAATTCTACATATTAGAGAGGACAAAACCTCATTTATAGAGCGTGCAATATTCTAAAAGTTCTTGTTATTCCTTTTTTTTCCAAGTCTCTTTGATTGAGGAGGTGAAGGATTTTATGTATATCTGCTTATTGTAGTTAGGAACATGGTTCAACTTCATAAGCTAATTGATAATTTCCATGAATGTATTCCCTACATTAGAAATAATACACGTATCTTGGATCTTTTCCTATATGAACTAGGAAAAAGGACATATGAAAAACATATGGTTTCTGGATTCTTCCTCCCTCTCACAAAGGGCATAGGTAAAATTGGTAGATATATAGTGTAGTACAGCCACTGTGCTTGATTTATTCAGCATTACAAGGAACAAAATAATAAAGCAGTTAGGTATGAGAGAATTGTGCCAAATAATAGGAAATCATGTCATCTTTAGGTTATCCTAATTCTACCATTTTTAAAATTTTGCAATACTGAAGATGTTTGGAGGTAACTTAATACATTGGAAGGAATCATGTATGCCCAAATCAAGTTGTTAGAGTGAGATGTAGTAAATTCGAGGAGATATTCCATTGGCCCTAAAGGATGATTGAGTTGACTTTAGAGTTTGTAGGAAGACTATTCCATGATTGAAGAGCTTGTGGACTTCTAATTAAAGGGCCATTACTAGTCCAATTATTAAACCACAAAAAGGGCCCTATCACCATCTCCCACTTTACAAAAAATTGAGGGCTCTAAAATAAGTCTTGACTTTAGAAGTTGAGTCAAGGAACAAAAAAAAGGAGGATTTTAAAGCATTAGACCAAAGGTTGGCTCCTTTAAGGATGTAGCTATGGAACCATCTAATCAATAGTTATTTTTTTATCTAATAAGATGTTCCATAGGTTTTTTTTATCAAGGATAATCTGTTAAAGGTCCCAATAGAGGTCAATCCCAAACCTCCATCTTCTTTTCTTTTGCATACCTCTGACCATTTAACCTTCCCAAAGTGACTGTCTGAGTTTAAATTCCCTCATAGAAATCTTCTAAAAAGCTTTTTGATGGTTTTAATGACTCCTTTGGTTGAGGATATGTTAGAAGACAAATAAACATAAAGGGAGTTCAGAACATATTTGATAAGTTGCAGTCACCCTCTAAATGAGTGCACTTTGTTAGTCCACATATTGAATCTTTATTTAATTCTTTATATTAGTATGAAGCATTCAAAGAATTGTATCCTTCTGGTAGTGTTGGGAAGATATAAATAAGTTAGAGAAGGAGGTTTTATGCTCATACCTATGACTTGAGAAATTCTATTCTCCATAATGATTGCACTGGTGGCTAGGGTAAAGTGGCTTGTTTTAAGATTCATCTCCAACCCTAAAAGATCTTTGAATAACGAGAGTGCCAAAATGAGAAGCTCAATAGATTCACTATAGGCCTTGAAAATAGCAATAGGTAATCCGCAAAACATAAATTGATAAGCCTTACCCTCTTGCATTTGCTATGAAATTTGAAATTCTTACTACTACCCATTTTATGCAGAATCAGTTGACTTCGTACCTCCATGCATCTGATAAAGAGATAAGGGATGATTAGATCCCCTTGTCTCAATCCTCTAGCACTTTTAAAGATTTTAGTAGGTGAACCATTAACCAAAACTAAGTATGAAGGGGAAGTGTTACAAGCTTTAATCCCCTTAACAAACACACTTGGGAATCCCAAAATCTCCAAGGTCTAAAGGATAAACCCCATTCAATATGATCAAAAGCATTTTTGAAGTCTACTTTCACTACAAGAAAACAGGAAAATAGCGATGACAAATTACCGATGGAAGTCTTAATATTTTATCAAAAATGATATTTAGTGACGGAATTTACCGACAAAAAAATGAGTCAGAGAAACGGTCATCGGTAAATTTATCGATGAAAATTTTGTACCATCGGTGAATATAGACGGTTATTCTGTGTTGTGTTTGGTCGGTAAATTTACCGACGGTCTTTTCATAGGTAAATTTAATAAATTTACGGATAGACTTCTTTTTTCGTCGGTAAATAACTAAAAACTATTTTTTTAAATCCACCTTCATGAACATGAACGACCTACTCCCACACCCTACTGATTCCAAGGCACAACATATATCATTACAATCAATCTGAAACAACCATTCTAAGACCTTCTACTTGGTTTTAGTTCTATCATAGAATAACTTTCAAAGCATTATCCAAGCACAGAAATAGATGTACATCCACAAACTACATGCATCAGCATCCCTACCAAATTCTATCATATATATTAAAATTGAATAATACACATAACTAAATCACAATATGGACTCACTACTAGAGTTCTTTCCATGGTTCCTAACGGTTAATAAATTTGACTCCTCATGCCTTCGAACCATATGTGGATCTCAATGCTTGACAATGATCTAAGTTCTCCGAGAATCAATGTCTAATAAATCAAGAGTGAAAATCCATAAGAATAGTGACGAGACACTAGCGCACCTCAGCGTCTTTAAACCGGAGAGTCTAGTCTAATAATTTTAGGATAGCCTCTAGTTCCATCTTGAGCTCTCCTATCATTTGTTCTTTCTCTACCCTCCAGTATAATCCATCCCCTGTCCATTTTCCACAAGAATACATATAATAGGATTCCTTTGTCCTCAGTGTTATTTGTTTAGCAATCATTATCAGTGTGTTTCAGCTGAAGCTTGCACATACTATTTACAAAGCATGACATTAAACCAGAGTCTACTAGAGAACATGGAAATGACATTAGGTTCAACTCAATGCATGAAATTTAACAGGAAATAACTTGCATATTATATGAATTTATGATTGATAGCAGTAATATAGAATTTTTAGGTCAATGCTATGCCTTATACTGCCAAGTTGTTAGTGTTGGTGGGACTTTTCATGCAAAACATGTTATATTATATACAATTTTTAATAGAAAAAGGATTTCAGAGAATGTTCACCATAATGAGTCTTCTGAATCATATCATTAAGCTCGTTCTTAAAGGTAAGATAAAGCCTCTTCCACTTCTCTACGATCTCGTCTCGCCACAATGCGCTCTCCTCCCTCATTTGATCAACCAAAAACTCATAACCATTATTGCTTCTAGACAATTTCCCATCCTTCATGCCTTTAATCATCTCTTCCTTCTCTTCTAACATCTTTCTCACCCTCTTCATTTTGCTCCTTAAACCTCTTCCTCTCTTGCTTCCATTCTGCTTCTTTGAAAGCAAAAGCAACCATGTCCCTCTCGTACCCCTTTGCTCTCTTTCTCTTTTTCATGCATCACCCCCTTCATTTCCTCCTCCAAAACCATAGCTTTCCCTGCCAAAGCTCTAGCACCTTTCTCATTTATGTCACTCCTGTTATTGTAACTTAAACAACCCATTCTTGTAACTTAAACAACCCATTCTTGTATTTTTCTGGCAACACTTAGAACAACTAATTTAATATTCCAATCAGTAAAGCAGTATAAGTAGAAATGAAGATTTATTCAAGCCTACCTTGATATGAGATTAAACTGAACAGAAATAGGAAAGAGCATAAATTAGCCCCAAATTATTTAGCAGTTACAACCTAAGAGTTTTGTATATTCAATTTTGATATCAAGAGTGCCTTATCATTTTGAAACTAGTGCAAAAATATCAGGAAACTAGTGATTACAAAATTTTAACAACTTACCACTCTTCCCATAAGATGCAGCAATATGCAGCATACCAACAAGACGGTGGCAGGAGGATGGTTACGTTGGACTGCCTTTGGAAGAGGAGAAGAGGAGACAATGCCGGAGAGAAGAAAATCACACGAGAGGGACGCAGCAGGGAGAAGAAGACGCAGGTGAGGGGGAAGGAGAGCTCTAGGTGAGTATAATGTGAAAGAATATGACGTCGTTTGGTTAAAAATTTACCGACGAAAAATTCCGTTGATAAACTCAAGCTTTTTTAATTTCGTCAACATTTCCCACCCTATTTACTGATTTACTGACAGAAAATTTCAGACAGTAAACTCAAACATTTTTAATTCCGCTAAAAATTCTCGTCTTATCTATCGACGAACATCTTATATCATCGCTAAAGTTCGTCGCAAATTTTTCTGAGATGTTTTTTTTCTATATTTAGCGACAGATATTAGTATCGCCGTTAAACTAGATTTTTCTCGTCAATTTTACCAATGAAAATTATTTTTTCGTCGGTAATTTCCAACGGTTTATTTTCTGTCAGTAATTTTTTTTCACTAATTTATGCTTTTCTTGTAGTGGTTTATGATACAATTAAGAGGGCTATTCTTCCTTTAATATCCTTTCATCAATTCTTGTATAATAGATACATTATTCCTAATCTTTCTTCCTTATATAAAGGCACTTTGGTTATTAGAAATCAATGAATCCATAACTATCTTTAATTTGTTTGCTAGAATTTTATAAATTTTTTATAAAGGAAGTTGGTGAATGTAATAAGTCTGAAATCTTCAAAGGAAGATGGATTAGAGGCCATAGGGATCAAACAAATACGAATTTTATTGATCTCCTTTAGTAGCACTCCCCTTGAGAAGAATTCCAGTACCGTTCTCTTTACTATAGGGTTAGTTTCTTGCTAGGATTTTTAAAAGAAGGAACCATTAATCCCATTAGGTCTTGGGGATTTGTTTGGATTCATTTAAAAAACCACCTCTTCTATCTCTTTTTTCTCAACAAGCTTCGAGAGCATTGCTTTGTGCTCTTGAGTGATCCTCTTTATAATGAAGGAACAAAGAGGAATAGTAGTTGCTTATGTGTGAGAGCATCCATAAAAACTCTTAAAGAATCTCTCAGCTTCCCTCAAAAGATCCCTTTATTGAGTGTTTTCCTTCTATCTTGGAATTTAAGGGAATAGATTCTATTTGCATTTTTCATGGATAAAATATAGTTGGAAAAGAATTTAGTGCACCTTTCTTCATCTTTAATGTAATTGGCTTTGGCCCTTTGTTCCAAAAGGTTATCATGATCTCTAGTGGTTGATAAGTAAGCCCTCAAAAGAGTCTTTTTAGTTTTTAATAAGAGAAGTTGGCTGGATCTCTCGCGAGTTTTCTTGTATAACTACCAATTCTTATTTAGCCTTGGCAATAGGTAATTGTGTGGAAGAAGCTCTTCTACTCATAAGGCTTTTCATCCCAAGCTTAATAGCTTTAAGCTTTTGGACATAGATAAATTGGAGAGTTCCCTCGGTTGTAAACCCCAGACCTTTCTAAAGAGCCTTAGGAAATTCATCATCATCAATGAAAAAATTATTAAACATGAAAGGGACTCTTCTTTCCTAAAAGTGGAAAAGGTTTTCAACCTACATTGGAGAATGGTATGAAAATAAAGGATCCAAAAAAGTCGTAAAACTATTAAGAAATTGAGTAATCCTACTATTTATTTTAGATAAAGTTTTACAAAGAAAGTTGAAGTAATAGGGAAAATGCTATTAACTATTACAATAATTGTTACTCATGAGATGATATATGGTCTCCTAAGCTCATAAATGGAGATTTATAATGATGCTTTTGGCGATTTTGGGATGCTAATAGTTATTTGTCAAAGAGATTATTTTAATATAGGTATTTTTCTCTTTTATTATTTGTTAAAATTAATCATCACTTTATTTTGTTTATAATGTTATTTTTGTTGTCTTACTGTGGTAGGACCAATTTGGATGTAATGTTCCAAAATTGCAAATGTTAGCAATTTAAATTCTGAGTCAATGTGTGAGTGCAACAGAATGTGAAAGGAATTATGACACATTTGAATTCATTCATTTCAAGAAAATGAATAGATTGGAGTACAAAAAATTGAATGATATGGTCATTTAAAGTTTCAGGAAATATATGTTATTATCATTATTAAGTTAGATATAATTTCTTAATATTTTATTTTCTTTACTAGGATTCTTAATAGAATAAGTAGTTTTGTATATTCAATTTGCCTTGACTATATCGATTTTCTAATAGATTAGGATTTTGGGGAGCCAAGTTTGATAGATGAGAGTGACTTAGAAGATAATCTTAGATGAAAAATATTGTCATATCATTTGATACAATAAATTTGAATGATGGCGATGATCAGACTCTTTTCATTAATCAAGATTTTGTACCAAATAAGAATTAAAGTTGATGCGATTTGAGTGAGATTTGATTGAATAAAGTTTCAAGTTTTTATTTCTTTTCTTTTTTTAATTTCACCTATATTTGATATATATGTTAAATTCTATATATACAATATAAATATAATTGTAAATTTTTATTACTGATTTTACTTCTAATAGGTTGTTTTCTTGGTTTGAAACATTTTGTAAATTGTAATATTTAAAGAGTAATGGATATTTATTATTATTTTATTTAATGTTTTGATGTAATTATTATTTATTATATGATGAAATTAAAATATTTTAAATACTTTATGTTTTTCTTAATTTTATATTTTAAGATGATTAAATAATCTTTTCATATTAATTTTGTTATTATTTATATGTGTAATATTAATAAAATAAATATATTTTTTATTTCAAATTTCTATTATTATTATTTTTAAAGATACGATTGATATAAAATATAAATTATTCGATGTAATATAATAAATGACTATTTTATAATTTAAAAGATTTATGCATTATTTTATAAATAAAAATTACCTAAAGCAATTAGACTGGCAAGCAAAGTGTGGTCCTGGGGTATGGGTATGGGTCTCACTGCACGGTCTCATGGTAGTGCGGTTCATGGTAAATTTATAAACGGGTAATGGTTTTGAAAATCCATACCGCCCAATGGTATGGGTGAATTCATGGGTTACTCGCTATATATTTTTTATTTTTTAATTTTTAAATTTTAATTAATAAACTTATTCAACAAGTTTAAATTTTCATTAAATAGGCGTATTTTGCGTGTTTAAAATGTCACCGAATTGATCTATTTAGCCACCCAAATTTAATTAAGTTAATTAATACAAATGAAACTAATATAAATCAAGCTAAATTTATCTAAATAGTATAAATTAAGCTAAACTTACAAAATATATATAAATTAAAACCATCCCAATCCATGAATTCAACACACACCACACAATAACAATACGTTATAACAACACATACAAACATCAAATTTAATTTATCAATGCCAACACAAAAACCACTAGTAATTGATTTCCGTCAGATTAAAGTTTGTTCTTCAATCTTCTCATACACTTCTTCCACGAAAAGCAATTAAAATCCAATCCCTAAATGCAATTAAAAATAAAATTCATATTATTCCCTCCAAATAAAATAATCAATAAAATATCACTATAAACAACAACATATAAATTCCCTAAAGAAAAAACCAAAAATATTCCAATGATATAAAATATATGTAAAAATACCTCAAGTAACGTTCATGAATCAATGGTGTTGGTAGATTCCAATGATTCCACATTCTCCGAATTAATTAATGACATAAGAAGACGATCTTCATCCACTTCATCATCTACAATTAACAAACATAAATGATAAATATCTTATGCCAACATTTTAAAGATTTATTGAGTTCACATTTTACCTTTAATCTCATATGAATTATATGATATATATATATTTATTTATTTTTAAATAATTTTGCGGGTACCCACGGGTATCCGCGGGTTGGACTCGAGCCACCCGCAAAATCAACGGGTGAGTCGGATACGGGTAAATATAAAACGGGTAAAAAAACATACCAACCCATACCTGGACTGTTAGAGCGGGTACGGGCGGGTAAACGGGTGACCCGTCCGTTTTGCCAGGTCTAAAAGCAATGTTTAATATTGATTAATGCCAGTGTTAGTGTCAGTGTCACTTCAGTCCCATATTAAAACTAAATATGATACTGATAAGGGTACAATATTCATAACTTTACTTGTGACTGTATTTCATCCTTTTTTTTTTTTGGAGGAAACATTACATCTAATTTTTGCTATTAATCAAATTTCTACGTTTAAACGTGGGTAGGACTTCCGTAAAGCGATGCCACGTGTCAGTTCAAGGCGTGTGAATTTCTTCCCACGTATTAGCTATTCGCTTTCCGGAAGCAGGGAATGACTGGCGCGGAGCGCCTAACACAGAAGTCTGATGGCATTATCGTTATATTAACCCGAGAAAAGGGTAATTAGTTGAACAAAAATGGAAAACAGTGCATAATTTTTTGTTCCCATTTCCCAAATATATTCTATTTCAGCAATATCGACTCGTTTAACTACCGGTCATCTCTGAAATTAATCTTTAGGATCTTTCCCATCCACGTGTCTGATCATCTCATCATAGCCGTTACTTCATTCAGAATTTCCCGATTTCTATTAATTAAAATCTTGAGAATTAGATCATCCGATTCAATCCCGACCACAGTTTTCAAATCCAACGGCCAGGCTACGCCACTGACCTAAAAACCCAGACGGCATATGAAATTTCGCTACTAATTTGTAAATAAAAGTGGACAAAATTTTTATTTTTGTTATTTTTCAATCTAAACCCTTCGTGCCGTGAAACTGAAAGAAACCCTAGCGCTTCTCCGTCTCTTACGGTTAAAAAATTTCAAAAAAAAGGAGAAAATTAGTGAGAAAAATCTACTACTGTGTTAGGGTTACGATTCAAGTTCACCGATTCAACTCCTGCCCACACATACACGTGCGATCTTCACGGTTCTACGGGAACATGAAGTCTTAATGATTTTTTGATCGAGGTCATATGCTGTTCTTTTGTTTGTATTGTAGTTCAAATTTGTCAATTCAGATCCGGAATAGTGATTATTGACATTGTTTTCATCGATTTGTGTTTTTCCCCCTTTTTTTTTTTTTGGTTGAAAATTTCAATCAATTTAAAGCATCGATAATTATTTCTGCCTGTTTTGGGTGTTTTCAGATCTGAAAATGCATGATGGAATCTGAAAAGCACGGGTTTTGGGTTGTGTTATTGGGTTTGAGAGATTGTTGATGGAACATAGGGTAGCTAACTCTTATGGAGCGGAAATTCCTAGGAAATCGAGATCTCTGGATCTTAAGAGTATATATAAAAGTATTGGTACAAAAGAGATTGAAGATAAAATGTTAAAGAAGAGAAAGGATGCTTCAAATGATGGTAGTGATGAGAAAAAAATAGAGAGAAAGAAGAGTAGGAAGGAGGTGTCTATCAGTAGCTTGAAAAGTAATGGTAGAAATGGCAGCAAGAGCCTGGAGGACGTGTATAATAGTGGGTTGAGCTCTGGTTCTCGTGATTCAAAGGACTCCAAGTCTGGTTTGAGTCGGAGACTTAATGATAGTAGTGGGTACAGTAGCATCTCACTTACTCTGGATGATGGTGTTATTAAAGTCCCTAGACGCAAACGTGGATTTGTAGGACGGAGAAAGGATCAGAATGGCAGTGTAGTGCTGAAGCAAGAAGACAGCTCTTGTGGTGAGATTGGCAATGTTCATCAAGTTGTGAAGTTGGCTTCTGATGATACTGGAAAGTCAGTCCAGTTGTTAGAAATAGACCTGAAGAAAAGTTCTGATGGTATGAATGATAATAGAAGTAGTGGATCAAATTTATCTGCACATTTGGAGGAAGAAGATGTGCACATTAGCCCTTTGGTTGTGGAAACTGGGGATTCGAAAAGGTCTCGTATTGAGAATTCTGTCGAGAACAATGTTGATGCATCATTGACAAAGTCGCTGAGGAAACGAAGTAGGAAGAGGAAGACTTCATTAGCTGATAGTGAAAATGTCCGCAAGGAATCTGATAGAACAATTAATGCTTCTATTAAGGGCAGTGGTGAGTTGCTAGATGAAGATGAGGAGAATCTTGAAGAGAATGCAGCAAGGATGCTATCATCGCGGTTTGATCCAAGCTTTACAGGGTTTTCTTCGAGCAGCAAATCCTCTGCTTTGCCATCTACTAACGAATTGCCTGTTTTTGTATCATCCAGTCCAGAAATAATTGCTCGTGCTTCTAATTATGTTTCGGAATCTGAATCTTCATCTGCTGATACTGCTGCTAGAGTATTGCGACCAAGGAAGAAGCAGAAGGAGAAGGGTAGTTTGAGGAAACGGCGCCATTATTATGAAATTTTATCAGAACACTTAGATGCATATTGGGTTTTGAATCGGAGAATAAAAGTCTTTTGGCCTTTGGACAAGAGTTGGTACTATGGTCTTATCAGTGACTATGATTGTGTCAAAAATCTTCATCATGTGAAATATGATGACCGGGATGAGGAATGGATTGATCTACAAAATGAGAGATTTAAACTCTTACTGCTACCTAGTGAAGTTCCAAGTAACTGTAAGCGGAGGACTTCTGTATCAACTGAGAAACATTCTGGTGAAGAGAAGGGCAAAGGGAAGCCGGTAAAAGAGAAGAAGAGAAACCTGGTGACAGAGGATGATGGATATGCAGGTAATCATTTGGACTCTGAGCCTATTATCACATGGCTGAATCGTGGAGTCAAATCTTCCCATTTTCATGCTTTGAAGAAACAGAAACCATCTGGTATACCTCTGATTTCTGTGTCAATGCTGTTGTCTGAAGAACCTGTGAACAGATGTGAGCGGTTGGATATGGAGCCCATGGATAATAATCTACAGAAATTATATGGTAATTCTGCCTTGGCAGACAGTTTACCTGATGTTGAAAAGAGTGAGGATTTTGGTATGAACAGCCATACTTGTCCCCATGATCACAAGCCTCCTCTTGTATATTATAGGAAGCGGTATCGGAAGACAAGAAATTTATCATCTGACTTTTTTCACAAATTAGAAGAGGTTCATGTTGTTTCTGGGCTATCAGAATCTGACAATTCTCTTATCTCTACTCTTGCTGCCTCCAGCCATCTGGAAGAGCATGATATTTCACCTGGAAAATTGGTTTCGGACGAGAATTGGAAAGGACCAGATACTTCTAGCAATCGACAACCATCTGAATATGAAGGGCAGTTGAAATTGAATATTCTATTGGTGGAATATAAACAAGTAAAATCTTGGTTGAACTTTCCAGTCATTTCTGTGCTCAATTTCTATTTTGGGGCAGATTATGTCTGGCTGTTCCGTGCTCTATTACTGCTTCAATATGGTTCACTGGCAACTACGTGGCCTAGAGTCCATTTGGAAATGCTTTTCATTGACAATTATGTTGGATTGAGATTTCTCTTCTTTGAAGGTTGCTTGCAGAAGGCAATAGCTCTTGTCTTCCAAATCTTGACTGTATTTGATCAACCTAATGAGCTTGGTAAATATGATGAGTTACAGCTGCCGGTAACTTCAATTAGGTTAAAAATATCTTGCATACTTGACTCTAGGAGGCAGCTTGTGTCCACCTTCTACAACTTCTTTGAATTGGACAATGCAAAGTGGCTGTATCTGGACAATAAGCTCAAAAGTCACTGCTTGTTTACTAGGAAGTTACCTCTCTCAGAGTGCACTTATGATAACATTAAGATGCTTCAAAATGGAATGAGCCGATCATTCAGCTGTGCTGTCTTTAGGGAGTGTACCTCATTCAAGGTATTCCTGCTTAGATCATGTTAAATGTATATTTTACATAATTCTGTTTTTTGTCCATGTTCTTATTCTACTAAACAAAATTGTGATTTGTTTATTTTGACATTGTTTACACACTTTGCCTTTGGGTGACCCTACATTTGAAACATATTTCTACGATTCTGAAGTTTTTGATCATGTTCCTGCTATCAAATGCTGAGAATTTAACTATGAAACAGGTCCCTGGAAGGAGATCTAGGCAGTCTTTTAGTCTCATGGCTGCATCCAAAGAATCTACTCATCAAAAGGGTGCCAAATCTTACCTCAGTTTTGACAAGAATTACAGCTGTTTTCCTCCCTTTGCACTTTCTTTTACTGCTGCACCTACATTCTTTCTGGGATTGCATCTTAAGCTGCTTATGGAATATAGTATGACTCATATTAGCCTTCTGGATAATGAGTCAATTGAACATCTAGAAACTTGCAACAGTTGGTTGGAAGATGACAGTTCTTTTGTTGAGGGGTGCTTTAAAAGTGATTCTGTAAACACACTTGAAAATGATTGTGGAGCTTCGTTCAGGGATATTGATTCTGTTGGATGCTTGTCCATTGCTAATTCTGAGACACACGCTCTTAGCATTTCTTTCTGCAGTACTGAAGATAGGATGAACTCCTCAGCACATCTCCAAAATGGTGATGCAGTTGTTCATACTTGTTTGAACTCCAGGAATCCTAGGAAAGTAGAAAGTGACATCACTGCATGCTTGCAGAATTGCCAAGACCATGATTCGGGACTATGTGATTTATCACCAGGTTTATCAATTGAGGTAAAGAAATCTGATCTGGCTTCTCATTCTCTTCTTAGAGATGTCAGGGATGAGATTCCATCTGTAAACCAATTTGATAAGCATGTGGATATAGAACCTCACAGGGCTCAGCAATCTGCTGAGTTGCCTTATAACATGGTTGGTGACATTGTACCGAGCTCAAACCCCACTGCTCGCAGGAGTACCTCGCATCGAATTCGTAGCAGTTCTATGTCCTACGGCTACCACTGGCCTGGATGGTCAGATGGAAAACCTGATGCTTTTCAGAATAATTTTGGCAATGGACCTAAAAAGCCACGAACACAAGTATCTTATACAATGCCTTTTGGGGGTTTTGATTATAGCTCAAGAAATAAAAACCATCAACAAAAAGGGTTTCATCATAAGCGAATTAGGACTGCTAATGAGAAATGTTTAAACACCTCTAGAAGCTCTGAGCGGAATATGGAGTTGTTGTCTTGTGATGCAAATTTGTTGATTACACATAGTGATAGAGGGTGGAGAGAATGTGGGGTGCAGGTAGTACTGGAGCTTTTTGATCATAATGAATGGAGGCTTGCTGTAAAATTATCAGGGGTTATAAAGTACTCATACAAAGCTCATCAATTTCTGCAAACTGGGTCAACAAACCGGTTTACACATGCTATGATGTGGAAAGGAGGAAAGGATTGGACCTTGGAGTTTCTAGATAGGAGTCAATGGGCACTTTTTAAAGAGATGCATGAAGAATGCTACAACAGGAACATCCGTGCTGCATCAGTTAAAAATATTCCTATTCCTGGGGTCCGTTTGATAGAGGAACATGATGACAATGGAATAGAAATACCTTTTGTCCGCATTTCTTCTAAGTACTTTCGGCAAATTAAAACTGATGTTGAGATGGCTTTGGATCCATCAAGGGTTCTATACGACATGGATAGTGATGATGAACAGTGGCTATTGGAAAATAAAAGCTCATTGGTATTTGACAACAATACTTCATGGAATATTTCGGAAGAAATGCTTGAGAAGACAATGGATATGCTGGAGAAAGCTGCATATTCTCAAGATCGTGATCAGTTTACTGGCAATGAGATGGAAGAGCTGATGGCTGGGGTTGGTCACATGGAAGCAATCAAAACCATTCATGAGTACTGGCAGAAGAAGAGGCTGATGAAGGGGATGGCTTTAATTCGCCATTTGCAGGTACCTTTACAATCCTGTTTATGGTAGTTGTTATATCCATTCGATATGTGGATGACAACATCTTACAGTTTTATAATACCAACTGGATGGAATCTATAATTCTTTATGCTGCATTCCATTTTGTTGCTCCTTTGAAGAATACGATTTTGCAATCTAGCAGATGCTATCTAAAAATATGTGAATGTGGAAAATGGGACATGGATGTATTTGGTATTTTAAGCTTGTTAAAATCCTTGTGGATTTGAGATGTGTAAGTGTCTCCTCTCTTAAATTGTGAATTTGAGAGGTAATCGTCTTCTCCCCAACTGAAAATACTTCAAGCAACTTATCGCATTGCTCCTATTATCTCTTTCAAGAAGATCTGTGAAATATACATAGAACGCATAGCATTGTTCTTTGATAGAATAGCATTGTTCTTTGTGACATATCGAGTAACTTGTCTTTTACTAATGTTGCTTGACGGCTGTTATGACTAATTATAGTAGCGTCCCTCTCTTCCTCTCACTTCTTTGACCTGTTTCCTTTTCCCTTTTTCCCTAATGATAATATCTTAGAAATTTGTTGCTTGAGCTGCACTTTCTATGTTCAAAATTCTAGTCTACATTCATTCCTCATATCTGTGTTATATTTCATGCTTATTTCTTTAACAGAAATTGAAAAGTTCTAAGTGTAATGCTATTGAGTTTGAAAGCCATGTGGTCTATCTTGGCTGAATTCATCCATGTGCTTGTTTTGGCTTCTATACGACCAAAGGATGTTATCTTCACTTGCAATGTCTCTAATCTATGTGCATGTATGGTATGTTGTCCGGAGTTTTACAAGGCCATGTGTTAGGTAGACTAGATTCACATATACAAACATACAGGCTGTATGAAGCGGTCAAGAGACATGTTTTTTGTTAATAAATGGCAATACTTCTGTATTTCTTTTGTTCAACCTGTAATTTTCAATCTTGATTAACCACTATTTATATTATGATTCTGCTGCATTATCTGTTCAATTTGTTTTTATTTTCTTGTCAAGTATTTTGAAACTGCTGTTGGGAATTGATGTTTTTTCAGCCACCACTTTGGGAAAAGTATCAACAACAGGTGAGAGAGTGGGAGCTAGCTGTTTCCAAATGTACTAATTCCCTTCCCAGTGGATGCCATGAAAAGACGGCAACTATGGAAAAGCCGCCCATGTTTGCCTTTTGTTTGAAGCCGCGGGGCTTGGAAGTACCCAACAAGGGTTCAAAACAAAGATCACAGAAGAAATACTCAGTTGCATGGCAAAGTACTATCTTTGCAGGGGATCATGATGGTTTGCATGGTTATGGTAAGCTTCCTTGTTCATGAACCTTTACTCTAAGCTTGCTTTGTGGATAACTCCCTCGTATGATCTGTATATGTAATTTTCTATTGTAGTCTAATTGTAATTTGGCATCCAGGAAGGAAATCAAATGGCTTTGCTTCTGGGGATGAACGGTTCATGTATGCTGGAAATAATGATGAATCTTTGGATGATTCCCCACTTCCACAGATGTCACCAACGGTATTTTCTCCTGGTAATGTAGGTGGCACGGTATATTTCCCTAGAAATGGTGACAGGTATCAGACGAATCATCTTCAGAAGTTTCACAGGAACAAATCGAAGAAACATGGGATGGTTGTTTCGCCTAAAGACCAGATGGTTGCTCCATATGATCAGGGAATGTTCAATAGGAGAAGTGGGGCCCACTGGTGGAATATGGGCTTTTATGACTGGCCAAACCAGAGACCTTACGTCGTGGAGGGTTCTTCGAAATATGGCCTTGAGCAATTGGATGGTTCAGATCTTGATGAGTTCAGAATGCGTGATGCCTCTGCTGCTGCTCGGCAGGCAGTCAACAAGGCTAAAGTGAAAAGAGATAAGGCCCAACAGTTGCTTTACAGGGCAGATGTAGCAATTCAGAAGGCAGTGATTGCTCTTATGACTGCTGAGGCAATAAAAGCGTCTTCCAATGACTTGAATAGTGATGGGTAGCGAAATTTGATATGAGATGACAAGGTTGGAAGATTTGCTGTCCCTTGAGCGACTTTCTCTGTTGCCAAGGAGTCTGGTATAACATTGCTTTTGCTGGAACATGCTGGTGTTTCTGTAGCCAAGGATTCTGGTATAAAATTGTTGTTGCTGGAACATGCTGGTGTTTCATTTTGCCACTGATGGTGGCCCTTTCTCATTGACTATTTCTCATTGAGCTCTAATAGGAAAGTCATAATATCTAGGGAAGAGAAGAATTTTTCGCATCTCCCTTGTTCCATTGTCATTATCATGGCAGTTTTGGCGTGGCCTGCAGAGTTTTTCCTCCTGCTAGTTCAACCCGGAGCAGTTTCACGCACTCTGATCCTGCAGGTAAAGGGGGTGTACGGGATTTTGGCTACTAATCTCTGTATAGATTTTTTCTCCGTTTTTCTTTGTTTCTTTCGCTTCTAAGGTTGATGAAAGTAGTTGGCCAAAATAATACAACACCCCTTGAAATCGAGTTACAGATTTCTGACTGTATGTTGGTGCATACACTAGATAGAGGTGTACCAACCCAAATGCTTTATCAGCAGAAAAAAAGAAAAAAGCTGTAAGTAATTATCATATAATTTTTTACATAGATTTATTAGAAGCTAAGAATTCCCCCATTTCTTTGTCTGTATTTAACGTTAAGCAATAGATAAGTTCTTCGATCTTCTGTCTCTTGCTGCGCTCTCTTGTATGTTGTAAAATATTTGGTCTTCGACAGGCAGGTTTCCTAAAACTCCCCTGGCCTGTTGCCGGTTAAACTTAACCCAGTTGGTGTAATCTGATTATTTCGGGTGAAGGAAGATTGAATGACAGTGATAATTATAAACAGATTCCAAGAGGTAATCATTCTTTGTATGACATGGTCGTTGCTGATCCCAAGTGAAGTGCCCCTTGCTCTATCCCCAAGTCTTTAAGAAAATTGAAAGGGAATTGAGTGTTTCAGATTTATGTAAGCATTTAGTGCTGACAATGATGATACTGGCGGACACGGAAATGGTTGTATGGTCCGTGAAACAATGGTTGACAGTTCTTTCATTAAGCTTTCCGTCTGAAAGCATACTTTCGTCGTCTCTTCTTTGTCTACAGTGTGTTAGAAACTTTAAACAATGGTTAAAAATTAAATTGATCGAGTCAATTTAATCATAAAATTTTGGACTGATCAATTATTAATTTAATTCATTTTAATAATTTTATTATTAAAATATATTATTTTATTAATTATTCAGTTTGTTTTATAAATTAATTAATTGATATTTGGAACTTTTTAATTAAATCTCAATCTTTTTCAAAGATTAACGATATAAATTGTTTTAAAATTTCAATTTTATTTAATTTTCTGAATATTAATTTTGTAGTAATTTAATACTTTTAGATCTCTTATTTTGTTAGTTTAAATTTTGGTTCTATATTTAAAACATTGAACCCCAATTTAAATGCCCTAGACGGGTATATGTATTATCCATAAATCTCTTAGTATGTATGAAAAATGCGATAACATACCTTAACAATATCCATTAGCTTTGGCGTTCAATTGTCTAATCAATTATTGTTTACCTAATAGATATTGTAAGGCTCAGTTCTCACAGAGGGTAAGGTGGATTACGGGTAGCGTGGTCCTCAATTCGCGACTCGTGTAATTGAGAAACTCTAGAAATTTTATTACACTGCCGAGCACTACTAATTAACGTAGAATTAATGTGATGGTATTCTTGTGTAGTAATAAGATTATAACATGGTGGTTGTCTTCCTAAAAGAAATTTGAACAATAAATAAATGTGATTTGCAAGAAGTAGAAACATCGGTATTTACAAATTAAAACATTATAATGTGTTATTATTTATATAGAATGAGGTCACTAACAATTGCACAAGAAAAATGAAAGAAAACTTTTGTATGTCAATACAAATAGTAAATGCATACAAGTTCACATAGTTAAGAATCAACAAGAAATATTATGGTCAACATGTAATGAAAAACATATCCAAAATATTAAACATCTTTATATTGGTCAACATGTAATGAAAACATATCTAAAATATGAAACATCACTGATAAACGATTAATTGACTATATGTACATACTCATATTTAGTGTGTTTTGTTTGTAATTTGAGAGTTTTATAGTATTTTTAGTACTTATTTTGCTTTAAGTGTACTTTCAGGTTATAATTGTCTTCACAAATCAAAAGGAGAAGAATTTGGATCAAATCGAGGCATAAAATGGAAAAAAGTATTCGGGGTAAAATCGAGGCATAAAATGGAGAAATTGAAGCAACTATGAAGATACACGATCCATCTAAGTCACTATAATTGTGTGGAGTTTCGAAGATGATGTTTATGCCTGTGTGAAGATATACACCCATGTATGTTGATATACACGGTCTTGTATGTGCACGTGTAAACTTCTACAACCTTGTAAAGTCACTATTGTATGTTGATATACACGGTCTTGTATGTGCACGTGTAAACTTCTACAACCTTGTAAAGTCACTATTTATAGGAAATTTTGAGATACACAGTCACCTATACAACTATGTAAGTAACCTTGCATATTCTAGAAATTTTGGTTTTTGTTATAAAAGGATATTATGAAGGCTATAGAAATGGATGCAAATTTCAGAGTCCGTATAGTCACCAAAAAAAGGAAAAATAACACAAAGAGATCGCACATTAGAAAAAAAGAAGATCAAAAGTGGAAATATCAATATATCAACCCCAATTTTCTAGATTTTTGAGATCAAGTCTTCAAGTTGATTTCATTATATTCTCTTTCTCTATTTCATTGCCTTGTATGCCAAATATGAGCATTTGTATTTTGAACATGATTATGGATTGCTAAATCTATATTAGGTTTTATTCTTGAATATTGTATAATTTTACTTTGTTGAATTCAATATATTACTGCTTTGAGATATTTTTTGTGCTTATACTTGATTTGAATTGAGAGATTGAATCAAGATATTTATGTTAAGTTATGCAACAATATTTAGTACCTTAATAGACTTATAAATATCATGTTAATAAGCAATTAAAAGAGATCTTAATTATGAGTTAATTATCCTTATGATTGCTTTAAATCCAATTGAGTAGTTAGGAGCAGTTTTGAGAAATTAAGAGATTGCAACTCAACTTTTATCTATTTCAATTAAGATTACTTGATTAGATCTTGAGAGATTGTAATCAATACCTTTGGATATCTAGGATCAAATATGGTTGAATTCATTATGTGAAGGGAAGACAAAAAAAGGATAGAATAATCCTTAAGTTTTCATCAATGATTAACTTCAATTTCATTGTTATCTTTTACTTGTTCAATCATTAAGTTTTGTTAGTTTACTTTGATTTTTAGTTAATTCATTGTTACCTTAGATAAAGTGTAATTCAAATTGTTAGGTGACTATATTCAATCCTTGTGGGAACAATATCAATTGTAATATACAACTTATATACTTGCATTATAGAATAAAACTACTAAATAAATTTCTAACTCCATAGCCAGGGATTGTGATTTTAGCATCTTATCCAATTTCAGTTCTTTTGGTTTAAGGAGTTTGATAAAAAAATTTTTGTGATTGCAGGTGCATGAATGCATGATTCATAAGGAGTTTGAGTAATGTGAAGGATACACAAGCTTATGACATCATCACCCAAGAGAGGGAGATTCAAAGAGCAAAGTGCCAAAAAGTTTTAGATAAGGTAATGGCAAAAGAAGAAAATCAAGCACCAAAGGACCCTTACGGATTTCATGAGGTTAGGTTTTACAACGAATTAACAAGGCATCACAAGACCCTCCTCTTAGCCAACAACTTCAAGATAAAGCCAGCCTTATTAAATATGCTACAAACCAATGTGTAGTTTTATGGATTGGATAATAAAGACCCCAATGCACAGTTGGCAAACTTTTTACAGATATGCGACACATGTAGATACAATGGGCTATTTGAGAATGCTGTAAAGATGAGGTCAATCCCTTTTACATTGAAGGATTGAGCTAAAACGTGGTTAAACTCTCTCAAATTTGAGACTGTTATAACTTGGGAGAAATTGGTATAATCCTTTTTGGCAAAGTATTTTCCATCAACGAAGACCACAAGAATCATTAAGGAGATCCAAAATTTCTAGCATAGTGTTAAAGAGTCCTTCATATGGGAGTGATTTAAAAAATTAGAAGGTAGTTGTCCACACCATAACTTACTAAAGGAATTCTTGTTGCAAACATTTATAATGGAGTTAATACACAAACAAGAGGGATTACAAATGCAGCAACTGGTGGTTCTTTGATGAGAAAGAATTAATGCTACATATGATCTATTAGAAGAAATGGAGAATAATAGTTTCCTGTGGAAAATAAAGAGGGGCAAACATCAAATTTTCAAAAAGCAAAAGGGAGTGATAGCTATGAATTCAATGACAACTTTGCAAGCTCAGATGTCAACTTTTATTAAGCAATTGAGCAACTTGTAGGCCAACCCAATGAAGGTAATATAACATAGACATGAGTTACATAGGCAAGAAAGCCAATTATTTTTTGATGGATAAAAATGGTATGGAGCAAGCCAATTTCATATGAGCTTAACAAAATAGAGGTAACAATCCATACTTTAACACATATAATCTTGGATAAAAGAACCACCCAAAAAATTTTTAGACTAACAATACAGGAAATAACATAAAACCACAAGGTCTACCAAGTTTTCAATAAAATAGGCTTGGATCCTTGGAGTCAAAAATGGAAAAGTTAATGGATGTGCTAAACTCCAAGTTCAATGGCCAAGATGAAAATCAGAAGAGGATGGAAGTCAAATTTGATCAAATAATGAAGAACCACTTCTTTTCCATTCATAACCCTCGATAATATGCAAGCGGACGACTCATTAGCGTAGTACCTAAGGTGTCAAACCTATGAGGAGGGATAATCTAATCCTAAAATCTAAGGCCAGAATCAAATACAAAAAATTCAAGATGCAACTAACGAAAATGAAAATTCAATTCAATCAATCAAATTAAATTAATAATCAATAATGAAAATATTAATTACTAAGCAATTGCAATACACCCAAGAATCAACCTAAGGAAATTACTAATTGAGAGAAAGGAAAATTTACCTATCCCTAATGCTAACCTAAGTGATTATGAACGACTAAATTGTTAGTTCTAGACAATCCTACGTTTGATTAGTCTCTCTCGAGTTATAACTATTAACCCTAAGATTATGGAGGTTGCAATTTCTCAATTTACAACCTATCTAAAACCCTAATTAGTTATAAAATTTTCTAATAAACTATCGAAAACCTATGAAAGATCTTTCTTAACACAATTTACCGATTTGATTTAATTCTAATTTCTATTAAATTACTTAACTCTCGTTAGCTCAATATAATAGTTTTTCATTCGATTCACCATTTTAATTTATTATATAATTATGCAATCATAGAATTAAATTATAACAAATCCAATAAACTCATAAAGAATCATATTTCATTAATTCAGAATGAAACTCCAAAGGTGAGTTTACATTCTAGATCCTATCATTAACTATTTATTCCAATTCCATAGAATAATAAAATTGAAATTAAATAAGAAATACAATCTAAATGGATAATAGGAGGTAGTGACATCGGGAAACTCTTGATTCAGGAAGTATGTCGAGTCAACTTCTTCTTTTCTTGTCTCTTCCTTCTTCTCTTCCTCTATCTCTCGATGATTTCTCTCTAGGGTTTCTCAAGGTGATTGATACAAAAAGCTCCTTCTCTGCCTCTTTTCTTGTTCTTTAAATATCCTTTTGTGTTCTGAGTATCCTAGGATTTTTTGGGGTCTGAAAAGTCTAAAAAATCCCTCCAAAGTTGATGTTTTTGAATGTTTATGCATCTGTCAGATGCAGGCCACGATCATGGGCCACATTTGAGCCTCCTATCAAAATCGTGGCATGTAGGCCACGATCGTGGCCTAACTCTAGTGCTTCTATCACGATCGTGGCTTCTATCACGATCGTGGCTTGTTGTGCCACGATCGTAGGCCATTGTTTCGGCCTGAATGTTGGCCCCTGAATTTTTATTTATTTATTGAAGAAGCATGATTTCGAATTTATTTTGAGGTTTTGATTGATTAATTGTTTTTGGTTAGAGTTAATTAGAATGTAAATGGTTGGAGGATTTTATTGCTTAGGATGATGGAATTAGAAGTTATTAAATGGAGAAATTAAGATTAAGTTGGAGTGTAGTATGGTGTTAATTTAAATGAAGGAATAAGAATGTATAAGGGTAAAAAGGGAAGATCACTTAAGGTTAAAAAGTTTAAGCCTTACAAGGAGGGTTAGATGGGTCTTTTAGCTTCATTAAAAGGAAAGAAAGAAACAAAAGAAAATTTTGTCTTATGTTGGAAAGAAAGGAACGAAATTTTTCAAGGAAAAGAGGGAGTGAGTTTTCGGTGGAGGAAAGAAGAGAAGAAGAAGAAGAACTAGGGTTTCATTTTTTCTTGCTATAGAAGAGTGATTTTAAGAGTTTTCCAAGAAGGAAAAAGAAAGAGGAAGGTTTAATCCTCCATTAGAGACAAGAAGCAAAAATCGTGGGTGGAGTTTCAAGTTGAGTTTTGTCAAATCTTTTGGAATTTTTGATGGGTTTTGGTTTAAAATGGCTTAGGAAAAGCATGTGTATGGTTGTTCTAGGATTAATTTCATGCTTTTGTTTCCTTAGGTTTTCTAATTTTGAAATCTTTTGTGATTTGGGGTTTTTGTGTTTTTGAAGAAGAACAAGTGAGGCAAGAGAAGCTAGAGGAAAGGCCACTTGAGCAAGCCTAAAGCAAAAGGATTTAAGGTGGGTGACATCTTAATAATTGAGTTAATGAGCTAACTAAGTTTCTTTCCATAAATGATATTTAATGCTTTCCAACAACTTTGAAATTATGCATTTATTACCCGACCTTTTTCTATTATTTTGCTTATAACTTTTTCATCCAACCTCCGATTGACCCAATTTTTGAAGCGTTGGATTCTTAAGAATTTCCTCTACCTATTCATGGAAATTTATGATTTTTAAGATTAATTTGAGAAAGATGTATTAAATCAAAGTGAGTTGGATTTTTTATTTTTCTGAACAGACTTCAGTATCTTGGCGATTCTTGATCTATAGAGATCCGAATGAGGTGATTTTTGATTCTGAATAAACTAGAGATACGGAACTTCAAATTATTTGAAGGAACCAATTTTCATTTTTGGCCCTAAGTTTTTCAATTTCAGGAGTGAGTTAGGGCGTAGTATTTCAAAATCTGTTCGGAAGTAAGTGAGAGGAGTTCGTTTTTAAGGTTTGACCTGGTGGGGAATTCCTCCCTTGTGGGATGCGCGTCCAAATGTGACGGAGGACGTCAGGCATGTGACTCGCAGGGGTGGGGTTCCAACACTTATGGTATCAGAGCGACTAGGTTTAGGTCCAGGTGTAGGATCAGGTTTAGGGGTTTCCGAAGTACTAAATGGGTAGGTTGAGTTATGCCATGTATATGCATTCTTTTTAAATGAACTACTTGCATTGTTTTAAATTGTTTCACATGCTTTGAAATTGTTTTATAACTGTTTATATGATTTGAACCGTTTTGCATACTTTGAAAATTTTTTTAATGAACTAAAGATTTTTCAATGGTTTAATATTGAAGGAGTGACTATGCCGCCTTGGAACAGAACTCGCAGAGCTTTGTCTCGATCTAGCTCTCGCCAGGGGAGCATGGATGAGTCACATGCCCCACAAGATGCGGGGACACACTCTGCTCCTGGTTCGGAGGCACCTAGTGTGCAACACGAGGAGCCGCCTCCTCCTCCTCCTATGCCTACTATGGATCCACAGTTCTTTCAAGCCTTTGCTCAGGCCTTTACTTATGTCATGGGCCAAGGGTCACAAGCTCCGGTGCCAGCCCCAATGGTTAAGGGCGGGCAGTAAGACAAGCTTCGCAAGTATGGAGCGGTGGATTTTGCCGAACCACTAATCCAGAAGAGGCTGAAGCATGGCTTAAGAGGACAGAGAGGGTCCTAGTGTAGATGAAAAGTACTGATGAAGAGAAGCTAGATTATGCAATGAGCTTACTGCAGGGGGATGCACTGCACTGGTGGGAATCAGTGCCCTATAGTCAGGCTGTGCCTCCAGTGCTTACATGGAGAGATTTCGGGGATGTTTTCAGAAAGAAGTACCTCTCCCGGGTGTATATCCAAGAGAAGGCCAGGGAGTTCTTGAATCTCACATAGAGGGATATGAGCATGAGCGAGTATGAATTGAAGTTCACCCAGCTTTCCAGGTATGCAGCTAACATTGTGGCAAATGAAGAAGACAAGTGCTGCAAGTTTGAGGGAGTTCTCCATCTGGGGATCAAGGAGAAGGTGCTTATTCACAACTTCTGTTACTACCAGCAGTTGGTAGATGCTGCACTCTAGCTGAAAAGCTGGAGAATATCAAGCAAGAGGTGAGTAGGAAGAGGAAGAATAGAGAGCAGTCTTCCAGAAAAGGGGTGGGTGCTCCGATAGCTGACAGGGGTGAGAAGAGCTCCCGCACTCAGGGTCAGGTTGGTAGTAGCACCAGTAATAAGAGCAAGCAATCTAGGGCAGTGTCAGTGCAGGCCTCCTCAGTGGGAGGAAATAGCAGAGCAGAGAGGAGCAGAAACTTGAACCCCAATGTGAGCATTGTGGAAAACTGCACAGGGGTGAGTGCTACAAATTGATGGGAGCATGTTTTCGATGTGGAGAAAAGGGGCATATGATCAAGGACTGTCCTCAAATGTCTAGAGGGGAAGGGTCACAGCTTCAAGCCCCAAGAAGAGCAGAAATAGTGGAAACCAGGCCAGCTACTGGGGTGGGCAGCTCCGGATCGGTAAAGAAGGCTATTCCTCCAGGAAGGCCGAGGGGTCAAGCACAGGCAAGGGTGTTCGCCATGATGAGGGAGGAAGCTGCAGTCGCACCTGAAGTTGTCACGGGTATGGTTCAGCTTTTTAATTCTGAAACTTATGTTTTAATTGATTCTGGTTCCACCCATTCTTTTGTTTCTGCAAGCATGGCATTACCTGAATTCAGTGCTGTTGGATAACTTCTTGATTTTTAGCACTCCTTTAGGGAGGAATGTGATAGTGAGTCGAGTATTTAGATACTGTGAGCTCTTTATTGATGTATCTAGACTGGTAGTGGACTTGCTACCTCTAGACCTAAAGGGGTTAGATGTCATTGTGGGGATGGATGTTATGGAGAAGTATCGGGCAAAGTTAGATTGTGGCCTTAAAGAGGTGGAATTTGATCTGGGCAACGGTAAGAAGGTGATTTTCAGAGGGGACAGAAAAACACCACCGTCAAGAATGATTTCGGCTTTATTAGCTGACAGAATGATGGGGAAGGGGTGTGAAGCCTTCTTGGCATATGCTGTGGACACTAGTGTGAAGGAAAATAGGTTAGAGGATTTTCCTATTGTGAGGGAATTTCTTGATGTGCTCCTAGAGGAATTACCTGGTTTGCCATCGGTGAGGGAGATCGAGTTTTCCATTGACTTGATTCCCAGAACAACCCCTATTTCTATACCACCATACAGAATGGCTCCAGCTGAACGGAAGGAGATTAAGGAACAGTTGGAAGAGTTATTAGAGAAGGGGTTCATAAGGTTGAGTTCGTCACCTTGGGGAGCACCGGTCCTATTTGTTAAGAAGAAGGATGGAACCTGGAGGATGTGTATTGATTATCGAAGACTTAACAAAATGACCGTTAAGAGCAAGTATCCCTTGCCCCGGATTGATGATTTGTTTGATCAGCTGCAGGGAGCAACGGTCTTCTCAAAGATTGATCTCAGGTCTGGCTATCATCAACTCAGAATTAAGGAGTCTGATGTAAGAAGACAGCCTTCAGAACACGGTACGGGCATTATGATTTTTTTTTTATGCCTTTGGGACTGACTAATGCTCCAGCTGCTTTCATGGATCTTATGAACAGGGTCTTTAAGGAGTATTTGGATCAGTTTGTGATAGTGTTTATCGATGACATTTTGGTGTATTCGAAGAATGCAAGAGAGCATGAGGAGCACCTAAGGATAGTATTGCATAGATTAAGGGAGAGGGAGCTTTATGTCAAATTCAACAAATGTGAATTTTGGTTTCATGAAGTGATTTTCCTTGGGCATATAATTTCTGAGAATGGGGTGCATGTGGATCCAAAGAAGATTGAAGCAGTAGTGAATTGACATGCCCCGACGACAGTGACAGAAGTGAGGAGTTTTCTGGGTCTAGTAGGTTACTATAGGAGATTTGTGGAATGATTCTCCATGATTGCTGCTCCACTAACAAAGTTATTAAGAAAGAATCAGAAGTTTATCTGGAGTGATGAATGTCAGAAAAGCTTTGAGGAGCTCAAGCACAGATTGACAAGTGCTCCAGTTTTGACTTTACCCACGGGAGATGAAGGATATACAATGTTTAGTGATGCTTCAAGAAAGGGGTTGGGTTGTGTACTGATGCAAGGAGACAAGGTAATAGCATATGCCTCGCGGCAGCTAAAGCCTTATTGTAACATCCCATCTCCCATAGGAAGGGTTTATTGGTAATTTGGGACGGGTTAGGAGAATTGGATTATATCTCGGCATGCTCATATAACATATAGCCTCTATAACTAATGATTGTTTTGCACATGCACATGGTATACATGCATTCATGACATTTCCGGCATAAGTGTCTAATTGAGATTTTTTTGTGAAATCTATGGGATAATTGTATTTGAAAAAAATATTCTGAGTGCGCCATAACTTGTTTTATATTTTTAGGGATTTATGAGAATTTTTTTGGAATTTTTCGGAGTTCTTGCCCGGATCGGAAAATTCTAACTGACCGACTGAGTGAGCCTTTTTGTACTGAGAAGGATTACCTAATGGCATTAGATTATTGGCTAAATGGTGTTAGGAAATTATTTTAGTGCCATGATTAGAGTTTAATTGGGATTAGTGCTTAATTAGCTAGGATTAGCTAAATTTTGTCTTATTTCTATTTTGTCCCTTTCTCCAATCCATGCCATTTGTCCTAAAAGAATTAAATGCTTTTGTTTGTTTCTAACCTAGTGTTTTCGGTGGCTTATGGTTAAAGGAATGAAAAATCAAGGTTATTTGCTCATTTCACTCACTCATCCGAAACCTACCTTCCATTTTGCCATCTCCATCGATTTCTTTTGTTTTCTCTTAAGTCACCTTCCACCAACCTTAAGAGCCCTCTTTACTTGCATATGAGCTTAAGTCTCTATCCAAGGTGATAGCCATGTATGGGCTTAGAAGTGAAGGAAGAAAGTGAAGTGATTGGAGAGTGGGGAAACTTGAAAGTTTGAATTGGTAAGTTTCTTATTAGGTTTTCATTATGCTTTGATTATGTATTTATTGAACCATAATTGTTAGAGGTTTTTAATGAGAATTATGATGCACTTATTATGATTATTGATCCATGATTTGAATGAAAATTGTAGATGGAATTGGTGGGTATAAGGCTAGGTTAAGTATGGTTTGATAAAGTGAACATAAATGATGTGGTTTAGAAGTGTTTTTAGCTTGATTTTGATTGAATATTGATGACTAATTTTGCATGGAAATGGAGAGATGAGGGCTGCCAACTTGAGATGGTATTTCCTAGTAAATGTATGAATGATATAGGGGCTGAATTTGTGTTCAATTGGATGCTTAGTGATGTGTTATTGATGTTAGAAGTGATAGGAGTTAGGGTAATGTTGAAATCTGGAAAATTGGTGTTTGACCTGTTGGAATGTTTTGATCATAACTTATTGTGTAGGTGTGCAAAATGAGGTGAAGTTTGTTCCCAATTAAACGTTGGGATGTTGGCTACAATTTTGTGTGAAATAGGTGTTGTTAAATTGTAATGCTAGAAGGGCGAAATTTTGCATGGAAAGTTCTGCTTTATTGCTGTGAACAGTACCCATGATTATGACCTGATTACTTTGTTGATTTTTCTAAATTAATTGGTATGGAACTAGGAAAAATGGTCTTTATGAAAGTTGAGGAATATTGAGTTAGCTTTCCATTGCCACTGATCTTGCTAATTTTCGAGTTGTATATTGGGAGATATGAACTGATTACTATTGATTGGTTTTATGCTTTTTGGAGAAACCTAGTTAAAGTGTTGATTTTGTGAGCTTTTTGTTTGGGAGCAATTTTAGCAATTTTTGTGGACTGAATTGGTGTGAGTGATCTTCTGCAAAGTTGTATAGGAAGACATTATCTTGAAAATGATTTATGGTGTGTAATTTTTAGAGGTCAGAGTTGGGAGTTATGATTTTGCAAAAACTGACCCTGCATTAGGTTGTGAATTGCTGATAATTGCAGTAACTTCCATAACGGTTTTGAAATTGTTAAAAATCGAATTGGAGTTTGTGTTCTTCATGAAAATTGAAGTTTGAGATCTTATCTTTTCAGGGATATAAGGTAATGATTTTTGTGACATTTGTGCTAAGAGAATTACTGTTTGAAACATCACTGTCCAGATTGGTTGATTTCAGAGGGTTGATGCTTTGGTGAATTGTTTGACCTAGTTAGTAAGTAAATTTGATTTTGAGTTGTTCATGAAAGTTGGAGATAACATTGTGAACTTACTGAGAATATTTATTGTGTTATTTTTTACTGAGGAAATGAGTAGTTACTGAATTTGCAAAGTATTGCACTGTTTGAGAGGTTTTGTGTAGACAATAGCTTTGATGGGATATTTGACACCCTTAGGGGTGAAATTGATTTTTATGGTCTTCATGAGAATGGTAGAGCTTTTCATTATCTTTCCAACAAGATATGGTTTGTATTTTTCCGATTTGTGTGCTAAGAATTATTGTTGTTGAAAATTCGGATTGGAAATAGGAAAAAAAAGGGAAATGAAGTGAGGTTGAACCTCGCCGGATCGCGAGGGCGACGCCTCGCCCTCGCGAGGCGAGGTAGGTTGGCCCGGTCGCGAGGGCGACGCCTCGCCCTCGCGAAGAAGCGAGGTGAGTCGTCCTCGCGAGGGCGACATCTCGCCCCCGCGAGGCAGGCGCATATATATATATATATTATTTTTATTTTTTATTAGTTGGCATTAAGTGACCTAATTGTTTCTTTTGTCAATTTCTCTTCCGTCCGACGTCCGATTGACCTGATTCTTGAGGCATCGGATTCGTAGAACATTTAATTTCATTTTGTGAGAAATTGGGAATTTTTGGACTGGAAATTGACGTGGCCCCGGGTAACGGAGCCTTTAATCATTGTTTTGTTTAATTGGGGACCTATAGAGGTCCGAATTGCGCACCGTCAGCGCCAATAGGTTTCTAATTTTTTTAGACGGATTTTATTATGGGAAAATTTTGGATTAGGGCCGGGAATGCCATGAACATGCATTATACACGTTTTAATTATCCCATGTGCATTGGTTGATATTTCTAACTATCCAGTTGGTAACGTGTCCTTATTTTAATTGTTATAGAGGCACAGTTGGAACGTCATCCCACGGACGTTGCAGAGACTTCCCGGCATTAGCTCGGAAGTTATTAGGTGAGTAACTTAAATGGTTCCTCGGTTAGTAAGTGTTTATAATTCTGCACTTAGAACCCTGTGGAGAATAATGGTGGGAAAATTGTGTTTTGTTTGTGCCTGGATTGCGGACCGGAGGTCCGATGGATTGGAAAATTCTGACATAGAAGTGTCATATGTGATTTTCTTGCGATTACCTGTACGAGACTTATGTGTATATGTTGAATTGGGATCTGATATGATGTTGGTGTTGTTTTATTTGGACATATGCACTTCATGCATAATTGCATGATCGAGAATTGATTGTGACGTGAGCGACCAACGAGCTTAAAGCTCAACGTGATTGGGCCTTGAGCCCATAGTGATTCGAGCCTATGGCTCACCGCTTAATCGCCCTTAATGGGACAAGCCAGCGCCGACCACAACAACGTAATAAATTGAAAAGCGTCTCATACACATTCCATGTGCATTTGAATTGATTCTTTCGATTGGTATGAAAATTATGTGGTACTACTAAATGTGATTTGATGAGATAATTATGCGTAGCTGTGTTATGTATGTGTATATGCATGAATTGGGTGAACCATCGATGATGGTTCTCACCGAGTTCGCAAACTCACCCAAAATTGCAAATTATTTTCAGACCGAGAGTAGACTTATAGCTCCAGAGGGACTTTTCTGCCGTGTAGATTGAGTTGGCAAGAGAAGTCATGGCACATGTGCCTGGTCGGTGGCACTTTTGAGGGATGACCTAGCTAGCCTTTTGTTTGATTTTCTTTTGGAGTAATGTCTGTAACATACCGGTTGTGTAAATTTATTGCTTTGAGGTTATGAAATGAGAATTTATGGTTTCAAAAATTAGTGGATTTCATATTAATTCTTTATGATTTTGATGCCATGTGGAGTGTTAGTGGTTGTTCGTAGCGCACCCTTATTGTAGGGTGTGTGTCGAAATGACCTACGGGCGTCCTGATACATATCCTATGGTATGGGGGTGCTACACTTATGAGTTAAATTATCTGACCCATGATTTGGAATTGGCAGCTATGATTTTTGCCTTGAAGATTTGGAGACATTATTTTTATAGAGTTCAGACGAAGATCTTTACTGATAATAAAAGTCTCAAGTACCTGTTGAGTTAAAAGGAGCTGAATTTGAGACAGAGAAGGTGGATTGAATTGCTCAAAGATTATGATTTGTTGATTGAGGACCATCCAGGGAAGGCAAATGTCGTAGCAGATGCCTTGAGTAGGAAGTCTTCCATAGCTCATGTTCAGACAGTTTACCTACCGCTATTGGAAGAGATGGCCAAGCTCAGAATCAGTTTGAAACAGGAAGAGCCTGATTGTGTTGTTGCTACCTTTAGAGTGAGGCCGATACTCAGAGAAAGGGTTAGGGAGTTACAAGCATAGGATGCAGAATTGAGTAAGCTGCGAGAAGAGATTCAAAAGGGCAAGAAGTCTGAAGTGGTAGTAAGAGATGATGGGCTCATGACTGTAGGGAATAGGCTTTGTATCCCAAATGTCAAGGAGGTGAAGGATGAGATACTGGATGAAACACACAATGCGCCTTATGCTATGCACCCAGGTAGCACCAGGATGTACAGAGATCTAAAGGAGCATTTTTAGTGGAAAGGCATGAAGAAATATGTGGCTGATTATGCAAGTAAGTGTCTAGTGTGTCAGCAGGTCAAGGCTGAACACCAGGCACCTTCAGGCAAGTTAAGGCCATTGTCCATTCCTGAGTGGAAGTGGCAAAGGGTGACTATGGACTTTTTGATGGGGTTGCCTAAGATTAGTAAGAAGCATGATACCATATGGGTCATTGTGGATAGATTGACAAAGTCAGCCCATTTTTTGGCAATCAAACAAACCGATTCCCTGCATGTGTTAGCCAAGAAGTACATTGATGAGATTGTGAGACTGCATAAGATTCCAGATTCTATAGTTTCTGGTAGGGATCCTCGTTTCACTTCGAGATTTTAGGAAAGCTTGCAGGAAGCTTTAGGAATCAGACTGAATTTTAGCACTGCTTTTCATCCTCAGACAGATGGGCAATCTGAGAGGACCATTCGGACCCTTGAGGGAATGCTCAGGGCATGTGTGATGGAGTTTAGAGGAGCTTGGGATGAACATTTGCCATTGATCGAATTTGCTTACAATAATTCGTATCATTCAAGCATTCAGATGGCTCCTTATGAAGCATTGTATGGGAGGAGATGTAGAACTCCAGTATGCTGGGATGAAGAAGGAGAAAGGAAACTTTTGGGACTAGAGTTAATTCATATGACAGTTTATAAGGTCAAGTTAATTAAGCAAAGACTTAAAGCAGCTCAGGACAGGATGAAAAGTTATTCAGATGCTCACCGAAAGAAAATGGAGTATGAAGTCGACGAAAAAGTCTTCCTTAAGGCATCTCCTTAGAAAGGAATTATGAGATTTGGTAAGAAGGGTAAGTTGAGTCTAAGATATGTGGGACCTTATGAGATCCTTGAGAGAGTTGGCCTATTAGCTTACAAGGTAGCACTGCCACCTGAGTTATCACAGATATATGATATTTTTCATGTCTCCATACTGAGGAGGTATAGATTGGATCCCTCTCATATCATTCAGACCTCTGAGGTTAAGTTGAGTCATGATCTGAGTTATGAGGAGATTTTGGACACCAAAGAGAAGGTCCTCAGAAACAAGACAGTTCATCTAGTCAACGTCCTATAGAGAAGCCATTCGGTGGAAGAGGCTACGTGGGAGCCATTGGAAGCTATGAAAGAAAAGTATCCGCATCTCTTCAATGACTCAGGTAAGAATTTCGAGGACGAATTTTTTTAAAGGGGAAGAAATATTGGCCCCTGATTTTTATTTATTTATTGAAGAAGCATGATTTCGAATTTATTTTGAGGTTTTGATTGATTAATTGTTTTTGGTTAGAGTTAATTAGAATGTAAATGGTTGGAGGATTTTATTGCTTAGGATGATGGAATTAGAAGTTATTAAATGGAGAAATTAAGATTAAGTTGGAGTGTAGTATGGTGTTAATTTAAATGAAGGAATAAGAATGTATAAGGGTAAAAAGGGAATATCAATTAAGGTTAAAAGGTTTAAGCCTTACAAGGAGGGTTAGATGGGTCTTTTAGCTTCATTAAAAGGAAAGAGAGAAACAAAAGCAATTTTTGTCTTATGTTGGAAAGAAAGGAACGAATTTTCAAGGAAAAGAGGGAGTGAGTTTTCGGTGGAGGAAAGAAGAGAAGAAGAAGAAGAACGAGGGTTTCACTTTTTCTTGCTTTTAAAGAGTGATTTTAAGAGTTTTCCAAGAAGGAAAAAGAAAGAGGAAGGTTTAATCCTCCATTAGAGACAAGAAGCAAAAATCGTGGGTGAAGTTTCAAGGTGAGTTTTGTAAAATCTTTTGGAATTTTTGACGGGTTTTGGTTTAAAATGGCTTAGGAAAAGCATGGGTATGGTTGTTCTAGGATTAATTTCATGCTTTTGTTTCCTTAGGTTTTCCAAATTTGAAATCTCTTGTGATTTGGGGTTTTTGTGTTTTTGAAGAAGAACAAGTGAGGCAAGAGGAGCTAGAGGAGAGGCCACTTGAGCAAACCTAAAGCAAAAGGATTTAAGGTGGGTGACATCTTAATAATTGAGTTAATGAGCTAACTAAGTTTCTTTCCATAAATGATATTTAGAGCTTTCCAACAACTTTGAAATTATGCATTTATTACTTTTTGGGATGGTTTGAAATTATACCATGTGACTTTTGTGTATGAATGAATTGTGGGAATATTTTCATATTGGTTTGACAAGTGAAAAAGAATGTGAAAGTGATTTTTGAAAGAATGTTATGTCATAAATTTGATTTCGAAAAAGTGCCATTTTTGCTAATATGTGTAGGAAAATTCCGGTGTGTACATCACATGCACACGGTGCGGAAAAATTTTTTTTTTGTTCCGGGACCTTTCCGAAAGCCAGGATCCATGTGTCTATATAACAATGTCAAACCATAATGACCAAAGGAGACCATCTCTAACGGTATCCACGCAGAGATCGGAGAACCTAACCGAGGCAAACCCTTTGACCCGGGAATAGCTATAACAAGGTGAAGACTGCTAGATCTTACCTTATTTTTGGAGAGCTATGGGAAGAACGATGGTGAAGAAGCTTGGAGAGGAGAGAAGCTTGAAGATCGATGATTATGATGAATGAAGAGAAAAAAGCCTTTTATTTTCAAAACCATTCTTCAAAAGCAACGATCATCACCCTTCATTCATCATTTGCCATTTGTCTTTAACTATTTAAAGACATTAAATGCAAAGTTGATGAAGCTTCCACGTTAGCCTTATATATATATATATATATTAAAGACAAGTCCTCTCCTCCTTCTTCCACGTTGAATATATATATATATATATATATATAAATTACTTAATTAATTAATAAGATATATATATATATATATCTTTGAAGTGGTCCAACAAGACTGGGTTGGTCCTACCGGGTCCCGGTATGGAAAAAACACCGAAGACCTGTTTCAGCAATATCGATGTTGCGATCTCATCGGGACATATCTCGATCTCATCGGGATCTATTTAATCCTATTGCTCTCCATATATTGGATCTCTATCCAAAACTATTTTACGAATTCTCCGAATCACTCTTATGCGTGTGACCCATTAGGTTCCTGATTATGTTGGCCACTTAGATTAACACTTAATCTGAGCAAGTCATGAGCGGTATCTAGCAACACATCATGACCCCCAATTGACCGGAAAGTAATTGGTTTGACGAATTAACCTATGTTCATCACGAACCATATCATGAACCTTTCCATAGACAATTACTGTGCAATTCGTCCTTTCACCATGCTATACCACACTTGGTTATAAGTATGGAAAAAATGTCAACTCTTACTAGACTGACTACATCAAATCTAGTCCAAGTGATATCAGTTCTCGTCCTGGGACTCATTACTTTATATGTCAATGAAGACATTCTTCATGACATAAGTACTCCGGCCAGAGATTTCTAAGTAATGACCCTGACAAGAGGCCATGGGTATCATCTTCTGCTATCACAGAAGTGGTGAATCCTCTATTGGCTACTCAATTACCTTCGAATACCTCAAACTATACCCAAGCACCATCCTACGAGCGACCTGTGTAAGGCAACAAGGAATGGAGTCAAAGCACAGAATCATTATCCCAGATATCCTTGAGTACCTCAAATCTAAGGATATTTGCACTATTGCTATGATGAGATTATCACTGACATTAGAATAGGACATCCATGTGATGATCTCATAGTAGGTCATCCAATGTACTTACTACCTCTAGTAAGCATTCACATCTCAACCCTAAATATCTCATATTTACAGTTTCTGAGATCCACTGCTTTGATCAAATTAAGGAGCTTGAAATGTGCTAGTCTCTCCGGATTAACGATGTCCAGCCAAGAATCCTATGACTAGGGATAATTTAGATATCTTGACATAATTGCACATGATAGGAATCTTAGTAGTATGATCACATCATAATTTCCTTCATGCTATGTCATATATCATGGACTTCATTAATTTGTTTATAGATCAATAACAATTCATAAATAATGAACATCAAATTAATGAAATATGCCTTTCTTTATTTATTCATAAAGTATGTACACAAATTTGTACAAAACACGTTAAAGGCGATTGTCTTTAGGGCACTACTCTAACAAAATCTCCCACTTGACCTAAAGCCAATCGCCTTGATATCTAATACCATAGGCGAGTACATGAGAATCAAAGCTCTTTTGTGATAATGACTTTGTCAACGGATCAACAATATTTTGCTCGGTGGGAATTCTCTCTATCTGGACATCACCTTGACCAATGATCTCCCTAATCAGATGATATCTGCGGAGTATGTGTTTGGATCGTTGATGAGACCTTTGTTCCTTCGCCTGCGCAATAGACCCATTGTTGTCACAATACAACTGTATGGGCCCATCACAGCTAGGAACCACACTAAGTTCAGTAATGAACTTTTTGATCCAAACTGCTTCCTTTGCTGCGTCTGAAGCGGCAATGTACTCTGCCTCGGTTGTTGAATCGGCAGTTATCTCTTGTTTGGAACTCTTCCAATTGACCGCCCCACTGTTCAGTGTGAATATATAACCTGATTGGGATTTAGAATCATCCTTATCAGATTGAAAACTAGCATCTGTATGCCCGCTCACCTGGAAATTTTCATCTCCATATACCAAGAAAACATCCTTAGTCCTCCACAAGTACTTGAGGATATTCTTGACAGCCACCCAGTGACCCTCACCAAGATCCGATTGGTATCTGCTCGTAACACTTAGAGCATATGATACATCGGGTCTCGTACATAGCATAGCGTACATGATAGATCCTACTGCAGATGCATACGGGATCATATTCATGCGCATCCTCTCATCTTGTGTCTTAGGACATATAGATTTCGAGAGTGTTATCCCATGAGTGATAGGAAGGTACCCTCTCTTGGATTGTTCCATGCTAAACCTCTTTAGCATCTTGTATATATACGTTGATTGTGAAAGACCAAGAAATCTTTTTGATCTATCTCTATAAATCTTTATCCCAAGGATATAAGTTGCTTCACCAAGGTCTTTTATGGCAAATTGTTTGGACAACCATACCTTCACAGATTGTAGCATAGAGACATCGTTTCCTAGTAATAATATGTCATCTACATATAGCACAAGGAATACGATTGTAGTCCCACTAACCTTCTTATACACACAATGTTCATCTGAATTTTGTGAGAAACCAAACTCTTTGATTACCTCATCAAAACGGATATTCCAACTCCTGGATGCTTGTTTCAATCCATAGATGGATTTTTGAAGTTTGCATACCTTTTCGCCATCATAGGAGATGAAGCCCTCAGGTTGTGTCATATACACATCCTCAGCTTGATTTCCATTTAGGAAAGCTGTCTTCACATCCATTTGCCATATCTCATAATCATAATGAGTGGCAATGGCTAGGAGTATCCTAATGGATTTAAGCATTGCTACTGGGCTGAAGGTCTCGTCGTAGTCAATTCCTTGTCTTTGACGAAAACCTTTAACCACAAGCCTTGCTTTATAGGTAATCACATTACTATCCATGTCGGTTTTCTTTTTGAAAACCCATTTACACCCTATGGGTTTTATTCCTTCGGGTGCCTCAACCAAAGTCCATACTTGGTTTTCATACATGGAATCCATTTCAGCCTTCATAGCATGAAGCCATTTTTTAGACTCTGAACTCTTCAGAACCTCTTTGTAGGTGGTAGGCTCATTATCTTCTATGAGCAATACGTCATTCTGTTCATTCACAAGAAATCCATATCTCTCGGGAACAGATCGTATCCTACGTGATCTACGAATTTCGTGTGTTGTAGAAGGTTGAACTGTTATTTCATCTGTATGAGTCACAATTTCAGGTTCAGGCAGTTGATCTATGTCTGTTCGAGCATCTTGAACTTCTTCAAGTTCAATTTTGCTCCCACTGCCTTCTTGTAAAAGAAACTCTTTCTCTAAAAAGACAACATGCTTTGAAACAAACACCTTTTGTTCCTCAGCAAGGTAGAATTGATATCCCATTGTTTCTTTAGGATATCCTACAAACAAACACTTGTCAGACTTTGCATCAAGTTTATCTGACTGTATCCACTTCACATAAGAAGGACAACCCCAAACTTTCAAATGAGTAAGATAGGGTCTTTTGTTAGTCCACATCTCATATGGAGTAACATCAATTGTCTTTAATGGAATTCTGTTTAACAAATAAACAGCTGTCTCGAGTGCATACCCCCAAAAGGATTTTGGTAACTTTGCAAAGCCCATCATCGATCGTACCATGCTAACAAGGTTCGATTTCTCCTTTCTGCCACACCATTATACTGTGGTGTGTAAGGTGGAGTCCATTGAGATAAAATTCCATTATCTCTGAGATAATCTAAAAATTGTTGGTCTAAGTATTCCCCACCACGATCGGATCGTAATGTTTTGATACTTTTCCCAAGTTGGTTTTCTACTTCATTTCAATTGTTTGAACTTTTCAAATGCTTGATTTGTATCTCATCGATCTGAGATACCCATATCGAGAATAATCATCGATAAAGGTAATGAAGTAAAGACAACCACTTCTAGCATGGATGGACATCGGACCACATACATCCGAATGTATTAGGTCTAATACTCCAATCGCTTCGCTCACCCTTTCCTTAAAGGTTAACTTAGTCATATTGCCTAATAAACAAGATTCAAATGTGTCATATGATTCATAATCAAATGACCCTAAACTACCACTCTTATGGAGCTTAGCTATGCGTCTCTCATTTATATGGCCAAGGCGACAATGCCATAAGTAAGTTGATTTTAAATTATCTCGCTTATGTCTTTTCGTGTCATTGACATTCATAATTGGATGTGACATATCTAATATGTAAATTCCATTGCATAATGTACCAAGTACCATAAAGCATTCCATTCAAACTAATAGAACAACCATTATTACTAAAAGTCAAATGGAAACCAAATTTATTTAAACAAGAAGCAGATAATATGTTCTTTGTTAAAACAGTACAAAATAACATTCATCTAGTTTAATTACAAGCCCACCGGGAGTGACAAAAATAAGTGCCTACGGCTAATGCAAAGAACTCTTGCTCCATTTCCTACACGCAGTCTAGTTCTCCTTTATGAGCCGCTCATCGTCATCCCGAGGCCTGCATATCATTGCATATGTGTGAGCCACAACCGTATCTAATACCCATATGTTATGGTCAGAAACAGTATTAACCTTAATGACAAATATACCTGAAGGAGCTGAGGCATCTGATGCCTTATTCTGCTTTAATTCTTCCAGATAGACTTTACAGTTTCGCTTCCAGTGGCCAGTCTTGCCACAATGGAAGCAAGTTCCTTTTGGCGCAGTTCCTTTGGTTTTCTTTTTGGCTGCACTTCCTTTTGGTTTCTTAGACTTTTTCTTCTTTAGGTTCCTTTTCTTTGAACCAGAAGAAGAAGAGTCCACCACAAGCACTGGCTTGCTATCCTTCTTGACAACTTGCTCTGCTGTCTTGAGCAGATTGATCAACTCAGGGATTGTCATGGATATTTGGTTCATCCGATAGTTTAACACAAACTGTGAATAATTATCAGACAATCCAACCAAAATTAAGTCAACACTTAATTCATAATCCATAACAAAACCCAAGACGGCCAACCTCTCAATATACCCATTCATCTTGATGCATCGCACTATGATGAACCCGAGTCATCTTAGTAGTGAAGAGTAGCCTCGAGGTCTCGAACCTTCGACCGAGCTTGCTCATCGAAAAGCTCTCTAAGATGAAACACTATGGTATTAGCATCCATAGACTCACGCCGCTTCGCACTCTGTAACATAGAGGCGAGCATAATACTGTGTAGCCATGTCACCGCATCTTTGAGATGCTTACGATAAACTTTCTCGATCCTCATCGAAGCATCTACAGCAAGTGGATCAGGAAGTGGAACATCTAGGACATAGCCCAGTTCCTCAGATCTGAGAACAATTCTCAGATTTCTCAGCCAATCGAGAAAATTAGGTCCAGTTAATTTATTAGAGTCCATAAGTGAGCGCAAATTCACACTAGAAGACATCTTCAATCAACCTAAAGAGAAAGAGAGAAAGAATGTTAGAATAAAATTACGTGCATGATCATAAGGACTTGCATGACATGCATATGGCTCCTACTAGTTTCAAAAATCCATAACCCTCATTACGAATCCAAGAAATATTATGACAAAATATCCTAGTGGGTCGATATCCGACATTACTAAAATGACCTTGGGTTTACCCAACAAGCCACCTTAGGTCAATCGGTAGGTATCGGTCATACCAATTGCATCATAGATATCCGACATTACTAAAATGACCTTGGGTTTACCCAACAAGCCACCTTAGATCAATCGGCAGGTATCGGCCATACCAATTGCATCATAGGTGCAATTATCGACTAGTGCTATCAACTCGTGATGTTTGCACACACATTGGGTTATCAACTCTTGATGAGTGTACATCTAATGTACGCTACCCAATCTCACCTCTGTCCACGTTAACCTTGAGTTTACTCAACAAATCAACGCTTCTAGTGAAAACCGACCAATTAATCCGAAAATCTTATTTCCATGGTTCGAACATATCCGTATAGAGTGAGCTTGGGTTTACCCAACAACCCGAACTCTATAAGAACTCTGGTTCTCCCCATATTAATAAAAGGCGTTAGTTTTCATATTATGTGTGAGGGATTTCAAACTTTGGTCTCATCCAAGCTGTAGGATTATAGTTACCATGACTATATGGAATGATTTAGGCCATTTCATCAATCACATTGAATCTATACCTATAATCATCCATCATCCCTCCTAAGCATGTTGTAAGTCGACTTACCTGAACATGCAAGTCGACTTATGCATGTGTAAGTCGACTTGTGCATGTGTAAGTCGACTTATGCTACTGTGCACATGCAAGTCGACTTATACCATTGTGCAAGTCGACTTATCTGACTATGCAAGTCGACTTGTGCATGTACAAGTCGACTTATCTGACTATGCAAGTCGACTTATGCATGTGTAAGTCGACTTATGTTTAGAAATGCTCTTCTAATCGGCTAATTTCTCATTCCGTGCAGTTCAAATTCACAATACCAAGTGTAATATACTTGACTTTGATGTACCAATGAAACACTTTCATTGTATCATGCTTACCATATATATAATTTGAGAATATCAAACTATCACCCTAAGTATCTCTAGGTAGTTTACACTTTATCAAGACTACTTCGACACTGGTCACAAAATTGTGACGGCCAAAACAATCAAGACAATGAAATATACTAACGAGACACTAATGTGACATATTTGACATCCAAAAATTTTTGGAGACCTAATTTCAAGAAAATCAGTTTGGAAAGCATACAAAATCAATGTAACATATTTTTAATCACATTAAAAATGATCCAAGGCATTGGAACTGAAAAATACACAATCAATCATTCCAAACAAAACAATTCCAGCAACTTTCTCAAAACTGCCAAGCTCTGTCTTTTGCTTGAAAAAATCATTGAAACAATTTCAATAAATTCTGAGAAAATTAAAGAGGTTAAAAAATGTTCACAAAATTCTCCATGAATTTTTCCAGGATTTATTTCCAACAAAAACTCAACCAACCTCAGCAACAAAGCCAATATTGAATCTGTGTTCCTCAACACAGATATTCCCAGCAGCGCACAATAAATTCTCAAATAAATAGTAAATCACCTCAAAAACATTTTTCCATCCTCATAAACATTCATGAACATCTTAGAGACATGTCGGTGAAAGAAAATCCAAAATTTTGTTTTTCTATAATTTATTCTCGAATTTATAAGCATGCCTATTCAAGGAATGTGCATAAAAACAGCAACCAGAACATTAGGGAATAAATTAGCAAAACCATATCAAATCACATTGATAAATTATGTTCTTCCACAGACATATTCAACAACATCTTATGAGCACATATGGGAAAGAAAATTTCTAAAACAAGATGTCTATACTGATTTCGAATTTAACACAGTCAACATGCATCATCGTCACAACCAATAGGCAGCTCCAACCTTGTTATGATTTCTTCGTTATATATGACACAAGTGGCTCTGATACCACTGTAGGAAAATCCCGGTGTGTACATCACATGCACACGGTGTGGAAAACAAAAATTTTTATTCCGGGACCTTCCCGAAAGCCAGGATCTATGTGTCTATATAACAATGTCTAACCATAACGACCAAAGGAGACCGTCTCTAACGGTATCCACGCAGAGATCGGATAACCTAACCGAGGCAAACCCTTTGACCCGGGAATAGCTAGAACAAGGTGAAGACTGTTAGATCTTACCTTATTCTTGGAGAGTTATGGGAAGAACGATGGTGAAGAAGCTTGGAGAGGAGAGAAGCTTGAAGATCGATGATTATGATGAATGAAGAGAAAAAAGCCTTTTATTATCAAAACCATTCTTCAAAAGCAACGATCATCACCCTTCATTCATCATTTTCCATTTGTCTTTAACTATTTAAAGACATTAAATGCAAAGTTGATGAAGCTTCCACGTTAGCCTTATATATATATATATTAAAGACAAGTCTTCTCCTCCTTCTTCCACGTTGAACATATATATATATATTAATTACTTAATTAATTAATAAGATATATATATATATAAATGCTGAAGTGGTCCAGTCACACTGGAGTTGGTCCTACCGGGTCCCGGTATGGAAAAAACACCGAAGACCTATTTCAGCAATATCGATGTCGCGATCTCATCGGGACATATCTCGATCTCATCGGGATCCATTTAATCCTATTGCTCTCCATATATTGGATCTCTATCTAAAACTATTTTACGAATTCTCCGAATCACTCTTATGCGTGTGACCCATTAGGTTCCCGGTTATGTTGGCCACTTAGATTAACACTTAATCTGAGCAAGTCATGAGCGGTATCTAGCAACACTTCATGACCCCCAATTGACCGGAAAGTAATTGGTTTGACGAATGAACCTATGTTCATCATGAACCATATCACGAACCTTTCCATAGAAAATTACTGTGCAATTCGTCCTTTCACCATGCTATACCCCACTTGGTTATAAGTATGGGCAAAATGTCAACTCTTACTAGACTGACTACATCAAATCTAGTCCAAGTGATATCAGTTCTCGTCCTGGGACTCATTACTTTATATGTCAATGAAGACATTCTTCATGACATAAGTACTCCGGCCAGAGATTTCCAAGTAATGACCCTGACAAGAGGCCATGGGTATCATCTTCTGCTATCACAGAAGTGGTGAATCCTCTATTGGCTACTCAATTACCTTCGAATACCTCAAACTGTACCCAAGCACCATCCTACGAGCGACCTGTGTAAGGCAACAAGGAATGGAGTCAAAGCACAGAATCAGTATCCAAGATATCCTTGAGTACCTCAAGTCTAAGGATATTTGTACTATTGCTATGATGAGATTATCACTGACATTAGAATAGGACATCCATGTGATGATCTCATAGCAGGTCATCCAATGTACTTACTACCTCTAGTAAGCATTCACATCTCAACCTTAAATATCTCATATTTACAGTTTCTGAGATCCACTGTTTTGATCAAATCAAGGAGCTTGAAATGTGCTAGTTTCTCCGGATTAACGATGTCCAGTTTTAGTAATTCTATGACTAGGAATAATTTAGATACTGACATAATTGCACATGATAGGAATCTCAGTAGTATGATCACATCATAATTTCCTTCATGCTATGTCATATATCATGGACTTCATTAATTTGCTTATAGATCAATATCAATTCATAAATAATGAACATCAAATTAATGAAATATGCCTTTCTTTATTTATTCATAAAGTATGTACATAACTTTGTACAAAACACGCAAAAGGCGATTGCCTTTAGGGCACTACTCTAACAATATGTATGAAAAATGTGAAATGCATGATTTTATGGGTTTGTGTTGGTCCCTTAAATAAGCAAGTGCACTTGTCTATAGGCTTTTCCCGCCTGCCCGATTGTGGCATGGAGATCCTCACGGACTCCCATAAGTTCACGGCTACACATGACCGCTTTGTAGAAATGTGTAGTACGTTCTGTTTTGAATCCACCCGAACCATTTTCGATGTGCTTATGTGATTATAAATTGTGATTATTTTTGATGTATTCATTATGTTGATTTCGTAAATGGCTTGATAAGTTGAAAATTTTGGAAACTATATGTGACATGATTGGTCAATGTAAAGTTTGCTTTGGAAATAAATGATTAAAGAAATTTTGCTTGTTCTTGATTATTAATGTGTTACCCACGAGCCTTCGAGGTCACACCCCTTCTTCCCTTTCCATCCTCAGGTGATGAGCAAGAAAACGAGTGACCGCACCAGGGATAAGGCATCACTCCCATTTGCTTTTGATATTGAAGCTATCTTTTGTAACAAAGCTTTAGTTGCATTTTTTGGAACAAAATTACTGTTCATGTATCTTCTTTGAAATTTGAAATTTTGAGACTTTGGTGTAATTGGGCTAAAAATTCCCACTAAAGCTTTGTAAGAATGCATATTATGATATTAATGAAAGACATTTAGGTTTTATTGTGTTTGCCGATATTTGTTCAAAAGGTGATGTTGGGCCCGGGCCTCGGATCCTCGATTCCCGAGGCGGCCCCTCGGGTTGCGCCGGCGACGGGCGCCCAAATACCATCGGACCCGATCCCAACATTTACACATATATCCATTCGATTCACATATACATATACTCATACATATACTCAGATAATTCCCACATAAAACTTACACATGCATCTAAACATGAATTAACTCATGTCATTACAATCCGCAGAAATGTCTCAAGTATTCAAAATTATCCAAAATACAAAATAAGTTTCAATCCAAAAATACATGAAAATGCTCTATGATATTATGCTCGGAGGGCCAACCAAAGTACGAACTTAATACAAAACTCCTAATTAGCTCGAAGTTTCCGATGCCTCATAAGTTCAAAGATCGTCCTGCTCTGCACCTGAGGAGGGAAAAAATATTGGGTTGAGTTACACAGCTCAGTGGCTAATATAATTATAGCCATTGGCAACTAGCACAAATCCCAGCATATGAATGTACATATATTATATCTATACAGACATCAAGTCAATCATTCACATGCTACTCGAACAATTTACGTATTCAATATAATTAATTCAATTCATAAATATGTCACAAAGTATGCTTCACCATGAACAATTCACATATGCAATGCACATCACAATGGCTCGAGGGTTCCATGGAAACAAAAGGGAGAAACCGAAGTTTACACCCTGAACGAAATGAGTCCATTGGGAGCTCATATGCCACAAGCGGGCAGCCGGGAGAAGGCTCTTGTCTACGTGCACGTGACGAACGAAATAGTTCCACTCTCGCCCAAACAAAAGCACATAATCATGCTCATGATCATTTCATCATATGATATTCTTTCATATCTTGCATTTAGTCAAAATTCCATGACCGAAGTCGAGGCATAACATGAGCAGAATCAAAATGTAATGCTATCAATTCTTATGATTCTTTCAAAATATATGAACTCAAAATCATTCAATTCATCACATTTAAACATGCATAACATATAACATATATTCATACATAGGCAAGAAATTTCCTAGTCACACAATAACTATAAGTATATTACCCACCTAAGATCGCTCGAGTAGTCGACTCACTGGTGTCCTTCCTCTTGCGATGAAATCGGGTCAGCTTGGTTTCCTAAAACAACCAAGTTTCCATCCAATCAACTTCCATAGTAAATAATCAAAGCTTGAAAATCCAAAATAAAGCATTAAAAGTCTACATTCGTCTTCCTCCAAAACTTCTGAACCCTTACAGGCTAATTCCGAACTTTCCTTTTTCATACAACTTGTAGTCCTTGATCTCTACTTCACAACGAATCCAAAATCACCTCAATTGGGCATCCTTACCAAAAGATATGCCAAAAAAATATCAAAATTTCTCTTTCAGAAATAGGGGCTCGCTGCGACGTCTGAGCGCTCGCCGCGGCGAACGAATCATGCTCGCCGCAGCGTGCACACGCCGCGACGTCTGCCCCTTGCGGCGAACCAAATGTCGCACGTCGCGACGTCTCCCTTCGCACGTCGCGACGTCCACGATGATTTCACACGTCGCGGCGAATAAAATATTTACACGTCGCGACGTGGCCTGCTTCCTCGCACACCGCGGCGTGTTCATACACACGTCGCGACGTCTGGGTCGAGAGACCGACCCCGAACTCCAATTTTTCTAGCTTTTCTCACTTCAATCCTTTCCCAAACACAAATGCAACACACATAAGTCTTAGATCAGGTCCTATACTACAGTTCTAACTCATTAGCAACACAAAATCAGTCACAAACACAACAACCCACAAAATCTAACCATTTCTACCCTAAAACCCTAAAACCTTCGATTCGCCAAATTTCAAGTTATCATAGGGTTTAATCCAACCGAAAACAAGAAGAAACGAAGCTAACTTACCCAGAATGAGCTTCAAAACTGTCGGAAATCACAAAAATCACAACTCTCTTTTCCTCCCTTCTTCCTCTCCACCGTCGGCCTCTTCCTCTTCTTTTCTTCTTTCCTCTTCTTTCTTCTCTTCTTTTCTTTCTTCTTTTTCCTTCTAATGACCTACTTAAGTTAAAGGACACATATAGACCATTATACCCCTTCTTGCAAAGCTTAAATCTGTCTAACTCAAGCAGTATTCCCAAAATGCCCTCAAACATTTCATTTCCTTTAATTCCTATTTAAACCACATCATAACGAATTAAGCTTAAATAAACCAAATTTATCCAATAATACTCCCAATTTAATCAAACAAAGGCATAAAACCACAATTATCACAATTCATGTTTAATATCATCATGAAATTTTTTTTTGGGGTCTAACAGGTGATGTTGCATGGTTTTGTAAATGGCCATAAGGGTAGGTTTGTATTTGTTGTGTTTTGAGGCAAATTCTAGATTGATATGGATTGAATTGGATCAAGTAGCCTTCTTGAAGGTTATAGAGGAGTTTCATAGCTTTCCAATGATGTATCATATGCTATTTTTGGATGTGGGAGTTGAAGGATGTGGACTGTTGAAGTTTGGTGCGGGTGTTGTCAAATGGCAGATTTCTGGACAGAACTTTGAGTGAATTTTTGACTCTCATAGAATTAGAAATGGTTCTTTGGGTATTCAGGAAAGTTGTATATTGCTTTTTTATCTTTCCATTTATATAAAGTATGACAGTTTTGAGCATTGGAGTTGAAAGTTATGATGTGTAGAAGTTCTGTTGCCGTTTAGGATATCTTTTTCTAAGCAGTCTCTTTGAAGTGGTTTTTAACTCCCTTAAAGGCCAAACTGGTTTTTAAGTCCTTCATGGAAATTGTAGATCTTCTTTTTATCTTTCTATTGATACCAAATTTGAAAATTTTGGAGTTATGGGTCATAAGATAGGATTTTTGGAAGTTAGGTTGCTGGAGAAAAAAAAAGAAAAAAAAAAAATCAGGGGGTCACAGGCGTTGCACGTGTGAGGCTGAGCAATCGCGTGTGTCGAGAGCGCGACGCCGCATCTTTACGCTCGCTCGCGAGGGCTACCACGTTGAGATGCGACGCCGTTGCGAGGGCGTTGTGGCCCCTTCTTCTTACCCTTAACTTGATCTTTTTCTATTCTTTTGCTTATAACTTTTTCATCCGACCTTGGATTGACCCGCTTTTTGAAGCATTGGATTCCTAAAAATTTCCTCTACCTATTCATGGAAATTTATGGTTGTTAAGATTAATTTGAGAAAGATGTATTAAATCAAAGTGAGTTGGATTTTTTATTTTTCTGAATAGACTTCAGTATCTTGGCGATTTCTTGATCTATAGAGATTCGAATGAGGTGATTTTTGGTTCTGAATAAACTAGAGATACGAAACTTCAACTTATTTGAAGGAACCAATTTTCATTTTTGGCCCTAAGTTTTTCAATTTCAGGAGTGAGTTAGGGCGTAGTATTTCAAAATCTGTTCGAAAGTAAGTGAGAGGAGTTCATTTTTGAGGTTTGACCTGGTGGGGAATTTCTCCCTTGTGGGATGCGCGTCCAGATGTCACGGAGGACATCAGACACGTGACTCGCAAGAGTGGGGTTCCAACACCAAATGTCTCCGAAACTTCTCTGTTCTTTGATATTGCCCTTGAAACACTAGCAAACACATCAAGGTACCTCAAAAAACATAATATTTAAGTTCAAAAAATTGTACTAACCCATATAACACTTAAAAACACAAATAATTAGTGAAATAATACAATTCTAACCTAAAAACATACTAAATGATTGAATTAATAGCTAAACACATATCAAACTAAGTCCTAAAACATGATGCAATTCACACTTATCAATAATTTGGAAGTTCAAGTTAGGCAACTTATTAATGCATTGTTAACAAGAAATCTGGGGAATCTCCCGGGTAATACAGATTCAAATCCATTGGAGAAATTGAAAGCCATTACATTTAGAGTGGGAAATAGTTGGAAGAACCATCTAAAAAACAAGTGTAATCCTACCAAGTAGAAGATAAATAGAAGGACACGGATGAAGAGAAGAAAGAGGAAACTATTTTTATATGCAATAAAGATTCCATTCTCAAAGGCTAAGAATCAAATGGATAAGCAATTTGAAAAGTCTATAGAGAAGTTGAAAAAAATTGCAAAATACCTTTCCTTTTATGGAAGCTTTGGAGAGCATACCCAAGTATGTAAAGTTTCTCAAAGACATCTTATCAAGAAAGCGTCCTTGGGAGAACAGTTAAATGGTCTCCTTGATGGAAATTTGCAACTCTATAATTGCCAACCAAATGCCCTCAAAGTTGAAAGATCCATGAAGTATTATTACACCCAGTGTAGCTGGTAATTTAGAATTCTTTAAATGTTCATGTGACTTAGGTGTAATTATTAATCTTATGCCTTTATCAATTTTCAGGAAATTGGGGCTAGTAGATGTGAAGTTGATTTTCATGCTTATTCAGTTGGTAGATCATTATATAAAGAAACCATTTGCGTAGTAGAGGATGTATCAGTAAAAGTGGAGAAACTTATTATTCTTGTGGATTTTGGAGTGTTGGACTTTGAAGAGCATTGAACTTATCCGTTAATTATTAGTAGACTGTTTATAAATACAAGAAGAGCTTTGGCGGATGTTTGATAGATGCATATTTGAATATATTTATACCTTATATTTGATGCGTTTTTGTTTGATATTTTATAATTTCATTGTGTATTTGGTACTTAATTTTCTCTAAGTGCATTTATAGGTTATTATCACCTTCAAGAACTAAAAGAAGAAGAATTTAGATGAAAACACAACATAAAAAGAAGATTTAAAGAAATTAAGGGATAGGCTGCCATGTTTATGACCGCGTAAGTCTTTTAGCCCATGTAGAATCGAGAATTATGGAGACTTTGGGTTATACAAGGTCTAATACATGCCAATGTATCAGATTATGTATCTCCTAAAAACCCTAAAATTTACTATAAAAAGATGGAAGTAGAGGCATATTAACATTCTGAGGTGATTCTAGATGTAGAGATCATTTAGAGGGGCGATATTAATATAGAGAAGTGGAAAACAAGAAGAAATCTTTGATAGATCCAATAGAATTCAACATCAAACCTCAACATTGCAAGAATATTTGATAGAAAATAAAGGAGATCGAAAATTATGAACTCTTTGTTTTCTATTCTTTTCTTCTTGTTTACGTTTGATTTTGTTTTCTATTAACTGTAACTAAAAATTTGCAGTGCCTAGGTCCGATTGACCCTAGTTTGTGAGACAATATATTTTAACTCTTTTATTTAATGCTACTATTTTTTATTGGTCTATTTTTATTCAATTATGTGTTTAATATATGTTATAATATATTCAGAATTTTATTACATAATCTGATTTCATAACATAGAGATTGAGAAATTCTGTGTATGAATAAATCTACCGTAATTGAAAGGAGTTGATTGCAAACCTAGAGACCGGTTAACATAAATACCCTGGATTAGTTTCAAATCTAATAGCATAATTCACAAATCAACAAAGAAATCTTAGAAATTTTAACTTGAGTAATTCGGTTGATTAAACTAAGATTAATTGTTAATAGTCTCAAGTGAGTTATTAGCATATGATAAAAATTTCCACAATTTAATAATCAATAAAATAATTTCATAATAAAAGGTTAATTATTTAAGGGTTTTAGGGCAGGTTCATCACCTAAACACCAACTCTTAATAGTGATTGTTTTCGAAGCCATTTCATTATTTTATGGTCATTATTGTTTCCTATTTAAGTTTTATTTTCTTTGTTAAAAAAACCAAGTCAATTCGTAGACTACATAATAGGATGAAGGTAATTAGTATTATTCAATGTCTTTGTAAGATTCAACCTATACTTGTTAATACTAGCTACAACTATGTCGTGACTTGTGGTAAAATTATTATAGGTATAAAAGTAAACTAATTAAGTTTTTAGTGCCATTTTTGGGGATAGTGATATTAGGAACACCTGGATGTTATTACTCAATTCATTATTTTTATAATTATTATTTTTAATTATATCTTGTTTTATGCTTGTCTTATTCATTTAATTATCTGTTGAACTTCTCTACATTAACATTATGTTTGCGGTTTATTTTAGGGATTAAGATTTAAAATTATAACTGCAACTTATAATTGAAAGATGGAGCAAACAGTACTCTTATGGGAGCTACGTGAAGTGAATCACACGTTAGTATACGATATACAAAGTGCACAAGAAGGGCGGTTGAATTGTGTATTAGGATTTTTTTTAATACAATCCCCTTTTAAAAATTTGTTTTCTCAAAACGATTGGAAAACAATATTATGAAGTATTTATATCAGCAATAGAAACAGGAGTTAAGAGTTGAGAGAGAATCGACACAGCAATTTTATACTGGTTCATCCCAAACCGTGGGTTACATCCAGTTCTCAGAATCCCTTCAGAGATTTCACTATACTTCACAACAGTAGAAGTATTCTTTTTACCGAGCCTCTTTAGGTCTTGTACAACAAGTATTCTTTTTCTCACTTAGCCTCTTTAGGCTCTCAGCTATTCTTCTTCCTTACAGAAAGATATTGCGAGCTTTGTTATAGAAAATATAGCTCTCGTGTTTTCGCACAAATACAATATTTAGCGTTTTGAAAATCACTAACAAAATCACTAACTATTTCAATCTTCGACTTCAATTCATATTTATAGTCTTCGTCTTCAACTGCTTCTTGATAACTGCTTCTTTCTTCTTGATTCTTGATCTTTCAAGAAATGGTTATTTAGTTGAATTCTGTAACTAACTCAAACTGATTTGATTCTTCGTCTTCGACTCCTTCGTCTTATTTTTGCTTCGCTTCCATCTCATATTTCTTCCGTCTCATTTTTGCTTCACTTCCGTCTCATTTTGCTTTGCTTCCGTCTCATTTTGCTTTTGCTTCCGTCTCACTTTGCTTTTGCTTTCGTCTCACTTTTCTTTTGCTTCATCATTATTTGGTTTTCATCAAAATTAATCGTAAAGTCATTTTGACTTAACAATCTCCCCCCTTTTTATGATAACAAATAATCATAGAAATTTTTTTATCTCCCATCTTCTGCTGTGTTCTCTTTTTCTTTTCTTCTTCTCCCCCTATCTTTGTCATTTCTTCTTCTTCTTCTTTCTCCCCCTATTTGTTATTGATCAAAAAGAATTATGATCGTAGATGCTTCATAACTTCAGAAAACATTTTTCTCATCTCAATGTGAAGTGACTTGATATCTTGTCGAATATCTGCTACTTCTTTATGCAAGTCACCCACAAAAACACATAGATAATCAACTTTCTCTTCAATATCTTCATTTGGCTTCTGTTGTATGACTTCAACACCAATAGTCGTAGTATATGCATCTGAAGATTTAACATCTGGTTCAATTATTGTAATGGTAGGAGGTTAAATAGATAGGTTAGGTTCTAGAAGATCAAGATCATCAGGGCCACTTAGACGTAGAACTTGTCTTTCCAATAGGTGTAGAACATCACCAAATTAAGACACCGTTGATAAAGGTCTAATGTGCATAATGAGATGCACAAGGAACTCTACTGAGTAGCTTCCATCTCCAACCTTAATAGATCTGTACGGCCCTTCTGAAAGTCTTCCGCCTACTTGAAAAGAATCTTCAGTGGTTTGCTGACCACACTTACTTCCTGATGTTGTTGAAATGAAATGGAAAACATACATTCCAGTCTGCTAGATTGCATGACATGCTTCATCAATATTTCTCACTTTAGCTTCAATCTGTTCATCTGTCAGATCATTTATCCTTTCAGGATACATTTTCTTCTTCCCTTTATCTTCATCGTGAACAATGAAAGGTCGAGGTTGAAAATCAGGAACAACCTTGATCACAGTTTTTTTGTGATTGGAAAAATAGTGTACTTCTTTTTTGTCATTTGTGTGGGGTATGGTCTGGTTGGTTCTTTCATCCTTCAAGACATTATATATACTTTTCTCATCCTCACTCAACATATGCATGGTACTACTATTTACCAGTATAGGTTGAAATTGTACCTTATCTGTCATTTTTGTAATTTCTCTGATTATTATTGAATTGCTACTCCTGACAGGTTGAATTTATTCAATAATCTTGACTCTCAAGTCTTCTTTTCTTAACATTCAAAAAGTATCGACTTGTACTAGACTACGTTCCACTGTCTTTTTCTTCTTCTGAATAGCAGTAGGAGTGCTATTCTCAGTACTGATTTTCTCCTTTTTATTCTCCTTAATCAGTCTGGAAGTCTGCTGAGGTTGAGGTTTTACTTTCTCAAACTCCAATTTCTTCCTTATTTAAGTCACTTTAGCCAATTTTGGTGATTCTTCTCTCAAAATTGAAACTAAGGACCTGGTTGCCTGAGATGTTGTCTTCTAAGAGTTTTCACCATAAATCTTTTCTTTTCTTTTCTTTTCTTCTTGTTGACGCAAGGTTCGAGCTCTAGGCAACCTTTTTGCTTGCTTCGGCTTCTCTGAAAGTAGCATATCCCTTTTTTTTCACGGTTACTGTCTCCTTTTGTTGCACCTAACTTCCTTCTTTAAGAGATATCGTCCTTCCCATTGATTGTCCTAACGATTCTTTTTCTCCTTCTGTAGGTATCCTCTCAACAGATCGGGATTTTGATTTTGTTGAGGGAGATTCTTTTCTTGCACGCTCCCCCTCAATCCTGGCTTTCTTCTTAGAATCAGCTTCTACTCTCTCCAGATTCTTCAAGCCCATTTTACCAATTGTTGCAGAATTGATGACACTTTTGATATTCATCATCATCCTGCTTCCCCTATCCATACTGATGGCGAGATGACCTGAAGGTAATCGAAATAGGGTCTGATGATTATTGGAAAACGTTTTGGGCAATCTGGATATTATCGGATAAACTGGAACAGGAAATCCGAAGACGTTTCTGGATTTATTGGCTGGGAATTTGGTTTCGAGGAAAGAAGAAAAGTTGTAGAACTTTTTGTGAACTACAATTTTGACACAAGAATCAGATTAATCGGATAAGGAATGATTGAGTTATGGTGGATTTTGTGGTGACATGTTAATCTAGGCAATAGAATGAAGGCAGCTGAGGAAAACGGGAATTTTGAGGAGGTTGGGGTTCGAATTGGGTGAAGATGTATTCTGGAGATTTTTAATTCAAGATGTGATGAACAAACTTGAAGAAGGAAAATTTTTGATTTGATGAACACAGGAAACAGGAACAAGAAAACGAAATTAGAAGTCGGATAGAATTATGAAAATCACGCAACACACAAACGATTGAATGTTTTCGGCAAACAAACAAGCCCTTTTGATTATTTTCAGAAAACAATCAAACCCTACAGATCAAAGTCTGAATTTTGAGAGGAAAACATCTTGTTTTAAAAATCTGTATCTATCTTTTTTTTACAAATGAAAAGAACATGAGTTTAAATAAGGAAAATGCAAGGAATAAGGATAGTCACATGTTGACTTCTCATATTCCTTTTGGCTGCTAATTTTCTGCAGCTAATTAGTGTCCAAAAGTAGCCCATTAACAGGTAATTAAAGTCCAAATATAACATAAACATGGTAAATAATAAAGGTAAATAAGAAAGTAAAAGACTAAATAAAAAGTCTTGTGGTAAATCTTCGTTTATTCATTGTGGCCAGCATAGGCGTCTTCCAAATGGGCTTCAATATTTTGCTCATCTATGACCGACCTGCTCTTTTTGTTTTTTTTGTTTTTTTTTTCTTGGACGAAAATGGGCTGAGATGGTCCTCCATCACAGACATACTCTAGAGTCTCTGAATATCCTTGTTAGTATCATTCCGTATGGTAGATCAGTTGAGTCTTTCTTAGACTTTACCATATAATGAAAGATAAGGAATGGTAAATTGATAGGTTGATGATTTAGTAGATGAAATAGGCATTGTTCATTTAGTGTTGTTACCAAATTCCTTGACCCTGTTCTCAGTAGTACACAATAAAAAAGAAGTGAGTGTAATACCCTAGCCTTTGGAACAAGATTGGACGCCTTCTTTTCCCTTGGATCATTGCCTTCATATAACTGCAAATTGATCTGGGTTTCCTTCACACTAGCTTGTGTCATCCATCTAGCTTTGCTTGTTAGCTTCTCTCCTTCAAATGGACACTCCGTGACCTTCTCAATCATCATCATGGTCACAATAATCGACAAGTTATAGACCGAAGATACAAGCGTATCGGCTATCAATTCCATATTCTTCCAGAAATCATAAACTTTGTTCATGTAGACTATCTCTCGAATTTGAAAGAAATTCCTCCATCCGATTGCTACAATCTCTGGTTCAATATCCATGATGTCCTGCTTCAGGGATTCAAAGTTAACAAGTCTTCTGCTTGTCATTGCTGTCTCCATTTCTTGTAGTTAACAATGAACTAAAAACAGAGAAGTTTTCTTTTAAAGAAGTGAAGTCGGTTTGTAAGGTCGATATGTTGGACCAATGGTGGTTGACAAATTAAATCCCACTTATGTTTTGATAATAATAAAATGTATAGAATTGGTTAAGAAATTATTTCAGGTGTTGTGGGTTGAAATAAATCAAGATAGCTGATAAATCATGGTGAAATCAACAAGGAAATAATTTTCAACATTCCAGAGACATTAAACATGAAGATTATAGAAGATTTGATTGAATATATCCGTTGGAGTCAGCAACAAGTCTACCAGTGTTTCATAAGTCGACTAATAAATTAAAGATCATCAGATTGGGGTTGAAACAAGTCGACTAATATGTTACAAGTCGACTACAAATCAATTGAATAGGGACACTAGTTGACTATCATGGCACTAGTCGACTGATTGAAGAGCGAAGTTAAAGCCTGCAGTGAAAAATGCTAATACTAGTCGACTATCACAGCTCGACTAGTCTACTATCAGGTAGAGCTGAACAAAGATGCGTCTGAATTATTCACAAATGGAAACGAGAAAGTTAAGGAATGTATATTTGCAATCAGACAACGGCTAGTGAACTTCTCCAACAACTATAATCATCTTAGAGCCTACAAATAAATAGAGATACTTCAAGGGAATTGTAAGTTATGTAAAAATCAGAGCATACTACTATAGTTCCAAACATTTGCTCTCATACTACTCTTAGCTTGGTCTGAATTCCATTCATTTTTGTACTAAGAGTTATCGCCTTCATTTTCTATCTTGTTATTATTGTGAGTTCGAGTGATTAGTGAAAATCACTTGTGAGGTAGGATTTGTTCCTGGAAAATAAATCGATTGTAAGGGTAGCTTGAGCTGGAAATCAAGTGGTGTTGTAAGAGTTCAAACTAAACTAAAAAGTGTGCAATAAAGTGGTTTGCCAAATCCTAAGTGGGAGCTTAGGTAGAGGACGTAGGTCTTAGCACCGAACCTCTATAAAAATAGTGTTTGCTCTTCTTCCTTATTCTCTGCATTTAAATTTGTTTAATTTATTATTGTGTGAATTGACTTCTGATTTTATTGTAGAACTTTACGAAAAGCTTTAAAGATCTATTCAACCCCCCTTCTAGATCGTTTACAATTGGTATCAGAGCAGAAGTATCTAGGGATGGCACACAATAACTTAGCGGAAGAAGGTAACACTAATAATTGCCCTCCTTTATTTAATGGTACTAACTACTCTTCTTGGAAAAATCCTATGAAGTATCATATTATAAGCGAAGGAGTAGAATATTGGAAGATTATCATCTTCGGTCCACAATCTCCATTGAAAGAAAATGGCGAAGTAAAAATGGAGCTGGAGTACGACGATAATGATTGGAAGCATGCATACATAAACGCAAAAGCTATGAAATTGATATATTGTGCTCTCACGGTTGAGGAAAGAAATCGAGTGAACTCATGTACGAGTGTTAAAGAAATGTGGGAAAGACTTCGTATCACTCATGAAGGAACCAACCAAGTTCGAGAGACAAAGATCAACATGCTTCTCCATGACTATGAAATGTTTGTCATGAAGGAAGGTGAGTCTATTTCCACTGTGCTTGATCATTTTGCAGAAATCATAAATGGATTAAGAAACCTCGAAAAGCATATGACGGATAGCGAAAAGGTGAAGAAGATTCTTCGCTCACTACCGAAAGAACGGGACTCTCAAGTCACCGCTATTATGGAGTCTAAGGATCTCAATCATTTGGAATTTAATGCCTTAGTGGGATCTCTCATCAACTATGAGATCATTCTCAAATCAAGAGGAGGAAGAGGTAAGTTACAAAAGTGAATTGCTTTAAAAGCTAATGCTTCTTCTCTTTATGAAAGTGACGAAGAAATAGATGAAGAAGAAGACGAAGAAATAACAATGTATGCCAGAAATTTGAGAAAGTTCAAAGGACTACTCAAAAATAGGAGGAAAGAATTAAGTGGTGGAAGAAATGGAGAAAGGAAGAAGTACACAATGGAAAGAAGATCTAAGGGCTATGAAGAAAAGAAGAGCAATGAAGAATGTTGGAAATGTGGAAAAAGGAGACATCATGCTAGAGAATGCAAAAGCTCATCTTCTACTTAAAATTTCCAGAAAAATGACAAGAATGACAAAGGGAAAAAGAAAGCTAGCCTAGTAGCCACTTGGAGTGATGATGAAGAAGCATATCAAAGTAATGATGAAAACAACTTAGCGCTTATGGCAAATAGATCCTCAACAAGTGATGATGAAGATGAGGTAACTTTCATTGATCAAGATCTTAGAAATTCTTTTAATGCTTTACAAATCGATTTTGAAGAAGCTATTGAGATAAACAAGAAATTAAGAAAGAAAATAAGAGAATTAGTTGCTAAAAATAGTGCTTTACATGAGACTATTGATGATTTAGATTGTCCTAAGGAAGATCATTCTACATGCCTTGCTGAAAAAGAAAATCTTACTTGTGAGCTTGATAGACTTAGAAAGGAGTTTTCTTATGTGGTTGGAAAATTTGCTAATGGAAATGAAAAGTTTAAAAAGATGTTGTCTTTACAAAGATATTCTGTTTCTAGACATGGTTTAGGATATGATCCATTTGATAGAGATTGTTCTTTGATTTCCAAATTCACTAAAGATGGAAAAGTTGCTAAATGTGCTAAGTGTTTGAAAGATGGTCATATAGAAATTGCATGCAAGAGTATTAGGAGATGTATTAATGTTAAGAAAATCTAGGTTGAAAAAGGTACCACACCTCCTAATGTGGTTTACATGACTAACCAAAATGGACCCAAAATGGCTTGGGTACCTATAAGAAGAAAGAATGTTTATGTTGCAGGTACAAGCAAGGAATGAAAATTCATCAAGCACATGTTACATTGATAGTGGATGTTCAAGGCATATGAGCGGAGACAAGAGCCTATTTGCAGAAATTAGACCAAAGAATCAAGGATATGCCACATTTGGAGACAATAACAAAGGTAAAGTCATTGGTATTGATAAAGTGGGTAAGGAACCTTTGCCTACAATTGACAATGTCTTGCTTGTTGATGGCTTGAAACATAATTTGCTTAATGTTTCTCAATTGTGTGATATGAATTTTAATGTGACATTTGAATTGTTGTACCTCGATTTTTAAGTGAAATTTAGAAATAATAAGTAAAAAGAAATGAGTGTTATTATGTATATGTTTAGGTATAAATGTATTTATACATAAAGGAAGGTGGTGAGGAAAGAATCGATGGATTTTGATAATTTTGGGATTTGAATAGATTTGTATAGTTATGAAAGTTAAAGTGACTTAGTGGATTAAAATGGAAGTTGAAAATCAATAAATAAAGAGTAAAAATGTGAAAATTTGGAGAATTGTGAAAGTTTGACTTTTTGGCCATTGAGAGTTGACTTTTTGATTTAGGCACAATTTGAGAAAATGATCTTCAGAAAACTTGTAGCTTATGTTAAGAGCTTTCCATCGCCATAAAGTTTGATATTTTTCGATATCGGGAGTGAAAGTTATGATCAGTCAAAGTTAGGGTTATTTTACTTTGACTTTGAGAATGTTTGTAAGTGTAGGATTGTGTATGCTGTACTTTGAGGCTACTCGTCGTATGGATTTAGTCTGAATTGAAGTAAGTGGTCTTCATGAAAGTTGTAGCTTGCCTGTCAATCTTTCCGACGCTATAAAGTATGCAATTTTTGGATGTGGAAATTGGAAGATAAGAAATTTGAAAGTTTGGAGTTTGTTTAGGTGATGTTTAATAGGGCAGTAACTTTGATTAAGTTTTTGACCCCTTTAGAGATGAAATTGATTTTTGAGTTCTTCATGGAAGTTGTAGAGCTTCCTTTTATATTTCCATCGATACAAAATTTGTTAATTTTGGAGTTCGGGAGCAAAAGATATGATTTGAAAATTCTGAAATTTTCTATAGCTCTAGATTCTATCCTTAGGCGTACCCATGCCTAATCTTCGAATCTCGCCTTCGCTTATAACTTTTTTGTTTGACATCCGATTGAGTTGATTCTTGAAGTGTTGGATTCGTAAGACAATGAATTTCATTTTATGGAAAATTTGTGGATTTATGAGATTAAATTAAGGGTGATTAATTTAATCAAAGTGAGTTGGACTATTTTTTGAACATGATTCGGTATTTTGAGAAATTTTCGATTTGTGATGATCCGATTGAAGTGATTCTTAAGGTGAAATAAAATTAAGACACAGGGCTATAAATCATATGAAGAAATGAAATTTCAATTTTGCCCCTAAGACTTTAAATTTTTGAATTAAAGTTCGGATTAGTGTACATTTTTGAATTAAGAACATCTGAAAGTATATTGGGCATAACTTTTGCTCTGGTAATCGAAATGAGGCGATTCTTGATTTGAATTAAACTAGAAAAATAGAGCTACAATTTTTATGAAGACATAGAATGTCAATTTTGGGATTAAGAATGTAAATTTCTGGATTGAAATAACGTGCTGAAAAATGATTTACCATAAGACATATCTGAAATGTTTTAAGCATAACTTTTGATGCAGTGCTCCAAATTGGATGATTCTTGTGGCATTATGAAATTAAAACATAGAGGAACATTTCTCTAGAAGGAAGTGTTACCAAATTATTTCGTTTGCCCACTCAAAATTAGGAAGCAAGATGGTTATTTTAAAAATGAAATGTGCAGGGGCAGATTTGGAACATCACTTAAAGGGGTAAGAATGTAGGCTTTGATGGAGGGGCATTATGGTCATTTTACCCTCATTTAATGACTTGGCTAGCTGCTGTTGTTTTAAAGAAGGAGAGAAGTCGATGGTTTTAAAAAAAGAAAGAAAGAAATGATGAAGAAGAGAGAAGAGAAGGTGAGAAGCATTCGGTGGAGATGGCAAAGGAGAAGAAGAAGACAGCTGCATATGGGTTCGTTTTTTTGGGGTTTCCTAGAGGATTTCGATACTTTTCAAAGGGAAAGGAAGCAAGAAGAAGATGGCTTCCTTTGGAGCTTGATAAATTCGAAAATGGAGGAGAAAAAGGTAAGAGAGAGAAAGTTTTGATTTTGAATTTTTTTGATGAAGTCTTGGTTTAGATAGCTTGATATTGTTATGGATTTGAGTTTTCTAAGGTTAATTGAAGTGATTATGCTATGATTGATGATTAATGTCGGATTAATGTGAGTTAGGGTTTATGCCCAATTTTTAGGAATTGGGGTTTTTAGAAATTGTTGATTTAGATGGGTTGAAATCATGATGGGTTTGTGTATTATGAAGTTAATTTTGAGGATTATGCTAATTATGATATTGATTTTGGATGATTATGGCTTAGGTAAATTTAAATTGGAGGAAAAAGAAAGGGCTTTTGAGAATTGATGCTTTGGACAAGCTTCTAGTATGGATTTGAGGTGGGTAATGTGTTTACATTTTGAATTATAAGTAAATTGTGTGTTTTCGAAAATTTAAGAAAGAGTTTTCGAATTTTATTTATTTCCGAATAATTTTGAAGAATTGTTACAAGGTTAAATTTATTATTTTAAATGGTTTGATAAATGAATAAAATTTCTGAAGATTTATTATTGATTAATACATTGCTAAATTACGAAAATTTTTACATTCATAGATTTTGAATGATTTTGATTTAATTGCTATAATTGTGCAATTTTGAATGATTGGAATTATGCTATATGAATTTGTTCGTCGTTGTGAAATTTTTGAATGAAATTGTGTTAAATGTGACATGACATGAAAACAGAATTTTCGAAGTGTGCCTTTGGGCAAATATGATTTTCGAGCATGAACATGTCCGTTATGTGGGTTTGGTTAGGTCCCCTCCGTATGAGTCAGTGCACTGATCTCCCTTTGATAGGCTTCTCCCGCCTGCCCGTTAGTGGCATAGGAGCTCGACACGGACTCCCCTCATTCACGATCGCACGAATCGCTATGCGGGAATGTGCAGTACGTTCCATTTGGACCAACCCAAACCATTTTGTTGTGTTATGTGATTTTTGCTTTGTTATGATGTGATGCATTTATATGTGATGCATTTAGGTTTTCGATGTATTTATACATTGTGTGAAAAGTTTTGAAATTACGAGGAATGAGAATTTGAGATTTTCAACCGTGAAGGTTTTGGAAACGATGTATGAAAGATTTGAATGATTTGAAAAGTTTGAAAATGAGTTTTTGAATAAATTTTCGAATGTAAAATGGCTAAAGAGCAAACTGTTTGAAAATTGATTTTCTGCTTATGTTTCAATTTGTAAATATGTTATCCACGAGCTATTTCAGCTCACCCCCTTCTCATCCCCATTTCGTGTTTTGAAGGTGAGATCGGATGGAAGTTGATCAAGATATTAGTTCGATCTTTGCATGTCTTTGGTATTATGTGTAAAGTTTGATTTTAGTATTGGCTTTGTGTATGGCTTGGAAAGCCACATAAAACTTTGTAGTATATTCCTTTCATAATGTAATTAAATGCTGAAAGTGAGTATGGATTTGAGTTTGTAAATGATTATGGAATTGGTTTATGTAAATAAATGATGGTTAGTTTATATGAATGTGAAAGTGGATTATGATTTGTTTATAAATTACATATTGATTTTGGATGATGATTGGTAAGATGAAGTATGATTGTGACTTGATTTTGAGGATTATAGAAGTGCTTGAGTTATGATTGTTGAGGTTGTTTATGTTGGGTTACGAGTATGTTTGATTGTGTTTTGGATACCGGACGGGGGGTCCGATGATTCTGGTTGTTGTGTGAGAATTATAGAAGTGCGTTTTATCCTTTGTAGATTTTTGGGCTGTTCTAAATACAGCAGTTATGCTGCCCGATTTTTGATAAAATCGGTGTTACGGCAAAGGTAGAAAAAGAATTAGAAAAAGTGTTTAGCTAAAAAAATGGAATTTTGGGTTTGTTTGCGTGTATAAGAAGTTTGTATGATTTGAGAATATATAAGAAAATGTGTATGGACATCTAAGAATATGATCAAGTATTGAGTTTTGCATGAGGTTATATTTCCAAAAGTGGAAATTGTTTGTTTGATTTGAATGAGATCGATTACAGATGTAAGAAATGAAAAAAAGAAAGAAAGAAAAAAAATTTATACCGGATTTTAGTATTGGATTAGTTTTAGGTTTCCAACGCGATTGTGTTTCTCTGCTCTTTGTTCTCGGATGTCGGATCCGCTTTGTTAAGTTTTTATTCCGCTTTCGTATTTTCGATTTGTTTTGATGCGAAATTTCCGTTTCCATTCGCTTTCGTTTCCTTCGCTTTTCGTTCTCTTTGCTTCCGCTTTCACTTTATTCTGTTTCCGTATTTTGTGATTCGATTCCGCTTCGTTTTTAGTTTCTTGTTATCGAATGCTTGGTTTTTCGATTCAAAATTTCGATGCGAAATTTTCGTTTTCTTCGCTTTTCGTTTTCCGGTTGGGATCTGGCCTCCAAATCGGGTGCCAACATATATGGTATCAGAGCCCAGTATTAGGATCTTAACTGGGCACATATAGTTGATAAGAGTTTGTGATAAAATGGAATTAGTGAGAATGTGATCTTAATGTGAATGGCCTATCATTAATGTGGATTGTAAGAATATTTTGATTAAGGTGTCAAAATGATGATTTGATTTTAGTAATGTGTTAAGGAAAGTGAGATTGAAATTTCTTGATGATGGGATAAATTGAGTTTGATTATACATTTGTGAGAATGTGATAGGAATAAAGTTCATACCAAAATGATTGTTTGATGTGGATGACAAGAATTTTGGGTGATTTTAGGAAAGTGTACATGAAATTGTGATTGAAAGTTCTTGATGATTTAGGATATTTTTTGTGTGACTTATGTTCATATGTGAAGAAATGTTGATTTGTGACGATAGTAATTTTGATTTGATATTGGAGGTCTAAGATATAGAAAGTGAAAAATTGTGAATAAGTTAAGAAAATGTGTGATGTGAAATTAGTTAAGAAAGTGTTTGATTATCGTCGTTTAGAAAGAAATTATATGAAAGGATGAGTTATTTAATTCATTTGGTGTTTAATCAAGTATGAATTTCGAGGACAAAATTCTTTTAAGAGGGGGAGAAATGTTGGATCCCGATTTTTAAGTAAAATTTAGAAATAATAAGTAAAAAGAAATGAGTGTTATTATGTATATGTTTAGGTATAAATGTATTTATACTTAAAGGAAGGTGGTGAGGAAAGAATCGATGGATTTTGATAATTTTGGGATTTGAATAGATTTATATAGTTATGAAAGTTAAAGTGACTTAGTGGATTGAAATGGAAGTTGAAAATCAAGAAATAAAGAGTAAAAGTGTGAAAATTTGGAGAATTGTGAAAGTTTGACTTTTTGCCCATTAAGAGTTGACTTTTTGATTTAGGCACAATTTGAGAAAATGATCTTTAGGAAACTTTTAGCTTATGTTAAGAGCTTTCCGTCACCATAAAGTTTGATATTTTTCGATAGCGGGAGTGAAAGTTATGATCAGTCAAAGTTAGGGTTATTTTACTTTGACTTTGAGAATGTTTGTAAGTGTAGGATTGTGTATGCTGTACTTTGAGGCCACTCGTCGTATGAATTTAGTCTGAATTGAAGTAAGTGGTCTTCATAAAAGTTGAAGCTTATCTGTCAATCTTTCCGACGCTATAAAGTATGCAATTTTTGGATGTGGAAATTGGAAGATATGAAATTTGAAAGTTTGGAGTTTGTTTAGGTGATGTTTAACAGGGCAGTAACTTTGATTAAGTTTTTGACCCCTTTAGAGATGAAATTGATTTTTGAGTTCTTCATGGAAGTTGTAGAGCTTCCTTTTATCTTTCCATCGATACCAAATTTGTTAATTTTGGAGTTCGGGAACAAAAGATATGATTTAGAAATTTTGAAATTTTCTACAGCTCTAGATTCTATCCTTAGGCGTACCCACGCCTAATCTTCGAATCTCGCCTTCGCTTATAACTTTTTTGTTTGACATCCGATTGAGTTGATTCTTGAAGTGTTGGATTCCTAAGACAATGAATTTCATTTTATGGAAAATTTGTGGATTTATGAGATTAATTTAAGGGTGATTAATTTAATCAAAGTGAGTTGGACTATTTTTTGAACATGATTCGGTATTTTGAGAAATTCTCGACCTGTAAAGATCTGATTGAAGTGATTCTTGAGGCGAAAGAAAATTAAGACACAGGGCTATAAATCATATGAAGAAATGAAATTTCAATTTTGCCCCTAAGACTTTAAATTTCTGAATTGAAGTTCGGATTAGTGTGCAGTTTTGGATTAAGAACTTCTGAAAGTATATTAGGTATAACTTTTGCTCTGGTAATCAAAATGAGGCGATTATTGATTTGAATTAAACTAGAGAAATAGATCTACAATTGTTATGAAGACATCGAATATCAATTTTGGGATTAAGAATGTAAATTTTTGGATGGAAATAACGTGTTGGAAAATGATTTACCATAAGACATATCTGAAATGTTTTGAGCATAACTTTTGATGTAGTGCTCCGAATTGGATGATTCTTGTGACATTATGAAATTAAAACATAGAGGAACATTTATCTAGAAAGAAGTGTTACCAAATTATTTCGTTTGCCCACTCAAAATTAGGAAGCAAGATGGCCGTTTTTAAAATGAAATGTGCAGGGGCAGATTTGGAACATCACTTAAAGGGGTAAGAATGTAGGCTTTGATGGAGGGGCATTATGGTCATTTAACCCTCATTTAATGACTTGGCTAGCTGCTGTTGTTTTAAAGAAGGAGAGAAGTCGATGGTTTTAAGAAAAGAAAGAAAGAAACGATGAAGAAGAGAGAAGAGAAGGTGAGAAGCATTCGGTGGAGATGGCAAAGGAGAAGAAGAAGACAGCTGCATATGGGTTCGTTTTTTGGGGTTTCCTAGAGGATTTCGATACTTTTAAAAGGGGAAGGAAGCAAGAAGAAGATGGCTTCCTTTGGAGCTTGATAAATTCGAAAATGGAGGAGAAAAAGGTAAGAGAGAGAAAGTTTTAATTTTGAATTTTTTTGATGAAGTCTTGGTTTAGATAGCTTGATATTGTTATGGATTTGAGTTTTCTAAGGTTAATTGAAGTGATTATGCTATGATTGATGATTAATGTTGGATTAATGTGAGTTAGGGTTTATGCTCAATTTTTAGGAATTGGGGGTTTTGGAAATTGTTGATTTAGATGGGTTGAAATCATGATGGGTTTGTGTATTATGAAGTTAATTTTGAGGATTATGCCAATTATTGTAGGAAAATCCTGGTGTGAGCATCACATGCCCACGGTGCGGAAAACAAATATTTTTTGTTCCAGGACCTTCCCGAAAGCCAGGATCCATGTGTCTATACAACAAACTCAAACCATAACGGCCAAAGGAGACCGTCTCTAACGGTATCCACGCAGAGATCGGAGAACCTAACTAGGGGCAAACCCTTTGACCCGAAAATAGCTAGAACAAGTTGAAGACTGCTAGATCTTACCTTGTTCTTGGAGAGCTTGGAAACCAACGATGAAGAGAAAATGAAACCTTGGAGAAGAGCTTGAAGGATGATGAAGATGGAAAGCTTGAAAGATGAAAACACTTTTCTTCTTTCTTGCAAAACCCACGAAGAACACCTTCTAAACTTAGAACTTAGGTTTCTAAAACCTCTTCTTTATTTCATCCACGATCATCCTCATCTTTTTATCTTCATTATTTTGTTTTTAGTCATTAAATACATTAATGACTAAGCAAAAGAGAAGCTTCCATTCTCTTTCAACGTGTACACATATATATATATATATATATTAATTAATTCTTTAATTAATTAATTAATTATATATATATATATATAAATGCTGAAGTGGTCCAGTCACACTGGGGTCGATCCTACCGGCCTACCGGGTCCCGGTATGGGAAAACCCACCGGAAACATTTTTCAGCAATATCGATGTCGCGATCTCATCAGGACATATCTCGATCTCATCGGGATCCATTTAATCCTTTTGCTCTCCATATATTGGAACTCTTTCCAAAACTATTTTATAAATTCTTCGAGACACTCTTATGCGTGTAACCCATTAGGTTCCCGGTTATGTTGGCCACTTAGATTAACACTTAATCCAAGCAAGTCATGAGTGGTATCTAGCAACACATCATGACCCCCAATTGACCGGAAAGTAATTGGTTTGACAAATGAACATGTATTCATCATGAACCATATCACGAACCTTTTCATAGACAATTACCGTGCAATTCGTCCTTTCACCATGCTATACTCCACTTGGTTATGAGTATGGGCAATGTGTCAACTCTTACTAGACTGACTACGTCAAATCTAGTCCAAGTGATTTCAGTTCTCGTCCTGGGACTCATTACTTTATATGTCAATGAAGACATTCTTCATGACATATATGCTCCGGCCAGAGACTTCCAAGTAATGACCCTGACAAGAGGCCATGGGTATCATCTTCTGCTATCACAGAAGTGGTGAATCCTCTATTGGCTACTCAATTACCTTGAATACCTCAAGTGCACTCCAATCACCACCCTATGAGCGACTGTGTAAGGCAACAAGGAATGGAGTCAAAGCACAGAATTAATATCCAAGATATCCTTGAGCACCTCAAGTCTAAGGATACTTGCACCATTGCTATGATGAGATTATCAATGACATTAGAATAGGACATCCATGTGATGATCTCATAGCAGGTCATTCAATGTACTTACTACCTCTAGTAAGCATCCACATCTCAACCCTAAATATCTCATATTTACGACTTTCGAGATCCACCGCTGATCAAATCAAGGAGCTTGAGATGTACTAGTCTCTCCGGATTACCGATGTCCGGTCTCAAGAATCCTATGACTAGGGATAATTTAGATCTTGACATAATTGCACATGATAGGAATCTCAGTAGTATGATCACATCACAATTTCCTTCATGCTATGTCATATAACATGGACTTCATTAATTTGCTTATAGATCAATATCCATTCATAAATAATGAACAACAAGTTAATGAAATATGCCTTTCTTTATTTATTCATAAAGTATGTACACAACTTTGTACAAAATGCGCTAAAGGCGATTGCCTTCAGGGCACTACTCTAACAATTATGATATTGATTTTGGATGATTATGGCTTAGGTAAATTTAAATTGGAGGAAAAAGAAAGGGCTTTTGAGAATTGATGCTTTGGACAAGCTTCTAGCATGGATTTGAGGTGGGCAATGTGTTTACATTTTGAATTATAAGTAAATTGTGTGTTTTCCAAAATTTAAGAAAGAGTTTTCAAATTTTATTTATTTCCGAATAATTTTGAAGAATTGTTACAAGGTTAAATTTATTATTTTAAATGGTTTGATAAATGAATAAAATTTCTGAAGATTTATTATTGATGAATACGTTGCTAAATTACGAAAATTGTTACATTCATAGATTTTGAATGATTTTGATTTAATTGATATAATTGTGCATTTTTGAATGATTGGAATTATGCTATATGAATTTGTTCGTCGTTGTGAAATTTTTGATTGAAATTGTGTTAAATGTGATATGACATGAAAACAGAATTTTCGAAGTGTACCTTCGGGCAAATCTGATTTTCGAGCATGAACATGTCCGTTATGTGGGTTTGGTTAGGTCCCATTCGTATGAGTCAGTGCATTGGTCTTCCTTTGATAGGCTTCTCCTGCCTGCCCGTTAGTGGCATAGGAGCTCGATCACGGACTCCCCTCTGCTCACGGCTGCACATAATCGTTATGCGGGAATGTGCAGTACGTTCCGTTTGGACCAACCCAAATCATTTTGTTGTGTTATGTGATTTTTGCTTTGTTATGATGTGATGCATTTATATGTGATGCGTTTAGGTTTTCGATGTATTTATACATTGTGTGAAAAGTTTTGAAATTACGAGGAATGAGGATTTGAGATTTTCAACCGTGAAGGTTTTGGAAACGATGTATGAAAGATTTGAATGATTTGAAAAGTTTGAAAATGAGTTTTTGAATAAATTTTCGGACGTAAAATGGCTAAAGAGCAAACTATTTGAAAATTGATTTTCTGCTTATGTTTCAATTTGTAAATATGTTATCCACGAGCTATTTAAGCTCACCCCTTCTCATCCCCATCTCCAGGTTTTCGAGCAGGAGATCGGATGGAAGTTGATCAAGATATTAGTTCGATCTTTGCATGTCTTTGGTATTATATGTAAAGTTTGATTTTAGTATTGGCTTTGTGTATGGCTTGGAAAGCCACATAAAACTTTGTAGTATATTCCTTTCGGAATGTAATTAAATGCTGAAAGTGAGTATGGATTTGAGTTTGTAAATGATTATGGAATTGGTTTATGTAAATAAATGATGGTTAGTTTATATGAATGTGAAAGTGGATTATGATTTGTTTATAAATTACATATTGATTTTGGATGATGATTGGTAAGATGAAGTATGATTGTGACTTGATTTTGAGGATTATAGAAGTGCTTGAGTTATGATTGTTGAGGTTGTTTATGCTGGGTTACGAGTATGTTTGATTGTGTTTTGGATACCGGACGGGGGGTTCGATGATTCTGGTTATTGTATGAGAATTATAGAAGTGCGTTTTATCCTTTGCAGATTTTTGGGTTGTTCTAAATACAGTCGTTATGCTGCCCGATTTTCGATAAAAATCGGTGTTACGGCAAAGGTAGAAAAGAATTAGAAAAAGTGTTTAGCTAAAAAAATGGAATTTTGGGTTTGTTTGCATGTATAAGAAGTTTGTATGATTTGAGAATATATTAGAAAATGTGCATGGACATCTAAGAATATGATCAAGTATTGAGTTTTGCATGAGGTTATATTTCCAAAAGTGGAAATTGTTTGTTTGATTTGAATGAGATTGATTAAAGATGTAAGAAATGAAAAAAAGAAAGAAAGAAAGAAAAAATTTATACCGAATTTTCATATTGGATTAGTTTTAGGTTTCCAACGCGATTGTGTTTCTCTGTTCTTTGTTCTCGGATGTCGGATCCTCTTTGTTAAGTTTTTATTCCGCTTTCGTATATTCGCTTTTTTTATGCGAAATTTCCGTTTCCATTCGCTTTCGTTTCCTTCGCTTTTCGTTTTCTTTGCTTCCGCTTTCACTTTATTCTGTTTCCGTATTTTGTGATTCAGTTCCGCTTCGTTTTTTGTTTCGCATTATCGAATGCTTTGTTTTTCGATTCAAAATTTTGATGTGAAATTTCCGTTTCCATTCGCTTTCATTTCCTTCGCTTTTCGTTTTCCGGTTGGGATCTGGTCTCCGGATCGGGTGCCAACATGAATCATCTCATTGCATGGTTAAGAAGGATGAAAATGTTGCATTCATTGGTTTGAGACATGGTAATACGTATATTGTTGATTTGTATGATGATAGTTCTTTTAATGAAAAATGTTTGGTGACATTAGAAGAAAATGCATTTTTATGGCATAGAAAGTTGGGACATGCACCATTGCCTTTAATTTCTAAGCTTTCTAAAATTGATATAGTGAGAGGTTTGCCTAAGATCAAATTTGTTAAAGATCACCTATGTGAATCTTGCTTGAAAAGCAAACATGTTAGGGAATCGTTCAAACCAAAGAAAGAAATTTGTACATCTCGCATTCTTGAACTTGTTCATATGGACTTGATTGGACCATCTAGGCATGCTAGTCTAAGTGGCAAATTATATGTTCTTGTAATTGTTGATGATTTTTCCATATTTACTTGGGTGAGATTTCTTACAAATAAAAGTGATGCCTTTAACGAGTTTACTAAGTGGTGTAGGTTGGTTCAAAATGAAAAGAATTTGACAATTGTTGCAATAAGTACCGATCACGGAGGTGAATTTGAGTGTGAACCATTCGAAAGGCTTTGCGAAAAATATGGAATGGAGCACAACTTCTCAACACCTAGAACACCACAACAAAACGGTGTTATAGAAAGGAAGAATCGCTCACTTGAAGAAATGAGTAGAACGATGCTGAATGAATACAATCTTCCTAAAGCATTTTAGGCGGAAGCAATCAATACCGCATGCTATGTTATCAACAGGGTACATCTCAAACGAGACAAAAACAAGAAACCATACGAGTTATGGAAAGGTAAGAAACCCAACATTTCATATTTTCACCCATTCGGTTGCAAAGTTTTTATTCATAATAATGGAAAGAATAACTTAGGAAAATTTGATTCAAAATCTGATGTTGGTGTATTTCTTAGTTATTCTCTAACTAGTAAGGCTTTTAGAGTTTATAATAATAAAACTAAGTGTGTTGAAGAAAGTATTCATGTTAAATTCGATGATATGATTTCACCCCCGAGAAAGGTTTGTTTTGATGATGATGCAGGAAATTTAGGAAATGGAGTTGAAGAAGTGGAATCTAAGATTGAAGAATTAAAGCTAAATGAGGAAGATCATGTACCAAGCACCAAAACTTGGGCAAGAGCAAAGAATCATCCTATGGAGCAAGTTATTGGCAGCTTGGATGATGGTTTGAGAACCAGAAGAAATGTTTATGAACACATGAGCAATTCAGCCTTCATCTCATTAGTGGAACCTAAGAATATAAAAGAGGCTCTTGAAGGTGAAAATTGGCTATTAGCTATGCAAGAAGAGCTTAATCAATTCAAGAGGAATAATGTATGGGATTTGGTAGCTCCACTAAAAGACAAAACCATCATTGGAGTCAAGTGGGTAAATATAATAAAATATGATGAGAATGGTAAAGCAATCAAGAATAAATCAAGGTTAGTAGCTCAAGGATTTTATCAAGAAGAAGGCCTTGATTATAATGAGACATACGCTCCTGTGGCTCAATTGAAGGCAATTAGATTATTATGTGCTTTTGCGTCGCATAAAAGGATCAAATTAAATCAAATGGACGTTAAGAGTGCGTTTCTAAATGGATACATTCAAGAGGAAGTTTATGTCAAACAACCACCGGGTTTTGAAGATCATGAACATCCGGATTATGTCTACAAACTCAAGAAGGCACTCTATGGGCGATTGAGCCCAAGTTTATCTTATTAATTGGCTACACTTTTACTATTTTTAATGTACTTTTTGACTATTAATTTGTGACTTGGTGCTTTAATTTGTCCCTTACAGTGAGCTTACAATTTATACAATTCGATAGTAAAAATTGTCACAAATTAACATTAATTCCATCATAATTTTTTTAAGGACAATTGATACTGCCAAATTTTTGTTTGATTTGTAGGGGAAAAGAAGAGTCAAAAGCATCCGAATTCTGTACGCCGCGACATAATGTATGCTACACGTCGTGGCGAGGAACCAAGAAGCGCACGCCGCGGCGCCTACAAAGCATCACGCCGCGGTCAGGATCAAAAGGAGCACGCCGCGACGCAACTTCCTCTAGTCGTCGCGGCGAGCGATCCAGAAGGAGCACGCCACGGCGCCTACAAAACATCTCACCGCGGTGAGCAAACAAATACCCAGACTTTATTTGGAAAGATCTCTCACTATTCCGACCTGACCCAGATCCATCATTTAAAAACTTTACTATTTTTAGGTCTGGGAGAGGGATACCTTCGTGAGACATTTTTGGAGGCAGGAGATACGATTATTCCGACCATCATCATTTTCCATTTTTATCATCTTTGATCATCACCATCATTTCTAGGCCACCGTCAATATCTTCTGCTACCATGGGAGATGTCCAATCTTCAACAGTTGTGAGAGAGTCCGGAGTCATGCGTAGCTAAACCATATTTCCTCTTGAAGATGTAGCATCGGCTTGAGTTCATCGGTTCTAAAAAGGGAGTTAATCTTACATCGTCAAGTTTAATTACATTGTTGTAAATTCCTAAGTTAGGGTTTACTTCTTGTAGTTAGATTAGCTTGGTTATAGTTTAATCAAGTGTTGAACGATGTATTGTGTTGTGGATTGCTTAATGTAGAACTTCGATGCTCAATATATGAAGTCTCATATATGTCTTTTGGTGATTGTGTTAACCCTCTTTATCTGCCTAGCTGTGTTTGATAATGAGATTGTGCTTGAACCAATTGACCAATTGCATTAGCTTGTCCATTTCACACACTAAGATGCATTTAACAAGGTTTTAGTTAGCGGAGTTCGTTGATTAAAATCTTGGACTTAAAGAATCCCTTAAGGTTCTAAGGCCTAAAAGCACTTAATGGGGTCTTGAGAAATGGAGTTCATTGATCAAGATCCTGGACTTGAGGAGAGGTCTTTAAGGTTGATATTTGAAAACTTAGTGAATTTTACTTCCCGAAAATTGTTTTGAACCATGATAGCCTAAGCTCATTTTCAAGAGGATTTATTATCATTTGCTTGTTACTCAAATTTAATTTCATTTAATTCCGTAAAATCCAAAAATATACTTTTTACATTTTGACCTTCAATTTAGTTAAATTTCTTTAGTTCTTTTAATGACCAAAACCCCCATTTTATCAACTTTGATTGCAATTTTTCATAAGTAGGCTAGCTTAGACCTTTTTCACTTGGTTCCAATTAAGTGAGACGACCCGAGGTTGCATCCTGTATTGCAATCCTTGGAATTATTATTATTTTTGACCGGTTTCCAAGGATCGATCTTAAGGTCGAATCGACAAAGCCGCGATCAAAATGGCGCCGTTGCTCGGGAACCAAGAAATTGGTTTACCATAGGATAGCCATTGCCATCTCATTTCAATTGTCGTTGATAATCGGAATCCTTGTTTTTGCAGTGCATTTAGGATAGTTTGATTTTCATACTTGTTCATAGTATAGATTTTGATTTTCCTTTGCGCAAGCATACTTCATACTTTAATCTTTCTCTTACTTGGCAAATTTTTCACACATACACACTCATAAATACATCCATACACTCATATTCTCGCATTCATCACATTTCACTTTTATTTGACTTTGTGTGATTGTGAGAAAATTGTATTACTGCATCTTTTATTTGTGGATTGATTTTGCGCATGCCCAGGAGAAGTAGACTTGTTCAATTCCAACCTGAAATTGAGAGACACTTGCGGAGACTTAGGAAAGAGAGGAAAGAACAAGAGAGGAGTAGATTAGTTGAGCGGGAAAGAGAAAATATGGCTGAAAATCCCAATCTTTTCCCAAATCCTGACTTTCCTGCACACCAACCTAGAAATGGAACTAATGGTGGAAATGGTGAGCATAAGAGAGTAGGAGAAAACAATAAGAATCAGATACGTAGGACTATTAGGGAAGCAACAACTTCTGATGTGCATTATGATCCATTTACTGCTGCTTGCCCTAATTTTGATGTTAATTTTGAGGTTAAAGGTTTGTTGATTAATTCCCTTCCTAAATTTCATGACTTGGCAGGAGAGGATCCGTACATGCACCTACAAGATTTAACGATGATCTTCCAGAGTATGAAGCCAGTAGGAGCTACTTTGGACCAAGTGCTATGGAAGGTATTTCATTTGTCCTTAGAAGGAAAGGCACGGGAGTGGTACATGAGTCTTCCGAGGCAAGTGGCCAATGCTTATCATAGCTGGACCAATATGAGGAAGGCCTTTTTGGAGAAGTATTTTCCAGCTTCCAGGACCTCATCAATGAGGAAGGAAATTTATTCAGCTCGCCAAGAGTATGATGAATCACTGTATGACTACTGGAACTGCTTCCAAGACCTATTATCTAGATGCCCCCATCACCAAATTCCCGATCAGCAATTGGTGCAATATTTTTATGATGGGTTGAAGAGTCAAAAGTTAGATGCTGCATTAGGAGGTTCTTTGATTGATCTTACAGCCTTGGAAGCATGGGACTTGATCAAGAAGATGGCCTTGAACCATCAACAGTACAGTGTGAGAGATTCCAGAGGAGTGTATGAATTGGGAGCTTTAACAGCTCAAGCCAAAAGAATGGAGAGTCTGAAAATAAAGGTAGATTCACTAGAGAACAGGATAACATCACAGTTATCTTGTATTACTGCCGAATTGAAGAACTTGAATGTGCATCGCCCATCATCTTCAATGGACCTTACTGCACCTAGTTGTGACACTTGTGGGTCGGTGATGCACATATCAAGTGTATGCCCTGGAAGATATGAAGAGGTGTCAGCAGTGTATCCAGGGAGAACAAATCAGAAGTGGGATCCATACTCCAACACATACAATGAAGGACGGAAGTCTAATCCAAGATTCGGTTGGAGGAATGAAGAAAGCAGGGCTCAAAACAGATTTCCACAAGGGAGAGGAGCTGGTACTTCCACTAACCAGTTCCCTAATCAACAACAAGCCCTAATGGTCCCACTAAAGGAAGACACCAACCAGTTGCTTCATAGCATGATGACTCTGATGAAGGAAGAGAGGGATTCTAATGCTAACCAGTTTAATTCCATTGCTTCTCTTATTCAACAGGATTCCTCAAAAACTGCTGCTAGGTTCAATGCTTTGGAGAAAAGAATGGAACAATGGGAGACCAAGGCAGAGAACATTAATTCATATGTCACTCAGTTGTCCAACAACATGAGTGAGAATCAAACAAAAAGCAGTGGAACTATTCCTTCAAATATTGTGATGAATCCCAAGAGTCTCAATGCAATTGCCCTCCAGAGTGGGAAACAAGTGAGGTTTAATCCTCACGAAGATGAAGAGGCATGTGATGAGGAGATTGAGTGTAACATCCCACCCCCGACGGGAATGGTAAAATAGTAAATTTGGCATAGGATGAGATAGATCGGATGACTTAGGACTGTTTATACATAATAAGATTGGTACACAGTATCATTGGTGCACATGAAAGTACTATACATGCATACATGACATTCCCAGTTTTCGTACCTAATGTAATTCTATTGTGATTAACGTGGTTATTGGGTTTGAAAAAAAATTATTCTGAGTGCGTCATTGAGTGTTTTATATTTTAAGGGATTTTTAGAAATTTTTCTGGAATTTTCCGGAGAAAATTCCCGAACCGAAAAAAAATCGCCAAGTGGCGAACCGGTTGATTTTTCGGTAGCGATAATTTCTATCCAATAGCACTACAATATTGGGCATATTATTTTAGGAAATTTTCTAAAATTTTACGGGGTTAAATCCCGGACTAGGAAAAATACCGGGTGACAGACTAATTGGTCAAGGGTAGTAGAATTCATTATCAATGGTATGGGATTATGGATATATGGCTATAGGGGTATTGGACAAGTGTTAATTGTTGGAATTTGGGTTAAAATTTATTAATTGATGAAGATTTATTGAAGGCTTGACACATGGCATGTTATTAGCCATGTATTTATTAAAGTAACTTAGGTTTGTCATCTTTTAAGCTTGGTTTTTCACTCTCTCACGACACTCTCTCATATTGGAATATATTTGGTGATTGTTTTTCCCATCTTCGTGGCTTCTCTTCTTCCCTTCTTGGTGAGCTTTGATCACTCTAGTTTCCTTTGTTGTTGAACATCCTACACCTCTTCCACCTTGCTCTTCTTTCCATCAAAGAAATTGTTCACTTTCCAACACTAGAGATGGTGATCTTCGTGGGTGGTGGAGCAAGCTAGGTCTTGAGGTTTTCCTTGAAGAATTTGAAGATTTAGTGACTTAATTAGGTAAGTTTCATGTTTCATGTTATATGTATGGTTATTTGAAGCTAGTTTGATGAGAAGGTGAAGATTGAGTGATAATGGAGTATGTGATTAACTTGCTATTGTTTTGAGAGTGTATGTTGAGCCTAAGTGAATGTATGAATGATCTAGTAACTTAATTCTTTTTCATTAGGATGCTTATGCATGTGGAATTGGTATTAGAAGTGATAGGAGTTAAGTTGAAGATGAAAGCCGGAAAATGGATATTGAACCTAATGCAATGTTTTGATCATAACTCATTGTGTAGGTAAGCAAATGGGTTTCGGTTTGTGCCCAATTAAACTTGAGCTTGTTGGCTACAATTTTGTGTGAAATAGGTATTGTTAAATTCCCAAGTTCCTGTTTTAGTGTCTGTGAACAGTAACCGAAACTATGACCAAAGTGTTTTGCTGATTTTTCTAAATTAATTGATATGGAATTTGGGAAAATGGTCTTCATGAAAGTTGAAGCATATTAAGTTAGATTTCCATTCCCACTGATCTTGCTATTTTTCGAGATGTATATTGGGAGATATGAATTGTTTACTCTTGACTGGTTTTGAGCATTTTGTGGAAACCTAGACTAAGTGTGGATTTGGTGCACATTCTGATTAATAGCAATTTTAACGATTTCTGTGGATTGAATTAGCTTGAGTAATCTTCTGAAGAGTTTTAGAGGAAACATTTATCTTGAAAATGGTATATATCATGTAATTTTTGGAGATCATATTTGGGAGTTATGAGTTTTCAAAACCTGAACCTGCATAAAGGTGCTAACTGCTGATCATGGCAGAAACTTGCATAACAGTTTTGAATTGGTTAGAGATGGAATTGGTTCTTAAGCTCTTCATGAAACTTGAAGTATGTGGTTTTATCTTTCCAATGATATAAGGTAGTGATTTGTTTGACTTGTGTACAGGGAGTTATGCTTGATAGAACATTGCTGTCCAGATTGGGTGATTTCTGGGGCAGCATCATTGATTGAATTATTTGACCTAGTTAGAAATTCATTTTGATTTTGGGTTGTTCATGAAAGTTGTTGATAACATTGGGATATTTCTGAGCATATTTATTGTGTAATTTTTGACTAAGGAACTGAACAGTTACGGATTTTATAAGCTGTTGCACTGTTTTGACAAATGTTGCACTGTTTTGAGAGGCATTGTGAGGGCAGTAACTTTGATTACATTTTGGATACCCTTAGAGGTGAAATTGGCTTTTGTGTCATTCATGAAACTTGTAGAGCTCTCTTTTCTCTATAAAATAGACACCAAGTTTGTCCAATTTGGAGTCCGGAGTAAGGAGTTATGCCATGTGGAAGTTGGCATGTTGGAGAAAGTTTTCCAGATCTATTATGGGAGTAATGTAAGTCGACTTGTATCTTCAGTAAGTCGACTTATTCATGCACAGTAGAGTAAGTCGACTTGTATTCTCAGATAAGTCGACTCAGATCGACCTTTTTCATTCTTTTGCTCATAACTTTTCCGTCCGACGTCCGATTGACCTGATTCTTGAGGCATTGGATTCGTGAGATATTAAATTTCATTTCATGGGAAATTGGGAATTTTTGGACGGGAAATTGACGGGTGTCTGGGAAATGGGTATTTCATCACTGTTTTATTTAATTGGGGACCTATAGAGGTCCGAATTGCCCACCGTTAGCGCCATTAGATTTCTAATTTTTAGACGGATTTTTCTGATTGAAAAAAAGGGATAGGGCCGGGAATATCATGAACATGCATTGTGCACCTTCTAAGTGTTACATGTGCATTCTGAAATAGTTCTGATTGAACAATTGATAATGTTTATTTACTGTCACTGTTATAGAGTCACACTTGGAGCATCGGTCCACCGACGTCACTGAGACTTCCAGATTTTGGCTCGAAAGTACAGGTGAGTAACCTAGTTGGTTCCTCAACCTTTATGTGTTAATATTACACGCTTATGCCATGTGGAGATAATGGAGGGTTTATGTGTTTGATTTGATTGATTTCGGACCACAGGCGTCCGAATTATTGGAATATGATATCGAAGTGCTATTTGTGTGTACTGTTTGTAAATGCTTCAATGAAATTATTGTGAAAATGTTTATGACTAAATGCCGGACCGAAGGTCCGAAGTAATGGGAAATGAGACACTGAAATGTAAACTGACTGTAAAATGTAAATTGGGACATGTGCATTCATGCATAAAAGCATGATCAAATAATGACAGTTGTGACCGGAGCAGCCAACGTATTTCAGAGCTTTAAGCTCAACGCATCAGGGCTTCAAGCCCAACGTATTACAGAGCCACTGGCTCACCGTATCAGGGCATATCACGCCCAACGTATTCAGAGCCACAGGCTCAACGCAATGTGCCCGTCACTGGGACAGTTCAGGCGCACGGTCATAACAATAAAATGGAAATGGAAAGTGTCACATGTGCATTGCATATATGAATGATTAAATGTGAATGGTGTTAAAAGCAAAATGCCTATAATTGTGAAATGCCAGTGCATGTGATATTTCTGAAAGGGATAAATTTGTGATATGCTGTGAATTGTGTGAATATGCATGAGTTGAGTGAACCATCAATGATGGTTTCTCACTGAGTTTGCAAAACTCACCCAAAAATTGCATCTATTTTTCAGGTCTTGAAGAATACCCCGGTTGACACGGAGTATGTCTCTGTGAGACAAGTGAAGGATAGAGGTCGGGATCGATTAAAGGTTCGCTTGAAGGTCGCATAATTGTATTTTGAACTTTCATCAAGGATGCTTGTATCGTAATGAGCCCAATTTAGTTATGGCTCTTTGTACATTAAATGATTGTAACTTATTCTTTGAATGATTGTAATAACTGAAAATGTTTATCGCTGAAATGAAACTTTGTATTTCGATTGTGGGCTCAGATTATACTGCTTTTCCCATGAAAAATAAAATAAAATTGTATCTCGAGTTTCGACCGATCGATGTAAGACGCCACCCTCATGAGCACGGACCGATATTGCCAACGATATCGGGTTCGGGTCACGCGGGAGTGGGGTGTTACATTGAGAGTGAGGAAGTGCCTCCACCTAAGGAAAAGATCAAGAAATTTGAAAGTGTGAGGGAAGAAGCTCTATTGAAAGAAAAGAAGCCTGTGTCAAAAAACAAAGGAGCGACTTCGGAGAGTTATAAGGATCAAGCTGAACATGGAGAGTCAAGCAAGCAAGCCGGTAAAGGTAAGGAGGTAAGTCTTCAAGACCTTCCTTTTCCAAATTCATATTTGATGAGCAAGCGTATAAATGAAATCAAGCATGATAAAGAAATCATTGATTTGTTTGGAAAAGTAGAAGTGAATGTTCCCTTGCTTGATTTAGTGAAGAGAGTTCCGGCCTATGCTAAATATTTGAAGGACTTATGCACTAATAAGAGAAAGTTTAGGCCAAATGAGAGAGTCCAAGTGAGCTCCAATGTGTCAGCCTTGTTCAAACCACAAATACCTGTGAAATGTCAAGACCTTGGATCTTTCACCATTCCTTGCATCTTAGGGAAAGTAACTATAGGAAGAGCTTTGTTAGATCTGGGGGCTGCGATTAATGTGATGCCTAAATCTGTCTATCAGTCCTTAAGAGTGAAAAGTTTGAAACCTACATCTGTTGTCCTACAGTTAGCTGATAGATCATTTAGGCATCCAGTGGGTATAATTGAGGATATCTTGGTCCAGGTAAAGGGTTTAGTATTTCCTGCTGATTTTTATGTACTTGATATGTCTTCTGAAGTTGTGCAGGAAGCAAGCACTATGATCAGCATGAAAGAAGGTAAGATTACCATGGAGGTAGGTGACCAACAGGTAAGCTTCAACATTTATGAAGCAATGAAACACCCCCATGAAGATTATTCACTTCTAGGAGTTAATATGCTTGATATGGTTGTTGAAGATGCATGCGCTGATTTTGAACAATCAATGGACCCCTTGACTGATAATTCCTTTGAGAACATTTTTGCTTCCGATGTTTCAGGTGAATCATTGAGTGTGGATGTTAGCATAGAGTTGGAAAGCAGTCACATCACCTCACCGAGGTATGGAAACACGCCAAGCATCCACAAGAGACAAGCAGACCCACCTTAAGCACCAGGTAATTTCTTTCCTTTCACTTATCTTATATTTGTGCATATTGATTGAAAATTGGAGTGACACTGTTGTGCATGAATACGTTGATTAAGTGGGGGGGGGGGGAAATCCTACTCCTACTGAACTAAACCTAACTCTACTGAGTAATTTTAAATAATTTTTATCTCTTCTGAAACCCTTGATCTTAGTGAATGCATGATACATGTAGCTTGGTAGAAGAAATTTTTGGTGCATGAGAGGTCAGGAATAGTGAGCTTAGGAACCTTGTTAAGTTTCGAGAAGTTTCACCGCGACGTGGGATGGCTCGTCGCGACGTATCCCAAACAACACACTGTGGCGAGCGTTAGGAGAAGGGCACACCGCGACGCCCACTAATCATTTCTCCGCGGCGTGAAATGATTGTGATGCCGCGGCGCGAGGCCTTTGGACGTAACCCTAGAGGGGTTCAATTCCCTTTTTATTCTCATTGCATGATGGTTCTTCTTTTTACCCAGTGCTCTTTTAGTCATTTTACCTTCCAAATCTTCTTAACCCTACGACGCACCACTTTCACGCCGCCTCCCTCTCATCTTTGCACCGCGACTTCTCCTTCCTTCATTGCCCTGTGTCCCTTCCTCCCTCTTCGTTTATTGTTAGCGGCTCTCCTCAGCTTCCATCTCTGTCTCTGTGCTCTCCGTGTAAGAAAATCTCTTCCCTATTGTCATTTCCCTTTCAGTTTTATAGAATAGGAATTATTTTCTGGGGCGACTTCGTTTCAACGCGTCGCGGTGTGTCCAATTTTTGCCTTTCGCCACGGCGTGTTGAGTGCTCGTCGCGACGTGTGGGCTAATCTCATTTCTCCGCGACGCGTGATTCGCATCTTGCCGCGGCGTGAGTGACACATCAAGTTTCACCACGGCGCGCGTTCGGATGCCGCGACGAAGCACCGCTATTTTTCTTTTTGCTTAACTGATTTTCTATCTGTTTTCTTTCTGTTCAGGACAATGCCTCGCACTAAGAATGCCTCTATCCGTCCCTCTACACCCTCCAACCTCTACTCTTCCAGCTCTCTTGATTTCTCCTCCGAGCATTCACCTTCACCTTCTGGCCCTTCCCACAGTTCACATCCTCCAGTCTCTCCCACTCGCTCTTCCACTTCCTCCCCTCCGGTCGATCAGGAGTATGCCGACCTAGCTGCTAAGATAGAAGCTAGGTCGCTACTTAAGGAGCGACCTTTCCCTATTCCATCAGAAGAACACATCATCATGATCTACACTTAGGCTAAAATATGATTGATTTGGAGTTTAGCAACATTCCAGTCAACTAATTGGAGCTTAAGTCGATTGAGGTAGAGGAATTATTTGAGCTGTTCTGCTTTATTATAGTTATAGTCGACTAACAGTTAACGACCAGTCGACTAATACACCTATTTTTTCGACACCAGTCGACTAACTCAACACGACTAGTCGACTAGTTTTCTATCAGATAACCCCCACCTTTCCTTTTATTTTTGCTAGTCGACTAACCCCATCCCAGTCGACTATAAGTCATCTGGATCCCCTTTAAAAGCTCATTTTCCCCAAAACCTCCGAAAAGGCTATCTCCCTCTCCTTTGAAAATTCTCCCTCCTAGTCGACTACTCTTCCCTGTTTTTCTCAAAAACTCCATACCCACTGTCAATCGATTCTCACAAACACCAAACCCTTTGATCAATTCTTCAAATCCTCCTCCTTTTCTTAAAATCCCCTTTCTACTCTCCTAAACCCTAATATTCAAAATTTACTTCTTTCTTTCTTAAATCTGTCAATTTCTCACAATGGCCCCAAGGAAATCTACTGGAAAAGGGAAGAAGACAGCCACTCCTCCACGAGGTCCAAGAGTACGTGGGTCTTCTTCAAGAGGAGGTGGTGATCGAGAAAATGAAGAAGTTGAAGCAAGGTTCATTTCACGTGAAGCTCAAACCCTCTGTTACTCGGTGCTTAAAACAAAGGTATTAATACCATCTATGAGATTTGATTGGGTTGAGTTAGAGCATAGTGAATACACGGATTTATTTTCTGAAATCACAAGTTATGGATTGCGTTATTTCTTGGGGTATACTGATAACATTTATGAGGACACGGTGAGGGAATTTTATGCAAATCTTGTGGTAATTCAGAGTAATGTGGATACTGGTACACACTTGAAATCTCATATTCAAGGAAAAGAAATGTTTATTTGTGAAGATTATTTGTCAAGAGGGTTTCAATTGCCTACTGGTGGAGTTAGGCCTAGTGCTTCCTTACTAGATTTGGATATTTTAAGACATGAAAATGGTGACACGGATGAAGAAGCTGAGGAAAATTTCGGTTACACTGAAGCAAAGGGTGATGATCTACTTTCTCGATTATGTTACGACCATTCGCCACCTTTTGAGGCAATGGACTTGCCCTTAAACTATAGACTCTTGCATTATGCTATAAATCGTGTGTTATATCCAAAGAAGGCAAGCAATAATCACATCACTTCTTTGGACAAGGAGATATTGTGGCACTTGGAAGAAGGGAGAAAAATCAATTTTCCAAGCTTGATTATACAGATGATGAGAAAGAAAGCCAATTTATTCAGGGGTGAGCTGAAAGGAAAAATGGGCAAACATAAAGGTAAGCCATATAGAGCCGTGATAACTCACATAGCCAAGCTGCAAAAATGCAACTTGAACGCCTATGACCATTATCCCTATCCTCAGAGTTGGAGATTTACTCCTCAGTATGAAATTGGTCAAAACAATTGAGAGAGGTTGGGTTTATTCTTACCATATAAAGAAGCTGGGTTTGACCTTGGAGGGTGAACAAGTGCCTAGGAGGCAACGATCTAAGAGGGCAGGTGATCACCCTAACAGCTCCCGACTAAGTAGTTTCTGAAGTAGTGAGGTGTCTCATGATGACCTTCTGGAGATTAGAGACTAATTGGAAGAATTAAATGACCGGGTTGATGAACAACAAAGCATGCTTATACTCTTAGAGAAGAGTATTAAGAAAATTTTTGACAAACTCGGTTGTAGACATGATGATTCTTCACATTGATGGTTATTGCATTTTGCCTAGACCGATATTTTATATTATGCTCTTTCTAGTGTTTGAAGTTTTTTTCTATTTGTCCTTGAGTATTGCTTAAGACTTTTGGTGTTTGATGGCTTGTTTCTATGTTTAATGTGATTATGATACTTTTCATCTTTATATTTGTGTTTGTTCTTCATAATAATACCTATTTGTGATTCATCTATTTCCTCTTATTGGTTTGTATTAGTTGTTTTGATTATGAGAAAAAGGGGGAGTAAAACGAGAAATTGGATATTCTTTAGTTACTTGATTAAGGGAGAGTATGTGATAATTGTCTTTGATTTGAGTCTATCTTAATTTCAAATTACTTTTATGAATTTGATTTTACAAGGTTATTAAATTCAATGATTTATATGATTGAGGTGGAGACTTCTAACCAAAATGACAAGGTATAAAAACCTTGATCAATGTTTCCTTATTCTCATTTCTTAAACAATTTCTAAGTGTTTTGTCATTATCAAAAAGGGGGAGATTGTTGGACCAATGGTGGTTGACAAATTAAATCCCACTTATGTTTTGATAATAATAAAATGTATAGAATTGGTTAAGAAATTATTTCAGGTGTCGTGGGATGAAATAAATCAAGATAGCTAATAAATCATGGTGAAATAAATAAGGAAATAGTTTTCAACATGCCAGAGACATTAAACATGAAGATTATAGAAGATTTGATTGAATATATCCGTTAGAGTCAGCAACAAGTCAACCAGTATTTCATAAGTCGACTAATGAATTAAAGATCATCAGATGGGGGTTGAAACAAGTCGACTAATATGTTACAAGTCGACTATCATGGCACTAGTCGATTGATCGAAGAGCGAAGTTAAAGCCTGTAGTGAAAATGCTAATACTAGTCGACTATCACAGCTCGACTAGTCGACTATCAGGTAGAGCTGAACAAAGATGCATCCGAATTATTCACAAATGGAAAGGAGAAAGTTAAGGAATGTATATTTGCAATCAGACAACGGCTAGTGAACTTGTCCAACGGCTATAATCATCTTAGAGACTACAAATAAATAGAGATACATCAAGGGAATTGTAAGTTATGTAAAAATCAGAGCATACTACTATAGTTCCAAACATTTGCTCTCATACTACTCTTAGCTTAGTCTAAATTCCATTCATTTTTGTACTAAGAGTTATCGCCTTCATTTTCTATCTTGTTATTATTGTGAGTTTGAGTGATTAGTGAAAATCACTTGTGAGGTAGGATTTGTGCCGGGAAAACAAATCGATTATAAGGGTAGCTTGAGCCGGAAATCAAGTGGTGTTGTAAGAGTTCACACTAAACTAAAAAGTGTGCAGTAAAGTAGTTTGTCAAATCCTAAGTGGGAGCTTAGGTAGAGGACGTAGGTCTTCGCACCGAACCTCTATAAAAACAGTTTTTCTCTTCTTCCTTATTCTATGCATTTAAATTTGTTTAATCTGTTATTGTGTGAATTGACTTCTGGTTTTATTGTATAACTTTACGAAAAGCTTTAAAGATCTATTCAACCTCCCTTCTAGATCGCTTACACGAGATTGTGAGCAAGGAAAGTTTGAAATCCAAACAGAGTAATGAAAGGTTTTTATTGAGGGTTCTTCAAAGGTTGGTTGTCAGAATATATCATGAGTATTCTAGAATAGGTGGTGTTCTCAAGGCTATGAGAAACCTTCCCTCCAAAACTTTCTTCTAACGGACGTTATCAGTTGTAACTCATGGTTACGGTTACTGTTAACACTTTTAACCTTTTCATCTGGGTCATGACTTGTCAGACGGTTGATTACTTAACATCACCATGTTAAGGTGTTTGATTTCTTTGAATCTTTCTTCACTTATTGACTTAGTGAAGATGTCCGCCCACTGATGGTTCGTCTCAACAAACTGAAGACTCACGATCTTCCTCTGAACGTAGTCTCATAAAAAATCGTGTCTGACTTCGATATGTTTAACTCTCGAATGTTGTATGGGATTCTTTGATAGATTGATGGCACTTGTGTTGTCACAGTAGATTGGGATTTCTTCTTCTTGTACTGCATAGTGCTCTAGCTGGTACTTAATCCACAACGTCTGTGAACAACAACTTGCGGCTAACATATACTCGGCTTCCGCTGTTGATAGAGCAATTGAGCTTTGCCTCTTACTTGACCACGAAACTAGGTTATTGCTAAGAAAGTGACATCCTTTGCTTGTACTTTTTCTATCAATCCTATCTCTGACATAATCTACATCACAGTAGCCAATCAACCTAAAATCTTTACCTTTCTCATACATTAAGCAAAGATCAGTAGTACCTGATAGATATCTCAAAATTCTTTTAGCAGCAATATAATAAGATTCTCTAGGATCTGCCTGAAATCTTGCATACAAACAAACACTAAACAAAATGTCAGGCCTGCTTGCTGTAAGGTAAAGTAAGGAACCAATGATCCCTCTGTACAGAGTTTGATAAACCTTCTTACCAGATTCTTCCTTGGAAAAATGATTTGAAGGATACATCGGAGTTAACATTGGTTTTACTTTTCCCATATTATACTTTATCAACAGTTCCTTCACATACTTCTGTTGATGAATAAAAATATTTTCTTCGGTTTGCTTAACTTGTAACCCAAGAAAGAATTTTAATTCACCCATCATGCTCATCTCAAATTCATTTTTCATCAAATTTTCAAAATTAGCACATAACACTTCAGAGGTAGCACCAAAAATAATATCATCAACATAAATTTGAACAATAATAAAATCATTTTTCATGCACTTTTTAAATAAGGTTTTATCCACCTGACCTCTAGTGAACTTATTCTCAATAAGAAAAGAACTCAGACGATCATACCAAGCTCGATGAGCTTGTTTCAAGCCATACAAAGCCTTATAAAGTCCATAGACATGATCCAGTTTCTTGACATCTTCGAAACCTAGAGATTGCTTCACATAAACTTCTTCATCAATAAAGCCATTTAAAAAGGTACTCTTCAAGCCCATTTGAAATAGCTTTATATCGTGACAGACAGCATATGCAAGCAATATCCTAATAGCTTCTAGCCTTGCTATAGGAGCATAAGTCTCATTGTAGTCTATTCCTAGCTTCCTGCTGATTATAGCCTTGTGCTACTAATCTTGCTTTGTTATGACTCACTCTACCTAATTCATCTAGCTTATTCTTAAAAACACATTTAGTTCCTATGATGGACTTTGTCGGTGGTCTGGGAACTAAGGACCAAACTTTATTCCTAGTAAACTGATTCAGCTCCTCTTGCATGGATAAAATCCAAGCTTCATCTTGAAGAGCTCCATCAATTTTCTTAGGCTCTAATTCAGAAATAAATGCACTATTTGCTTCTCTTCTGAATTTGGACCTAGTCCACACACCTTCTGAGGTCTCTCCTATAATCAACTCTTCTGGATGAGAACTCTTATATTTCTACTCTCTCTTCAAATCAAGAGTCTCAGGAATATTTTCAACTTTGTCTAAGGAAGTTTTTTATGGTGATACTTCTTCATTATCAACCAAGGGTACTGAAAGGGTTTCATTATCAGGATCATCTCTCCTACTTGATTGAGAACTATCATCAAACTTGACATGAATGGTTTCCTCAACAGTTTTAGAGGAAAGATTGTAAACCCTATAGGCTTTTGATGATAGAGAATAGCCCAGAAAAATTCTAGAATAACTCTTAGAGTCGAATTTATCCAGACTTTCCTTTGTATTCAATATAGAGCACTTGCAACCTAAAGCATAGAAGTAGGATATATTGGGTTTCCTGCCATTCCATAACTCATATGGAGTTTTCTTTAACAAAGGTCGCATAAGTATTCTATTTTGAATATAACATGTTGTATTCACAGCTTCTGCCTAGAAGTACTTAGGAAGATTCATCTCACATAGAATAGTCCTAGCCATTTCCTGAATTGTCCTATTCTTCCTTTCAACAACTCCATTTTGTTGTGGGATTCTAGGGGTAGAGAAATTCTAGAAAATTTTGTTCTCTTCATAGTACATTCTAAACTTCTCATTTTCAAACTCACCACCATGATCACTTCTAATACTTACTATAGACATTCCTTTCTCAACCTGTAACTTTTTGGATAGGACCTTAAAACACTTAAAAGACTTATCTTTATGTGATAAAAACAATATCCAACAAAATCTAGTGAAATCATCAACAATGACAAGACTATACCTCTTTCCGCCAAGATTCAATGTTCTAGTTGGACCAAATAAATCCATATGCAACAACTCTAGAGGTCTAGAAGAAGAAGTTAAAACATTTTTAGAAGAAAACGTTGTTTTAACCTTTTTCCTTTTTGATAACTTTCACAAAAGAAATTCTTATTAAAACATATTTTTGGTAAACCTCTTACCAAATCATGTTTAATCAACTTGGAAATATGTTTAAAACTGATATGACCTAGCTTTTTATGCCAAATCAATTTTTCTTGATCAGTAGATATAAAACAAGAAATATTTTGATTTTGCAAATCTTCCAAATTGATTTTGTAAAGATTGTTTTGTCTTTTGACAAAAAAAGAATATGGACCCATCCTTGTTTTTGACTTCACAAGAATTTTGATTGAAAGACACTTCAAAACTAGAATCACATAATTAACTGAAACTAATCAAATTGTGTTTTAAACCATCAACTAGTAGCACATTATCAATGCATGCAAAGGAATCTTTACCTATTTTACCGTTTCCAATTATCTTGCCCTGCTAGTTTTCTCCAAAATTTACCGATCCTCCCTTCTTATACTGAAGATCTAGGAACATAGACCTTCTTCCCATCATGTGTCGCGAGCATCCAATGCCCAAGTACCAATGGTGCTGGCTGCTTTTTCCAAGGAAGGATATCTGCAAGTGGTATTATCTGTCTCTTAGGTACCCAGATTTTCTTGGGTCCTTTAGGGCTAATTCGTGCACAATTCATAGTATGATGATGCAATTGATGATATCTCCAATAATGATTCGGTTGATGAAATTTCTTCCTACAGGGAGCAGAAACCTTTTTATGTTAAGAATGGTTTTTACTAAAACCTAATCTAGTTTTATCATTAGGGTGTCTGTATTTCCCTAACATATTATTCATCTTCCTCGTACTCTTCGTAAATGTTGATAGATCAACTGAATTTTCATCAACCGAATCACATCTATCTACTACAACCTTTTTCTTCAACTCATCTACTTGTTTCTTTAGGCAGACATTTTCCTCTTCTAATGCTTGCGTGTTTCTCAAGTTTTCTACGTACTTTTTCTTAAGCAACTTATACTACTTTAGAATTGCATGAGAATCTTCTAATAGTTCTGAGTATGCATCTTGTAATTCATTAAACTTTGAGGTTACCTCCTTGTCACTTTCTTCCTCAACTACCAGGTAGATATTTGCTTGCACCGATGCTTCTGAGTCCATATCTGATTAAGATGAATCTAGATCTTCCCAGGTTGTCATCATGCTTTTTTGGCCTTCTCTACTCTTCTTTGGTTTTTCCTTTAACAATGGACCCTCAGACTTGTAATGTCCTGGTTTATTTCATTCATAACATATGATGGATGTTTTCTCGTTCTTCCCTTCATCTTTGCTATTCTTCTTGAAGTAGGATTCTTTATTTCCTTTAGCCTTTTTCTTCCACATGTGTCTGATCTTTCTTGAAGTATGATCTGAGTTATTGGAATCATCATCCTTGATTGCCTCAATCTTCAGCGCTTTTGACGATGAGCTTTTCTTTATTTGATTCTTCTGATTCTTTTATCCATCCTTCAATGCTATGGATTTGTCCCATCTGGGCTTATCTTCAGCATCGATTTCAACTTCATGTATCTTTAGAGATCCAAGTAATTCATCAAGCTTCAATACGCTTAAATCCTTGGCTTCTTATACGGCTGTAACTTTTGGTCTCCATCTCTTCGGTAGGCTTGTTAAGATCTTTCTAACGTGATCTTGATTGTCGTAGATTCTACTGAGAGCTTTAAGTCCATTGATGATAGTTTGAAATCTTCCAAACATTTGATCGATAGACTCTTCATCCTTCATTTTCAACAGCTCATACTGGTGTACAAGAATGCTTATCTTGGACTCATTTACTTGATTTTTGCCTTCATATGCGATGGATAGTGTATCCCACATCTCTTTCATTGTATCGCATCTGTGAACTTTATCATACTCACTTCTGCTTAGGGCACAGCTTAAGAAGAACTTGGCCTTCGAATTTAACTAGAATCTTGCTTTTTGTTCTACCGACCATCTGATTCGTGGAATGGCATTTCCTTCTTGTTGGATCCCGAACTTTTCTTGAAACTTTTAAAGTATAAATGTGACATTAGATGAGGAATTTTTGGTGAATTATTTGTGTGCAAAGAAAAAGACAACTCAAGAATGTGCATTGTCATATGAGGGTGAATTTAACAAGTTGATGATGAGAGAGTATAAGCGCGTATATGCTTTTATTATCGATGTCTATGATTAATTGTGGGCTAAAGTATGGTTTTGAGTTTAAATGAAATTGATAGCGAATACATTGTTGGAAGTTAAAAATCAAGAAATATAGAGGAAAAAGTATACGAATATGAAGAATTGAGAAAGTTGACTTTTTGGAGTAGAGAGTTGACTTTCTGATTTAAGTAGAATTTGAGAAATGATCTTCATGGAACTTGTAGATTATGTTGGAAGTTTTCTGTCACCATGAAGTTTGATATTGTAGATTATGTTGGAAGTTTTTTGTCACCATGAAGTTTGATATTTTTCGATATCGGGAGTGAAAGTTATGATCAGTCAAAGTTAAGTATTTGTGAAAATGTTCATAAGTGTACATTTAGGTGTGTAATGTGATTTGAGACAAAGTATGGACAGATATGTTTTGAATTGAGTTCAGTAATCTACATGAAAGTCATAGGAGATTATCCTAACTTTTCAAGGATGTACAATATATTATTTCTGGTTGTGGAATTTAGAAGTTTGGATGTGATATATGATGATAAATTCTGGCAGAACTCTAGTTAGAGGTTGCAATTACTTTTAATTCCTTCATGAAAGTTTTAGATTATGCTTTGATCTTCCCATTACTGTCAAGTATGGAATTTAGGGACCATGAAATAGGAAGTTAAGATTTCTACAAGTTGTGGTTACTGTTTAGGGTGATCCGACCCTTACCGTTCTTTTGTTTCTAACTTTTCCGATCGACATCCGATTAATCCAAATTTTCAAAGCGTTGGATTCATAAGACAATTACCTACATCATGATAGGAAATTATGATTGTTCTGATATTGATTGAGTCAAGATGAATTAGATATTTTCAAAACAAGTTTCACTATTTTGATGATATCTTGAGCTGTAGAGATCCTAAAGTCGATTATTGTTTCTAAGTAAATTAGAGGCATGGGACTACAAGTTATCTGAAGGAATTAAATTCCAATTTAGTCCTTAAGATTTTCAATTTCTGAATTGAAGTATGAAAGTGATAAGATTTTATAAGGATATTTTGGGCATGATACTTAAGTCTAAGAGTATTAAGGCTTATGTTTGAGGGCAAAATGGGAATGTCACTTAAGTTTGAGAGGCTAAGGCATTACATGGAGGGGTATAATGGACATTTGTATAATTAGTGAGAGTAGGGAATTAGAAAGAAAGAAAGAAGGAAAGTGAGAAAAGAGAGGGAGTGTCGTTGGTGGCTTAAGGGAGAAGAAGAGAAATTAGGGTTTTGCATTCTTGAGGATTTTGGGAGGAATTAAAGCATCATCAAGTAAGTTGTACTAATTTCTTCTTGTTTGGGTTGAATGAAACCCTAGAATAGCTTAGCATGAGTAGGGATCGGTTGTTTCAAAGTTTATGGAAAAATGGTTAAATCTTTTAGGGTTGATGATCATGTTGTTATTGTGAATGACTTTGAGGTTAGAAATGAAGTTTAGGAGGTGTTTTAATGTTTAGATGTGTTTATAATTGAAAGATGGGAGGATTATGGTTGAGAAAAGTGAAAAATTGAGTTTGAGCTTTCTACGTCAGACGTCATGATTCGCAGATGAGCACGTCATGGCGCGCGTGCTTTCGTCAGACTCCCAACTTCTCGTCATGTGAGCTGCCAATTTCTCATGCGGCATACTTCAGTATTTTAGCATAACTTTTGATGTAGATGTCCAAATGAGGTGATTCTTTTTGAGTTGTAAACTAGAGACATAGGGCTACAAGTTTCATGAAGAAATTAAGTTCTGAATCAGTCTCTAAGAATCTTCAAATTTGGATGAAAGTTGAGCATGAAATTCTTGTTTCAGTTTTTGGTTGTAGTTTGAATGGTTAAAGTTTGATTTTCCGATTTCTACCCCAAATTGATTGGAATTTTGGTTATTTGATTAAGGAAACGAAGTGAGGCAAGAGGATCAAGAGGAAACTCATTCCTGAGCTAGTATTTAAGCAAGAAATTCAAGGTGGGTTCATGTTTATAATAGAAGACATAAGTCACTCATTGTTTTGTTCAAACCAAGAAAGATTTAATGCTTTAAATTGCATCATCAATGATTGCATTACATTATATTATGAATGATTATATTTTTCTATATAATTTGCATTCATGAGTATTAAAAAGTTTTAAAAAGGGGTTTTCTCCTTTCAAGAATACATGTACATGAAATCATGTTTTACGAAATATATAAGAAGCAAGTTTACAAGCAAGTGTCAGTTTGGCAATCAAGTTTACAAGAATTTGAATCATGCATGTTATGTGGGTTTGCAGTATGTCCCTCACGAACAGTCAAGTGCACATTGACTCACGAAAAGGCTTCTCCCGCATGCCCGCAAGTGGCACAGGATTTTTCACAAGGATTCCCTCACGAAACTACGTCTACACATAACCATTTCGATGGGAATGTGTAGCACGTCATGAATCAGGGACTAACCCAAACCATCATGTTATGTTATGTGTTTATGATATTTTGTTATGAATCATGCATTATGAATTGTTCAAGATTCAAGCATTTTAAGATGATAATTCATGCATGCTCAATTGCTATGATTTCAACAAGTACCACGATAATGAGTTATTTTGAATACTTTTGCTTATTTCTATATTATAAATATGTTCCCACGAGCTGTAAAGCTCACCCCCCTTTCATCCCCATCTCCAGGTATCAAGAGGGAGGTCGGATGAAAGCATGTCTAGATGTTCGATTGTTATGCTTATGATTGGCCTTTAAGTTAATCTGTTGCAAGATTTAGATCTTTGGCATGTTGAGCATTTCTTGGGTTTTGATATTGATGTTATAAAATGGCTTCGAATGCCTTTAAGGTTTTGTAAGCATGTATATCATGATGAAATTGATTTATGGATTTGTATATACAATGGAAAAATGAATTATGGTTTGTGACCTGATTATGAAACTTATGTATTTGATTTGAGATATGGATGAATGTGAGATTGATGTATATAAGTTCGCATGAATTCATTGAGGGATTTAAGTTACTATTTGATTTAAATGTCAAGAGTATGAATGAATATGAAGGAGAATAAGTATAAGATTTGTTAAAGATGAGATTGAGCTGTTGCATGATTGCGAAGAATGTTATGAATCGAGTTTGTTTGAGGATTGGTTTAGTCTAAAGGTATTCCAATGCTAGTTCTTCTCAGTTACACGTTCTCGGATGTCGGAAAATTGTTTCAGTTCGATCGAACCATTTGTTGTTTTGGACCGTTCGAATCGTTTATGTTTCTGTTCCTACGATTCGATTTGCTTTCGATTCCTTCGCTTTTGATATGATTTGATTTCATGGATTTTATTTTCTCCAAGTACAAGTTTGCTCACATTTTGCACATGTGTTCGATTATGTTTTCAAGTTTGGGTTCCAGAACCAGGACCCAACATAGGTGGTATCAAAGCAAGAAAGGATTTCCAGGAACCACGCTTTAGATGTATGATGATCTTAAGTTTACGCTGTTGGGTTTCAAAAGCGGGATCCAACACTTCTTCATCTACTAGTGTATAAGGTCCATTTTCTATTAGCTCCCAAAGATCAATATGAGTAGATTCAATGAAGAGCTGCATCTTGTCTTTCCAGTAATGATAGTCTTCTCCATTGAACGCCGAAGGTCAAGTTACTGAGGGACCTTCAGCTATATATACGTGTGATTCTGCCATGGATCTTTATGGACACTTTGTTACGATGGTTCTTGGACACCGAGCTCTGATACCAATTAAAGTGAATTACACGTTAGTATACGATATACAAAGTGCACAAGAAGGGAGGTTGAATTGTGTATTCAATTTTTTTAATACAATTCCTTTTAAAAATTTGCTTTATCAAAACAATTGACAAACAATATTATGACGTATTTATATCAGCAATAGAAACAGAATTTAAGAGTTGAGAGAGAATCGACATAACAATTTTATACTGATTCACCCCAAACCGTGGGCTACGTCCAGTCCTCAGAATCCCTTATGAGATTTCACTATAATTCACAACAGTACAAGTATTCTTTTCACCGAGCCTCTTCAGGTCTCATACAGCAAGTATTCTTTTTGTCACTTAGCCTCTTCAGGCTCTCAACTATTCTTCTTCCTTACAGAAAGATATTGCGAGCTTTGTTATAGAAAATATAGCTCTCGTGTTTCTGCACAAATACAGTATTTAGCTTTTTGAAAATCACTAACTCTTTCAGTTTTCGACTTCGACTCATATTTATAGTCTTCGTCTTCAACTGCTTCTTGATAACTGCTTCTTTTTTCTTGATTATTGATCTTTAAAGAAACGGATATTTAATTGAGTTCTGTAACTAACTCAAACTGGTTTGATTCTTCATCTTCGACTCCTTCATCACATTTTTTCTTCGTTTCCGTCTCATATTGCTTCCGTCTCATTTTTGCTTCCATCTCATTTTACTTCGCTTCTGTCTCATTTTGCTTTTGTCTCATTTTGCTTTGATTCCATCTTATTTTGCTTTTGCTTCTGTCTCACTTTGCTTTTGCTTTTGTCTTACTTTTCTTTTGCTTCATCATTATTTGGTTTTCATCAAAATTAAAAGTCATTTTGACTTAACACTACGATGTGTCTTTATAATACGTATGTCAATATATAGGAAAGAGAGGTTTCCTCACATATTTTTGGAGGCTCAACCATGTCTATGCTGTGTAGCGTCATTTGTGGGAGTAACCTTTACAATCATGAATGTTGAGCATAAACTTATTTATGGGAATGACCAAGCATAAGCAATCAATCTCAAGTTGCACTATACGAGAATGTTTATAATTTAAATGGAGTGACTGTAAGCTTATAGATGGCATGAATACGCTAGTTGAATATTTATAGTAAAAAGCAACACAAATTAAGGAGTCAACTCTATAAGATATGATGACCATTTTATTCCAAAATCAGTTATGAGGCATCAAGAAATAGAGGCTCATATATGAAATATGGTGAATCAAATTGATCAGCTGGTAGAGATAATATATGATGAAATGTAAGGGAGTTTGCCTATTCTTATTGAAACATATCCTAAAAAACATGGAATGGCTATCACCCTTAGTAGTGAAAAAGAGCTCCTAGAACCAGAAGAATAAGAAAAAAGAGAAGAAGAAGAAGAAGAAGAAGAAGAATAGGAAGAGATTATTACAGAAAAAATAACAGAACAACTTGGCCAAAATGAAAGCTAGTCGATGGGAATTCAAAGAAAGATTTTCTTCACTTGAATATATTGAGCATAAAATAGAATATTATTTGAGCTTAGCAACACAACAGAGTGAAGAAAAGACAAAGGTTGGCTTTATGAATAGAGTGACATTCTAGGAAGAACGTCTAAAAGAAGAAGATGAAGAAAGAGTAAGTAAGGAGTGGTAGGAGGTAATTGAAAAAGATAAGCCAAAAACCTTTGTCCAGGAAGAAGAAGAAGAAGAATGAACAAAGGTAGTTGAGGAAGAGCTGACAGAAGAACCACATAAGGAAACTACCAATGAGTTATTGTTAGTCACCTTGAGTACGGAGGGTTCCTACTTCCTCAAAGATAAAATGTTCGAGTTAACTAATGATTCAAGGAGTTTTGTTATTTCCTATGTTTTTAACAATTTGTCATTAAAAGTGGCATTAATAGAGTCCATTGGTGTTATTAATCTAATTAATTATTTCCTTATATTTATCTTACAATAGGTGGCTTACTTATTGTAGGGTCTGTGAACTCTGGCCACGCGGCCCCACCCTGTAGGATCCATGGACTCTGGCCATGCGACCCCCAGTCAGATCCGGACACTATGGGCCCGCGATCTGCAGTCAGTATTGGATCCAGACACTTTGGGCCTGCGATCCACTGTACAGTGAAGGTATTGTCCCCTCTGGTACTCGAACTTGAGACCTCAGGATTTTGTTTTTCTTGAAGGGAACGCCTCATACCATTGAGGTGGAGAAACTCAAGTTGTTACTCCTATAGTCCTGGAAGCAGCTTAAGAGAAGACAAAGATGAAGCTCATTAAGTTCAAAGGTAAAAAGCTCAAATCTTCTCCACTTGCTGACGCAGGTCAAACCAGTTCTGGTAAAGGTCCCTTGGACATGAAGAAACCAGTAGAATGAGGTTTAAAGGGAAGACTGAGACCATCATATTACTCTTTGGTTTATCAATTATGAATCTAATTTGCGATAGTCGCATTAAGTATAAGTGACTATTTAGTGGAACATTTGATAAAGGTGCTTCCACATTGCAGTAGTTCGTATCCAGGATAAAGCCAAATAAAGGGAAGGAGGAACTGATGGTTCACAGCAATAAAGATGTGGAAGTGATATCTATAAGGATGTATGTACTGAACTTATAGTAAGGTTCATTAGGGTTACACGAAACATTTTATATGTGATATTTTGATCAATGAAGGACACTGAAGGTTGATGTTTTGCAATTAATACTTCTGTTATACAGTTGTGGTTTAATGCAAAATATAAAGATGTAACTTTCTTGTTATATGGCTTGTATAGAATGTATCTTATCCCAGATTAGATATATACTTCTTCGTATTATGCTAAACAAGGTATGAAGGACCTGATGAATGAAAAGTCATACATGGTGTGACATAAAAGTTTAAGTCACATTTTCAAAGCTAGGATTGAGAGATTGATCAAGGAAAGCATTTCTTAATCCTAGATTAAGATGATCTGGAGCATGTACTAACAATCACAGGGGTAAGTTGACTAATAAGGACAATGGGGTCAACTCATACTTCTAACTTGTTGAGTCTGATACATAAAGATTTCGGTAGACCTTATATAATTGTATTATGCAATTATAAAAGTATTCTGACATTTCTTGATGATTTTTCACATCAAAGTCATATGTTCTTGCTTAACGTCTAAAGGTTGAGAACCAATTAGGAAAATTCATCAAGATAGTTAGATTTGACCAAGGAGGAGAATATCATGGTAAACATGATGTTTCAGGACTTTAAAAGGTCAGTTTACTAGATATATAGAGTCAGTTGAAATAGTGACTTAGTTCACTATACCAAATAGTTCTGAGCAAAATGGTGTGTTGTCGAAAGGCATAACTCCACCCTAAAGAACTTAAAGAAGTCAATACAGAGCAGGGCTAATCTACCTATCTAGAAGTTGAAAAACTTAGCCTTGCACACAATTGTGTAAAGGGCTACCCTACTGAGATAGGATAATCCGTATAAAGAAAGATTGCATGCTCGTTCCTTTCATTGCCATTTAGTAAAATATCTCAACCATTTAGGACTACAGATTTTACTGTAGATAAGGAGGGACCAGAATAGTGGGATTACAAGAAACTAAGTTTCTAGAATATCATGTCTATGATGATGGTAGGTCCTTTGACCTTTCGGATGATAGTAGGGTGGATACTACAGTTGTCATGTATCTACTATTCATACAGTTAGATCTGGTGGATCTAGATTTTTGTACCATACTTGTACAGGAACAGGAACCCATACCTGTGCACATAGAGGGATTCCTGAGGGTCCAAGATCTAATAAGGTTAAGTAAATCCACTAGATTAAGACGACCTGCTATCCCATATGACAACATAGTCTGTCAGGTGTACTGGACTATGTTATTAGACATATTACGGATCCAATTACTTTTACAGAAGCTATTTTTAGATCCAATGCGGATATGTGGTGGGATGCGATGAATGACGAGATGCAAGCCATGAAGCATAGTAAGGTCTAGGAGCTAGTTGATTTGCACCAGGAACTGCAAGCTCGTCAGTTGTAAATAAAATTTGAGACCTAAAGGATTTCAGGATAAAGTTCAACGGTTTATGGGCTTGCTCAATTGCATGAGGGTTCACTCAGGGAAAAAGGTTGACTTTGTGTTACCTTTTCTCTCGTATTCTTGTAAGATATATTTTGAGTGATAAAAGCAATTGTAGCTTATGATGATATGGAGTTACATCAGATGGCTGTCAAAACCATCTTTCCGAGTAAAAACCTTTATGAAGTGGTCTATACGGTACAATCTGTAGGGTCTCAGGATCTAGACAATATTGACATGGTTTACGAGTTATGTAGATCAATATATGGGTTACAATAAACCTCCTGAAAGTGATACCTTACATTTGGTGAGGTTATGGCCTCTTTCGGTTTCATGGAAATAAAGTAAAAGGATGCCTATACTATGAAATTGAGGGGAGCAATTTATCTTCCTTATTGGAACCCGATCCGGAGACCGGATCCCAACCGGAAAATGAAAAGCGAAGGAAACGAAAACGAATGGAAACGTAAATTTTGCATCGAAATTTCGAATTGGAAAACAAAGCATTCGATAAAGCGAACAACGAATCGAATACAAAGGTATCGACAGCGAAGCAAATACTTACCGATATCAAAAGCTAATTAGATCGAAATAAAAGTAGCGAAGCAAAATAATCGAATACGAATCATAAAACGAAGCCAAACAAAATAATTAATCGAACTGAAACACATTCCGACATCCGTTGGAACCACAAAGTATATAAAACTTCTTGCGTTGGGAACCTAGACTATTCCAAAACTGGTATAATTTTTTTTTTCTTTCTTATGCATCTTTATTCAAACTAATGCAAATCAAATACAAATGATTTCCACTCTTGAAAATTCATCCTTATACAAATCTCAAATACTTAATCACATTCTTATATATCCATACAAGTTCCAAATCACCTTTTTATCCCAATTATTATCGAAATTTTGGCAGCATAACGGCTGCATTTGACCTAACCCAAATCAATCATATAATCATCAAAATCTACCGGACCCTCCGTCCGGGATCTCAGCATAACCAAACGCAAGCCTATTTCTAAAACACTTCAATAAATCACAATCAGTCAACTTCATCCAAACACAAACAAACACATTTCTAATCCTAACACTTCAATAATTCTCAATCGATCATACAAAATCTCAATCAATCCCATTCATAATTTAATACCATCATATTTCATATACAATTTATAATCCATGATCAAATCAAATCCCATTCCTAAACAAACTCATACATCCATAATTCATAACTCAATCCGAACACGATTAAAACATATTCAATACTCATTCACTATTTATATACAAATCCATTCATATTCACCTCAATGCAATATACAATTCCATAATGCACTTACATATTCCGATCTCATAATCATACACAAACTCAAATCCATACTTAATTTCAGCATTTATTTACAATCCGAAAAGAATACACTAACATCAAACTTTACACATAAATACAAAACATGCACAAATCGAACCGAAGTCGTGATCGTCTTCCATCCGATCTCCTGCTCGAAAATCTGGAGATGTGGATGAAAGAGGGAGTGAGCTTTCGCTCCGTGGATAACATATTTATACTCGAAAATAAGCAAAAATCATTTCGTAAAAATGTTTATCATTTCTAAACTTTTCTCAGTAGCAAGAATTTCAAAACTTAGTTCTTAGGCCTTTCAATTTATTCAAAACATTCTTAATCAATTTCCAAAACTCTCACGATTTCAAAACTCTTTTCTCTTATAACATAAATAATTTCAGAATCTTTCTTAATTTCTTATCTCAATTAAAACTTGTAACATTTTTCCAAACCATTCGGAAACAATAAAATTCGATGCTTTCTACGTTTCTCAATCCATTTGAAAACAATGAATTAAACCTTCGTACTATTTTTCGTAATTTCATAAATTTCTTTAATTCATCAAACATTTAAACTTGCAACACTTTTTTTTAAAAAAATATTCAAACTTAACCACTACTTTCTAACAAATTCCAAATAGTCAAAAAATCATAACTTTTCTTTATAACACTCCCAAAAATATTCGGAAATCAGATTTTGTTTTTCACACATTTGCCTAAATGATATTTTTATGAAATTTTCAAAGTATTCGGAAATCATCATTTTTCAAACACATTTATAAACAAAATTTTATAACCAATTCCGAGAGTATTCGGATATAACATCCTGTTACCCATTTGAGGGATAAAATTATGAATTACGAGAATTATTGAGAAATTAGAAAGTGCAATTCATGTTTATGCTAAATTTGACATGCACATTAATATGATTGTACATGCATTCATGACATTGAAGGAACACACGTGGTGTTGCTGGAGAGAAATAGCTGAAACTTAAAATAGTCTTTATGCCTTTGTTTTCATCGGAAACAATTTCTTTACCAAACCTCTTCTCTACTTCATCTACCGAAACTTGTTGGACCCCAAACTTTTGATGAAAATTAGAAATATTAAAATGAATTTAAGTGAGAAAGAAATTGGTGAGAAAATTATGAATTTAAAGAAATTTGATGAAAAAAAAAATTATGAGAAAAGAATTGTTTAATTTTGAGGACTTTGATATTTGAGTGAATTTATATGGATTATGAGAAGAAAGTGGATGAGTTGATTGAAATGAAGTTAAATAGCAAGAATTAAAAAGAAAAAGTGTGAAAATTTGAAGAATTTAGAAAGTTTGACTTTTGGAAATAAAATGTTTGACTTGAGAGTTGACTTTTTGATTTTGGGAGAATTTGATAAAATGATCTTCTGGAAACTTGTAGTTTATGTCAAGAGTTTTCTGTAGCCATAAAGTTTGATATTTTTTGATATCGGGAGTGAGAGTTATGATTAGTCAAAGTTCGTTTGAAGTTTGACTTTTTTAGAAAAAAGTTGACTTTTTGATTTAGGTCAAATTTGAGAAAATGATCAACATGAAAATTGTAGCCTCTGTCGAGAGCTTTTTGTGGACATAAAGTTTGCTATTTTTCGATGTCGGGATTCAGAGATATGAGTTTCTGAAGATATGCATTATTTTGAAAATGCTATTAAGAATAGATTTGTGTGTTCTATGCTTCGAGGCCACTCGTGGTATGCAATTAGTTTAAATTGGAGTAAGTAGTCTTCATGAAAGTTTTAGATGATGTTTTTATCTTTCCATTGATATAAAGTTTGCAATTTTTCAATATCGGGGCTAGGAGTTATGAGCGATTTAAAAATTGGAAGTCGTTTAGGAAAAACTATTTTGGACAAAATCTTTGATTGAGTTTTCAATCTCTTTTGAGACCTAATTTGATTTTGAGTTCTTCAGGAAAGTTGTAGAGCTTCCTTTGATCTTTTTATTGACACTAAATTTGTCAAATTCTGAGTTCGGGATCGAGAGATATGATTTTTGAAAATTTCGGTTTTGAAATTCCGATACTTTGTTTCTTTATTCGATCCCTTTCGTAATCTTTTGCTTATAATTCCTTCGTCCGATATCCGATTGATTTGATTCTTGAAGCGTTGGATTCCTAAGATAATTACGTTCATTTTTATGAAGAATTATGATTTTTAGGAGATTAAATGAAAAGAGATTGATTGAACCAAAGTGAGAGATTTGGTTATAGGTTATAAGATGGATAATTTTCTGAACATGGTTCGGTATTTTGCGAAATTCGGGAGCTGTACAACTCCGATTGAGTAGATTCTTGAGGGCAAATAAAGTTAAGATATAGGGATACAACTCTTATGAAGGGATCGAAATTTAATTTCATCCCTAAGATTGTTAATTTTTGGAATTAAATTCGCGCAATGTTCAGTCTCGGATTTTGTGAAGGTCCGATAGTATTTCGGCTATAACTTCTTTGTTTCTGATTCGAATTGAGCGCGGTCGGTGGCGTTGGATTCGTATGATCTATAGGAACAATTTTGAAGAAGAAAGTTTGTCCAAATTATTTCGTTTAGATGCTTGAAAACAGGACGCAAGTAGTCAGTTTTTCAAAATCCTGTGCAGGGGCAATGGTGGAAGATTGCTTAAATGGAGGGGCAATTGGGTAATTGGGCACTCATTAAATGAAACTCACTTATGGCTGTCGTTTTAACCAAAATAAAGCCACAAATTGGCTGGAGAATCACGATGATTCTGGAAACAAAAAGAAAAGTAGAAGGGAGAGGAAGAAATGAAGAAGAAGAAGGAGAAGCATGGACGGTTATGGAGAAAGAAGAGAAAGCATCATTGTTTTCGAATTTTTGAGGCTTTTAGCATGAGATTTCAAGTTGTTTTAAGAGCAAAGAGGAGGAAGAAGATGGAAGTTGTCCATTGAAGCTCAAAAATAACGAAAATGGTGGAAAAATGGTAAGTGAGAGAAAGTTGAGTTTTAAAATTTTTTATGAGTTTATGGTGTTAGATGGCTTGGAATGGTTATGGATTTAATTTATCGGTGATTAATTGAAGAGATTAGGCTATGATTGTGTTTAATTTTGGAAAATTTTGAATTGGGGATTATGCTCAAAATTGAAAATTGGGGTTTTGTGAAATTGTTGCTTTAGATGGCTTGAATTAGTGATGAATTTAAGATATCCTAAGTTAATTTTGATGTTTATGCTTTAGGTGAAGTTTAATTTGAAAAATTGTAAATTGGGGGTTTAGGCCAAATTAGAAATTTGATGATTTTGTGAATTAATGGTGTAGAATCATCAATAATAGTAGGAATTGGTGAAATATGAAATCAATTTTGAAAAAATTGTGATTTATGGTATTGAATTTGTATAAATTGGTTTAGGCCAATTTTGAAAATTGGAGATTTTCAAAATTAGAGATTGAAATAGCTTGAATATGTGAGGAATTGATGTTTTCTAAGCTCAATTTGAGTAATTAAGTTAAATATGATATTGAATTTGAGTGGATTGGTTTAGGTGCATTTTTGGAATTTGGGGATTTTGAAGGATTTTGGAAATTCATGATTTTGATAGCTTGATTTTATGTGGAATTAGTGTTTTCTAAGTTTAAATTGATGAATTATGACATTTATGAAGTTGAATTTGGATTAATTTGGTTTAGGAAATTTTAATGTGGAAGAAAGAAGGAGGCTTGGGAGCAATTGAGGCACAAAGCAAGTTGTTAGCATGGATATGAGGTGGGTAGTATATTTATATTTTGATTTATAAGCTATATGTGAATTTTTAAAATTAAAGAAAACAAAATTTGATTTTGATAAATTTATGTTGATAAAATGTTTGAAAAAGGATGTAAATGTTTGAAATTATGATTTCGAAGGGTTAAAATGAGTTTTAGAAAATGCAAGAATTATGAAATTCATGGTTTTCAAATTATTTGATTTATGATTTAAATGATTTCAAGAATTAGTGCATATATTGTGATGAATTTGATGAATATGTGATTTAAGTGAATTGCATTCGATTTGTTATATGAATTCATGTGGATATATGTTTGTGTCATTTATGACACATTATGATGATATGATATGAAAATTTTAAAGAAAATCAAGATTTTGAAAAGTGCCTTCGGGCAATATGAAATTCCGTTTTGCTTATGTGCTATGTGGGTTTGGTCAGTCCTTTTGTGAGTCGAGGTACTCGCCTCTACTTGTTAAAGCCTTCTCGGCTGCCCGCAAGAGGCAATGGAGTTCCGATTACAGACTCCCTTCACGGCTACACTGAACCGCTATGCGGGAAAGTGTAGTACGTCCTGTTAGGACCGAAACCAAACCATTTTGAAATGTTATGTGCTTTTTGCTTTTGTTCATATTTGTGATGCATTGAAAATGTGTTGCATTCATGTATGCATGATTTGGAATGATTTGAGAATTTGAATGAGAAATTGAGCTTTGAAATCGAGAAATTTTTTGGAAATTAGTAATAAAGAATTTGAAAAGGTGGAAAGTTGAAGAAATAAGTTTTTGTTGAAAGATTTGCAAAATAACAAATGTTGTGAGAAATGTTTTCGCTTATGTTTTAATTTATAAATATATTATCCACGAGCTTCCGAGCTCACCCCCCTTTCATCCTCATCTCCAGGTTTCGTGCAGGAGATCGGATGAAAGAGTATCAAGACGTTTGATTCGATTTTGTATTATTTGGATTTTTGTGCAAATTGAGATTTTGGTATTAAGATTGAATATGGCGAATTGCCATGTATGTATATGATTTATGAAGTTTGTATGAAATTGTGTATATTAGGTTGATGTAAAAGAATGAAGAGGTCGATGTACGGAGTTTGAATTCTGTGATTGTAAATGATTTTGAAAATTGTATATGAAATTGTGTATGATTTTGAGAAAATATATTGTTAATTGATATGGGAATTTGATTGAAGTGTTTAGAACTAAGATTGCGCTTGTTTGCTGGTGTTTGGATTCCGGACGGGAGAGTCCGATGATTATGGATTTTGTGATATTAGAAGTGTGTTTTTCCTTGCATAAATTTTTGGGATAGGATAAATGCAGCTGTTATGCTGCCGAATTTTTCGTTAGAAAATAAATTGGAAAAGAAGAAAAATAAAATTTAAACGTTTGAAAGATGGATTTATGAGATTAGTATTAATATTAAGAAGATTGGTGATGATTTGAATGTGATTGAGTAAAGAGAAAAGGACTGAATAAAAGAAAAAAAATTTATACCGGTTTCGGATGGTTAGTCTAGGTAATCCAACGTGATAAGTTTTCTATACTTTGTGTTTTTCCGGGATGTCGAAATGTGTTTCCGTTCGATACATTCGTTATTCCGATTTGGTTTTCAATTTCGATTTGCATTCGCTTTACGTTTCGGTATGTTTATTTGATTTGCTTTCGCTACATTCACTCCGATTTGCTTCTACCGATTCTGTATTCGCTTCGTCTATGTTTCTGTTTCGGTTGGGATCCGGTTTCCGGATCGGGTCCCAACATAGATGGTATCAGAGTCCAGTATTATGATCATACTTGGGAGGAAGTGTTTGTTCAGAGTTTTAATGAATAGGATTGCATTAGTGAGCGAGTGAGAGAGTGATAAAGATGGAAATGGTATTTCATGCATGATGTGAAGAACCTAGTGGATTGTTTGATTAAGGTGATGAGTGATGATTGATTAGAAGAAAGTGTTAAGGGCAATTGAGAGGAGAATTTCATGATGAAATGGGAAGAATTGACTTTAGTTATACATGTGTGAGTCGAATTAAGAAATACTTGAAGGATAAGATTAATTGATATGAAGGTATGTCATGAAATATTTGGCAAATTAAATTTGGATGAATTATTTTCGAATATGCATATGTAAGATGCAATTAAGGGATACTTGAAAGATGACACAACTTGAGTTTATATCTATATATGTAAGGCATATTGAATTGTGGATATAGTGAAGTGATATAATAGTGAATGTGGTGTACTTGATATAAGAAGTAAGTTAAGAATGTGTATGATGAGGAAATTAGATAAGAAAAGTGACTATGATCTTTTGGAAAGAAATCAACTAAGAGAATGTGTTACTTGATGATTTACTACGTATGAATTTCGAGGACGAAATTCTTTTAAGAGGGGGAGAAATGTTGGACCCCGAACTTTTGATGAAAATTAGAAATATTAAAATGAATTTAAGTGAGAAAGAAATTGGTGAGAAAATTATGAATTTAAGTGAGAAAGAAATTTGATGAAAAAAAAAATTATGAGAAAAGAATTGTTTAATTTTGAGGACTTTGATATTTGAGTGAATTTATATGGATTATGAGAAGAAAGTGGATGAGTTGATTGAAATGAAGTTAAATAGCAAGAATTAAAAAAAAGTGTGAAAATTTGAAGAATTTAGAAAGTTTGACTTTTGGAGATAAAATGTTTGACTTGAGAGTTGACTTTTTGATTTTGGGAGAATTTGATAAAATGATCTTCTGGAAACTTGTAGTTTATATCAAGAGTTTTCTGTAGCCATAAAGTTTGATATTTTTCGATATCGGAAGTGAGAGTTATGATTAGTCAAAGTTTGTTTGAAGTTTGACTTTTTTAGGAAAAAGTTGACTTTTTGATTTGGGTCAAATTTGAGAAAATGATCAACATGAAAATTGTAGCCTCTGTTGAGAGCTTTTTGTGGACATAAAGTTTGCTATTTTTTGATGTCGGGATTCAGAGATATGAATTTCTGAAGATATGCTTTGTTTTGAAAATGCTATTAAGAATAGATTTGTGTGTTTTATGCTTCGAGGCCACTCGTCGTATAGAATTAATTTGAATTGGAGTAAGTGGTCTTCATGAAAGTTTTAGATGATGTTTTTATCTTTCCATTGATATAAAATTTGCAATTTTTCGATATCGGGGCTAGGAGTTATGAGCAATTTAAAAATTGGAAGTCATTTAGGAAAAACTGTTTTGGACAAAATCTTTGATTGAGTTTTCAACCTCTTTTGAGACCTAATTTGATTTTGAGTTCTTCAGGAAAGTTGTAGAGCTTCCTTTGATCTTTTTATTGACACCAAATTTGTCAAATTATGTGTTCGGGATCGAGAGATATGATTTTTGAAAAGTTCAGTTTTGAAGTTCCGATACTTTGTTTCTTTATCCGATCCCTTTCGTAATCTTTTGCTTATAATTCCTTCGTCCGATATCTGATTGATTTGATTCAGAGATAATTACGTTCATTTTTATGAAGAATTATGATTTTTAGGAGATTAAATGGAAAGAGATTGATTGAACCAAAGTGAGAGATTTGGTTATAGGTTATAAGATGGATAATTTTCTGAACATGGTTCGGTATTTTGCAAAATTCGGGAGCTGTACAACTCCGATTGAGTTGATTCTTAAGGGAAAATAACGTTAAGATATAGGGCTACAACTCTTATGAAGGGATCGAAATTTAATTTCATCCTTAAGATTGTTAAGTTCTGGAATTAAATTTGTGTATTGTTCAGTCTCGGATTTTGTGAAGGTCCGATAGTATTTCGGCTATAACTTCTTCGTTTCTGATCCGAATTGAGCGCGGTTGGTGTCGTTGGATTTGTATGATCTAGAGGAACAATTTTGAAGAAGAAAGTTTGTCCAAATTATTTCGTTTAGATGCTTGCAAATAGGACGCAAGTAGTCAATTTTTCAAAATCCTGTGCAGGGGCAATGGTGGAAGATTGCTTAAATGGAGGGGCAATTGGGTAATTGGCCACTCATTAAATGAAACTCACTTATGGCTGTCGTTTTAACCAAAATAAGGCCACAAATTGGCTGGAGAATCACGATGATTCTGGAAACAAAAAGAAAAGAAGAAGGGAGAGGAAGAAATGAAGAAGAAGAAGGAGAAGCATGGACGGTTATGGAGAAAGAAGAGAAAGCATCACAGTTTTTGAATTTTTGAGGCTTTTAGCATGAGATTTCAAGTTGTTTTAAGAGCAAAGAGGAGGAAGAAGATGGAAGTTGTCCATTGAAGCTCAAAAATAACGAAAATGGTGGAAAAATGGTAAGTGAGAGAAAGTTGAGTTTTGAATTTTTTATGAGTTTATGGTGTTAGATGGCTTGGAATGGTTATGGATTTAGTTTATCTATGATTAATTGAAGAGATTAGGCTATGATTGTGTTTAATTTTGGAAAATTTTGAATTGGGGATTATGCTCAAAATTGAAAATTGGGGTTTTGTGAAATTGTTGCTTTAGATGGCTTGAATTAGTGATGAATTTAAGATATCCTAAGTTAATTTTGATGTTTATGCTTTAGGTGAAGTTTAATTTGAAAAATTGTAAATTGGGGGTTTAGGCCAAATTAGAAATTTGAAGATTTTGTGAATTAATGGTGTAGAATCATCAATAATAGTAGGAATTGGTGAAATATGAAATCAATTTTGAAGAAATTGTGATTTATGGTATTGAATTTGTATAAATTGGTTTAGGCCAATTTTGAAAATTGGGGATTTTCAAAATTGGAGATTGAAATAGCTTGAATATGTGAGGAATTGATGTTTTCTAAGCTCAATTTGAGTAATTAAGTTAAATATGATATTGAATTTGAGTGGATTGGTTTAGGTGCATTTTTGAAATTTGGGGATTTTGAAGGATTTTGAAAATTCATGATTTAGATAGCTTGATTTTATGTAGAATTAGTGTTTTCTAAGTTTAAATTGATGAATTATGACATTTATGAAGTTGAATTTGGATTAATTTGGTTTAGGAAATTTTAATGTGGAAGAAAGAAGGAGGCTTGGGAGCAATTGAGGCACAAAGCAAGTTGTTAGCATGGATATGAGGTGGGTAGTATATTTATATTTTGATTTATAAGCTATATGTGAATTTTTTAAAATTAAAGAAAATAAAATTTGATTTTTGATAAATTTATGTTGATAAAAATGTTTGAAAAAGGATGTAAATGTTTGAAATTATGATTTCGAAGGGTTAAAATGAGTTTTAGAAAATGCAAGAATTATGAAATTCATGGTTTTCAAATTATTTGATTTATGATTTAAATGATTTCAAGAATTAGTGCATATATTGTGATGAATTTGATGAATATGTGATTTAAGTGAATTGCATTCGATTTGTTATATGAATTCATGTGGATATATGTTTGTGTCATTTATGACACATTATGATGAAAATTTTAAAGAAAATCAAGATTTTGAAAAGTGCCTTCGGGCAATATGAAATTCCGTTTTGCTTATGTGCTATGTGGGTTTGGTCAGTCCTTTGTGAGTCGATTACCTTGTCTCTACTTGTTAAAGCCTTCTCTCGGCTGCCCGCAAGAGGCAAAGGAGTTCCGATTACGGATTCCCTTCACGGCTACACTGAACCGCTATGCAGGAAAGTGTAGTACGTCATGTTCACATTTGCCGCAGGATCGCTTGCGAGATCATGCAAGACATCCGTTAGGACTGAAACCAAACCATTTTGAAATGTTATGTGCTTTTTGCTTTTGTTCATATTTGTGATGCATTGAAAATGTGTTGCATTCATGTATGCATGATTTGGAATGATTTGAGAATTTGAATGAGAAATTGAGCTTTGAAATCGAGAAATTTTTTGGAAATTAGTAATAAAGAATTTGAAAAGGTGGAAAGTTGAAGAAATAAGTTTTTGTTGAAAGATTTGCAAAATAACAAATGTTTTGAGAAATGTTTTCGCTTATGTTTCAATTTATAAATATATTATCCACGAGCTTCCGAGCTCACCCCCCTTTCATCCCCATCTCCAGGTTTCGTGCAGGAGATCGGATGAAAGAATATCAAGACGTTTGATTCGATTTTGTATTATTTGGATTTTTGTGCAAATTGAGATTTTGGTATGAAGATTGAATATGGCGAATTGCCATGTATGTATATGATTTATGAAGTTTGTATGAAATTGTGTATATTAGGTTGATGTAAAAGAATGAAGAGGTCGATGTACGGATTTTGAATTCTGTGATTGTAAATGATTTTGGAAATTGTATATGAAATTGTGTATGATTTTGGGAAAATATATTGTTAATTGATATGGGAATTTGATTGAAGTGTTTAGAACTAAGATTGCGTTTGTTTGCTAGTGTTTGGATTCCGGACGGGAGAGTCCGATGATTCTGGATTTTGTGATATTAGAAGTGTGTTTTTCCTTGCAGAAAATTTTGGGATAGGATAAATGCAGCCGTTATGCTGCCGAATTTTCGTTAGAAAATAAATTGGAAAAGAAGAAAAATAAAATTTAGACGTATGAAAGATGGATTTATGAGATTGGTATTAATGTTAAGAAGTTTATTATGATTTGAGTGCGATTTGGGATTTGTATGAGTATCCAAGCATATGATGATTTTGTATGTAATGAAATAAAGTGATTAAGAATGAAAAGACAAGGAATAAGAAAAAAAATTTTTTTACCGGGTTTGGATAGTCTAAGTTTCCAACGCGATTAGTTTCCTATTCTTCATGTTTGCAACGGATGTCGATGCTTGTTCAGGTTGATTAATTCGTTCGCTTTGTATTTGATTCGATTCGCATTCGATTCTGAATTATGTTTGTTTTCGGTTTCCGCTTTCCGGTTGGGATCCGGTTCCCGGATCGGGTCCCAACAAAACTTGTGCTATTGATTTCACTCTCACCTGCTGGAGATTTTATGGAACCAAGTAAGTTATTCTATGTTATTTCTGTAGTGGAAATATATACATGCATGATGGAGGTTTCGGTGAGGATTGAATTAACTGAAGATTTACAAACCATGGATATGTTGTTTTTATTGCATGTTTGAGAAACCATATTGTTGAACCGTGATTTTGATGATGACTATTGTTAAAGATGAATACATGCATGAGAAGGTAAAGCAGTAAAGTTTCGGTGAATGCATGTGCTAAATGCCTTAGAGGAGGAGTTGAATTTGTGAATGTGGGAAAAATGCAGAAACTTGGAATTTGCATGTATGAGAATCGGATGGTGGTGTTTTAGTGCAAATCTGGATTTTTGAATTGTATGTGTATTGATGAGATAAAAATGAGTTAGAAGAATTATTTGAATGTTATTGAGTTAATTGATGTGAGAAAGTGAAGTCTGGGTTTGAAATCTGGAAAAAAAGAAATTGGGGAAGACGAGTTTCAGAACCAGACGTCGCGACTTATTCTTTTTTGTACGTCGCGACGTGTGACTCATTCCTATTTGCACGTTGCGACTTGTCTTTTTGTACATCGCAACGTGGGATTAATTTCACGCCGCAACATAGGAGACCCCCCTTGAACTTGTCGCGGCGAACGTTGCAAAAATCCTGAGAAAAACTGAATTCTGGGCTGTTCGTCGCGACGTCACTTTTTGTCCTCGTCACGACGAGCAACCCCTCCTTCGACTGCTTGAACATGCTTTCGTATTTTGACCATAACGTTCTCTATACTGATCCAAATTGAGTGCTTTTTGATTTTATGTAAACTAGAGACATAGGGCTACAACTTTTATGAAGAAATGGAGCTTTAATTCTATCTCTAAGAGTTTCAATTTTTGGTTGAAAGTTGAGGTATGAATTTTGCTGGAACTTATGAACCGCCTAGAATATTTTGAGGATATCTTTTGGTATACTGATCCAAATTAAATGATTTTATTGTCTTTAGAAAGCTAAGAAATGGGAGAACAACTTTAAAGAAGGAAGTTTTGTCTAATTTGGTCATTTAACTTATCTAATTTAGTATGGAAAGTTGACCTGAATATGTTTTATAGGAAAAATCCGAAGTGGTCAATGAAGCTATGAAATTATTTGACATTGTTTGGTCCAATTCAATTGTAATTATACATGGTATTAATGAGGATTTGATATCTGAATGTTTCGATAAGGATCGCGTCTTTATACCCCGGAATTGTCATTGAACATACATTGTGCATACATTCTATACATTGATATTTTTATAAAAGAACCACTTGTGTATTTGTGCAAAATGTGATATTTGTGAATGTGTTTTGTATATTTTAGAGGAGCACATCAGACGCCAATCGGACATTGCCGAACCATCCAGGCAATATCTTATTGGAGCGTACTGTGAGTCAACCTAGATGATTTCTTAGGATTGATCTGATTTGATTTGTTTACATTTCCAACATTATTAAACTGTTTGCGATTTGTTATGAATTATGAATTTTAAATTGTCCGAGGAGATCTATATTCGGGAATGTATTGGAAATGCTTTGATTGTGGTTTTGAGTGCTATGAAATTCTGTATGATATGTGAATCCTCAACGAAAGTTGAATGCCGGACTTAGGTCTGATGATTATGAGTTTCTGATTAAACATCATATGTGATTGTCTGATATTTGAATGTCGGACTTAGGTCCGATGATTATGAGTTTCTGATTGAATATCATATGTGATTGTCTGATATGGCATAATCAGTATTTGATGCATGTCATAAATGCATGCTCAGATAAAGGCGTTGTGACTTGAGTAGCCAGTATGAAGCGCTTCCACGTAGAGCTTTGCTTCGTGATATATGTGTGTTCAAGTAGAGCTATGCTCCGTGATTCTGTTCTGACTGAGCCCTATGGGCTAGTATTTGTATAAGTATGTGATAGGCACTCAGTCACAACAATAAGAACGAATGTGAGTCTCATGCATATAGCATTCATATAAGACTGTAATTCATGAATGATTTGCAAAACTGAAGCGAGTGTAAATTGATATGAACTATTGCTATACGTGGCTACGTGAATTGTGTGATCACATGAGATGCCGTGTTATATGAAAATCAGGAATAAATATATGATTTGGATGAATATTTGTGATATATGTGATGTGTATGTGTAATCCGGTGAAATCATCAATGATGGTTCACTCATTGAGTTGCAAAACTCATCAAAAATTGTAATGTGACTTTTCAGGTTCTGAGGAATTATTTCAGCTAGGCTAAATGAAGTATAGCCACTGAGGTCTGATATGGATTAGGGGTCGGGATCAGTTTGCACCTGCACATGTCTTCATTGACTTTATTTTTGAATTATGTTCATTAAGATTTGTACAAAGTGTATGTAAACGATTTGGTAATGAAATGACTTTATGGTTTCAAGTGTTTTGTATTTGAAATGGGCCCAACTTTAAAGTTGAATACTAATGTTTGTAAAGATTGTAGCTTAGAAATGGAAATGTTTTCAAATGACATGGGCCCAATTTGATTAGTTTTTTCTACTTGCATGTTCCTTATTTTAAAGAAACAAAAGTTTTGTAATGAATTTTGACTGAATGATCGTTCTAGCATGCCACCCTTGTGGGGTACATACTCGGATATCACCATGGATGTCGGGTACGTGTCTTGTGAGAGTGGGGTGTTACATTTTTGCATCAGAGCCCAGATTTAGTATCTTACATGGGCAGTTTTTGACATATGTGTTAAGTTACATGCATTTCATTCATGTCATAGCAGGTAGTAGCAACTGATCCCTAGTCTGAGTTGCAGTTATATGAGTCACATACATGAGCATTTGTTAAGTGTTTGAATTGATGGAAGTAGTGGGAAGAATGATGATCTACCTGACTATGAGAAAATGAAAGTTTGTGGATATTTAGAAAAGGAAAATAGTATATGGTTAGATATGACAAATAATGATGTAATGTATTTGTAGTGGTAGTTGTATTATGGAATACGATATCAATATTGTACTGTGGTAATATATCCCCGAATGTGAGATAGATGTGAATGCATTGTCATGGATTGATTAAGGAAAGTAATGATATAAAGATAAATGATGAGATTTAAAGCATACAAACCGAGTTGAAAGAAAATAAATAAATAAATAAATAATTTCTATGACTTTGAAAGGTCAAACTTGGACTTGAAATGGGTGTCGGATAAATGTGATATGAGTTATGATTCACTATAAGAATATGTTGGTGGAATTGCGATCAGGATTTTAGGATGATAAGTCCGAATTGATGGTGAAAATACGTATGTATGACGATATAATGGTAATTGGATGATGAGATAAAAATAGTGAGAATTATAAAAGTTGTCATGGTTTGGTTAAATTGTTATTTTGTGAGCACATATTAAGAATGGGATTACTATGACAAGTGTGAGAATCGAGCACATAAGAATTATATGTGTGGAGAGGATATAAGAAGCAATCTATAGGATATGAATAAATATTTAGTCATAGTTCCCATAATTTAACATCTATGATGAATTAGAGTAATGAATGAAAGTGCTTATGGTTATCGATCGGGGATAGATTGAGAGTGTTAAAGATGATATTGTGTGTGATGAAATCAAGGAAAAGAAGAAGGGCAAGATTGTGGCATAGTTCCCACAACCGAGGTTAGGCAAAAAAAAGAAAAAAAAAGAGAAGAGATAAGTGTTTTCCTAAATCAAATGAGATTAAGATATTCTGAGCATAAGTTGTTAATTAGTGAATTGTTTTAAATACATCTCTAGATGAGATGTGATGTTTATGAATAGTTGAAATGACCTTTTGGGGTACTAAGAATGTTTGATAAGCAATGATGGGAATAGTTGATTGATAAGGATTAGATGAACAATATAGTTGATCGTAGTAAGAAATCTTCTTTGCTAGAAGAAGTTCACCGAATATAGTTAAGTTGACCTAATGGTTTACTTTTAAGAATGAATGAAAACGGAATAAATTAAAAGAAGAACATTGGAGTTCTATGCCCAATGAAGACTTAAGTATAAGATGTAAAATATGCTATTATGAATGTATGCATTTTGTTTGAGGTAAAGTATCCAACTATGTGATTGGATTTTTGAATTTGAGGTGACACCCTTGCTAATGTGAGGAGAACTTAGGCCACATTATATTATGTGAAACTACGTTCGGGGAATACACAAGTGATTTGATGAGTGTGTTGCCAACTCAGGAAGTTAAATTTGTGAATGTATTGAAACAAGAGGAGAAACTAGTAAGAAAGGTTCAACATTATGTCAATGTGAAATCAGAGGAAATAGTAGGAGTGGAAGGATCTTTCGAGAAAATAAGTCAATTGAGAAATTAACAAAAATATGAGATAATATTACGTCATTGGGGAATTAAGTGCGTAAGGAATTACGAGAACTAATGATGGGTACATAGAGTTTTGGCAATATTTGTTAGAGTTAACTACACCCCTGAAAGTGTCATAGTATTGAAGAATAAAGTGATCCAATTTTGTTTGGATCAGTTAGTGGTTGTTATCATAGATAATATTTTGAATGTATTCGAAGAGTTGAAAAGAATATTTTGATTACTTAAGAAAATCTGTGGTTTCGAATATATGTATGAAATTCTGTCTGTGCATTAAAGTGAAGCTATGTGTAGCATATTTTGTTATTCGATGCATATCATATAATGCATGTTCTGATAAAGGTGTTGTGATCAGAGTAGCCAGTTTAAAAGAGCTTTAAGCTCAGAATTCTGCACGTAGAGCTTTGCTCCGTGATTTTTGTTTCTAACTGAGCCTAATGGTCAGTACCTTTATCTGTATCGGAAAGGCACTTGATCACAACAAATAGTATCGAATTTGGAGATTTTGTATTATGCAATGAGGTTCCACATCAGAAATTAAGATGCACTGTGTTGCAGCATACCAAACTGATTTTTGTATGCATAGAGACAATTAGTCGCATGAGTTGAATGGTTGACATATGATTTGAAATTTGTTGTAATAGCCATTGCTTTGAAAGCTTGGAGACACTATTGGTGTAGTGAAACATTTTGGATTTTTTATTCAGATAAATAAAGTTTGAGGTATTTATTGAGTTTGAAATAATTTTTTTACGAGACTGCGACAATAGACAGAAGTATCGAAGGACTATGGGTATTCAAATGAATGCTAATTTGGTAAAACTAGTGTACATATTTGTTGCTTGACCAGAAAATTCAATAAAGGAATAGTACAAATTCAGATATTGTGGTTACTAAATCTAGTGCAATGAAGAGCATAGAATATTGAGTTGACTTTTGGGCAAATCAAAGTACTATTAGCAAACGAATGTAAAATCAATTTTGCATGAGCAGATTGGCAAAGCCCAACTTGAGGATTCAGAAATTATGAATTTTATTGAGGAAATTGGAAGTCGATAATGAATATGAATTTTGAGTTGAACAGGAAAAGAGTACCATGTGATTGTAATATGAAGTTTCTGTGCACAATAAAGATGATTGAGTAAAAGATTGTCAGAGATAGCATAAATAATAGCCTATGCTATACATCCTGGTAGGTATACGATGAAATAATGTCGATGGCTATCGATGTAAAAACAAATGGTCACAAGAAATTGTTGCCAACAATCTTAACTGTTGGAGATACGTTTAAAGGTTATATTTTGGAGTTCATAGATACATAAGGTCAATGCTTAGTTATAATTGACTTGAAGCATAACAATCAATATCACAGTGATATCATTCGAAGCTCATATGAGGTGTTATGCGACCTAAAGAGTCGACTGCCTTTATACTTGGGTGAATAAGGCCTAAAAATATATTAAAGCCAAAAGTGACAGGAGATATTGATGATAAGTGAAATTGATGCGTGGTAGAAATTAAGTAACTTAAGAAAAACGATTGAATTAGGTGAATCAACACCAAAGATTGGAATAAAGTGAGTTAGACACATGAGTTAAATGTATTCAAACAAAAGAGATATGAAATAACAAGCAAGAGATGAATTGTTTTTGACAGTAACACCTTGCCAAGGTGTACTTAAGATAGGAAAAAGGGTGAGTTAACCCGACATAAAATTGTCCATAGGAAAGTTTTGTGAAAAAAAAAGGGGACTATTAACATAAGTTTGTAACCCCAACAAAGAGGACTTATATGCATTAAGTATGATGTGTGAGTATGATAAGAAATCGTGATATGATCTGATCCAGATGTATTGTGGAACTAGAAGTGAAAATTTTGAATGATCTGAAATATATTGAGGAGACAAACAAGATTGTGTGATATCTGAATAAGTAACGAAAAAATCGATTGATTCCATTGACTATAGTCAAGTAAAAGAAATTATTCGAGTGATAGTGCCAAAAGGGAAAAGGTAGAGCGTATGATGAAAACACTTACCCCTACTTGTTTGATTAATCAGGTAAGAATTTCGAGGATGAAATTTTTGTTAGGAGGGGAGAATTGTAACATCCCGTTATCCATGTGAGGGATAAAATTGTGAATTACGAGAATTATTGAGAAATTAGAAAGTGCAATTCATGTTTATGCTAAATTTCACATACATATTTTTGCACATTAATATGATTGTACATGCATTCATGACATTTTCCGGGTATAATTGAGTTGTTAATGTGATTAAAATATGTTTTTGGCAATTTTGGTATTATTTAGGATATTTTGGAATTATTTAGTGAAAATTTAGATAAATATTGGTTTATGGGCCAATTATAAAGTGACAAGTGGAAAAAATTATGTGTGACATGTGGACCTATAGCTATGAAACAAATGGAAGAGTGCATGTGGGAGCCTTGCATGTTGACACATGGCCCACATGGAAGGAACACACGTGGTGTTGCTGGAGAGAAATAGCTGAAACTTAAAATAGTCTTTATGCCTTTGTTTTCATCGGAAACAATTTCTTTACCAAACCTCTTCTCTACTTCATCTACCGAAACCTGTGCTATTGATTTCACTCTCACCTGCTGGGGATTTTATGGAACCAAGTAAGTTATTCTATGTTATTTCTGTACTGGAAATATATACATGCATGATGGAGGTTTCGGTGAGCATTGAATTAATTGAAGATTTACAAACCATGGATATGTTGTTTTTATTGCATGTTTGAGAAACCATATTGTTGAACCGTGATTTTGATGATGACTATTGTTAAAGATGAATACATGCATGAGAAGGTAAAGCGAGAGTTTGGTGAATGCATGTGCTAAATGCCTTAGAGGAGGAGTTGAATTTGTGAATGTGGGAAAAATGCAGAAACTTGGAATTTGCATGTATGAGAATCGGATGGTGGTGTTTTAGTGCAAATCTGGATTTTTGAATTGTATGTGTATTGATGAGCTAAAAATGAGTTAGAAGAATTGTTTGAATGTTATTGAGTTAATTGATGTGAGAAAGTGAAGTCTGGGTTTGAAATCTGAAAAAAAAAAAAAGAAATTGGGGAAGACGAGTTTCAGAACCAGACGTCGCGACTTATTCTTTTTTGTACGTCGCGACGTGTGACTCATTCCTATTTCCACGCCGCGATGTGTCTTTTTGTATGTCGCGACGTGGGATTAATTGCACGCCGCAACATAGGAGACCCCCCCTTGAACTCGTCGTGGCGAACGTTGCAAAAATCTCAAGAAGAACTGAATTCTGGGCTGTTCGTCGTGACGTCACTTTTTGTCCTCATCGCGACGAGCAACCCCTCCTTCGACTGCTTGAACATGCTTTCGTATTTTGACCATAAATTTCTCTATACTGATCCAAATTGAGTGCTTTTTGATTTTCTATAAACTAGAGACATAGGGCTACAACTTGTATGAAGAAATGAAGTTTTAATTCTGTCTCTAAGAGTTTCAATTTTTGGTTGAAAGTTGAGGTATGAATTTTGCTGGAACTTATGAACCGCCTAGAATAATTTGAAAATATCTCTTGGTATACTGATCCAAATTAAATGATTTTGGTGTCTTTAGAAAGATAAGAAATGGGAGAACAACTTTACAGAAGAAAGTTTTGTCTAATTTGGTCATTTACCTTATCTAATTTAGTATGGAAAGTTGACCTGAATATGTTTTATAGGAAAAATCCGAAGTGGTCAATGAAGCTATGAAATTATTTGACATTGTTTGGTCCAATTCAATTGTAATTATACATGGTATTAATGAGGATTTGATATCTGAATGTTTTCAATAAGGATCGCGTCTTTATACCCCGGAATTGTCATTGAATATGCATTGTGCATACATTCTATACATTGATATTTTTATAAAAGAACCACTTGTGTATTTGTGCAAAATGTGATATGTTTGAATGTGTTTTGTATATTTTAGAGGAGCACATCGGACGCCAATCGGACATTGCCGAACCATCTAGGCAATAGCTTATTGGAGCGTACTATGAGTCAACCTAGATGATTTCCTAGGATTGATCTGATTTGATTTGTTTACATTTCCAACATTATTAAACTGTTTGCGATTTGTTATGAATTATGGATTTTAAATTGTCCGAGGAGATCTATATTAGGGAATGTATTGGAAATGCTTTGATTGTGGCTTTGAGTGCTATGAAATTCTGTATGATATGTGAATCCTCAACGAAAGTTGAATGCCGGACTTAGGTCTGATGATTATGAGTTTCTGATTAAACATCATATGTGATTGTCTGATATTTGAATGTCGGACTTAGGTCCGATGATTTTGAGTTTTTGATTGAATATCATATGTGATTGTCTGATATGCATAATCAGTATTTGATGCATGTCATAAATGCATGCTCAGATAAAGGCGTTGTGACTTGATTAGCCAGTATGAAGAGCTTCCACATAGAGCTTTGCTCCGTGATATATGTGTGTGCACGTAGAGCTATGCTCCGTGATTCTGTTCTGACTGAGCCTTATGGGCTAGTATTTGTATAAGTATGTGATAGGCACTCAGTCACAACAATAAGAACGAATGTGAGTCTCATGCATATAGCATTCATATAAGACTGTAATTCATGAATGATTTGCAAAACTGAAGCGAGTGTAAATTGATATGAACTGTTGCTATACGTGGCTACGTGAATTGTGTGATCACATGAGATGCCGTGTTATATGAAAATTAGGAATAAATATATGATTTGGATGAATATTTGTGATATATGTGATGTGTATGCGTAATTCGGTGAAATCATCAATGATGGTTCACTCATTGAGTTGCAAAACTCATCAAAAATTGTAATGTGGCTTTTCAGGTTCTGAGGAATTATTTCAGCTAGGCTAAATGGAGTATAGCCACTGAGGTCTGATATGGATTAGGGGTCGGGATCAGTTTGCACCTGCACATGTCTTCATTGACTTTATTTTTGAATTATGTTCATTAAGAATTGTACAAAGTTTATGTAAACGATTTGGTAATGAAATGACTTTATGGTTTCAAGTGTTTTGTATCTGAAATGGGCCCAACTTTAAAGTTGAATACTAATGTTTGTAAAGATTGTAGCTTAGAAATGGAAATGTTTTCAAATGACATGGACCCAATTTGATTAGTATTTTCTACTTGCATGTTCCTTATTTTAAAGAAACAAAAGTTTTGTAATGAATTTTGACTGAATGATCGTTCTAGCATGCCACCCTTATGGGGTACATACTCGGATATCACCATGGATGTCGGGTACGTGTCTTGTGAGAGTGGGGTGTTACATTTATCCCAAAATTTTCAAATATTTTCATAAACTATGGTTTATAAGTAATTCCAAAAGTATTTGGAAAATCCTAAATTTTCAAACCTTTACAGAAACTATAGTTTAGAAACACTTTCAAAACTATTTGGAAATTTTCAAACCTTTACATAAACTTTATAACAATTTCAAAAGCAATTAGAAGTCAAAATCTTTCAATCATTTTCATATACAATATTGCGCAAATAATTTCCAAAAGTATTATGAAATCCTAATTTTCAAACATTTCCATAAACAATACTTTCTAAACACTTTCAAAAATAGTCAGAAATCATAAATTTTCAAACACTTTCATAAACGATATTTTTATAACAATTTCAAAAGCTTTTGGAAGTCTTAGGTTTTCAAACACTTTCAAATATCAAAGGATGCAACATTTATAGGAATGATTAAAACATTCAAACATAATGAATTTAACAATAATTTCTACTTAATCAAAACCTTCGAAATCAAAGAATGTACCGACTTTCATAGTTTATCAAAACAGTCATAAACAAAGAATTTCAGAAGTTTTCTTACTTTATCACAATCATTTTAAACGAATAACTTTAATCATTCGAAAATCATAATTTCAAACATTAATCATAATTTTTCAAGCATTTATATAAACAAGAATTTCTCAAAAACCCAATATTTGCTTTCTTAAATTTTAAAAAACTCATATATAGCTTATAAATCAAAATATAAATATGAAACCCACCTCGAATCGATGCTTGCATCTTGTCCTAATCATCAATTTCTCCAATCCTTTCTTCTTCCTTCCAAATTAAAATTTTCTTTTTCTCCTCCATTTTCGAATTTATCAAGCTCCAAAGGAAGCCATCTTCTTCTTGCTTCCTTCCCCTTTGAAAAACATCGAAATCCTCTAGGAAACCCCAAAAAATTGAACCCATATGCAGCTGTCTTCTTCTTCTCCTTTGCCATCTCCACCGAATCTCTCCTCTCTTTCTCTCTATCGTTTCTTCTTCTCTTCTTCTGCTTATTTTCGACTTTCTGCTGCTTCTTTTCTCTCCAAAACGACAGCAGCTCTTGGTGTCTCATTTAAGGAGAAAAAAGGAACAACAAGCCCTTACATATAAGCCTAAACCTTAACCCTTTTAAGTGATGTTCCAAATCTGCCCCTGCACATTTCATTTTAAAAATAGCCATCTTGTTTCCAAATTTTGGACAGGTAAATAACATAATTTGGCAAAACTTTCTTCTTGAAAAATGTTTCTCGATGTCTTACGTTTCCAACGCCACTGAAAACGCTCAAATCGGTTCAGAAACGAAGAAGTTATGGCCAAAATACGCGTTCAGCTCATTATAATCCGAGACTGAACAATAACTCAACTTCAATCCAAAAATTTACAATCTTATGAACTAAATTGGAATTCGATCCCTTCACATGATTTATAGAACCATGTCTCAATTTTATTTTACAAAAATAATCGGTTCAATTGGATCTCTATAGCTCCCGAATTTTACAAAATACTGAACCATGTTCAGAAAATTATCTAACTCATAACCTTTAACCAACCCTCTCACTATAGTTCAATCAATCTCTTTCCATTTAATCTCCTAAAGATCATAATTACTCATGAAGGAGTATCTAAATGTCTTAGGAATCCAACGCTTCAAAAATCGAATCAATCGGATGTCAGACGAAGGAATTATAAGCAAAAGATTGAAAAAAGGTCGGATCAAAAGCAAAAGAACAGAATCTCAATTATACATATATAATCAAAATTTTCAAAAATCGTAACTCTTGATCCTGAACTCCAAATTTGACAAATTTGGTGTCTATGGAAAGCTAAAAGGAAGCTCTACAACTTCCATGAAGAACTCAAAAATTAATTTCATCTCTAAAGGGGTAAAAAAACCTAGTCAAAGTTACTGCCCTGTCAAACAACACCTAAACAAACTCCAAACTTTCAAAATTCATATCTTCCAATTCCCACATCGAAAAATGGCATACTTTATAGCGTCTGAAAGATTGATAAACAAGCTACAAATTTCATGAAGACCACTTATTCCAATTCAGACTAAATCCGTACGACGAGTGGCCTCAAAGTTGAGCACACGCAAATATACACTTATGGTCTTTTTACAAAACAAACTTTGACTGATCATAACTTTTTCTCCCGATATCGAAAAATATCAAACTTTATGGCGACGGAAAACTCTTAACATAAGTTACAAGTTTCATGCAGATCATTTTCTCCAATTTGGCCTAAATCAAAAGTCAACTTTTAACCCCAAAAAGTCAAACTTTTCTTAATTCTTCAAATTTTTACACTTTTCTCTTTAGTTCTCAATTTTCAACTTCCATTTCAAATCAACTCATTCTCTTGAGGTTTCATAACCCATACAAATCGACTCAAATATTCAAGTCATCAAAACTAAACAATTCTTTTCTCATAAATTTTTCTTAAATTCATCAAATTTTCTCACCAATTTCTTTCTCATTTAATTTCATTTAAATATTTCTAATTTTCACCAAAATTTTGGAGTCCAACATTCCTATTACTGCATGAGGATGGTAAATTGTTCACATCAAGTCACTTGATCATGTTGTATGAGGATAAGCAACTTTTGGTCAAGAACCTTGACATAAAGCATCTTAGTATAGCATCTACTGTCCTAGGTATTTGGATTTACCAGGACATATCTCAACACTCATCAGATCTCTCAAAGAATGCATACATTGAGTATGTGTTACAAAGGTTTAATACGGTTGACAATAAACCTTTCGTAACACCTGTCTCTCACAGTGAGAGATAATCTTTGATACAGTACCTAAAGAATAAAGTAAAGAGGGAGATTATGAGGAATGTTCCATATTCTAGTATGGTGGATAGCTGATGTATGCTTGGCTATGTATTGGATAGTACATTGCATTTACTATTTGACTATTTGGTCAATATTTGGTTAATCCAGTTATAGAATTTTGGAATACAATCTAGTAAGTGTTGAGATACTTGAAGGACTTAAGGATTATATGTTGACATATAGAAAAGTCAACAGACTAAACCCCGTAGGGAATTCAGATTTAAAGTTAGCTATGTGTTCGAATGATCGAAAGTTCACTTAAGGTTACAGTTCAAGTTTGCAGATGGTACAATGTCGTAGAAGTGTGTCGTTAAGACACGTGTAACTTCCTCGACTTGGCATGCAAAGTGCATGCTAAAGGGGCTGCTTCGCAGACGGTTTAACTCAGAAATTTAATTTCTAAGTGGTCTGTGGTCCATTCAGTGGCTAGACCCATCTAGTTTTACTGTGATATTCTTCTTACAATGTCGTTTAATAACAACGAAGAATATCACATGGTCATAGCAGTTAAAGATCAATTATTTGGTCATAAAGATGTTGACATGGAAAAGTGACATAAAGTTTGGAGCATTTAAGGACTGATGAATTGTGAGTCGATCCTTTAACTAAAGGACTTCACCCACTTGTGTTTATCACACAAGTATACAGTATGGGTGTTTTGATGTCGTTAAACACTGCCGGTTAGGGGATCATTAGGTTTGTTCCATGTACATTTGTACATATTGAAGTATTATGATAATATGATGACTACTATTAAAGATTATCATCATTTATCCTCAACGTTACGTGTCATCATACATTTTCATAGTACGTATGAAAGTCTTAAGATTTGTGTCAATCTTAAGCATTTGAAAGTCATTGGGCATATATACAGATTGACCTTGTGCCTATGTCATTTAGATGCATACAGTTTAACATAGATATCTATAAAGTTTGACATGACATAGGGGAATATAAGTTTTTAATCCCATAAAGGTTCTCTAATGCAGTTTAGCATTCAGTTGGAGAACATAAAGGTTTTCTCTAATGCCGTTTAGCATTTGGTGAGAGAAAACATGATTTCTCTAATGCCGTTTAACACATGCAGTTTGGCATAAAACTGGAGAAATTGAGACCCGCAAACGAAGATGATACAATTAGATCATAAAGATATCATCGTAGTTTGTCACACTTTATTTTTCCGTTCATGTTAGTGAGGTATTAGGTATTCGTGAATGTATTGGATCTGTGTCACACAGGATACATGCATCTGATGCTTTTCGGTACCAAAAGCCTTGCGGGACAAAATGATGGACTTTCGTTATCTTTGGATCAAATGTTTGTTTTTAAAACTTAGTCGATTATACAGTTGCGTGGCTTAACTGGGTTTTTAATTTTTTTTTAAATTAGAAGCTACTGCAATTAATGCTTGTCCAAAGGCGAGATTGTTGGACATTTTTGTCCTTAGGGATAATTTTGTCCATGTCTCATAAAGTTGGACTAACATTAATTGCAATTTTGGTTTTTAAATAAATTACCGGTTAAGTTACGTCATTTGATCCTGATAAAGATAATAAAGTGACCCAATAAATGATCTAGATTAATGGATCGAAGTTTGGGTGAAAAATGGGTCCTAATTAGTGTGGACCGGATCCATATCAAGCTTGTGATGGGGAAGCCCGATATGAAAGCTATATAAAGATAAGGTCTCCTGCAGTTACTCAAGAGAACGTTCACGAGCATAAGGATTCCTGACCCGTTAGGGAAGCTCGAAACTTGAGGAAACTGTAGAAAGGCCTTGCCTATGAGTCGGTGAGCACTTTCTACTAAAGGCCTCAGGAAATTCGGAGACGTTTGGAGCTCAGAATCGGCATCGGAATCAGAGATGGAACCGAAATCCAGGTATTCTGCATTACCTTCATTTTTAATCCTTTCATGTAGATCCGGGGTACGTAATAAGGCTTCCACTACGTACTAACACTAACATCACAAAGTGAAGAAGATTTGACCCTTTTCCTTGTTAAACTAGGATTTAGCACGAAGAGCAAACATGTAGGCTGGGTGTTGGATTTAGTTCCGCATATAGCCCAAGATTTTGCAAGAAGGAAAGAAGGTTTATTAGCTACCAAGGGTGCAGTTGATGTGGTGAGACAAATTAGTAATTCACTAGTAAGCTCAGGCCATCAATGGGCATCATCATTTCTTGTCTTTTAGTTTCAAGTTTGAAGCCCCATTTGTACATAAAGAAAATAGCCCTCCCTCTAGCAGTTAAATCCTTCATGAACTTATCAAGATGTAATTTAGCCTTGGAGGAAGTGGAGAAGTATTTGTATCCAAAATACAACACCGATGCCATGAATCATTGTATTGGAAGAAGAGGGTACAAGGGCATCAACGAGTGGATGAGCATGTGTGGCAAGATGTGACACTGTTGAATGTTACTGTACTGGAGACGAGCAAAGTTGTTGCTAAGAGGTGGGCATTTTGACAACTTGGAAGAGTACAGTACCACTAAAATTCATGCAAGACCAAGTACTAACTAGATATATAGCTAAAGCACTCACGACTTTAGTGTGTGTATATATGCCTATGTATATTAGTATACTTAAAGTGTAATATTATGGTGAGCTTCAACTTTCACCATACTAACATCGACCATCTACACGCATTTCTTTCTATACACAAATTATATAGATGTCTACGTTACGTGTGTATGTAGCATGTATGCTGTGTGTGTATGGATTCTAATGATTAATTGAAGTTTGTATCCTGTGAAGGTGAGCGACTTCAGTTTTATTGCTTGATTGAGTTCTAAACCCATTTCCTAAATGTTAGAAATACATGTTTATGGATTACCGCGCGTCGTAACGCTAGTCAAAATTAATTAACTAGACTACTACTCAGAAGAAGGCGAGTCTCAGTCGATCCATGAGAGTGTGTGCAGAAAGTTTAAGAAATGAAATTAATCGGTGTTTACACTAAAAGGGGGGGTTTGGATTTTAGAGAAGAAAAATAAAATGAAACTAACTAATAAAAACAAATTAAAGAAAACATGCAATAAAATGAAAAATGTGGGGAATTCAGTAGGGATCCGGTTCGTTGGTTCAATCTCGGCCTAAACCCCGATTAAGCACATTTTATTAATTTGTTGTTCTTTAACCTCTCCTAGAAATTATTAATCGTGGATTAAAATTAACCCGAAGTTTTCCTTAGGTTTTGTTTAATCAAGATACGATCGTTAATTAAACCTAACTACCTAACAACCTAGGATACGATCTCTAGATTTAATTAGGCAGTAGCATTACGAATTAGGAAAACCGATTAATCAAGGCAACAACCACATAAGCTCGGGTCATTTAACCTAGGTCATGTTATCCCTAATGATTACAAATCATTAGTCGCTACAAATAAATTTCAATATAACAATTGCAGATTAAATTGAACTTCTAGCAATGAGTTCGCAATTAGCAATTCAATGAACGCATTAAAATCACCAATTAAAAATACCCAAAGGGTTCATACATAAATAACCGAATAATAACAAAAATCCGATTATGCATACATAATACCCAAATCAATTAAAGCAGGATAACACAATCAATTTCTAATGAGAGAAAGAAACAACAAACTAATAAAAAAATACTTAACCCGGGTCGTCGGCGTCGATTTTACCTCCGAACCGACGTCGAAATGTTCAGCTCTTCATAGGTCTTTCCCGATAAATAGCTTCAGCCCCCATCTTAATACCTAACCAAAAATTTCTAATTAACTCTTGCGTAGGCTTCACTGTAGCTTGGTCTCTCTATATTTTCTGTGGCGGCACTGTTCAATGTTTTATTCTTGTCTCTACCGTAGCTTGACTTGCGTTGACTACGTGTTGCCTTGGCTTCTCACGCTGGTCTCTGCGTGAAGCCCCCAAGCAGCGCCAGCTGCTAGCGCCGTCCAATGCTGCCCCTCTGCGTTAATGCTTCAGCTTCTGCCGTCCGCTGTGCCTATCACAAGATAATTAAATTTGCTCATATTAAAACCCTACTCACTAACGCAATACCCTGCGGGCTGCGTAGCACGCTGCGTTTAACGCAGCGTAACGCTGCAAACGTAGCGTGCTGCGTTGCTGCGTGAAACGCAGTGCAGAACCACTGTTTTTTTTTTAACAATCAACTTAGTAAACAATTATGTTCCAATTTTGTTTTAAAAAATTTTGTCTTTTTGATCTCAAAAATATATCAACAAATCCAACCCAGCAGACAACATAAATTAAACACAAATTGAACATTTTATCATAAAAATATGATTGAAGTCACACGTAAATGCATAAGAAAATATAAGATACTTCAATCCTATCAATGGACTAATATAATCACAACTTAATTCCATATGCCTAATCACAATTGAATTGCCTAATGCATATTTAATAACCATAATGGGATGGTTAATTTGCTAATTACATTTGAGGCACATGGTGGTACCCTAATTACTATATGTTGGCCCATTAAACTATAGTCCATATTCCCATTAACTATGATACAATTAGCCCATTCTACCCCTTAGGGTAGAACATGTCATATATATGACATAAGGTGAGATTGTTGAGTTAAGTGATATACATTGTGTGTGTCTATTAGGGTGAATGAACAAGGGTCTTCTACCATCAAGCTCTCTTGCAAGGTTTGTATTGTTCTCTCTTTGATAGGTTTTGTTGGAGCATGGAAATGTGCAAGGTCAAATGCCAAGTATTGGAGGTATGTTTCTATTATCTTGGTATGCTCTAAATAAAATAGATTTTGGTTGTTGAATGTGGTTTAATGCTGCATTTATATTTTAGCAATTGGTATCAGAGCCAAGTCATTTGATTTTAGGGCTCCATTTTCGGTTGTTTAAATCTTTTTCGGCTGAAATCAGTTTTTGCTCAAACAACTTCGAAATGATGAGTTATTAGTTCAGAAAAGATTCTTGGCTATTGTTATTGTGTTTTTCCGCTGTTTTGGACAAAGAACCACAATTTTTTTGGTTTGTTTTTTGAACAAAATCTAGTTTTCTTCCATGACCAAAATGGGTTTAGTGCTTTCAGATTTTGGAGCATCTTTGGCTTAAATGGATATGGTAAATCCATAGATCGTGAAAAATGGAAGAAAACGCCTCAAAAAGCGTCAGAAAAGAAGGTTTAAGGAGGGAGTTACAGCTGGGTCGGATCGGTGGGTCCGTGGGTCAACCTGTCGACCCGGCTGGAGGTTAGGGACGATGCATACAACGTCGTCCCGCGCCAGGCGTGGGCGGGTCGTGCTGGTAGCCCGTGCATCCGACCCGCCTGCGTGTCGATCCGACCAGGTGGGCCCATGTGTAGCCCACGCCCCCCACCCGAACGGGCCGAACCGGCGCCTGACCCATTTTTATTTTATTTTATTTTTTAAAAAAATTCAAAAAAAAAACTTTTATGGACCCTTTTCTTGTGTTTTGCTCCAAATTTTATTTCTAATTTTTCTCATATGTTTATGCATTAGATTAATTAGTAAATTTATTTGATAATTCTAATTGTTTTAATCTTGTATGGCATAAACATGTTTTTTTGTTAATAATAGTTAATGCTTATTTTTACCTGTCGTAGAATTGAGCATTTGAAACTATTTATGATGAGGAATTTTTTAAATATCGATGTATATTTAAATTTTGTGTTTTTCCTCAAAAATGACATTAAGATCCATACAGGTAATTAATTGTCCTGTCGATAATTACTGCTTGTAGGATGCTTAATATGGTGAAGAAATTTTATTAAAATATTATAAACCGCACAATTTTTCTATCCTTTCGATAGTATGTTGATGATTTGGTTGTAATATTTTATTAAATTGTTCTTACCTGTGAATGAGTTCTATATTTATTTGAGGAACTCTAGCATGAATGATATAGTTGATTTTGAGAAAAAGAGCACGAATTGCATGATTATGTTTTAACATTTATATCATAGTTATTGCTTTTGTTTCTCATTCAGCTTTGAGCAATTCGAGAGTCTCTTCTATCCCGACGTTGAATGGAACGAACCACAAGCAGTGGGTTGAATCTCTCATGATGAGTTTGGCAATCATGCGAATGGACTTGGCCTTGAGAATAGATCCACCACAGAAACCTGCTGATGATGCTAATGAGAAGGAAAGAAAATCTTATAAAGAGTGGGAGCACTCTAATCGATGCTACTTAATGATTATAAGATATCACATGGATGAATCCATTCGTGATAGTATTCCTGAGGCTGACAATGCAAAAGATTTTCTTGTTGCTATTAAGAAGAAGTACATGAAGTTCTCAAAGAATGAGAAGAATGAGTACTTGAATATGCTTCATCATACCATTTATGATGGCTCAAGTGATATTAGGGCCCACATCGACAAGCTTATGGGTTGTTATCATAAGCTTAAGGCTATGGATATGGACCTTGGTGAGGACTACATGGTATGGTTTGTGATGGGAACTCTTCCCTTTAAATTTGACTCAATTAGATCGAGTTATAATGCTCAGAAAGAGAAATGGACTATTGAGGAGATGATTGCTATTCTTGCCAAGGAAGAGGATGATATGAAAAAGGAAAGGGCAAGCAGCATCTCTATGGTGACAGATCATGGCAATCATCAAAAGAGAAAGTTCACTTCTAATAGCTCAGATGATCAGAAAATTGTCAAGAAGAAAGCTGTTAGTGCTAAAGGAAGTGGACAGACGGGTACATCTTCTGGTGGTCAGAAGAACAAGCCCTTTAAAGGGAAGTGCAACTTTTGTAAGATTTTTGGCCACAAGAAAGCTGATTGTCGGAAACTCAAAGCTCATTTAGAGAAGAAAGGTAACTGTCTTATGATGGTTTGTTTAGAGTCAAATGTTATTGATGTTCCCTTAAATACTTGTTGGTTAGATACTGGGGCAACAATTCATGTTACAAATTCCTTGCAGAAACTAACAAGTCGAAGAAGGCTGACTAGATCTAAGTAGCATGTATACATGGGAGACGATACCAAAGTCAAATTTGAATTTTTTGGGACAGTTGAACTACAGTTAAATACAGGGCATCTTTTGGTGTTACATGATGTCGCTTATTTACCCTCTATTAGGAGGAATTTGATTTCTGTATCTGTTTTGGATGGACTAGGTTATAGTCTTCTTTTTGGAACTGGAAAGTTGACTTTGTATTGTAACTCTCTTTTGGTGGGAAATGGAATTTTTTGTGAAAATTTATACAAACTTGAGTTGAATGATTATGTTACTGTTGCTTCTTCTTCTTCTCTTAATGTTGCTGTTGGTTCCAAACGTATGAGGTTGGATTTGAGATCTTCTATGTTATGACACAAACGTTTAGGCCATATTTCTAGAGACAAAATGGAGAGATTGGTAAATGATGGTGTGTTACAGGATCTTGATTTTTTAGATTTCACTGACTGTGTTGACTGTATTAAAGGGAAGTTGACTGCCAAGGTTAGAAAAAGCAAGACAAATAGGAGTTCAGAATTGTTAGAGTTGATTCATACTGATATATGCAGACCATTCACTATACCTTCCATGGGTGATTATAAATACTTCATCACTTTCATTGATGATTTTTCCAGGTATGGTCATGTGGAGCTCATTTGTGAAAAATTTGACTCTTTGGAAGCATTTAAGATTTTCAAGGCGAATGTGGAGCTTCAAAAGGGGAAGAAAATCAAGGTAGTTAATTCTGATAGAGGTGGAGAGTATTATGGGCGTTATGATGAGAGTGGGAGAAATCCAGGGCCTTTTGCTAGATACTTGCAAGAATGTGGTATTGAAGCAAGATATACGATGCCAGGGACACCTCAGTAGAATGGAATCGCTGAAAGACTAAATCACACACTTCTTAATATGTTACGTTGTATGTTGATTCATTCTAGTTTGCCTGAATTTTTGTGGGGCGACGCATTGAAGATAACAGCTTATATCTTGAATCAAGTACCTAGCAAATCAGTTCCAAAGACTCCATATGAGTTATGATCAGGCAAGAAACCAAGCTTGTGTCATTTTCATGTTTGGGGATGCAAAGTAGAAGTGAGGCCTTATAATCCACAATCTAAAAAGCTTGATCTGAAAACTATCAGTGGCTACTTTGTATACTACACCATCGGATCAAGGGGCTCTAGATTTTATTGCCCATCTCACATAACCAGAATTATAGAATCAAATAGAGCTGTCTATTTTGAAGATGAATTTGACTCAAGTCAAGGGTCAAGAGAAATTTTATTCCAGGAAGAACGCATTATAGTCCCTGTACCTGTTACTTCAATTCCTACTGATAATCTTATGATTGAACAGATTCTAGTAGAATCTCATGATGAACCTCAGAATCAAGCACAAGATGAAGTCATTGATACTGGGAATGATGAAGTTGTTGTCAAGAGATCACAAAGAACACGTAGACCTACCATTCCTGATGACTACATTGTTTATTTGCAGGAACATGAGTTTGATGTGGGGGATAATACTGAACCAGTCAGTTTTTAAGAAGCTATGAACAGTCCTCAATCTGGGTTATGGATGAATGCAATGGAAGATGAGTTGAGTTCTATATCACAAAACGGAGTTTGGGAGTTGGTTGAACTGCCCAAAGGTTGTAAACCTATTGGGTGTAAATGGGTTTACAAAATTAAACATGAATCAAGTGGACAAGTAGAAAAGTATAAATCCAGACTTGTAGCTAAAGGCTATAGCCAAAGAGAAGGAATTGATTACAAAGAAACCTTCTCACCAGTTTCTCCAAAAGATTCATTACGAATCATTATGGTTATAGTTGCTCATTTTGATTTGGAACTCAATCAAATGGATGTGAGGACCGCCATCTTGAATGGAGATCTGTATGAAGATGTCTATATGACTCAACCAGTTGGTTTCGAGATAACTGGTAAAGAACACATGGTTTGCAAGCTCAAGAAGTCTATTTATGGGTTAAAACAAGAATCAAGGCAGTGGTATCTCAAGTTTGATATGATTGTCATTGCAAATGGCTTTAAGGAGAATGTAGTTGATCAATGTATATTGATGAAGTTTAGTGGGAGCAGTTTCATTTTTCTGGTATTGTATGTTGATGACATCCTACTTGCTTCTAATTGTAAACGATCTAGAAGGGGGGTTGAATAGATCTTTAAAGCTTTTCACAAAGTTACTGTTTTTATAGAGGTTCGGTGCTAAGACCTACGTCCTCTACCTAAGCTCTCACTTAGGATTTTGCAAATCACTTTATTGCACACTTTTTAATTTAGTGCGAACTCTTACAACACCACTTGATTTCCAGCTCAAGCTACCTTTATAATTGATTTGTTTTCTGGCACAAATCCTACCTCACAAGTGATTTTTCACTAATCACTCAAATCACAATAATAATGGGATAAAGATGAAAGATCAAATGCTCTATACAAATTTGAAACAAGCTAAGAGCAATATAGAGCAAATTTGGAACAATAACGAAATTCTTAGGCTTTGTGAACTTGGATCTCTGATCCTTTGATGAACCACAATTTATTTGGAGATTAGGAATGAAAGAGCCGTTGTAAATCCTCTCCTAGCCGTTGCATAATTTTTGATGAATGTTGCTTAATTTCTTCCTTTCCATTTAGGAATGATTCGGATACATCTTACTCAGCTTTTCCTGATAGTCGACTGGTCGAGCTGTGATAGTCGACTAGTATTAGCATTTTTCACTGCAGGCTTTAACTTTGCTCTTCGATCAGTCGACTAGTGCCATGATAGTCGACTAGTGTTTCTATTCAATTGATTTGTAGTCGACTTGCAACATATTAGTCGACTTGTTTCAACCCCCATCTGATGATCTTTCATCTATTAGTCGACTTATGATATACTGATCGACTTGTTGCTGACTCCAATGGATATATTCAATCAAATCTTCCATAATCTTCATGTTTAATGTCTCTTGCATGTTAAAAATTATTTCCTTATGGATTTCACCATGATTTGAAAGCTATCTTGATTTATTTCAACCCACAACACCTGAAATAATTTCTTAACCAATTCTATACATTTTATTATTATCAAAACATAAGTGGAATTTAATTTGTCAACCACCATTGGTCCAACAATCTCCCCCTTTTTGATAATGACAAAAAACTTAGAAATTTTTTAAGAAATGAGAACAAAGAAACATTGATCAAGGTTTTTATACCTTGTCATTTTGGTTAGAAGTCTCCCCCTCAATCATATAAAATATTGAATTTAATAACCTTGTAAAATCAGATTTGTAAAAGTAAGTTGAAATCAAGATAGTCTTAAATCAAGGACATTTTAACAAACTCCCCCTTAATCAAGTAACTAAAGAATATCCAATTTCTAATTTTACTCCCCCTTTTTTTCATAATCAAAACAACTAATACAAATCAACAAGATGAAATAGATGAAACACAAATAGTCATTAGTATGAAGAATAAGCACAAATATAAAAATGAAAAATTATCGCAATCACATTAAACATAGAAACAAGCCATCAAACACCAAAATTCTTAAGTAGTACTCAAGGACAAATAAGAAAAACCTCAAACACTAGAAAGAGCACAATATAAAAACTGTTGGTCTAGGCGAAATGCAAAACACATCAAGCTGAGGAATCATCATGCCTACACCCTAACTTATCAAATATTTTCTTGATGCTTTTCTCTAGACGGGTAAGTATACTATTTTGCTCATTAACATTTTTCTGCAATTGTATGATCATAGCCTGTTGATCATCAGTGCGATCATTCAGTTCTTCCAGTTGCTCTCGAATCTCCCGAAGTTCATCTTGAGATGCTTCGCCTCTTCGCACACTACTTGGTCAGGAATTGCTAGGGCGATCACCTGCCCTCTTAGAATGTTGCCTCCTAGGCACTTGTTCATTCTCCAATGTCAAACCCAGCTTCTCTACATGGTAAGAATAAACCCAACCTCTCTCAATTGTTTTGACTAATTTCATACTGCAGAGATTATAAGGAGTAAATCTCCAACTTTGAGGATAGGGATAATAGTCATAGGCGTTCAAATGGCATTTTTGCAGCTTGGCCATGTGAGTTATCACAACTCCATATGGCATACCTTTATGTTTGCCCATTTTCCCTTTCAGCTCACCCCTTAGTAAATTGACCTTCTTTCTCATCATCTGTATGATCAAGCTCGAAAAATTTATTTTTCTCCCTTCTTTCAAGTGCCACAGTATCTCCTTATCCAAAGATGTTATATGATTATTGCTCGCCTTCTTTGGATACACCACACGATTGATAGCATAATGTAGTAGTCTATAGTTCAAGGGTAAGTCCATTGTCTCAAAAGGTGGCGAATGGTCGGAACATAATCTAGCAAGTAGATCATCACCCTTTGCTTCAATGTAACCGAAATTTTCCTTAGCCTCTTCATCCGTGTTGTTGGATCGCATACGGTCCGAGTATTCACAATACACTGCAGAAAAAGACCATACAACAGCATGAAGTATAATCGAAAATACCAAGGATGTACAACAATACCTTATTGCCGTGGATAGGTTGCTTCTTTTTTGGATTCCAAGACACTGCAAAATGCGAATGCCCTCTACCGGTATCCACACGAGTATGCACGATCTGGGCTGCGGCTATGGTGTGCTAGCACATCCTGAAACTCTTCACGAACGCTGCACAATTTTCCTCTCGGATGGTGGCTAGGGTTTCGGTGACAAATAGTGTCTCCTCATCTATGAGACCTAAGCTTCTCTATTTATAAAGAAACCTTAATCCCATTAAGGCCCCAATAAGTTTCGGCCCATTATATCTCATATAATAAAAGACCGACAACTTAATTCAATCTAGCCCAATAAATATATCTACATATATTTATTCAATACCTAATAAATTAGGCCCAAGAGAATAAGCTCAGATCACATCACTCTTTGTGTGCGACCCTGTAGGCTCATTTGATGTTGGCAATGGGCTTAATCACACTTTAAGGCCCATAACTCATAAGCGACCTCTAGCAAGACATTATGACTACCCAAATCAAATGATGATCGATCATCTGATTTAACCTGTAACCATGGTTATAAGCTCAGTCCTTTTGTAACACGATATCAAGATTAATCATATGGCATGGTATATGTCAACCTTTGATTAATCATAGTTTCTTGATCCCCAAGTTGACTAATTATAAAAAATGACATTGATGACTCTTCATCAATTCATTTGAGCACGGCCATGCATTTCTTCAGTCACACTTGTCAAGAGGCCCAAATGATATCTCTCTCATTTAAGAGAGGTACAAATCCCATCTACGTCATTCACATCCCTCCGCATGATTCATTTGATGTCCAACATAAGAATAGAATAACTTCGTCTAATATCAAAACACCAAATTCCTCATGTAGGGAACCATGATGACTTCAGGCCAAAGGACTAAAGTCAAACCATATTAAGAATCACTAATGACATGAAACCATATAGTATTCTTTATGTGGGTCAGTCTAATATATGTTCTCTAACATATATCTATGTTTCTGATTTGATATCTCATATCCATGATCAGTAAAACGTGATCATCAACAAAAACACATACTAGCCTTAATTCATTATTGTTCCACCAATAATGATCGACCAGGGACAGTCTAGAATAGTCTTATAACGCTTATGGTTTTGCTATCAAGTCACATACTTGATGACATAAGTCTAAAACCATTCATGGAATGTAAATCACATTACATAAACGAAATACATGCATATATGAAAGGAATACCTCATAATATATTATTAACAATTCATAATGTTAATACGTGAATCACAACTATTCATTAGCCTAGGGCACACTACTAACAATCTCCCACTTGCACTAGGCCTAATCGGTCAGATATCTAATACCCATAGACCTCGTATGACTCTCATGTTTAGGCTATGGAAGAGGCTTAGTAAGTGGATCGGTAATGTTGTCATCTATGCCCACTTTGCATATCTTCACGTCTCCTCTCCCAATGATCTCTCTAATCAGATGGAAACGTCTGAGTATGTGTTTGGATCTATGATGCGAGTTTGGTTCCTTAGCCTGTGCTATAGCTCCATTATTATCACAATAAAGGTCTATAGGACTTGCAATGCTAGGAACAACTCCAAGCTCAATGATGAACTTCCTGATCCATATAGTTTCCTTAGCTGCATCCGAGGCAAAGAATGTACTCGACTTGGTTGTAGAATCGAGAATGATGTCTTGCTTTGAACTTTTCCAGCTTACTGCACCTCCATTCAAACAAAATACAAAACCTAATTGCGATCTAAAATCATCTATGTCATACTGAAAACTAGCATAAGTGTAACCATTTACAACGAGCTCTCCTTCAAGTCCTCCATAGACTAGGAACATATCCTTAGTTCTTCTCAGGTACTTAAGGATATTCTTAACTACTATCCAGTGACTCTCACCATAATTAGATTGGTATCTACTTGTTATGCTCAAAGAATATGAGACATCTAGTCGAGTACATAACATGGCATACATGATAGATCCAATTGCAGATGCATATGGAATCTTACTCATGCGCTCAAGCTCTTTACCTGAAGTAGGACAATCCTTCTTAGAAAGCTTGATTCCATGTAACATAGGCAAGAATCCTCTCTTGGAATCTTGCATACTGAACCTTTTCAGTATCTTATCTATGTATGTACTCTGACTTAGGCCTATAAGCTTTCTTGATCTATCTCTATAGATCTTAATGCCTAAAACATAGACAGCCTCACCTAAGTCTTTCATTGAGAAACGTTTCCTTAACCAAATCTTGACACTCTGTAAGATCGAAATATCATTTCCAATTAGCAATATGTCATCAACATATAAAGCTAAAAAGACAACAGCACTCCCACTAACCTTTTTGTAAACACAAGGTTCATCTTCATTCTTGATGAATCCAAACTCTTTGACAACTTCATTAAAACGAAGATTCCAGCTTCTTGATGCTTGCTTCAATCCATAAATGGATCTTTGAAGCTTGCACACCTTTCTCGAATTATTAGGATGGACAAAACCCTCAGGTTGTATCATATATACATCCTCAAGTAAGTTTCCATTAAGGAAAGCCGTTTTGACATCTATTTGCCATATCTCATAATCATAGTATGCAGCTATGGTAATAAGAATTCTAATGGATTTGATTATGACCACTGGAGAAAATGTCTCATCATAATCAATTCCATGAACTTGTCGATAACCTTTAGCAACAAGTCTTGCTTTATAAGTGTGCACATTTCTATCCATGTCGAGTTTCTTTTTGAAAACCCATTTGCATCCAATGGTCTTCAAGCCATCAGACGGATCAATCAAAGTATAAACTTGATTGTCATACATGGATTGCATCTCTGCTTTCATGGCCTCTAACCATTTAGTAGATTCTGGATTTTCCATAGCTTCTTGATAGGTTGTGGGCTCATTATGATTGATGAGCATCACATTATCATCATCAGTAACGAGAAATCCATATCTCTCGGGCTCATAACAAATCCTATCAGATCTACGTAGGCCTTGTGTTGTTGAAGGCTGCTCATCAACAGCTTGTGAGCTCGCTTCTATCTCCTTTTCAGGCTCAATGTCATTTTGTGAAACTTGAATTTCTTCGAGTTGTACTTTACTCTCACTGTTTCCTTTGGAAACAAATTCCTTCTCTAAGCAAAAACCATTTCGAGCAACAAACACTTTGTTCTCTGCTGGGATGTAAAAGTAATATCCTTTAGTTTCCTTAGGATATCCCACAAAATAACATTTTTTCAGATTTGGGTGCCAACTTGTCGGCAATTGGACGCTTCACATAAGCCTCACAACCCCAAATCTTTAGAAAAGATAAATTGGGACGCTTCCTAGTCCATATCTTATAAAGTGTCTTTTCTACAGTCTTTGAAGGAATACGGTTCAATATGAATGCTGCTGTTTCTAAAGCATAGCCCCAGAAATATTTTGGAAGATCAGTTTGACTCATCATTGATCAAACCATATCTAATAGAGTTCGATTTCTCCTTTCAAAAATACCACTCCATTGAGGAGTTCCTGGAGGAGTCAATTGTGAAACGATTCCACAATCCTTAATATAATCATCAAACTCTTGGCTTAAGTATTCACCTCCTCGATCATATTGAAGGATTTTAATTGTCTTGCCAAGCTGATTTTGTACTTCATTCTTATACTCCTTAAACTTTTCAAAAGATTCAGATTTGTGCTTCATTAAATAGACATACCCATATCTACTGAAGTCATCTAAAAATGTAATGAAATACAAATAACCTCCTCTCGCTGAAATGCTAAAAGGATCACATACATCAGTATGTATAAGGCCCAATAGCTCATTGGCCCTTTCCCCTTTATCTGTGAAGCGGGCCTTTGTCATCTTACCCAGTAAACAAGAATTGTAACACCTCACTCCCGCATGACCCGAACCCGACATCAATGGTGATATCCGAGTCCGTGCCCCGTGAGGGTGGCGTGCTACATCACTAAGTCAAACTCATTATAAATTTTTCTTTTACACATACACACACACATTATAATTTACGCGGAAAACAATTTACATGAATAATTCCATGGCCTCGAGACCCTTTTCATAAATACTATTTATATCAGTCAGTTGACTTTACAATTTGACCTAATCATTAATACAAAAATTCATAAAATAAAAATACACTAATGCAGATGCGAACTGATCCTGACCACTTCTCTACTTCATTAACCAGCAGATATCATACGCCTGTTGCCTAATGGGGTATTCTTCTGAGTCCTGAAAAATAATTACAAATTTTCGGTGAGTTTTACGAACTCAGTGAGAAACCATCATCGATAGTTCACTCAATTCATGCAACACATCGTTCCATATAACATATATTCACATTGCATAATTTCACTTGAACATAGACCATTTATACATTTCACACGGTTAGACATATATAACCAATTGAATTCACAAACATTCATAATTCACACTTAGAAATACCACAGAAGCATAAGGCAGTTAGCCTTTCGCTCAATCAAAGAGACTAAAATCAGATACATATAACATGCGCATGTGACACATTTCCATTTTATTTCGGTATTGTGACCGAGCGCCTGAACTGTCCCAATATGGGCGCATTAATCGTTGAGCCAGAGGCTTTGAAACTGTCCCAATAAGGGCACATTAATCGGTGAGCTTGGGGCTCTGAAGCATTGTGGGCTCGAGGCCCAATTACGTTAAGCTTTAAGCTCTTGGTGGCTGCTTCGGTCACAACTGTCAATTACCGATCATACATTATGCATGGAATGCATATGTCAAAATAAAGCAGACCAACATCATAGTCTATCCCAAATTAACACATTCACATTCATGGTTCACACTCAATCACATTCAAATCATATAGCAAGTAGGGCACTCCTATGTTAGTATCTCCCAGTACATCGGGTACCTTGATTTTAATCATCATAAAAAGCGCAAACCCACCATTATTCTCCACAGTGCTATAAGCGCAAAATTATAAACAATCAATAATCGAGAAACCATCCAGGTTACTCACCTTTACATCCGAAGCTAAAGCCTGGAAGTCTCGGCAATGTCTGTGAATTGACGTTCCAAATGCGTCTCTAAAATAGTCCAAATATCCAACATTACCAATTGGCAATCAGAAACATTTAATAATGCACATGTAGCAATTAAATATGTACAATGCATGTTCGTGACATTCCCGGCACTAATGCGCAATTTCCCGTTACCAAATTTACCTCAAAAAATAGGAACCCATTGACACCAAAATCACTCAATTTGGACCTCTATAGGTCCAATTATTAATAAAACTCGAATCAGACAAATCATTTTCTGGACCCCTCACTTCGACCTAACTGATCCCCGTCAATTTCAGCTCTAAAAAATTCCAATTTCATAAATAAATGAAATTAAATATTTTACGAATCTGATGCCTCGGGAATCAGGTTAATCGGACGTCGGACGGAAAAGTTATTCCCAAAACATGTTCGAATCAACACACTATATGAAAATTCACTCAGGAAAATGAACATCTTAGGGGCTAAATTGAAATCCGACCTCTTCATGACATTTGTAGATCTATGTCTCTAGTTTACTTAGGAAAAAGAATCAAATCGATTGGAGCTCTCTAGCTCAAGATGTCCCCAAATTACTGAAGCATGTTCAGACTATTCCAACCGATCCGCTCACTTAGATCCGACCGTCCTTTTTGGTTTGATCTCAAAAGTCCTAAGTGTGGCATAGAAAGATAGAAAAATATCTTAGGAATACAACGCTTCAAAAATCAGGTCTATCGGAGGTCGGATGAAAAAGTTATACACAAAAGATTGGACAGAGGTCATTGGGCGCGCCGGGCACCTCGCTAGCCAGGCGAGTGGTGCAACCGCTCGGCCTAGAGAGCGAGCGGCTCGCTCGCCCGTATGGGCGAGCGATGCAGACGCTCGCTCGCATGGGCGAGCGATGCTACACTTTTTTTTTCAAAAACTTTTTTCCAACACGACCTCTTCTTTCACAAGACCGATCTTTTAACACAAATGTCCAAACAATACAAATTTGGTCTCGTTGGAAAGATCTCAGAAAATCCTACAAGTTTCATGAAGAACTTGAAATTTACTAACACCTCTAAGGGTGTCGAAAATTCACTCAACGACACTGCCTAGTCACACATTTACTACCACAATGCAACACTATCACAAAAATTCATAACGTTTCTTCCCCTTAACCAAAAATCCCAAATTTTATATCAATAAAAGGAGCAAAATAAATGCTACATCTTTCGTGAACAAAATGAAAGCCAATTCCATCATTAAACATCTCAATTTCTCAATCAAAGATTCAGCCTATCCAAATTATTCTCAACAGAAACCCAATTTTTCAAAATTCATAACTTTCCAACCCATTATCGAAAAATTACATACCATATAGCAAGAAAAAGCTTAGACAATGTACTACAATTCTCAAGAAGATTTTAGCACCCAATTCCACCTCTAACTAGGTTAGAATCTCCCATTACTGTGGCTGTCCAAGAAAACATCATTTAACCTAAACCATAATAAAACTTTACAAATTTATGCCTAACAATCCTTACATCCAAAATTCACAAAAAATACTTCATTAGAAAGCTACAACAATCCTCTACAACTTTTCAGAAGGTCACTTAAGCCAATTTCACCACTAACAGTCCCAAACAAATACCAGAACATAAATAGCACAAAACCTGTTCACTTAGAGCATTGCACACCAAAACACAATTTGGACTGAATGACTATTTGAACATTAACAAACCATAACTTTCAATCTACACATCAAATAAATTCATACTTAGTGGCGTTAGAAAGCTAACACAAAAATCTTCAACTTTCATGAAGACCAAAGTAGCAAATTCAATCCAATTCAATCCTAAAAAAAATCATCAAAGTTTCAGGTCACAAGGTTCGGATACTGTTCACACAGCACCTACCAATTCACTTTGCATGCCAAAATTAAAATCCTTAAGGTTAGAATTTGTAACATCCCGTTTCCATCCAAAGGGTTAGAACCCTAAAGATTTGATACATGTAAGATCAATAGGAGAAAATGGGATAACACATCTCATGCTCATGCATTACATAAGGTGCACATGCACATACATAGTGAATCCTTGCACATGACAATAATTGTACATGCATTCATTGACATTCTCGGTATATTTGGTTCTACTTGTGAATGGGTTGAGAATTGTGGGTTATTGATTTTGAAAATTTATTTGGAGAGTGACATTATTGATTTTATAATTTTGGAGAATTTTAGGAATTTTTCTGAAATTTTTCGGAGGTAAATCCCGGACTAGGAAAAATGCTGAGGGGCAGACCAATTGATAATCGGTATTAGAATTTAGTGCCTATGGAATTGAATTTTGGCCATATGGTTATAGGAATAATTGACAAGTGTTATTTATGGGAAATTGGGCTTGAAATTGATTAGTTTAAGAAGAAATTAAAGGTTAAAGCTTGGCTTGACACATGGCAACTTAATAGCCATGGATTTAATTAGCTTTCATTTAAATTGAAGCTCCATTTGGCCCCTCTCACGACACTCACTCTTCAAAGCCTTTGGAATTGTCTTTTGGGTTATTTTTCTTCTCTTCTACATGAGCTTCTTCTCCTTCCCTTCTTGTGTTGTGATTTTCCTCCAACCCTAACCTAGCTTCCATCTTTGGCTTGCTTCCTTGCTAATTTGCTCTTTCTCCCTTGGTTACCATAAAACGTACCTCTTTACTCCTTTGGATGATGATGATCGATGGTGATGGTTGAAGCTAGGGTTTGGTGGTGTTCTTGGAGAGTTCAATGATGAGGTGGCTTAACCAAGTAAGTTTCCTTTCAAATGTTATGGGAACTCAATGAGAAACCATCATCGATGGTTCACTCAATTCATGCATTACGCAAATAGCGTACAACGTATCACAATAACACATTCAGAATACCATATGGCAATTTACAATTTCTCATACAATCACAGAACTCAGAAACTTCGCAAATCAGCTATCACAATTATAGCATGCACTCTATACTATTTTCCATTCACTGAATTCAATCCATCGTAATGTGTATGCAATGCATATGTGACTCTTTCCCATTTTATTACAGTGTTGTGACCGAGCGCTTAAACAGTGTACAGAGTTCAGTATACGCGTCTAGGGAGTAGGAGAGCCCTCTGGGTATGCACTAACTCTCTTCGAGCTCGAGGCTCGTTTCAGTATCAGTGGCGACTCAGGTCACAACTATCATTATCTGTTCATGCATTTATGTATGAACTGCAAAAATGCCCAATAATTCACAGTCACATTGTCATTAAAACCGATTTATCACTATTCTTCATAATTACGTAGCAGCCAAATCCGATTTATCAAAAGTAAACGTATCGATCCTAATCATCCACATACTCATACAGTTCACGTTCGCAAACAGTTTACAGAGCATTTAACAATCAACAATTGAGGAACCAACTAGGTTACTCACCTGTAACTTCCGAGCTACTGCCTGGAAATCCCAGCAATATTCGTGGAATGACGATCCAACGGTGCCTCTATAACAGTTAAATAATTTCCCATTACTAAATGCATAATCAGAACAATTCAGTGATGCACATGTCTTTATTAAAATATGTACGATGCATGTTCATGACTTTCCGACGCTATATCCCAATTTCGCTAACTTTTCACTCAATTGATCAATAATGACTCATTGCATTTCTAAAATTCAGTTCAATCCACCGTATCATGCACCCTAGATTAATCCCAAAAAAACCTATTCATTTGGTCAAATTCATCTATTGAAGACCCCAAGTTATACTCCAATTAACATGAAACTATCCTTAGGTTGCAATAGGAAACCATATTCGACTTTCTTTCAATAATTGAGATCCTACTAATTTGATTTCCAACTTTCTTTCTTTACCTCAATTGTAGACCCCTCTCTTTAGTTTATAACCAATCAAGAATCACCTCAATTGGAGGTCTACATCAATAGTTATGCCCCATAAACTAAAATAAACCAATCTAGAAAATGATCCTTGCCGCGGCCTCAAAACCCTCGCCACGGCGTCCTGGAGTCTCTCGCCGTGGCGTGAAGAGATCTTCGCTTGTGGCGTAACAACTTCTTGGCTCGCATGCATGGCCTCCTCTCTAGCAGCACCATTAATTAACGATAATCGCCGCAGCGAGAACGTTAGTTCTCATTGCGTCAGGCCCAGCGCGCCGCGACGACGGAAGATTCTTTGGTTCGCCTTCTCCATTGGTTTCCTCCCTTTTTTTTCTCTAAATTCAACCATAACTCACTCTTAACTACCACTATCTTTCATAATAACCACAATAAATGCATTTCAACAACAATAAAACAACATTAAAGCCAATTTACTTACCAATCAAGCCTTAAATCTTCAAATACCTGAAAATCTTCTCCAAGCCCTAACACCCACGGTTTTCACCTAAAGCCATATAAACTTCATCTTTTCTTAAGGTTTGGACTTGCTCTTGCACAAGGAGAAGCAAGCAAAAAATTTGACAAGCAAGGATCGTGAAGGGGGAAAGGAAACGAAAATCACCAAAGAAGGAAGAGGAAACTTGCCCTAGCTGAAGGAGAAGAGATTTTACTTCCAAAATTCAAAACCTAAAGCTTTTAAAGGTTGATTTAAGCCTAGGGCTCATAAGACATAAGTCCTCAAATTCTTTTAAATTTCAGTCTCTAAATTTCCAATGGCTCAACATTTTTATTCCTAAACTCATAAATATAAATTTCCCATTATCATTGGATATTCATTTCAGTATCATTTAGTCAACCAGTCTGTCACTCGAAAAATTTCGGTCCGGACATTTACTCCCAAATTTCCAGAAAAATTTTCTATGAGACGCTATCAACTGACAATCACTCTTAACACATTCTAATCCAATTATTCAAATCCAATTATTCCATAATTCCCAATAAATCATCATCAAACATAATTATCTCAAATTCACCAATCATATCATATTCACAATTGAATGCCGGGAAATGTCATGAATGCATGTACCTATATGTGCATGTGCAAAATGACTCATTCCTCTAAAATTAGAGGCCAAGTGAATGCTCAATCAATAATATGCAATAAAAAAATCCTAAACCGTCCCAGCTTACTAAAATTCCCCTCCCATCGGCGATGGGATGTTACAGAATTTGGTCTTGAAGAGTCCCAAATGTTGGTATGAAGTTAGGTAATTGAGTGTTGAAATTGTTGTGAATAAAGGCATATGATTGTGTTTCATTTTGGATGTGTATAAGCTATTAGGGAATATGAATTGAGTATGAACGATTTTGAACTACATTTGAGGGGTTTATGTGTGTAGTCACTAACTTGAACATGATGAATTGTGAGTAGGAAGTGTTTGGTATTGAGGAATAAAATGTGAGATGGGAAAGGATGGAATATCATTGATGCTTAAGTTGTTTTATGCTAGAATTGGTGAATTTGGAAGTGTTTAAGAGTGTATGAAAGGTTAGAATGGGTTTAGGACCTTTTGGAGGAGTTTTAGAAGTGAAAATTTAGTTAATCCGTAGCTTACATGGTCTGCCCGTGTACCATTACACGGCCCGTGTAAATCCAGGCTCAGGGGACACAGTTCACCCGAAGGTTACACGGTCTGACCGTGTGGCTTTACACGTTCCGTGTTTTTTGGACCTCTTAACGACATAATTGAAATTTTTGGTCTTCATGAAAGTTGTATCACTAGATGTCTAATTTCTAATGGTCTAAGAAAGAAGTCATTCTGACATCTAGAACAGAAGTTATGGCATTTGCGCCAAAGTATGTTTGATTGGAGGACAGTTATGAACATGGTTGCTTCCTTTGACTATAACTCCTTTTCTAGAGCTCCAAATGAATTGATTCTTGTGGAAATGGATTACTAACTCATTTTCCTATATCTCCACCAAAATTTGTATTAATTGGAGTTAAATTGAAAGAGATTGATCAAATGCAAGTGTAAGAGTCTATTGGAACATTGTCAATGGGAGTAGTTTTACTGAACAGAGTTCAATGTTTTGCTTATATATAGAGCTATAAGATTCTGAATAAGATGATTCTTTCTTTTTAGTAAATTTAATATATAGGGCTACAAATCATATGAAGAAGTTCAATTGTGATTCAATCTTTAAGATGTTCAAATGTTAAATGGAATCGGGTTTAGTACACTTTAAACAGTCTATCAATGTTTGAGGTATATCTCCCAATCTACTAACCCAAATTGAGTGATTTTGGTGCCAATGAAATATTAAGACTTAGAGGAACACATTTCTAGAAGGGAGTATGATCAAAAGATATCTTCTTCACTCTCTAATTTAATGTGATTCCCTATAGACCTGAAAGTGTGATTTAGCAAAAGATGAGTTTTGTTTTGAGAGTGACCTTGTAATGAAAGTGATAGAATGCTGCCCGGGATTGTCACGAACATGCATCGTACATATATGTGCATGAACTAAATGCTTATAATGGTGCAACATTATTAATGTGTGTGCAACGTATTGCATAAATGGGTTGTGCAGGTCACAAGTCCGCAGACAGGTGTTTCCATAAATTAGAAGCAACTGCTAATTTGGAGCGTACTGTGAGTAGACCAAGATGGTCTTACTTTATTGTTTGTTAATTGAATTCTGGTATTATTTGACTATTGGATGATTGTGATGATTGACTTGGATATTGAAGTGCTATTTGTTTGTGAATTGGAAGAACTAAATGTATTGAGTGATTGCTATGTGTTTCCTGAATGTGTAAATTGCATGCAAGTGAAAGTGTGATTTCTCAACTATCTGTTGCATACCGGACTATGGTCCGCTGATAAGCGAATATGAGTGAATAAGAGCATGCAATTATGAGTGATGCACTATGAATGATGGTTGAATTTTCAACACTAAGGTTAAATGCCAGACTAAGGTCCGATAATATGGTAATGAATGGGTTTACAAAATTGTGAGTGATGCATTTCATTTCATGAATGCATGTCATATAGTGGTTGTTGTGAGTAGAGTAGCCACAGTTCAGAGCTATATGCTCAACGCTTAATGAGCCCTATATGGGATAGTTATCAATGAGCCCTACATGGGACAGTTATCAATGAGCCCTATATGGGACAGTTATCAATGAGCCCTATACGGGACAGTTCAGGCACTCGGTCACAACAGAGTAACAATTGAAAAGTGAGTCTCATATACATTGAGTATGCATGACATAAATGATTAAATGATATTGTATGTGAAATGACTGAACAAGTTTATGGGATTCAATATGGTTGTTAATGAAATGATATGAATATGGGAAATCAAGTGAGAATGGTTCAGTGATTGTATGTGAAATGACATGAACATGTGCGATATTGAAAAAAAAAGTGTAATGAAATGTGACTTATGAAATATATGTCTTATGTGATATGTGATGAGTGAGCCATCGATGATGGTCACTCCTTTGAGTTCATAAAACTCACCCAAAATTTGCAATTATTTTCAGGATCAGAAGAATACCCCGTTAAGCCAACGGGAGTATATTTGCAGGATTCAAGTGAAGGATAGAAGTCGGGATCAGTTCGTGTCTGCATTGCATGTCTTTATTATGTAATAAAGTGTACATTTGTATTTGTGAAATGGGCCCGAGTGGCTATTGGAAATCGTGTATAATGAAATTGTATATGATTGAATGAGGACCCAAATTATGCATTGAATTTTGCATATATTGTTTGCAAAACAAATGTACCGATTACTGAATGAGTATTTTAGCACGCCACCCTCTCGGGGCATGAACTCGAATGTCACCGTCGATGTCATGTTCAGGTCGTGTGGGAGTGGGGTGTTACATATATGGTATCAGAGCTTAGAAGTACTATCTTATATGGGTAGTTTCTGAAATATGGGTCAAGTTACATGCATTTACATGCATTTCAGTTATGTCATAGCAGACGGCGGCAAGTGATGATATGTTATATTGTGAGAAAACGGAGGTTGTGGACATGGAGAAATGAGAAATTGTATATGAAGAGATATGACAGACAAAGATTTAATAAAATTATATGTAATTAATTGGTGAATGTATTGCTATTCAACTGTGAGGATATGTCCTCAGGTGTAAACGTAATATGAATGCATTGTTGTGGATTGTTTGAAGAAAATGTGTTAACCGTACGAAGAAGGAATGTGGAAAAAAAATTTGAGGAAAATATAACCTTAAAGTTCATTATGCCATTTGGATGTGAAGATTATGCAGTATATAGTGAAGTTTCACATCGGAGATCAAGATACAATCTACTGTAACAAGATAAAGTGGTTTCGTATGTTTAGAGACAATTAAAGTCTCATAGGCTGATTTTTTATGCATGATTTAGAATTGCTATCATAGTGATTGCTTTGAGAATTTGGAGACACTAGATATACCGAGACATCTCGGCAATGTACAAATTGAGTAGAATATCTATGAAAATGATGAGACTAAAGTGTATAAGTCCGGTTAAAGGGAATAAATTTTCTATGGCCACGAAAGGTTAGACTTGGATTTGAAACGAATGTCGGATTTAACATAAAAATATGTCTGTGATACTGAAATTAAATTCCTTGATGTTTCTACATCTAAAATACTGAAGGGATTGAGGATATACAGATAGACAATGAAATGATGGACAATAGGCAAATGAGATTAAAATGAAGGAAAGAAAATAGGCGATGAATGACGTATAGTACGGAGAAAGTGAGAGATGCGCATAAGTTTGGACTTTATGTATGAACATGATGAAAGAAAGGATAAGGAATGAAATGAGACGAGCGAATGCACTTACCAATTATTATGTAATGAGGTAGTATTAGAAAAAGTAAAATTTTGAAAAGTGGAGTAGAATTGATGGTAAGAAGTGTGTTAAAGTGAGGAAGAAAGTGCAGGGTATGATAGTGGTCTACAACAACTAGGTTTATGTCACGATCGTATTGAGGTACCCCAATTGTAGGCAAGAACAAAGATAGAAGTGTTATCTGGAATCAATTTGGATTTAGGGATCACTAGCAACTGCAATTAATTGGTTCATTAATGGGGGCATATGCCAAGGTACTTTGCTTAGTGCCTTATTGAGCCTTCTTATAAGGATGTTCTAATTATAAAAGCTATGATACCAAATTGATCTTATTAAGGTATTATGAAATGTTGAAATTGATTTTTCTTGAGGTACTAAGAATGATTGATAGATAATCATAGGAAATAGCTGACTGACAAGGATTTTATGAACAATATCAATGATAGTACCAAGAAATCACTGAGATAGGGTCAGAAATCAATGAAGGATTAAATGAGTCAAAAGTGAATGTTGGAGTTACATTCCTAGTGAAGATTCAAGCATAAGAGTTAGAAAATGTTATAGAGAGTGTATGCATGTTGATTATGTAGAGTACCAACTATGTAAGTGGATTTGTGGATTCAAGGGGACACTTTTCTAATTTAAGAGCAACTTAGGTCCATATTATACTCTGTGTCAATATGTTTGAGAATATACATTATATATGATGAATGTGTTACCAACACAGGAAGTTATGTTTCCTAAAAAGGGGAAATGTCTGGAGAAACTGGCATGAATGAACAGACATAAGAGGAAGTCAATGAGAAATCACAGGAAATAGAATAAAATGAGGAAATCAGTCAAGAAAGGGAGTGCATTGGGAAATTGAGAATAACGTGTGATAATACTATTGCACTGGGGAATTAGTGACTTAACTAGGTATTAAAACAAATTATGGGAAGAAAGAGTCTTCTGTTATATTTGTTGGAGTTAACAATGTCCCCAACAGTATTATGTTATTGGAGGTTCAAATGATCCAAACAAAATTGTATCAATTAGTGCCTCCGAGCATAGATGGCATTGTGAAAGTGTTTTAAAAAGTGAGATGAAAATTTGACTAATTGCGGAATATTATGTAAGTCGTGTCAGTGAGGAAGGTAAAAAGAAATTTTGAGGAATGATACAGCTTTAATTTGGGGATTTTGCTATGTATCACGAAGTTTCCCATGAAAGAGTGAGATGCAATCTGTTGCAATTATATAAAGGGATGTTTGTAACTCGGGACAATTAGAGCCTCATGAATTGAAATTAGATATTTGATTAGAAGTCTACTAATTGGTTTGAAAGTTGGAAGACATTCTTTGTATAGAAATATTTTGGGAGATATATTTATGAATATACAGATCAGTAAAGATTGATGTAATTAGTGAGTTGGAAAGGATTGAAAGGAATTGTGTAAATGAGTATTCCTCAATTAAACTAGTGTTGGCAATTAATACATTGAATAGATGATTCAATAGCAGAGTATCAAATTTGAACGCTAAGATTATCAAATCGAGAATGTAGAACTACAAGGGGAAAAAAGAAAATATTATTAGCTATCGGATGTAAACTCAATTGTGTATAAAAGGATTTGGCAAAGCCCAGATTGAGGGTTTAGAAATAGCAAACTTTATCGAGGAATTGAAAACGGATCCCCAACTTTTAAGTAAATGAGAATTTTGATTGCCTTAAGAAGTAGGCGTAGTACCTGATAAAGAGACTGTTAGAGATAACACAAGAAACAAACAAAGCAATATGTCCTAGTAAGAGTACATCGAAAGAGCAATTGAGGGGGAATAGTTTTGAAAGTTGGAGGTAAGTGTACAGTTTATATTTTGGAAGATTTTAAGAACATGAGATTATTGTTTAGTTCAAATTGACTGCAGGCATTTCAAACGTGATATTGACGATACCATTAGAAGAGTGTATATAGGGTTCTGACTTATTTGTCCCTACATTGAAATGAAGAGGGTATAAAAATGGTTGAAGGCCATAATTGTTTTAAGAGAATATTGATGAGCGGAATGAATCGGTACTAGAGGTTAAGTGATCCAAGATAATGACGAAAGAGTTAAGTGGATCAACATTGAGGTTATGGGATATCATGAGATAGATATAAGAGTTAAATGTATTAATATCGATGAGAAGTGAAAAAGACGACTTGTCTTTGAGAGTATCACCTTTTCCAAGGTGCACTTAGATGGGAATAAAGGTGTTAAGAAAGGAAAATGAAGTTTGACATTAATTGGTCTATATGAACCTATGGGGAGAATAGGACCATGAAATTATATGAGTCCATATAAATCATAACAGATGTTTTGGATTCACACAGTATTACATGGATTTGGTTAAGAAGATATTGAGACTTGAAGTGAAAATAACTTACCAAGGAAATAATTAAGTATGATAGTTAAACAAGGGATTGATAAACCTCTTGAATCTATCAACTGTGGTCTCAAAAGAAAGTATTCGAGTGGTGAAGTAATTTAGGAAATGGAGAAGTAGATGAGATAATAGTACCCCTGCCTTATTGCTTACTCAGATATTAATTTCGAGGACGAAATTTCTTTAAGGAGGGAAGAATTGTAACACCCCGTTTCCATCCAAAGGGTTAGAACCCTAACGATTTGATACATGTAAGATCAATAGGAGAAAATGGGATAACACATCTCATGCTCATGCATTACATAAGGTGCACATGCACATACATAGTGAATCCTTGCACATGACAATAATTGTGCATGCATTCATTGACATTCCTGGTATATTTGGTTCTACTTGTGAATGGGTTGAGAATTGTGGGTTATTGATTTTGAAAATTTATTTGGAGAGTTAAATTATTGATTTTATAATTTTGGAGAATTTTAGAAATTTCTCTGAAATTTTTCGGGGGTAAATCTCGGACTAGGAAAAATGTCGAGGGGTAGACCAACTGATAATCGGTATTAGAATTTAGTGCCTATGGAATTGAATTTTGGCCATATGGTTATAGGAATAATTGACAAGTGTTATTTATGGGAAATTGGGCTTGAAATTGATTAGTTTAAGAAGAAATTAAAGGTTAAAGCTTGGCTTGACACATGGCAACTTAATAGCCATGGATTTAATTAGCTTTCATTTAAATTGAAGCTCCATTTGGCCCCTCTCACGACACTCACTCTTCAAAGCCTTTGGAATTGTCTTTTGGGTTATTTTTCTTCTCTTCTACGTGAGTTTCTTCTCCTTCCCTTCTTGTGTTGTGATTTTCCTCCAACCCTAGCCTAGCTTCCATCTTTGGCTTGCTTCCTTGCTAGTTTGCTCTTTCTCCCTTAGTTACCATAAAAACCTACCTCTTTACTCCTTTGGATGATGATGATCGATGGTGATGGTTGAAGCTAGGGTTTGGTGGTGTTATTTGAGAATTCAATGATGAGGTAGCTTAACCAAGTAAGTTTCCTTTCAAATGTTATTGGTATGGCTAAATAAAGCTAAATTGATGATGAACTTGAGTATCTTGATGATTTGAGTTTTGTAAGGGTTATGTACGTATCTTGGATGATGCAAAGTTATGTTCATATATTTTTGTTGTATGTATAGGATAAGTGAGAAAGCATCTATAGAGGTTTAGGGATGGATTCATGTTCAAAGAGATGCATGAATGAGTATAAACATGATTATAACTAGATATCTATGTATATGCACTGTTTCTGGTAATTGTTAAATGATAGATCATGGGTTGTTTGAAAGTGAGTTATTGAATTAAAATAGGTAGGGATTGATGAAGAAATATAATGGAAATGATGATTTAAATAGATGAGTTGAATGTTAAGATTGAATAGTGGAAAAATCTGGAAAATTTCAATAGTTTGATCTTGAGTGTGCTCCACTTGATTGACCATAATTGTTTTTATAGTTGTCCAAATGAGTTGAGGTTTGGTTTACATGAAACTAGAGGGAATTGACTACAATTCCTATGAAGATATTGAGTGTGAATTTGGTCTTGAAGAGTCCCAAATGTTGGTATGAAGTTAGGTAATTGAGTGTTGAAATTTTTGTGAATAAAGGCATATGATTATGTTTCATTTTGGATGTGTATAAGCTATTAGGGAATATGAATTGAGTATGAACGATTTTGAACTACATTTGAGGTGTTTATGTGTGTAGTCACTAACTTGAACATGATGAATTGTGAGTAGGAAGTGTTTGGTATTGAGGAATAAAATGTGAGATGGGAAAGGATGGAATATCATTGATGTTTAAGTTGTTTTATGCTAGAATTGGTGAATTTGGAAGTGTTTAAGAGTATATGAAAGGTTAGAATGGGTTTAGGACCTTTTGGAGGAGTTGAAAATTTAGTTAATCCATAGCTTACATTGTAGGGTCCGTGAACTCTGGCCACGCGGCCCCACCCTGTAGGATTCATGGACTCTGGCCATGCGACCCCCAGTCAGATCCGAACACTATGGGCCCGCGATCTGCAGTCAGTATTGGATCCAGACACTTGGCTCAATGGTATGAGGCGTTCGCTTCAAGCGAAACAAAACCCTGAGATCTTGAGTTCGAGTACCAGAGGGGACAATACCTTCACGCATCTGATGGATCGCAGCCCAAAGTGTCCGGATCCATCACCGATCGCAGATCATGGGCCCATAATGTTCGGATCGTCGGGGTCGCATGGCGAGTCCATGGATCCTGAGTGGGGCCGCATGGCGAGTTCACGGACCTACATGGCGTGTTGCAAGCGAAACAAAATCTGAGTATCGAGTTCGAGTACAGGAGGACAATACCTTCAGTCATGTCTGTAGATCGTGGGCCCAAGTGTGGATCCATCGATCTGCAGATCGCGGGCCCATAGTGTCCTTTACGTAGGATCCGCGGAACTCGTGGCGAGTCGTGGATCCTACGAGGGTGGGGAGCGTGGCGAGTTCACGGACCTACGTAAAAGGTGCCTTTCCAGCAGGATCGTGATCCGCACACTGGGCCCGCGATCCACCGCACAAAGGAAGGTATTGTCCCTCCGTACTCAACTCGAGACCTCGTGGTTTTGTTTCGCTGAAGGAACGCTTCATACCATTGAGCCAATTGCTCAATGGTATGAGGCATTTTTTATGTAGGGTCCGTGAACTCTGGCCACGCGGCCCCACCCTGTAGGATCCATGGACTCTGGCCATGCGACCCCTAGTCAGATTCGGACACTATGGGCCCACGATCTGCAGTCAGTATTGGATCCAGACACTTTGGTTGGCTCAATGGTATGAGGCGTTCGCTTCAAGCGAAACAAAACCCTGAGGTCTTGAGTTCGAGTACCAGAGGGGACAATACCTTCATCAGTCACGGTGGATCGCAGCCCAAAGTGTGCGGATCCACACGACCGCAGATCGCGGGCCCATAGTGTCCGGATCTGACTGGGGGTCGCATGGTCAGAGTCCATGGATCCTACAGGGTGGGGCCGCGTGGCCAGAGTTCACGGACCCTACACTTATAGGCTACTAAATGTTGTGTCTAATTTCTATTGATTTTGCTTGCATTCATGTCTTATTTGGTTGCAAATTCTTACAATTTTAATCCAAATTTGAATGAATTGAGTGAAAATGGTCATAAATGTTGCATGAAGGTTGAAGGGAATGTTTTGCGAATTTTGCATGAAAAATGAAAGGTAACGTAAATTTTGCATTAAAAAAGTGGTGATTAAGGTGTCACCACTATGACAAGCTTATCATGATGGTGACTAACTAAGCTTGTCATCACCATGACAAGCTTAGTCATGGTGGTGACCACCCCTTATGGTACTCCTTTGCACTCTGACACGTGTAGGTTTGACATGTAATAACCCTAAAACCTTAAACCTAAACTCGTGTTATAAATAGAAAAGGAATGAGTCAGAAAACGGAAGTTGAATGGAAAGGGTGGCAGCTGGACACATACACTTATAAGAGAGAGGTGTGGAGGCAGAGTAGGAGTGAAGAGCTTTAGCTAAGAAGATATAAGAGAGAAAGAATAGATAAAGGAAGAAGCATGAGCAATTGATCATCTAGGTGAGAACAGGTAGAAGTAAAAGGTGAGAACCAATGTAGAAAGTTTGATAGTGGTAGGAGATCATTACAACTCTCTCATCTAAACATTTGTTTTCTCTTTTTTTTAATTATTTCTACATTGTTTTACTGATCTTACTCCTCTGTAGTTGATAGACTCATACTCTGTTGGACCAATGGTGGTTGACAAATTAAATTCCACTTATGTTTTGATAATAATAAAATGTATAGAATTGGTTAAGAAATTATTTCAGGTGTTGTGGGTTGAAATAAATCAAGATAGCTGTTAAATCATGGTGAAATCAATAAGGAAATAATTTTCAACATGCCAGAGACATTAAACATGAAGATTATGGAAGATTTGATTGAATATATCCGTTGGAGTCAGCAACAAGTCGACCAGTATATCATAAGTCGACTAATAAATTAAAGATCATCAGATGGGGGTTGAAACAAGTCGACTAATATGTTCCAAGTTGACTACAATCAATTGAATAGGAACACTAGTCGACTATCATGGCACTAGTCGACTGATCGAAGAGCGAAGTTAAGCCTACAGTGAAAAATGCTAATACTAGTCGACTATCACAGCTCGACCAGTCGACTATCAGGCAAAGCTGAGTAAGATGTGTCCGAATCATTCCTAAATGGAAAGGAAGAAATTAAGCAACGTTCATCAGAAATTATGCAACGGCTAGGAGAGGATTTACAACGGCTCTTTCATTCCTACTCTCCAAATAAATAGTGGTTCATCAAAGGATCAGACATTCAAGTCCACAAAGCCTAAGAATTTCGTTATTGTTCCAAATTTGCTCTATATTGCTCTTAGCTTGTTTCAAATTTGTATAAAGCATTTGATCTTTCATCTTTATCCCATTATTATTGTGAGTTGAGTGATTAGTGAAAAATCACTTGTGATGTAGGATTTGTGCTGGAAAACAAATCAGTTGTAAAGGTAGCTTAAGCCAGAAATCAAGTGGTGTTGTAAGAGTTCTCACTAAACTAAAAAGAGTGCAATAAAGTGGTTTGCAAAATCCTAAGTGGGAGCTTAGGTAGAGGACGTAGGTCTTAGCACCGAACCTCTATAAAAACAGTGTTTGCTCTTCTTCCTTATTCTCTGCATTTAAAGTTGTTTAATTTGTTTCTGTGTGGAATTAACTTCTAAATTTTTGTAGAACTTTGCGAAAAGCTTTAAAGATCTATTCAACCCCCCTTCTAGATCGTTTACAATTGGTATCAGAGCATAAGTATCCAGGGATGACACACAATAACTTAGTGGAAGAAGGTAACACTAATAATCGCCCTCCTTTATTTAATGGTACTAACTCCCCTTCTTGGAAAAAACCTATGAAGTATCATATTATAAGTGAAGGAGTAGAATATTGGAAGATTATCATCTTCAGTCCACAAGCTCCATTGAAAGAAAATGGCGAGGTAAAAACGGAGCTGGAGTATGACGACAATGATTGGAATCAAGCATACATAAACACAAAAGCCATGAAATTGATATATTGTGCTCTCACGGTTGAGGAAAGAAATCGAGTGAACTCATGTACGAGTGCTAAAGAAATGAGGGAAAGACTTCGTATCACTCATGAAGGAACCAACCAAGTTCGAGAGACAGAGATCAACATGCTTCTCCACGACTATGAAATGTTTATCATGAAGGAAGGTGAGTCTATTTCCACTATGCTTGATCGTTTTGCAGAAATCATAAATGGATTAGGAAACCTTGGAAAGCATATGACGGATAGCGAAAAGGTGAAAAAGATTCTTCTCTTACTATCGAAAAAATGGGACTCTCAAGTCACCGCTATTATGGAGTCTAAGGATCTCAATCATTTAGAATTCAATGCCTCGGTGGGATCTCTCATAAATTATGAGATCATTCTCAAATCAAGAGGAGAAAGAGGTAAGTTAAAAAAGTCAATTGCCTTAAAAGCTAATGTTTCTTCTCTTGATGAAAGTGACAGAGAAATAGATGAAGAAGAAGAAGACGAAGAAATAGCAATGTATACCAGAAATTTGAGAAAGTTCAAAGGACTACTCAAAAATAGGCGAAAAGAATTAAGTGGTGGAAGAAATGGAGAAAGAAAGAAGTACACAATGGAAAGAAGATCTAAGGGTTATTAAGAAAAGAAGAGCAATGAAGAATGTTGGAAATGTGGAAAAAGAGGACATCATGCTAGGGAATGCAAAAGCTCATCCTTCACGTCAAATTTCCAAAAAAATGACAAGTATGACAAAGGGAAAAAGAAACTAGCCTAGTATCCACTTGGAGTGATGATGAGGAAGCATACCAAAGCAATGATGAAAGCAACTTAGCTCTTATGGAAAATAACTCCTCAACAAGTGATGATGAAGATGAGGTATGTAACATCCCGTTACTGATAGCAAGGGTATTTTGGTAATTCTGGGTTAGACTGATAGGTTTCATTGCATTCACTGATTGACATATGTTACCTCTAATTATAGAGAACTGGTTTCTTGCATATGCATTTATTCATAGGTACATGCATTCATGATTTTGACATTTAATTGTGAGTATAAATTGATTGGATGTGGTATCGGGTCGATTGGATTGTAATTGATTGAGAAATTAGGAGTAAATGGACTCGAATGACTGATTTAGAATAGCCTAAGAGTGACTGGTAATTGATAGTGATTTATAGGAAATTTTGGGATATTAGGAGAAAATGCCGGACGTAAATTTTGGAGTAATGATGATCGATCAGATAATCTTGAAAGAATGGTCCAATGGCAAGGGAAATATTAGGGTTATACTGTTAGGAAATTAAAATGTTGAGCTATTGAAATTTAGAGACTGAAATTTGGACTGATTTGGAGACCTATGTCTATAAATAGATAGGTTTGAAAGAAATTGGGGAAAATTGGTCTAAGGCATTGCGTTTCTTCTTCTTCCCCTCTACGGTGATCTTCGATTTCTCCCAACGGTGAGATCCTTTGATTTTTCCTTGTGGTTTTCTCCTCATTGTGTAAGGCTAACTTGTTTATTGTGATTGATGAAGGATTGAGAAGCTATAGAGTGGATCATCGTTGATTTTGAAAGATTTTAGGGTTTACGGTATTTTTGAAAGATCTGTGGATTGGAGCTTGATTGGTAAGTTTTAATGGTTTTAATGTTGTTATTGATGGTTTTTATGGCATTTATGGCATTTATTATGGTTTATTGAGTAGTTGGGAGAGTTAATGGTGGTTTTATAGAGAGAGAAATAACTGAAAACGATCGGAGAAGACGAAGGATTCGTCGCACGTCGCGACCTGCGCACGAGCCTCGCCGCGACGAGGGAGAAGAGGACGTCGCGGCGAGCGTCATTTAATTGACGCCGCGACGAGTCTTCTTCGCCTCGTGGCACGCCCGAATTAGATTGTTCGCCGCGACGAGCGGACCATTTCACGCCGTGGTGAGGGCCTCTTGGCCGCGGCGAAGGGGACTATTCCATTGAATTAATTTCAAATTATTGGGCATAATTTATGGTGTAGACCTCCGATTGAGGTGATTCCAGATTCGTTACGGACTAGGGAAAGAGGTCTACAATTGAGGATAATTATAGGAATTAGAATTGATTTAAGTGACATTGATTTATAGAGAATAAAGTCGATTATGGTTCATAGTGTGACCTAAATATTGAATTGAGACGATTGGAGTTTTAATTGGGATTCTCAATGGAGGTTTTGACCCAATGAATAGGGAATTGTTATAGGGAGTTTGAATTGAAGAAATTGAACTGAATTTTAGGATTGGATCCATTATTGTCGATCTATTGAGCGAAGAGTTAGAATAGGACATAAGAGTTCAAAATTGGGTTTTAGCGCCGGGAAAATCGTGAACATGCGTTGTACATAATTTCACTGAGATATATGCATTACTGAACTATTTAATTGAGCATCTAGTAATGGGACTGTATTTTACTGTTATAGAGGCGTCGTTGGATCGTCATTCCACGGACATTCTTTGGAACTTCCAGTGAGCTCGGAGTTACTGGTGAGTAACCTAGTTGGTTTCTCAAATTCCTGACTGTTTAAATGCTCAACGTGAATTACTTGTCAAATGTGAAACTGTATGATTACTGAAATATACATGATTGGATGGTATGCCTCTACTGTATTAGACTGTGAAATTGCATGATCACTTTCATCTTTGGATTGGATTGGATTATCAGATCGACTGAATTACTGTATGTTACTGAGAAATACAATACTGGGCTTTTATAGCCATGCACTGAATACTGAATTACTGAACACTGCATTGCATGCATAAATGCATGATCAGATAATGGAATGTGCCCCAAGTTGCTATTATCACTGAAAAGAGCCTCGAGCTCGAACATGTCTTCGACCGCCTCGAGCCAGGGGAGAAAATCGACGCCCTCCATGAACACTGATTGAGCACTTGGGCACAATACTGAATAACTGGAAAGAGTCTCATATGCATTATATACATGACTGATTGAATTGCCAAATTGTGTGATGATTACTGAACTGTGTGATGTCATGATTTACTGTAAATTGTGATGTGATACTGTAAACTGTTCTATGCTACTGTAATATTGTCACTAACATCGCATAATCGTTATAAACTCATCAAATTGTTATATCATACGTTAATTGAATATTACGATTGCCGTGTTGTCATAATTTGGCGTAATGCATGATTTGAGTGAACCATCGATGGTGGTTTCTCACTGAGTTTGCAAACTCACCCAAAATTGCAACCTATTTTTTAGGACTGATAGAGTAGACCCCTAGCTCCGGAGATAGTCTTTTCCTGCCGTGCGAGTGTGCTGGCAAGAGAAGCGATGGCACACAGGTCGGTCAGCTGGGTTGGATTTTGAGGATGACTTAGGATAGATGCTTATATCAGTTCCCTTTTGGTTTTGTTTAGGGGACTGATAGACTTGTCTATTCTGCTTTTGGATGACTGTATTGAAATTGCTGCTATGTTAAGATTATTTTGGATTTTTAAAAGTTACTGATTTCTGATATTATTGTTTTAATTATTGCGATGCCATGTGGATATTATTGGGAAAATGTTCTGGTAGTGCACCTTTATCGTGGGATACGTATCGGAGCGACCTTCGAGTTTCCCGATGTGTACCCTACGGTGAGGGGGCGCTACATTAAGTGGTATCAGAGCATGGTTTGGCATCTTTTGAGATTAGTGAAATTAAATGGAATCACCGCAAGAATAGTGGAACTGATCGAATTTCTTCTGCATTTTAGGTCATCCGTCCTTGGAGATCGAGTTGAGTTACCGGTGACACAGGAATCGGTAGGAGCTAGTAGGGAGTCTCCTGCGCCTCGTTCAGAGGAGTTGCCTCCTCGAGTTCCTGTGAGACAGGAACGGAGATATGATCAATTGCGTGGCGAGGGACGATTGACTTTATGGCAAGACCTGATCCTGCGGAGGTGAGGATGGCTAGAGGACCGAGAGAGTCCTCAATCGATGGATCTGCGACCGGATGGCGTTTGACTATCTGGTTTCTCTGCTACAGGTCCCGCATATCATGGTGGAAGATCGTCCCGCAAGCGGTACCACGAGCCCGCCTAATCGACATGGGATGATTTTCGAGGCGTTCAAGGACAATTTCATGCCCAAGATTTATCTAAAGATGAAGTTCTGAGGAGTTCTTAGAAATGAGGCGAGGCGATTGACCGTGGCCGACTATGAGGTGGTTCAACGAGTTAGTGGTATATGCTTCTTCTTGGTGGCTTCGAGGCCGACAAGTGTCGACGTTTGAGGGCGGACTCAATCTGGAGATCCGCACCTATTGGCTAGATCGATATAGGTAATTTTATTGGTGAGGCTGCAGCGGTGAGGATAAAGCATTCTTGAGACAACGTCTGATCGAGACTGGTCGATGGACCAGATTAAGAGATCGATGATGACCGAGGCAAAGTCTTAGTAGAGGTATAGCAAGCGCGACTAGGCCCTTGGTCTGCGGGAGGGGCTAGATAGGCTGGTTATGGCGAGAGGGCGATTCGTACAAACTGTTAGTGGTGGCGGCGGTGCGAGTTTGAGCGATCTGCTCCTTTATGTGAGCATTGTGGCAAGAGACACGGTGGAGAGTGTCGATGGCTATCTAGAACTGCTTGAGGTGTGGTTCGATGGACCACTAGCGAGGAACCGCCAGAGACTTTGGGAGCCCAAAGATACTATGGTGGAAGATCAAAGAATACCACGGTGCGGCAGAGCGTGGTGGTGGATCCGGATGGAGAGGCCGAGGCCGAGGCCGAGGTCGGCGAAGGGTCAGTGATGGTCGAGAGGACCGGCGGGCGGCGATCGCGGCTAGGGTCTATGCCATGACTTCGGCGAGGCCCAGATTCCCTGATGTTGTTGGGTATGCTTCTTATTTCTGGTCTTGAAGCATATGCATTGTTGGATCCTGGATCCACTCATTCCTTCATTGCACCGCATTTAGCATGTAGACTGCATGGGGATAGGCGAGAGGTTCTGACATGGGTTAGAGGTGAGTACAACTCTAGGTAGTACGACTGTATTGGGAGAGGTCTGTATGGGATGTCAGGTTCAGATCGATCGAGCAATTTTGAGTGCCGATCTGATCGTTTTGGCTATGAGGGAGATTGACGTGATATTGGGGATGGATTGGTTGACTGCTCATAGGGCTATCATGGACTGTTATACCAAGGAGGTTGTATTGGAATCTCCTAGTCAGCCTAGAGCTGTATTCCGAGGAGTTAGTCAGGCAGTGCCAGCGAGGATGATATCCTCCTTGAGTGCCCTGAGATTGATGCAGGGAGGTTGTGAGGCCTATCTGGCTCACGTAGTGGATTCCAGAGTAGAGATGAGATTGTAGGATGTTCCCGTAGTCAGCGAATTTCTAGATGTGTTTTCCGAGGAGTTACTGGGATTGCCGCCAGAGCGGGAGACCTAGTTTGAGATTGATCTTGTTCCCGGTACAGCCCCTATATCGATTCCTCCGTATAGGATGGCACCGGTGGAATTGAGAGAGCTTAAGGCTCAGTTGCAGGAGCTACTGGATAAGGGGTTTATTAGACCGAGTGTTTCGCCATGGGGGGCTCCGGTATTGTTTGTGAAGAAGAAGGACAGGACACTGAGACTGCGTATCGATTATAAGCAGTTGAATCGGGTAACAGTAAGGAATAAGTATCCACTGCCTAGGATTGACGATCTATTTGATCAGTTGCAGGGAGCTCAGGTGTTCACCTATTACCAGTTGAGGATTGCAGAGGCTGATGTGCCTAAGAGTGCCTTCAGGAGCAGGTACGGGCATTTCGAGTTCCTAGTGATGCCGTTTGGGTTAACTAATGCCCCGACAGCCTTCATGGCTTTGATGAATAGAGTTTTTCAGCCCTACCTGGACCGGTTCGTGATAGTATTTATTGATGATATACTGATTTATTCGATGAGTAGGCAGGAGCACGCTGAGCACCTGAGGATTGTTCTACAGGTTATGAGAGAGAGGCAGCTGTTCGCTAAATTCACTAAGTGTGAATTTTGGCTAGATGAGATTGTATTTCTAGGGCACGTAGTGTCCGGTGAGGGTATCTAGGTGGATCCTCACAAGATAGAGGCAGTTATGAGTTGGGAGATTCTGAGGAGTGTGCCAGAGTTGCGGAGTTTCCTAGGATTGGCCGGATATTACCGGAGGTTCGTCGAGGGGTTTTCGTTGATCTCCGCCCCTTTGACGAAGCTATTGAGGAAGAATGTGCCGTTTAGATGGCCTGAGGAGTGCCAGAAGAGCTTTGAGGAGCTGAAACATCGGTTGACTACTGCACCGGTGTTGAGCATTCCTTCTGGTACTGGAGGCTTTGTGGTTTTCAGTGATGCCTCGCATCGTGGACTGGATGTATTGATGCGGCATGGGAGAGTTATAGCGTATGCCTCGAGCAGTTGAGGTCTCACGAGGTGAATTATCCGAGGCATGACTTAGAGTTGGCGCGATGGTTTTGCTCAAGATCTGGAGACATTATCTCAGATGGGAGACGTTCCAGATCTTCACCGATCATAAGAGTTTGAGGTATCTGTTGAGTCGAGAGAGCTCAATCGAGATGAGGAGATGGATAGAGTTCTTGAAGGACTATGACCGCACGATTGAGTATCATCAGGAAGGCCAATGTGGTGGCGATGCATCGAGTAGGAGATCGCATGGCGGTGCGGCTCGAGTTCGAGTTTCGAGGTTACCGGGTCCGATTGCTTGAGAGCTCTTAATGTACAGATGGATTTGAATCGGGATGGAACTCGCTTACTACGAGGCCGAGGCCGATGTTGCATGACAGGATCCGGAGAGCTCGGATCAAAACCGGTGTTAGTGAGACCTGATTGAGAGAGTCCAGCCAGATCTTGATTCGGAGTTTGAGTTGAGAGATGGGACATTATGGATGGGACGAGGCTGTGTGCACTGATATAGATGATTTGAGACGGAGATTCTAGAGGAGGCACATGTAGCTGCCTATGCTATGCATCTGATACGAACAAGATGTATCATACTACGAGACGGCATTTCGGTGGCTGGTATGAAGAGGCAAGTGGCGATGTATGTTTCAGTGTCCGATTTGTCGGCGAGTTAAGGCGAGCATCAGCTCGATGGGAAAGTTGCATTCGTTGCCCATCCCGGAGTGAAAATGGGAGCGAATTACCATGGATTTTGTGACGGGTTGCCTAGACACCGAGGCAAAGATGATGCTATCTGGGTCATAGTGGACCGATTGACCAAATCGGCTCACTTCTTGCCGAGAAGGGAGAGCAATACTCTCGATCAGTTGGCCCAGAATTATGTGACAGAGATTGTACGGTTGCATGGGGTTCCTTTGTCGATAGTCTCAGACAGGGATCCCAGGTTCACCTCGAGGTTCTGGAAGAGCCTACAGACTGCTATGGGTACGAGGTTGAACTTCAGTACTGCATTTCATCCTCAGACGGATGGACAGAGTGAGAGGACGATTAAGACTGTTGAGGACATGCTTCGGGCGTGTGTATTGGAGTTCAGAGGATCATGGGATTAGTATTTAGCATTGATTGAGTTTGCATATAATAACCAGTATCAAAGTAGCATTGGGATGGCACCGTATGAGGCCTTGTATAGGAGGCCGTGTCGATCGCCACTGTATTGGGATGAAGAGAGTATGAGATCGATAGAGGGTCCCGAGCTGATTCAGGACCACGAAGAGATAAGGTATGATTGATCCGAGTCGCATCAGGCGGCTCGGTGATGCATGTAAGAGCTATGTGGATCAAAGATCGGCGAGAGATGGAACATAGTGTAGGTGATGAGTGTTTCTCCGAGTGTCTCCTTGGAAAGGAGTACTGAGATTTGGCCGTAAGGGCAAGTTGAGCCCTCGGTATATCGGTCCGTATGAGATCCTTGAAAGGATAGGACCGTTGGCTTACAGATTGGCATTACCGAGTGAGATGTCCCAGATGCATGATGTATTTCATGTTAGTATGCTCTGGTCGGCACCGTTCGACCCGACGCATGTGATTCGACTCGGGGAGATTGAGGTAGCGGTGATTTGACCTATGTTGAGGAGCAGTGACGGATTATAGGATCACGGGTCAGCGGTGAGGAACAGGGTGATTCCATTGGTGAAAGTCCTTTGGAAAAACCACTCTTCTGAGGAAGCTACATGGGAGACTGAGGAGCATATGAGGAGTCAGTATCCTCATCTATTCGATCGGACAGGTATTAAATTTCGAGGACGAAATTTTTATTAGGAGGGTGAATTGTAACATCCTGTTCTCGATAGCAAGGGTATTTTAGTAATTTGCAGGTTAGGCGATAGGTTTCATTGCATTCACTAATTGAACATGTTACTGGCCTCTAATTATAGAGGAACTGGTTTCTTGCATATGCATTTATTCATAGGTACATGCATTCATGATTTTCCGGCATTTAATTGTGAGTATAAATTGATTAGATTGTGAACTGACTGGACTGACTGGATTATAATTGATTGAGAAATTGGGAGTAAATGGACTCGAATGACTGATTTAGAATAGCCTAAGAGTGACTGGTAATTGATAGTGATTTATAGGGAATTTTTGGGATATTCGGGAGAAAATGTCTGGATCGGAAATTTTGGAGTGATGATCGATTGATATAATCTTGAAGAATGGTCCAATGGCAAGGGAAATATTAGGGTTATACTGTTAGGAAATTAAAATGTTGAGCTATTGAAATTTAGAGACTGAAATTTGGACTGATTTGGAGACCTATGTCTATAAATAGATAGGTTTGAAAGAAATTGGGGAAAATTGGTCTAAGGCATTTCGTTTCTTCTTCTTCTCCTCTACGATGATCTTCGATTTCTCCCAACGGTGAGATCCTTCGATTTCTCCTTGTGGTTTTCTCCTCATTGTGTAAGGCTAACTTGTTTATTGTGATTGATGAAGGATTGAGAAGCTATAGAGTGGATCATCGTTGATTTTGAAAGATTTTAGGGTTTATGGTATTTTTGAAAGATCTGTGGATTGGAGCTTGATTGGTAAGTTTTAATGGTTTTAATGTTGTTATTGATGGTTTTTATGGCATTTATGGCATTTATTATGGTTTATTGAGTAGTTGGGAGAGTTAATGGTGGTTTTATAGAGAGAGAAATAGCTGAAAACGATCGGAGAAGACGAAGGATTCGTCGCGCGCCGCGACTTTCAAGACGAGCCTCGCCATTGACAATTTTAATTAGTTCGCAGCGAGGAGAAGAGGACGTCAGCGCGGCGTCATTTAATTGACGCCATGACGAGTCTTCTTTTCATGCATGGCCTTAATTGGATTGTTCGCATGGCGAGCATCTTTCACGCCGTGGCGAGCGGACCATTTCACGCCGTGGCGAGGGCCTCTTGGCCGCGGCGAAGGGGACTGTTCCATTGAATTAATTTCAAATTATTGGGCATAATTCATGGTGTAGACCTCCGATTGAGGTGATTCCAGATTCGTTACGGACTAGGAAAAGAGGTCTACAATTGAGGATAATTATAAGAATTAGAATTGATTTAAGTGACATTGATTTATAGAGAATAAAGTCTATTATGGTTCATAGTGTGACCTAAATATTGAATTGAGACAATTGGAGTTTTAATTGGGATTCTCAATGGAGGTTTTGACCCAATAAATAGGGAATTGTTATAGGGAGTTTGAATTGAGGAAATTGAACTGAATTTTAGGATTGAATCCATTATTGTCGATCTATTGAGCGAAGAGTTAGAATGGGACATAAGAGTTCAAAATTGGGTTTTAGCGCCGAGAAAATCGTGAACATGCGTTGTACATAATTTCACTGAGACATATGCATTACTGAACTATTTAATTGAGCATCTAGTAATGGGACTGTATTTTACTGTTATAGAGGCGCCGTTGGATCGTCATTCCACGGACATTGCTGGAACTTCCAGGCAGTAGCTCGGAAGTTACAGGTGAGTAACCTAGTTGGTTTCTCAAATTCCTGACTGTTTAAATGCTCAATGTGAATTACTTGTTAAATGTGAAACTATATGATTATTGAAATATACATGATTGGATGGTATGCCTCTACTATATTAGACTGTGAAATTGCATGATCACTTTCTCTTGTCTTTGGATTGGATTATCTTGATTGGATGAATTATGTATATTCTTGAGAAATACAATCTTGGGCTTTTATAGCCACGCATGAATCTTGAATTATCGAACATCGCATTGCATGCATAAATGCATGATCAGATAATGGAATGTGACCCAAGTTGCTATTATCACTGAAAAGAGCCTCGAGCTCGAACACTCATCTGTACCGACCGCCTCGAGCCCGAGGGGAGAAATCCCTGACGCGTCCTCCACTGAACACTGACTGAGCACTTGGGCACAATACTGAATAACTGGAAAGAGTCTCATATGCATTATATACATGACTGATTGAATTGCCAAATTGTGTGATGATTACTGAACTGTGTGATGCCATGATTTACTGTAAATTGTGATGTGATATTGTAAACTGTTCTATGCTACTGTAATATTGTCACTAATACTGTACACTGTTATAAACTACTGTAAATTGTTATATAATACTGTTAATTGAATATTACAGTGCTGTGTTGTATGCAATTTGCGTAATGCATGATTTGAGTGAACCATCGATGATGGTTTCTCACTGAGTTCGCAAACTTACCCAAAATTGCAACCTATTTTTCAGGACTGATAGAGTAGACCCCTAGCTCCGGAGATAGTCTTTTCCTGCCATGCGAGCGTGCTGGCAAGAGAAGCGATGGCACACAGGTCGGTCAGCTGGGTTAGATTTTGAGGATGACTTAGGATAGATGCTTATATCAGTTCCCTTTTGGTTTTGTTTAGGGGACTGATAGACTTGTCTATTCTGCTTTTGGATGACTGTATTGAAATTGCTGCTATGTTAAGATTATTTTGGATTTTTAAAAGTTACCGATTTCTGATATTATGGTTTTAATTATTGCGATGCCATGTGGATATTATTGGGAAAATGTTCTGGTAGTGCACCTTTATCGTGGGATACGTATCGGAGCGACCTTCGGGTTTTCCGATGTGTACCCTACGATGAGGGGGCGCTACAAGGTAACTTTCATTGATCAAGATCTTAGAGATTCTTTTAATGCTTTACAAATCGATTTTGAAGAAGCTATTGAGATCAACAAGAAATTGAGAAAGAAAATAAGAGAATTAGTTGCTGAAAATAGTGTTTTGCATGAGACTATTGATGATTTAGATTGTCCTAAGGAAGATAATTCTGCATGCCTTGCTGAAAAGGAAAATCTTACTTATGAACTTGATAGATTTAGAAAGGATTTTTCTTATGTGTTTGGAAAATTTGCTAATGGAAATGAAAAGTTTGAAAAGATGTTGTCTTTTCAAAGATATTCTATCTCTAGACGTGGTTTAGGATATGATCCATTTGATAGAAATTGCTCTTTGATTTCTAAATTCACTAAAGATGGAAAAGTGACTACATGTGCTAAGTGTTTGAAAGATGGTCATATAGAAATTGCATGCAAGAGTATTAGGAGATGTATTAATGTTAAGAAAATCTGGGTGAAAAAAGGTACCATACCTCCTAATGTGGTTTATATGACTAACCAAAATGGACCCAAAATGGCTTGGGTACCTATAAGAAGAAAGAATGTTTATGTTGCAGGTACAATCAAGGAATGAAAATCCATCAAGCACATGGTACATTGATAGTGGATGTTCAAGGCATATGAGTGGAGACAAGAGCCTATTTGTAGAAATTAGACCAAAAAATCAAGGATATGTCACATTTGGAGACAACAACAAAGGTAAAGTCATTGGTATTGGTAAAGTGGGTAAGGAACCTTTGCCTACCATTGACAATGTCTTGCTTATTGATGGTCTTAAACATAATTTGCTAAGTGTTTCTCAATTGTGTGATATGAATTTTAATGTGACATTTGAATCATCTCATTGTATGGCTAAGAAGGATGAAAATGTTGCATTCATTGGTTTGAGACATGATAATACGTATATTGTTGATTTTTATGATGATAGCTCTTTTAATGAAAAATGTTTGGTAACATTAGAAGAAAATGCATTTTTGTGGCATAGAAAGTTGGGACATGCACCATTGCCTTTAATTTCTAAGCTTTCTAAAAATGATATCGTGAGAGGTTTGCCTAAGATCAAATTTGTTAAAGATCACTTATGTGAATCTTGCTTGAAAGACAAACATGTTAGGGAATCATTCAAACCAAAGAAAGAAATTTTTACATCTCGCATTCTTGAACTTGTTCATATGGATTTGATTGGACCATCTAGGCATGCTAGTCTAAGTGGTAAATTATATGTTCTTGTAATTGTTGATGATTTTTTCAGATTTACTTAGGTGAGATTTCTTACAAATAAAAGTGATGCCTTTAACGAGTTTACTAAGTGGTGTAGGTTGGTTCAAAATGAAAAGAATTTGACAATTGTTGCAATAAGGACTGATCACGGAGGTGAATTTGAGTGTGAACCATTTGAAAGGCTTTACGATAAATATGGAATGGAGCACAACTTCTCAACACCTAGAACACCACAACAAAACAGTGTTGTAGAAAAGAAAAATAGCTCACTTGAAGAAATGAGTAGAACTATGCTGAATGAATACAATCTTCCTAAAATATTTTGGGCGGAGGCAATCAATACTGCATGCTATGTTATCAACAGGGTACATCTCAGAAGAGACAAAAACAAGACACCATATGAGTTATGGAAAGGTAAGAAACCCAACATTTCATACTTTCACCCATTCGGTTGCAAAGTTTTTATTCGTAATAATGGAAAGAATAACTTAGGAAAATTTGATTCAAAATTTGATGTCGGTGTATTTCTTGGTTATTCTCTAACTAGTAAGGGTTTTAGAGTTTATAATAATAGAATTATGTGTGTTGAAGAAAGTATTCATGTTAAATTCGATGATATGATTTCACTCCTGAGAAAGGTTTGTTTTGATGATGATGCAGGAAACTTAGGAAATTGAGTTGAAGAAGTGGAATCCAAGATTGAAGAATTAAAGCTAAATGAGGGAGATCATGTACCAAGCACCAAAACTTGGGAAAAAGCAAAGAATCATCCTATGGAGCAAGTTATTGGCAGCTTGGATGATGGTTTGAGAACCAGAAGAAATGTTTATGAACACATGAGCAATTCAGCCTTCATCTCATTAGTGGAACCCAAGAATATAAAAGAGGCTCATGAAGATGAAAATTGGCTATTAGCTATTAGCTATGCAAGAATAGCTTAATCAATTCAAGAGGAATAATGTATGGGATTTGGTAGCTCCACCAAAAGACAAAACCATCATTGGAGTCAAGTGGGTAAATAGGATAAAATATGATGAGAATGGTGAAGCAATCAAGAATAAATCAAGGTTAGTAGCTCAAGGATTTTTTCAAGAAGAAGGCCTTGATTATAATGAGACATATGCTCCTGTGGCTCGATTGAAGACAATCAGATTATTATGTGCTTTTGCGTCGCATAAAAGGATCAAATTAAATCAAATGGACGTTAAGAGTGTGTTTCTAAATGGATAAATTTAAGAGGAAGTTTATATCAAACAACCACCTGGTTTTGAAGATCATAAACATCTGGATTATGTCTACAAACTCAAGAAGGCACTCTATGGGTTAAAAAAAGCACCTAAAGCATGGTATGAGAGGTTAAGTACTTTTCTAACTCAGCATGGGTATATTCGTGGTAAGATTGATAATACTTTGTTTATTAAACATGTTGATCAAGATATGCTGTTTTGTCAAATATATGTTGATGATATTGTGTTTGGTGCTACAAATGAATTTTTGTGTAAAGAATTTAGTGATTTAATGCAAAGTGAATTTGAAATGAGCATGATGGGAGAACTCAAATTCTTCCTTGGGTTGCAAATCAAGCAATACAATAATGGCATCTTCATTCACCAATCAAAATATACCAAGGAGCTTCTAAAGAAGTTCAAAATGGAAGGATGCAAAGTAGCAGCAACACCAATGGCAACAAATCAGGTCTTGGAAAAATCTGAACATGAGGAAGATGTTGATCAAAAACGTTATAGAGGTATGATCAGCTCCCTTTTGTATTTAACTACTTCTAGACCTGATATTATGTTTGCTACATGTTTGTGTGCTAGATTTCAATCTTGTCCTAAAACTTCTCATTTGAGTGCATGCAAAAGAATTTTTAGATATCTGAGTAGAACTGTTAATCATGGTTTATGGTATCCCATTTGTGAATCATTTGATTTATATACTTACAGTGATGTTGATCATGGTGGCTGTAGGGTAGATAGAAAAAGCACTAATGGCTTATGTCATTTCTTAGGATCTTCGTTGATCTCTTGGGCTAGTAAAAAGCAAGTTAGTGTAGCTATTTCTACTGCTGAATCTGAATATGTAGCAGCTGGAAGTGCATGTGCCCAAATTCTTTGGATTAAACATCAATTGCTTGACTATGGTATTGTGGTTAAAAATATTCCTATTTATTTTGATAATACCAGTGCAATTTGTTTGAGTAAAAATCCAATTTTGCATAGTAGAATGAAGCATATAGAAATTAGACATCATTTCATATGTGATCATTGTTTGAAAGGTGATATTTGTTTGATGCATGTTTCATCTAGTGACCAATTAGCTGATATATTTACTAAACCCCTTAAAGAAGATGTGTTTGTGAACATCAAATTGAAACTTGTATGTGTGATTTAAATTCCTTTGGTTGATTTTAATTTTCTGCATACATTAGATCAGCAAAATGGTCAAAATATTAGGCAAATGTGCAATTCCATCTGAAGGACACATCATCATGATCTACACTTAGGCTAAAATGTGATTGATTTGGGGTTTGGCAACATTCCAGTCGACTAATTAGAGTTTAAGTCGACTGAGGTAGAGGAATTATTCGAGGTGTTTTGCTTTCTAATAGTTATAGTCGACTAATACACCTATCTTTTCAAAAACAGTCGACTAACTGGACACGACCAGTCGACTAGTTTTCTTTCAGATAACCCCCTCTTTTTCTTTTATTTTTACTAGTCGACTAACCCCATATCAGTCGACTATAAGTCATCTGGATCTCCTTTAAAAGCCTATTTTTTCCAAAACCTCTGAAAAGGCTATCTCCCTCTCCTTTGAAAATTCTCCTTCTTAGTCGACTAATCCCCCCTATTTTTCTCAAAAACTCCATACCCACAGTCAATCGATTCTCACAAACACCAAACCCTTTGATCTATTCTTCAAATCCTTCTCCGTCTCCTAAAATCCCCTTTCGACTCTCCTAAACCCTAACATTCGAAATTTACTTCTACCTTTCTTAAATCTATCAATTTCTCACAATGGCTCCAAGGAAATCTACTGGAAAAGGGAAGAAGATAGCCACTCCTCCACGAGGTCCAATAGTACGTGGGTCTTCTTCAAGAGGAGGTGGTGATCGAGAAAATGAAGAAGTTGAAGCAAGGTTCATTTCACGTGAAGCTCAAACCCTCTATTACTCGGTGCTTAAAATAGAGGTATTAATACCATCTATGAGATTTGATTAGGTTGAGTTAGAGCATAGTGAATACACGGATTTATTTTCTGAACTCACAAGTTATGGACTGCGTTATTTCTTGGGGTATACTGATAACATTTATGAGGATATGGTGAGGGAATTTTATGCAAATCTTGTGGTAATTCAGAGTAATGTGGATACTGGTACACACTTGAAATCTCATATTCAAGGCAAAGAAATGTTTATTTGTGAAGATTATTTTTCAAGAGGATTTCAATTGCCTACTGGTGGAGTTAGGCCTAGTGCTTCCTTGTTAGATTTGGATATTTTAAGAGATGAAGATGGTGACACGTGTTAGTAGTGTGCCCTAGGCCAATGAATAGTTGTGATTCACGTATTAACATTATGAATTGTTAATAATATATTATGAGGTATTCCTTTCATATATGCATGTATTTCGTTTATGTAATGTGATTTACATTTCATGAATGGTTTTAGACTTATGTCATCAAGTATGTGACTTGATAGTAAAACCGTAAGCGTTATAAGACTATTCTAGACTGTCCCTAGTCGATCATTATTGGTGGAACAATAATGAATTAAGGCTAGTATGTGTTCTTTTTGATGATCACGTTTTACTGATCATGGATATGAGATATAAAATCAGAAACATAGATATATGTTAGAGAACATATATTGGACCGACCCACATAAAGAATACTACATGGTTTCATGTCATTAGTGATTCTTAATATGGTTTGAATTTAGTCTTTTGACCTGAAGTCATCATGGTTGTAGGGTCCGTGAACTCTGGCCACGCGGCCCCACCCTGTAGGATCCATGGACTCTGGCCATGCGACCCCCAGTCAGATCCGGACACTATGGGCCCGTGATCTGCAGTCAGTATTGGATCCAGACACTTTGGGCCTTTTTATGTAGGGTCCGTGAACTCGCCACCTTGACCCCACCTTATAGATCCATGGACTCGGCCGCGACCCCGTCGATCCGGACACTATGGGCCGCGATTTGCGATCGATATTGGATCCAGACACTTTGGGCTGCGATCCATCGCATGCGATGAAGGTATTGTCCCCTCTGGTACTCTGGCCATGCGGCCCCACCCTGTAGGATCCATGGACTCTGGCCATGCGACCCCCAGTCAGATCCGGACACTATGGGCTCGCGATGGCTCAATGGTATGAGGCATTCGCTTCAAGCGAAACAAAACCCTGAGGTCTCGAGTTCGAGTACCAGAGGGGACAATACCTTCACTGTACAGTGGATCGCAGGCCCAAAGTGTCTGGATCCACATCGATGCGATCGCGGCCCATAGTGTCCGGATCTGACTGGGGGTCACATGGCTAGAGTCCATGGATCCTACAGGGTGGGGCCGCGTGGCCAGAGTTCACGGACCCTACATAAAAAAGGAATTGGCTCAATGGTATGAGGCGTTCGCTTCAAGCGAAACAAAACCCTGAGGTCTCGAGTTCGAGTACCAGAGGGGACAATACCTTCACTGTACAGTGGATCGCAGGCCCAAAGTGTCTGGATCCAATACTGACTGCAGATCGCGGGCCCATAGTGTCCGGATCTGACTGGGGTTGTATGGCCAGAGTCCATGGATCCTACAGGGTGGGTCCGCGTGGCCAGAGTTCACGGACCCTACATGTCTAGCGTGCTCCTCTCCATCCTTAAAATAAATCAGAAGATCATTAATGAATACTATGATAAAATGATCTAAATAAGGATGGAGCACCCTATTTATGAAATCCATAAATATTGTAGGTGCATTTATCAATCCGAACGGCATCACCAAGAATTCATAATGTCCATACTTCGTCTGAAAAGTAGTCTTTTGCACATCATTCTCATCAATCTTCAATTGACGATACCCAGACCTCATATCTATCTTTGAGAATACTATAGCTCCTCTGAACTGATCAAATAAATCATCGACCCAAGGAAGTGAATATTTATTATTAATGCTAACCCTGTTTAACTGTTGATAATCAATACATAAACGGAGGGTCCCATCCTTCTTTTTGACAAATAATACTAGTGCTCCCTACAGTGAATGACTTGGTCTGATGAAGCCCTTGTCTAATAACTCTTGTAGTTGAATCTTCAACTCTTTCAATTCTACCAATGCAATACGATAAGGTGGTATAGATATTGGTGTCGTCCCCAGGATCAAGTCAATAGTGAAATCAAATTCCCGATCAGGTGACAATCTAGGTAACTCCTTCAGAAAGAAATTGAAAAACTTGCACATAATAAGGACATCTCCCGGATCAACCCTCTGTGCCGAAGTGTCAATCACATGTGCGAGGTATGCCTGGCACCCTTGACGAACTAACCTTTTAGCCTTGATCATCGATAACAAACAACTCGGGAATATCCGTTGGTCACTAGAAAATTTAATCGGGACTCTAACCTGAGGATCAAACTCCACTTCTTTCTTAAAACAATCAACCATAACGTGATACCTCTCTAACCATTCAATCCCCAATATCACCTCAAAATCTCGGAGATTGAGGGGAATAAGATCTGCCTCTAACACAACATCGTTGATCTTTATCTCACAAGATGTATATACTTCATCACAAGCCACTTGCTCTCCGAGAGGAGTGACTACAATGAGAGGGGGATCTAACGGCTCTAGGGGATGACTAATATCCTCTAACTCGGGTCGCAAAGGTCCAACCTTGCGACGACTTCCCCTTCCTCATCCAACCATGCTATCACTATAAATTAAAGAAAAAACATTGTTTAATAAAAAAGATCAGGCTAAGCCTAGCTTATCTGACATTCCAAACATCCCAAGGAATGTCGACAAGTACTCTGATAGAGGTCAAAATTATCCGATCATTAAGGATGCCAACTTAACGATCCGAGACTCAACTTCTTGACCAAAGACTTTCGACACCCAGACTCGACTCCTAAAGCTCATGAACTTTTTGAAAATGGAAATAACACTTTTGAAAATGTAAAAATCAGGCCTTGATACCAATTTAATTGTCATGACCTGGTACCATATTGGGCCCATGACAACCATCGTATACCCAGGCTAAGGACACTCACAGTATCCTTAATCCGACTATGCAAGGCTAACTAGATATCCCTCCTTTCTTTTTTTCTTTTTTATAAAAAATTTGGGCAGTACAACGACTGTATTTTAAAAATCCCAAAACTCAATCAAATACCTGTAAACGATTTTAAACACACTTCTATATTCACATTAAAAATTTTACCACAACTTCAAAACGTTAAAGTCCACTCAAAACAACCTCAACAACAGTATCAAAATAACATACATAAGGTCTTTTACAACATCAAAACAGTAAAGAGTTTAATTTATATAGTCATAAAACATATCCACATAACCAATATAATAAAAGCAGTAAAATCGTTCATGAGCCATTACGCAACTAAAATATAAAACATAAACTACCCATGTGTAACAATACCCCGAAAATGTCAAAAGACTGCACGATCCACTCATAACTTTAACTGACTAAATTAACTTGCATGATTGAAAAACGGAGGGGGTGAGTACACTATGTACTCAATGAGCAAGAAAAACATATATTGCAAATAGAACTCGATACACACCAAGACGGTATAAATAACCTATGAGGTGAGCATGCATTACATAGAAACATATAGGCCTAGCCTTTGACTCAACGTATACTAGTTAGGAACCATATAGGCCTAGCCTATTAATCACTCATCGGGTGAACATAGGTTCCAATTCGAGTACACATAAGCAGAAAAACATCACATTTATAAATCAAATCTCGACAAAAAACAAATATCAGAATAAGCCAAAACAATCATATGTGTCACCACTAGTCGGCCAAACTAATGTGCACACCCACCGATTTTTGGTGTTAGCTCAACTTTCATCCGTGGTGAATCCGGACTACAATCGACAAGAGCGTCATAACCCTAGGTGATGACCTTGTCGGTGTCTAGACCCTAGGTGTGGAATCACCCGCACGTCTCGTAGAAAGACGTCGATATGAGGACTTGACTTTTATGTACTAGCATCAAGGGTACGGGAATCGGTTAATCTATTATGCCCAGCACACGATTGGCCAATCGTTTCCTCACCAATCACAAAAATCATATACAAAAATGAAGTACAAAAATCAAGTAGAGCACCAAGTCTTTATTTATCAGTCTAATCGATAAAATGAAAACGTATCATGGCTCTAAGCCAAAAGAGAATAAATACATGCAGAATACATAACTCAGTTATGCATATGTAAACTTGAAAACATTATTTCATGCAATAAAAGTTATCTTTTGTAATCCAAGTGCAAAGTTATTCATAAGTATAGTTTCATAAAATAAAGCATTGTCCTCTTACTTCAAACATAGATTTGTTGAAAACAATATCATTTCTCAAAATATGTAATAAAATATCAGTTTCAAAAACTATGTCGTTTATTAAATACAAAAGTATACTAGCATCTACTTGAGATTCAGTTCTACTATACATTTTCTAGGTTCAAAATTTACATACAAGTCATCATACATGTCTTAGGATGTTCTAATCCTATTTGAGAAATATGATTTTTCCCAACTCATTTTAAAAGAAGGCGCACACTCTCTTGCTTTCAAAAATCCTCTGTATGAGTTCCTTGATTCACAACTCTTGAGCCTTTTTACATAAAAAGACATACAATGTATTTATTAATTAAACATGAATTTCATATTTATACACCATCACATAAGTGTATAAAACACAATATCACTCTCTTTTAAACATGAATTTCATATTTATACACCATCACATAAGTGTATAAAACACAATATCACTCTCCTTAAGCTATGGGATTTGACCATTAAGCTTCTCACATGGACATGGTTACTTCCTTACTATTCACATTAGCTTTTTTTTTGCATTTTTAAGGCATTTAATGTCTTTGATCCCACACTGGCTCATTTCAACACATAATTAAGCACACTTTTATCCAAAAACATTAGGCCATTATTCATCAATCCAAGCAACAATTCAAGTTTACTCTAAGTAAACATGAAAGTCTCTTTCCAATGCAAACCATCAAAATCCTTAAATCTGAAGTCAAGTTCACTTAGGGATTTTATCAAACACCTAAAGGCATAAACTTGAAAGCCTTCTTCCAATGTATATCTTCCTCATTTTTCATCATCAATTCACATTATACATACATAATTAACATCATAGAGTTCATTTAAACCATCAATTTCAAAAGATGTTCAAAAATTCACAAAATTTTCACCAAAAGGGGACAATTTCAGTTTTGACTTAAAGAACCCTCTCCGTGACACATTTCATTCATCTAAACCATGTTTCATGCATATTCATGCATGAAGAGCAACATATCTTAACACCAAACTCAAAATCATAATTTAGAGAGAGATTAAACAAAATTTACCTATACTTTCCTTTTATGATATCTTCAAATCCTTTGATAATTTCTCAAATATAATGATAGATTTGAGTTCCTTGAGCCCAAATTAGCTTTGAACACCTTGGTTTGAGTTGAAAAATCAAAAAGAAGGGTGAATTTTGGTGATGGTCGAAACTTCCTCTTCTTCCTCTCGTTTCTCCTTTCTTCTCCTTTCTTTTAAATAAAACAAGATGGTTTAATTCCTAACAATGAAGTGCACGACCATACATAAGAAGAGTTTAGAATTTTGACTCTTTTTTTTACCCTTAGGTTATATGAAATTACCATTATACCCTCCAAATTTTCCTAAATTTGCAATTAAACCCAAAATTTGGGAATCACCAAAACTTTTATTTTTATTTTGGTCCTCAAACTTTTGAAAATTATAATTAAGACCCTTATTTTATAAAATTATAAATTGGTCCTCCAAGAATTGAAAATTTACAATTAAGTCCTTTAACTTTTAAAATTTTGCAATTAAGCCCTTATGTACATCAATTTTTCCAATTAAGCTTTCTAAGTATCCAATAAATCTATAAATCATGTCTAATCACCTCTAAGGCATTAGAATACATTTAATCCAACCACCATGGTCATATCCATCTAATGGACTTAGTTTTACACACTTAGAAGCTTATATGTCGGAAATCACCAAGATTTCGCATACCGATGAACTTTAAGTTCATGTAAAGGCATATAACATTATATATCACTGTCATACATACCAAAAAGGGTTCAAATACATCTTTGAACTTATATACATCCATGTATATATCAATATATAGTAGTATCTCCAAATACAGAACAACACAAAAGGGCTTAGAAAGTCTAGCATTACAAATATGGTTTTAGGAACTTGCCTTAATGGAAGATCAATACACATATTAATGGTGTAAGCCTGAAAGTAGGTCCTTAACTTTTTTTTGCTAATAAGTATTGTGTAAGGTACTATTTTAGCCTTAGGTATTTGAGGACTAGTCCGTATAATATCTTACTCATGTAATATATTAGCGTTTGTGTATTATCTTCTTCCTTAAACAAGATATAGTTAAGGTTGCATCTAAGATGGCTAAGTAAAGCCATAATGGTTCTCCAACATGTGGATTCATAGTGACAATGCACTTTGAAAGTAATCCTCCAATTGTTTAAAGGCCTGTTAACATTTTTAGATCCTTCGAACTCCTTAGGATTTTGAAATATTTTAAATAATGATAAGTATCAACTGAAAGATCTTAAGATGAACCTTTATAAGCTTACCATCTTGTCTATCAACCTTTATACTTCTTTTAATTTTCTATGTGATTCTATGCATAAGATGACCTCAATTTTTTGCAAATTAACCTCTATCCCTCGATTTTCATTATGTTTATTAATGGGGCTTCATAAATTATGCTTTATATCCTCTAAGTTTATGTATTTTATGTATATTTTACACCTTAAAATCAAGAATGCCCTTTCTATATAAAGTTATATAAAGATTAGTAGAGTCTGAGTCTATTTGCAAATATTGTTGCATTGAGAATAAGATTTGAGTCACTTCAAAAATGAAGTGTTAAAGGTAATCCCTTAAGTTATTTTCCACCCTTTAGGATAGTGATATTAAATGGGCGAAGTCTTTAGATCTACACCTATTATCGTTAAATTGAGACATAAAACTGGTAGTTAATTACTGGAAAGCAACTATTAAGGTAGGAAGTAAGGTTTAGAATTATGATCATGTTGTGTCGGTTAGAGTGAAGGAGAATGCTTTGCATTTAATGGCAATGAATATGACATTTAGATTTGTAAGTTTTCTAAATTAGTGCATATGATGGACAAGGATGGGTATGCCATTATAAGCATATAGGGTCTTAAACATTATTAGTAATGGTTTTTCCAAGACATCAGGTATCAATCAATTAGTAGCTATCAAAATTTATCCCTATATGCATTATTTTAACAATACTCATGTTAGGATATGGATGGGGGCCCTCTTTGACAATGGTTATGAGGCGCGATTTTGTGGACTCTTTTGAATATGCTACATCCCTTATAGTTATTGCTTGATTTGTTCATGTAACATCATGATTTTAGCAGTTTGATCAATGTGTTGCTCATTAGTTCAAGGGATTTTAGTGGTGGTGGTTGTTTCTATAACATTGGCAGATGGATTGCTTCTATAGGTATCCGTTATTCTTTCCCAAGGTGATAATAAATAAGTTGTTTTGAGATTTTCTCAAGTGGGAATATAAAAAAAATCTTGGAGTTTTTTATAGATGACATCAAATGTTGTAGAATGCATTTGAAGTAGGCTTATTAGGCTTGTAAAAATAACTACTCATATACTAGGGTGTTCCTAAAAATGACATGTTAATGCTAAAGTTACTAAAAGCTAAAGGATGCTTAGTATGCATAAAAATCTCTAATTAAATTTTATGATAATTCTTATGAAATCTAACTTTAGATTTTGTGTTTTATTGGCAATCCTCTAACAAGTTTAGTTGGACTTTAACTATCCTTAGTAATGTTGGATCCAACTTCTAGTAGGTAATTGGTCTTTATATATGACTCTACTTCATATGGAAATAAATCCTATCTTGACTGAACTTATTATTTTTCAAATAATTGGGCCTCTTATACATGCCTAAAGGCCATAGGACTAAAGAAGAACAATAAGTTGTACTAAATATATCAAATATATGCCATAAAAATTTTAAGGGTGTATAAAAAAGGAAAAGACAAAGATACAAGGACAAAATATTTTAGACTTTATTTTAACATGAAACATATATTTTAGTCCTTAAGGTTTTTATCAAAATTTAAGTTTGTCCCCAATATTTTGTAGTGTTTAATAAGCCCTATATGTTATGAAACAATTGAAATTTACATCTAAATAAATAGAATAACTAACTCTAATCAATATTTCATTAACCTAAGCCCCGTGCGACATATATTCTTTTGATGAGGGGCCTATCCACTTCGAATATGGTAGTTAAACTAGCCCTCATCCATCTAATGAAATTAAAAAAAATTCTTGAAATGAACTTTAGATGGCCTCATGGGTTAGTTTAGTTGTCATATTGACTATAAATAGAGTCCCCATCTATAAAATAAAGTGCCATAAAGATTTAGATTAATGAAATATTGATTAGAATTAGTGGTTTTATCCATTTGAGGATCAATTGGAATGATTTTTCGTAATATGAAGGGCTTATTTAAACATAATAAAAAGTTGGGATCAAACTTAATTTTAATGAACCTTTAAAGATTTAGACATAGCTTCTATCTTTATTTTAATAAGAACACGTGTTTAATTAAATATCATATAAGTAATGAAAGTTTAATAACTAAATTATAGTCCGGTCAATTACCTAATATTATCCTTCACTAAGAGTAGGAAAGGAGTTCAATCAATATCTTGAAACCAGGTATAAATTAAAAAGAAAGTGTGACACGTGAATCTAATTCACAAGCTAAAATTGAATTCCAATCTTGATAATCTAATTGAATGGTACATCCAATTTGACATTTAATTAAATACAATAAAAGATGCTAAAAGAAGACGATGTATCAATCATTAACCTCTTAAATGAAATTAAAGCATCTTTTATTACATTTCAAATATTTTTATTGCATAGCAAATTGTGTAGTTTACTAGTTCTATATGTCAAGTGACTTCGTAGTATGATTTCATTTTATAATTATGATTTATACAGTGATATGTATATGCCTATCTGCTATAATATGACTTTATTTTTTATATATAATATAATTATTTAATTATTAATTAGTGTCCCTAAAGGTCACCGGTTTAGATCGCCAAGTTGGTATAAGAACTTAAACACACACACACACACACACACTTGCATGTATGTGAAATTCATTACACTTCTTATTTTTAAAATATAAGATCTTTAAGAATAAAATTTATTTTCATTACTCTACTTAATTACATAAATGAAATATGTTTGAGCATATAACAAAATTGATGAAAGTAAAGGATTATATGCATTGTTTTATTAATGTGTTTAATTACATAATACTATAAGTCATGCATATATTGTAACAAATTTTACAACTTATCTTTTGTATAGTATATTCCTACATGATTTCTCTATTACTAAATGATTGATAGGAATGAGCCATAATATAATAATAGTTTATTATAAAACCATAGTTTAAGCATCTTCTTTTGGTCATATAGATATATTATCCAATTGTCCATTTCCTCTATAAAATTTTGATCTACATGAGTTGTTGACATTCCAATGTTTTTAGTAATTTTTTCTCGTTTATTTATTTGACTTCCTAGTTTTGAACTTCAAATTCTAGTTCTCATCGTTTAGTGATATGATGCAAACTTCAATCCTTGTAAATTCTTCATCTAATCAAATAAGAAAATGGAATCCACCACCATATAATAGAAAATATTAACAAACATATAAATGATAAAGAAAATAATATAAAATTAATTGATTAATAACACAATTGGCTTGAAGTTAGAGCACCCATAAGGCCTTTAATTATAGTTGTCATTATGATTAAGCTTTCATAACATAACACTAATGTCTCATTAAAAGGCATCATGAAATTTTCATTTATACTATATAACAAATATTTTATAATTTTAATTTTAATTAAAATGTTAAACATAAATTATCTTTATTATTTAATATTTATTTTATTATTATTATCGTTTATGTCTAGTTTTTATTTTTAGTTTTTATCTTTTATTATTCTTTGTTTCTATTATTGTTTTTATTTTTATTTTATTTTATCTTTACCTTTTATTTTAGTTTTGAATCTCTTTATTCTTATTCTTATTTTATTGTTTTTGTATAAACAAAAAAATTCTCTTTTCCTGTTGGTTTATCGAAAACAATCTCTCTACCAGTTATGGGTAAAAATGCATACTTTTAAACCTTCCTAGACTCCACGTCTCAGTGGGACTTCTACTGAAATGTTGTTGTTGTTATTATTATTGTAACTATTTGTGATATCATATGTCAGAGGTAGCTATTAAGTAAATAACAATAACAACAACAACAACTCCCTAGTGAAAGTTCTATTGATTGTGAGGTTTAGGAAGGTCTAAAAATACACAATCTTACCCTTAACTGGTAGAAAAGTTGTTTTAGATAAATTCACATAAAATATAATAAAATAAAATAGACATAAAAGATGATGATGATAATGATGATGATGATGATGATAATAATAATAATACTAATAATAATAATAAGTAAAATAAATAAACACTTATAAATAAATTATAAAAGTAAGCAATAAAATAATAATTATAAAACAAGGTTAAGAATAAGAATAAAAGATAAAATAAATAAATACAAAAATAAAGAAGGAGATAAGTAAATAAATAAATCAAACAAGTTATTAGAAGAAAATATTTAAGTTAAATAAGAAAATATTTAGGTTAAATACGAGACATAAGTCTTGAAAGAAAATGGTTAAATATTTTATGAGAAAGAAAAGAACCTATAAAGTTTTCTATTAAAGTTTATGTCTTCGATAAGTTTCAACAGAGTTATATTATTCTTGATAACCTTCTTTATTTTTCTTAGACCTTCTTTTTTCTCTTACAATCTTCAAGTACAATCTTTTCGTATCTTCTTACTAAGGCATCAAGATATCTAATGTCTCTTTTTAATATATTTGATCCAATTAAATATTGTCGATGTTAATTTTTTATTTATATTACCCACCTTTAAATATCTGATTCTCTCAAACTTAAAATGTAGCCATCGCAGACTTTTCCTAGTTCAATGTTGGACTAGAGTGGAATTAACTAAAAGCTGGTGAGCCTATACACCAGGTGAGCGTGAGAAGTGACGTTACAATAATGAGAGTGATAGCAATCGACAACTCCTACCAGACTTTTAGGCTTTGTTTTGATGTTAATTAATAAAATATAATCTAATAGAATAAAATAGTTTATAATAAAATAGAATGTAATATAATTGTTTGGAAGAGGATGGAATAAAATATAATATATAATAAATAATTTTTATACCCTTATATTAAAATAGTTATTACAGGAGGTTTATTATTTTATTATTAATTATATAAAATTATTATTATTAATTATTTAATATATTTTATTTTATTTTTGTGATTTATATTAAAATAATTTATTTATATAAAAATATATACAAACAATTAAAGAATAATTTTTTTACATATTTTCTATTTTCATTAATAATTTTTTATTAAATTTATTATTAATTGTATAAATTTTATTATTAATTATATAAAATATTATTATTAATTATTTAATATTTTATTTTACTCTATTCTATTCTATGTGATATATATATATATATAATTTATTTTATTTTCATTTATATAGAAATATATACAAACAATTAAAGAATAATTTTAAAATATTTTTCTATTTTCATTAATAAAATTTATTTATATTTTTAATTATATACAATTTAGTATTAATTATATAAATTATTATTATTAATTATTTAATAAATTTTATTATACTAATTTTTATTTATATATAAAATAATTTATTTTTATTTATATTTATATAGAAATATATACAAACAAGAATAATTTTAATATATTTTTATTAATAAAATAGAAAATATATAAAATTATTATTTAATTGTTTTAGATATTTCTATATAAATAAAATAAAGAAATAAATTTTAAATATAAAATTTTATATTTTATTATTAAATATATATATATTTATTAATAATATAAAATATTATTATCAATTATTTAATAAATTTTATTATATTAAATATTACTATATTTCATTTAATATATTAATATTATGATTTGGTCAGAGTTGATATTAAGAAGAATTATTGAGGGTATATTAGGTAGTATGTATTTATTAGTTTACGTTTCATCCTAAACCTCTCGAATCGAAGTTTCTTATTTTCACTGTTTAAAATAGAATGGAATGTAACATGAAACCCTCCGCTTCTATCTCAGTCCATTCAATTCTATTATAAAACCTTCAAATAAATGATTGAAGTGTGTTACGTTCCATCCCATCTTATTATTAACCCTTAAACCAAACCGAGCTTTAATGGAAAAGATGTACAAATAAAATCGCTATCACGTTGAAGATGGAGGTAAAATTATAAATCGTGGATTGAATCTTAATAAAATTATGAAGTAGCAAAGATTGAAAGCAAAAGGGATATTGACAGTTTAAATTTATACAATAAATTTTTATGCTATGTCTCAGTTGATGCAAGTGATATTTTTATGCAAATCGGGCAGTAGTAAATACATAACTCAATTGTTATTCCAGGGCTGTGAGTGTTTAGTATGGGGTGGAATAAAAAATTAAGGTAGTGAGGAAAAAAAAGATACATTCAAGTTTTAGTACACATGTAGGCTTAAATTGGCCCACTCCACTGGCTCAGCCTCTGGGTTTGGGGTATTCATTTGTGGTGAAAAATGGAAATACGTGGAAATCCTCCATTAAAGAAAAACAAAGGGAATAAGCGTCTATTAATTACATAAGCAAGTGGATACCTTTGTTCACATATCAATGCAGATTTTAATTTGATATTAAATACCAGCATATATATCTAGAGCATCATCACTTAACATGGAAACGTAATAGGACATGTAATCAGCAAAATAGAAGGGCCTGTAGAGAAGAGGATGATCCTTGTCGACAAGCTCTTCAGGAACCTCAATCATCGCTTCTTCCTTGGGTATTAGAAACAGCCCGCTAGAATACCTGTCTTTGTCTCCGCTTATCACCACTCGGTGTTTAGCTGCTTGAAGCCTCCCATTGCTCCATGCCTTTTTGCACCATTTTCATTACATCATTCATTTATATTATCATTAGTTCATAACAAAATGTAAATAAATTTATATGTGGGTTGGACATTACCTTGAGGGCATCGCCAACAATGACAAAGAAAGAATTTTGGGGAATCACAACTTCAGCCCACTTGCCATCTTTGGTCTGAACCTCAAGACCTGGAACTCCATTGTCACACAATATGGTGATAGCATTTTTATCTGTGTGAGCCACCAAACTAATCGCTGAATCAAGGCTGCTTGGAGGAACTTCGTACTTCATTACACGGAACATACTTGTGCTGTTCTCAATATGCGATTCATATTGGCTTTCCAGGCCAAAACTCTCAAATATCATTTTCAAGATGAGTAAACTCAATTCCAGCATCTTTGAGCTCAGTGTGGTCAGAGTCTCACTGTCATCACAAAATAAATTCATTACTGAATACTGATCATTTGTTGGTACAATTTATCCCTCCGTTTGCGTCTTCCTCTACTACCTTCAAATCGTGTGATTCAGTAATACTGGAAGTTATGTGTACCATGTGCATAGTGCAGAGAAACAACAGAAACCAAGAAAGTTTCCAAAAATTAAAAAAAAAATGTATGATCCTATGTGCGTTATTCGATAGAAGAAATCATGGAAAACATATACGAGGACCAGAAGAAATCATAAGCTCTTACCAGAAACTTGGGTTGCCTTGTGGCCACATGAGGTTGGTGAAAGCCTGAGCTGCTTCGAGTCTGTGTGCGTCATCAACACCAAAGCTTTGGTGGAAAGGGGCAATGGAACTCTTGCCCAAGTAGCTACGGTATGGCTTAGGGCTGACATATTTGTTCTTGATTTCCTCGGGTAGATCGAATATTGCCACCATGCCTCTGAACATGTCTTCACGTAGGCTTATTGGAACCTTGCTATTATCGCACTTCAAAAAGAAGCAACCTTGACTCTCGCATGCCTTTCTTACTTGTCTAATAGTACGTCCTAATCCTACATATAAGTCAACAACTGGGATTTCAGCTTGAGCCATCTCTCTCTAGCTAGCTCTTGTGTGTACTACTAGTACTACATACAGTTACATAAGGAAGCTACTCCATGAACGTCTATAATTTATACGTCATCAATGCTTGAAATAAGCTTTTTTTTTTTTTCAATTTTATTTATAATAAAGGTAAGAGTGTGATAGCTAATGTTAAATAATTTATCATCTGTCCCTCCACTTTCGTTACATTAAGAAGGTGTTGGTGCCGTTTAAGAAGTTACATTAATGTTAAATAAAGGTGAGAGTGTGGGTACTTGGTGCCGTTTAAGAAGGTGTTGGTACTCGAAATGTCATCAATTAAACATCAAGGATTACTTGCTATGCAGAATCAGTTGTTTGACGACAGGATGTTTACGAAAATAAATTTGGAATGGAACAGATGGTGTCCTGTGTAGCGGCTGCGGATGGAAAAAGGAAGCAGGAGAAATAGGACCAAAGATAAAGATAAGATGGAGATTCACGATTTTTTTTTTTGTACCGAAAACACAAGTGGATCGGAAGTGGTGATGTAATGTGTGATGACAGCTTTTCTGCGGACTGAAGCCAAAATAAACGATTTCATTTAGTTATGGCAACTACTAGTTGCAGCAATCTTGTACATGAAGAGAAAGTGGAATGGCAAAGAGGAATGAGACCGGTTGAACTAACTGCATTGTTTTCTTTCCATTTGTCCCGATTTTATGATATCAGGCATGGGGGAAAATCCAGGTGGTCCAAGAAGGCTCGTCTCTTATCTATGTATGTTATGTGTTATTTTGGTCTGATCAATTTGTCGGTGAAAGTCCCCTTTTACAACTGGCTACCCTCTTTTTGTTTTTTGTTTTTTTTTACATTAGGTATCCTGACTTAGCCAGACTAGTCCTAAACTCCTACGACCTCACCCCAAGATCTTAGAGAATGTAAATCTGAAACTCCAAGATTCTTAAGGTTCCTACGTAAGTTGTACACTTCTGCGCACATATAATGTAATGCAACCAGCTGCATCCAACTTGTTATCTTCCCAAAAAGGAATTACCACTTAAAAAAGGTAAAACTCACATTCCAAGCAATGCAAGGTGGAATTCCATTTGGAAATAAATGCTAATACGAACGTTAAACAACTGATACAACAGACAAAGGTCAGTTTCTAGAGTTACAAGGACCTAAGACTAAATGATAACAAAGAAGATGCAACCAAAATGAAATTCTAAGGAAGTACGTCAATGACAATGATATATTTAAGTGCGCAAAACCAATATCATTTCCATAGCTTAACACTCTTGTCATGACTAGCAGAAGCAACCAACCCCGTCGCAGTTGATACAGCCAAGGAAGCAATAAGTCCATCATGGGCCGCGATAGTCATTGTTTTGTTCTCACTCATGTTCCAAAGCTCCAAAGACTGCAGCAAGTACCCACATCTCACATCAGAAACAAAACTATCAAGCATATTAGAAACATTAATTTTTCACATCATAAACAAAATCACATATATACTCCATTTTCTCCACCACAGTGGTTCCTCCCCATTCTCCCCCTTTCCTCACTTGAAGAACTAAAAGATTATGCCGACAAAACTGCGCTTGGTTAATATTATCATCAACCAAATATTAAATACTTTGGAAAAAACTTTTCAATCACTCCGTATCTTCTACTACAAGGCCCTCGCAAAGAGCAATCAACTTCATAAGATTGATCTAACTTCCACATGGACCATTTTTACAGAGGTGATACACTTGTACAGCCTAAGCAGACAGTCAGGCAAACTCAGGGACTGATGTAGGTGAGCTCCAGTGGGTGAACTTCCCCACAATGGCCCATTGAAAAATCTTTTCTTCAATTTTCCATACAACTTCATTTTGCCCTCACTAAGCAAAATTTCTAGATGAACCTCACCTATAATTCCACAAGGAAAGTCATGATAAACCTATAAAGAATGTTAAAAAACGAGTAAAAAAGATCATCAATTGCGTACCTGATAACAACCAATGACTAGCAATGAAGGATATGTAGGATGAAACACACAGGAGTGAAATTTGTTGCCATTACAACTTAGTTCATGAACGCAATCCCCTTCACTCCCTGATCCAAGTGTCCAGACTTTAACAGAATCCTCACTGACAGATGCTAGATACTCACCCGATGGATCCCAGCAGACAGAATGGATAGGCTTAGTGTGCCCCTATAATTGAGCAGTTCATTTTCAAGCCAGTTTAGAAAGCAAAGAAGTGAAAAAAAAAAGTGTTTGGACATTGATAAACAACAAAAAATAAATTTTCGTTGCAAAAGACAACCAAATAGATAATGCCAATAGAAACAGGGACTCTGCTTCAAAAGAAGAGGTCTATGATCTTAAATGCAAATAATCTGACTAATGTCAGAATGACCTCTAATCATTGAAACTAAGGAAAGGATTTTATGCAAGTATGAAATGTGAACCAGATATTACATACTAACAAACCCATACAATCAACAAGACGGCTTATATGCCATAAGGTATCAACTTTCTTTACCAACTTCTTCCTGATACATACACTATAACCTTTGAACACGTAGACAAAATAAGTAACTACTTTAAGAAAACTCTCAAAAACAACATGCAGTTATGAAATTTGCAGTTTAAAAGAGCTACTGCAAACATCCCAAAAGGATCTTCATAGCAAATACAAGTCATTAGTTAAATATGGCACATACTATAGATGCTGATGCTATTATGTTCTACACAACAGAGATAATTAGTAGTACCGTCTTCCTGTAAATCTAGGAAAATGTTATATAAATGAAACTAACCTGCAGCGTATGTTGAGAAACTTGGGTCTCAACATCTAGGATAGATACCACATTTTCAGCAGCTGCAGCAAGGTATTTCCCCACTCGAGGTTGAAATCTCATCTGTGCAGTACCACCCTAATTCATATAACAAGTTGTAAGGGCGAACAAACAAAATAACACAGAAAATTCCCTAAAGTGATGTACAAACTAATGGAATTAAAATCCCTTCATCAGACCTCTCATATATGACTAGAACATTACATTTTCACCAAAAGGAAATTATAAATGTACCTTAAACACTCTTTGACAACTACCATTTGTAATGCTCCAGTATCTTATTTCACCATCCCCATCACAAGAACAGATAAGGTCATCTTTATTTGGATGGAAGTCGAGAGACATGACAGAGCCAGAATGTCCCATAAAAGTACGTAGGGAGTACCCAGGCTGCAAGATCACAATTAGGTATGCAACTCACTTTCATTTGAATAAACCAGAGAAAAAGGATCAAGAACATCACACTTAAAAAGGTATTACAACAGAAAGAAGGAAGCCACGCCCAAAATAATTATGCATTTAACACCAAATATTGTAGTATGCATCACATCTCTAATATACTAACATAGGAATGGACAGTGATAAGACTTGAAAATTCAACAATCTGTCAAAAAAAGTTCTCTTGTACCCTTAACAAAAGCAACAATGAAAGCAAAAATACTGATTTCTCACTCAAAAGGCTAGTAGAAAATATGCATTCAACAACAAATATTGTAGAATGCACGACTCTTCTATATCCTAACACAGGTATGGAAAATGACAACACTTTGAAATTCAATGATCTGTCCAAAAATGTTCTGCTAGCAAGCTTAACAAAAGAAACCATAACAGCAGAAGTACTGATTTTTAAGTTCCGTATCCACACATCACTTTCTCCAAGCTGCTCTTATGAAATTTACCAACTAATGTATACAAGCAACAAACACTCTTTAAGCTTAAGCACCACCTTATTCTCAGCTAATATTTTAGTATTAATTCAGTATAAGTAAACAAAGCCTTTGATCACTACTGGCCAGCTCTAGTAGTTCTACTTTTAACAACTGAAATGTAAACATAACTGATTATCAAAAAGGTTCTTTCAAGTAATTCTAATATTCCCAACCATTAAAATATTACGAATAGTAGATATCAGTCTCTAAAAACTACCAACAGAAACACAAGAAGGAAGGTCACTCACTTATGTCTATGTATTCCATCAACTAAGAAGAAATCACAATATCTAGAAATTGTACATGTACATGTACAAATAACCAATAAGTAGCAATTGAAAGCTAGGACCGCATGCATGAAAATAGGATGAAATTGACATAAAAGCCCACAAAATTGTTGAGATGACTATGCAAATACAATTTCATCAAATGCAATATGCTATTATCAATAATTCAAAAAGTAGAGAACAATAACAGCATCGTTTGACAGATGAATTGAAAATGTATACTAACTTTGTCAGCATCCCAAACCCTGACAGTTTTATCAAATGAAGAGGTTGCAAGTCGTGAAATGCTCGGACTGAAACGGACATCTGTAATCAGTGATGAATGTTCTTCAAGGGTGGCTTTTGGCTTTAAAATATCCGTGTGCCACAATACAGCCTGTTCAATCATCAAGAAACAAATCCCATAACTCACTTGGTATATCATATCACCCAATTATAAGACTGAGTTTCCTTTTTCTAGTTTTACAGTAAAAAGCTATGCAAACAGTTCAACTTAGGCTTGGCAAATTAAGTCAAGCCCCGCTCAGCCTGGCCCAAAGGACCAGCTCGAACCCCCCTCCCCAAAAAGACATTGTTTTGTTCTGTAAGTTTTAGAAACTTAAGACCAAAACAACTTCATTTGGGAAGTGAAATCAAAACGATGTCGAATTTGAGCTGACAGGGGTGGGTCCAAACTGGCCCGTCCTATTGCCATCCCTAGTTCCACTAATCTGAAGAATTAAATGAGGCTCTAAAAACAATAAACTGGAAAGTTGCCTGTTCATGAGGAATTGGTATCACATTCTGCAAGCTTATCTTTAATCATAAAAGTCATCCAAAACTTGCCTTCTTATCATGGCCTCCGCTAGCAAGCAATTTCCCATCTGATGAGAAGTGGCAACAGATTACTTTGCTCGAGCTTGCTCTCACAGAACTTACTTCGGAGAATGTAAATCCTGATATCAAAGAAACATGCCTTAAGGACCTAATACAGCAAACATCAATTCAGATCAAAAATAGCACTTGGTTGGCACATAGGATCATACACAAGAAAGTCATTGATATATTCAATTCTGATTTCAATTTTCCATGGATAAAGAAATGCACAGGGATGCAACAAAAAAAAAAAAAGAGTGGATCAAAGTTGAATGAGGATGAGAAATAAAATTTATGATTTCTTTCATAGACTGCGAACCTTTGCTGACATCCATCCGAGGAATTGTGTCTCTAGGGTCATTGTCATCATGAGATAAAAAAGAATCTACATTATCCTCAAGGGATCCATCCTCAACAAAAGGATCCATATCAGCCTGCAATTCAAGATCTTTATCATCCCACTGCCAAAATGGAACGTAAATGAGAACTTAAGAAAGGAATTTCATTCCTTTACGAATACAGAAGCTAGAACTTTAACTCACCAACTGATTTGATGGTGAAGTAAGCGTTCCTGTACCGTCAGTAGCACCAAACACGATTAGAGGCTTAGAGGAACCACTACTTTGTGGCAAAGCAGGCATTGAGATAACATCTCCAGGGGTGTGAGTCGAAGGAGTTGAGGGTGCTGAACTTGGGGAAGGTCCAGCCGTATTTGCTGTTCCTGAGCTGTTGGCAGGACCAGAAGATGATACTGGCTGTTTACGTTTTCTCCCAGTCTGGGTTTTTGAAACCTTAAAATCCAATATGAAATATTCTCTTAGGAATTGGACAACATATTATGTATATCAAGCTTCATAAAAGATCCCAGGAAGATTATAATGTAGATAAATATTGAAGAATACACTCCTTCCATGGACAGCAAAGACAAGGTTCAGAAAGGTCAAACTCTTACAGTCATATTTTCTTCTCTTTATCATACTAAAACGAAAAGAAAGAAACATGGATTACGATGAAGAAAGTAGTTCTCATCTTGTATATATCCTTGCAATTAAATTAAGTTCCTCATAGTTTTATTTTTAATTTAGCCTTCAAAACCTACCATTTGTACTCAAGTAGATTGTTTCTACAAGTACTGCCCCGTTATACATTTGACCTTCAGAGTGGTGGTTGAAAATGCCCATGGAGATACATAAGGACATAAGATTCCGTGTGAAAACAACCAAAAACGTTCATGTGAATAGATTTAGATAAAAATTAACAAAAAAACCTACCTAAATACTAGTCTACCCATAAAAAAAAATGTCCCCCTTAAAAGTAAAATACCTAAAAGGTTGAGATCTAGCTTGATAGAAAATTGAGGACCAATTTTGTTGTAAATCTCAAAAAGAATAACCTCAAAACATAAATATCGGAATCATTTTGCGTAACGTATTATTTATGCGATAAAACCAGATCTTAATCCATCCCGAAAGGCACCTTCAAGGGAGGAGGATGCCCTAGCCTTATAAGGCCTATTACACTCTTGCTCCTAACATCATGCTATATCAACACACTCATCACATTGTAACTAGATTCACATACAACAAAATACAATCTGGATAACCAGGAAAGATAATTGAAGGTTGAAATAAGAAACAAATTTGCATGAAAATTAGTCAATATATATGAAGCTGAGCTTCAATAAGCAAATAATATTTGACAAGCTGACAAATTCTATTTGAACCAAAACTATGCTCCAATTATCAAACTGTATCTGCACTCTCTACAAGCAAACCAAAAACAAATAAAAAGATAAAACTATTGTACTCTCAGGGGTCAAGTGGGCTAACTGAACCCTAGCCTTTACACTGATGTACAAAATAAACCCTAACGTTACACGGTGTTCAAATTGAACGCTAACGTTTGTAAAACATTCAAAATGAACTATAATGTTTGAAAATGGCAGTTTAATTAGGGCTGCATGAGTTTAGCCATGAGATATCTGACAAAGTTTATAGTTATTTCTAATGTTAGCAAAGGCTGAGACTCACGCGTGTGCAGATTTTTAGGTTACTATTTAGAGAGAATCGCAGCCAACGATGAGATATGTGTAAGCAATTGTAAATAATAGCAGAAGAGCTGGGGACCTTGGCTGAAAAAATTATGAGATACAATGTTCCTGCAAAGAAATTCGCATTATCTCTATACTTGGTTACTAGAACTCTATGCTTATCAAGTGCATCGAAAGTCTTGCACGGTCCTCCAAAATCAAACTAATGCAAGAAATTTGGGTTTAAGTTTGGTATTTTACCTGATACTACATTTGAAGTATAAACAAAGAAATATAGAAATTAAAACCTAATAATTTAATGGTTTCATGTATGAATATGAAAAATGGTTAGGATAATTTGCTACTTATTAAGGGTCAAAAAAAGTTGCGGGGTTCATTGCATAATAATGTCATACAACAATGGGAATTGCATGGTGAGTGGTAACCTTGACAATGACTCACCATATGCCCACACACTCCTTATGGTATGATATGGGACGACAAGAATGCTTCCTCATACAAGAAATAGACGACACTGTTTTATTTATTTGTTGTTTAGAAAAAACTGTCAATTATTGCATGAGCATCAGGTTCGGGTGGGCAGGGGCATGATTTGTAATACATCTCCATACACGAAGTGAGCAATGTTGTGTAAGGACCTCATAACAAATTAGTTGCATATAATGTGGGACAGTAGAAGAAAACAAGGAGAGAAATAGCAAAGATAGATCAGAGGACAGTGAAAATGAGATCTTTACCATACATGATACTGTTGATCTTTGTTTCAATAATGTAAGATGGTTAAGGTAAGTACAGATTGGAAATGAATTGTTAAGTCGTAGTGGGTTTACACTTAAACTAGAATAAACCATGTACATAGCCGTTATGTCAATGAAAAAGATTATTAAGTAAGCGATGTTGGAGGTGGTGGGTCACTTACAATAGACACTCTCTTATATAATACAAGTGCAGTATTCTTTATGTATTACAGTTAGGATTTAGGAGATAGGGGTCAGAACTCAGTCAAGAAATAAAACTGAAGTTGCTCACATTCACAAGATACAAACTTCAATTAATCGTTAGAATCCATACACATGCAGCATACATGCTACATGCACACGTAACCTAGACATCTATATAATTGATGTATAGAAAGAAATGCGTGTAGATGGTCAATGTTAGCATGGTGAAAGTTGAAGCTCACCATAATACTTTGATCAACATGGGGCTCTCTACACTTTTAAGTATACTAATATACGTAGGCATATATACACACACTAAAGTCGTGAATGCTTTAGCTATATATCTAGTTAGTACTTGTTACTTATTAAGGGTCTAAAAAAGTTGTGGGGTTCATTGCATAATAATGTGATACAACAATGGGAATTGCATGGTGAGTGGTGACCTTGACAATGACTTACCATATGCCCACACACTCCTTATGGTATGATATGGGACGACAAGAATGTTTCCTCGTACAAGAAATAGACAACACTGTTTTACTTATGTATTTGTTGTTTAGAAAAGGCTGTCAATTATTGCATGAGCATCAGGTTCGGGTGGGCAGGGGTATGATTTGTAATAGATCTCCGTACACGAAGTGAGCAATGTTGTGTAAGGACTGCATAATAGTTGCACATAATGTGGGACAGTAGAAGAAAACAAGGAGAGAAATAGCAAAGATAGGTCAGAGGATAGTGAAAATGAGATCTTTACCATACATGATACTGTTGATCTTTGTTTCGATAATGTAAGATGGTTAAGGTAAGTACAGATGGAAATGAATCATTAAGTTGTAGTGGGTTTACACTTAAACTAGAATAAACCATGTACATAGCTGTTATGTCAACGAAAAAAATTATCAAGTGACGTTGGAGGTGGTGGGTCACTTACGACAGACACTCTTATATAATACAAGTGCAGTATTCTTTATGTATTACAGTTAGGATTTAGGAGATGGGTTTAGAACTCAATCAAGCAATAAAACTGAAGTCGCTCACCTTCACAGGATACAAACTTCAATTAATCATTAGAATCCATACACACGCAGCATATATGCTACATGCACACGTAAGGTAGACATCTATATAATTTATGTATCGAAAGATGCGTGTAGATGGTCAATGCTAGCATGGTGAAAGTTGAAGCTCACCATAATACTTTAATCAGCATGGGGCTCTCTACACTTTAAGTATACTAATATACATAGGTATATATACACACACTAAAGTCGTGGGTGCTTTAGCTATATATCTAGTTAGTACTTGGTCTTGCATGAATTTTAGTGGTACTGTACTCTTCCAAGTTGTCAAAATGCCCACCTCTTAGCAACAACTTTGCTCGTCTCCAGTACAGTAACATTCAACAGTGTCACATCTTGCCACACATGCTCATCCACTCGTTGATGCCCTTGTACCCTCTTCTTCCAATACAATGATTCATGGCATCGGTGTTGTATTTTGGATACAAATACTTCTCCACTTCCTCCAAGGCTAAATTACATCTTGATAAGTTCATGAAGGATTTAACTGCTAGAGGGAGGGCTATTTTCTTTATGTACAAATGGGGCTTCAAACTTGAAACTAAAAGACAAGAAATGATGATGCCCATTGATGGCCTGAGCTTACTAGTGAATTACTAATTTGTCTCACCACATCAACTGCACCCTTGGTAGCTAATAAACCTTCTTTCCTTCTTGCAAAATCTTGGGCTATATGCGGAACTAAATCCAACACCCAGCCTACATGTTTGCTCTTCGTGCTAAATCCTAGTTTAACAAGGAAAAGGGTCGAATCTTCTTCACTTTGTGATGTTAGTGCATAACTAGAGCAGCAGGCAAAGGCAACACTCAAAAACTTGGTCCAATTTTGAAATCTATTTCCAACGACAAGCTAGCATGTTCTTAGCTATTGTGACTAATAGCGTTGTTGAAATTGATGCTGTGAGCAAACCAAGTCCCAATTAAAAGCATTCTCAAGCTAAGAAGATTCTTTGTTCATTGTTTTGCTACAATTCAATGAGACAAAAGTGTAGAAGCTTCATCAAAAAGGGATAGTATGGTGCTCATCTGTTGCACTTGTATACGAGAAGGCAAATGTAAAATGCCCAAAAAATGCAACATTAACGCAGCAAGTGGCCCACCTCCATTAAACTCAGTTTCTGGTGGGTCCCACAATTAAAATTTTTAAAAAAATCCAAACAGCAAAATTTTAGGCCACGTCAGCAAAATCTGTGACACGTCATTAGATAACTGACGGTACCCTAATATCGTTACTGGTCAAGGTTCAATTTGAACATTTTCCAAACGTTAAGGTTCATTTTGAACGTTTTACAAACATTAGGGTTCAATTTGAACACCATCAAATGTTAGGGTTCATTTTGTACATCAATGCAAACGTTAGGGTTCATTTAGCCCTTCTGGCCTACTGTTAGGCCAAATTACTCAAAATCAAACATCAGTGGCATGCATAATTGTTGATGTATATCACATTTAAGTTTGACTAATCAACACAAACATGATCAAGTTAAAGGGTTTACCTATGAACAAACTGTGCCAATACAACATTAATTGTATTAGTCTGAGATGATGAGGAATAAAAGAACAAACCTGATCATTCCCTCGAAAAGAGTTGGACATGCCAACATCTATGTTAACATTGCCAGTGCCCCCAATCTTATCTTGCTGATGAATATTGAGGCTAGAACTCTGAGATTGCTGATTTGAAGGAGGATGCTGCTGAAGTTGCTGTGGTTGTTGTTGTTGATTGGCACCCTGTTGTTGTTGTTGTTGCTGCTGCTGCTGTTGTTGTATCTGAGCAATTTTTAACTACATGTGTAGAACAACTATAATGAAAACAAATCTACAGGAACATAGATGTTATTGGAAAAGACATGCAATACAGATCAAGGGATATTGTCAATGTAAGACCTTCATCAGCATTTCTGGATCACGAGGCAAAAGAGAGCCACCAGATTGTAAAGGGGAACCAATGTTTGAAACCACATCGCCAACAGAATTTGTGAAGCCATCTTTCCCAAGACCCATGTTGCGATTACTCAAAAACATTTTAAGCCTTCTACTTTCATCACTAGCAGATGGAGATGATAAATTCTGTTGTGCAAGCATAATCTGTTGCTGATGTTGTGGTGTCAACATCTGAAGCTGATGAAAAGGCTGGGGAGCCTGTATAAAGGGCTTTTGTTGTTGAAGTAGACCAGAGCGGAATGGTTCCAGCCCCTGAATTAAAAATATCAGCATATTAAAGTAACATGTGAATGAACTTTAAACTTCAAAGAGAAATGGTAAAGCAGAGACATCTAAGTGAAATTCAATGGTCTCTATACTGAGATCAAAAACATGAAAGCAAAATGAATCATAGCAACTTACAGTGAGTGGCCATCCCTTCAATGTTAAACTATTACCACCTTGATTTGATCCTGAAACAACAAGAAAATTAGCAACCGACATCTCTACGTCTTAAAAATGAGAATACATATCCAAGTACCTACTCATAGAGTCAAGCTGTTGAAAACAAAAGAATGGAAAAAAAAAGTGATAAAACAAAATATGCAATTCTACTAATTGTTTCCAAGTACTTCTATAATACAAGCATGAAGAAAATTGATTGAAATGTTAAACGAACCAGGAATACCCATCAATGATCCCTCTGGACCAGCAGCTCTAGGGTTTAGTACAGGATTCATCTCTGTCTTAATATCCTGGTTTCAGGCAACAATTGAAACAGTGTCAATAACAGAGCAAGTAGAAATTACAAGTTCAAAACTACAAGATCCATACCGGTGTTGATACAGGCAATTGTTGATTCCGAGCCTGAACTTGTTGAGACATTCCAGCTGCAACATTGTGTAACACTTGCCTACCAAGACATGGAACCAATTGCACATTTAAACATCACCAAATTATGAAAAGACTAAGTGTGAATTTCAACATCATATTGAATAGAAGTTGAATTTTCTTTGACAACATTTAGAGGCCAATGACTTAAGAATGAAATATTACAGATGCAAAATTCCTTTAGCCATTCTCAAAGATCAAAAATAGCAAATTAATTTTTTAGAAACACCAGCAAGACAAAAAGTCATTCCCAAATGACATATCCAACCAATCTAATTTCACTTGGATTCAGAAGCCCCTAAATATAAATGACAAAGAAAGAAAAATTGTAGAGAAAGGCACCCTGACGACTGGCCAGTTGCAGCAGCAGACTTCAATATTGAAGCATGACTAGGATCTAAGAGCTGGCCAACATTCTCATTGAATCTTTGCTGCAAAATGTTGCAAACATTATTAGAGACAATAAAAGTATAAAAACATTAAGGAAATGAAATAGTCCACATATGCCACAGTTAAACATAAAAAGGTTCTGCTATTCTACCAACCTTTATTGCTGCCTCATCAAGAGAATCCCTTTGAATAGGTAGCTTCAATCTTTCCTCATATATCCTTGTTGCCATGGCACTTGCAGTTCCTGGATTTTGGCGCATACCAGAATCATTTCCCACAAGCCCATTTGTAGAACCATTAAGTATGTGTACACCATCCCTTCGCTGCTGTTGCTGTTGTTGTTGCTGATGTGAAGTCTGCTGCTGCTGCTGCTGCTGCTGCTGCTGCTGCTGTTGCTGCTGTTGTTGCTGCTGCTGCTGCTGTTGTGATTGTTGCTGTTGCTGTTGTTGTTGTTGTTGATGCTGCTGCTGCTGAGCATGCCTCTGTAGTAGGAATTGTTGCATCTGCAGTTGCTGCTGCTGTTGGTGCTGATGTTGGGGTTGTTGAGCTTGCTGATGCTGCTGTTGCTGTTGCTCCCGTGCTTTAATCATTTGAGTCTACATATGACAGAAATATTCCAACTCCAAATCAGTACTGCTCAGATTCAAGAGATTAAGAACTAACATTTTTATATTCAGTCATGGATCTACATAATCAAGATGAAATAACCACGTACTTCATTCATTTAAGATTATAAAAAGCTATACAAGCTCACTGTTCATGAAAGAAAATAACCAGGACTAGTGGCAGCAAATAGGCCACAACACTGCTACTAGTGGGATTGTACTCAATATCAAAATTAAGGCCTCTAGCTGTATAGTCAGAATGATATAAAGCAGATCACTTTGAGAGACCCTTTTCTTCTTTAAGAAATTCTACTCTCATTTGCATCCAAGGATAAGGTGTAACAACATCTAGAAATCATGTGGCCCTAAAGATTTGTATGATCAAGTCCACTGGTATAACTCAGAAATACAACATCATCCACTTACCACCAAAGAAACCAAACTCAGGGAAACTAATGACATACTGGATCATCTAATGGGGATGTCAAAATTGGGAATACCATCAAGGTTTTTGAAAGGGTTGCAAATCAATAGGTTTCGAAAATACTGTGAGTGACTGTTGAACAATATTATGGCAGGAGATGTTACGACTTCTGACATCTAGAGCTAACTCTCTTAAAAGCATCTAACTTAAAAGTTAAAGTGATGAAGAAGACAGAGGGGGACGATATTGAAAGATTTTGATGAATCGTAACTAATCAAGTCAATCAAGACATATAAACAATACGAAGAAACACAACTTTAATAGCTGAAAATCATCAAATTTTAAATTGTAAGAACAAAATGCAAATAAAAATAGAAACCTCCTATCAACTGTTCCATTATGATAATATGCATATAGATATGCCCACCTTTTAAGTTTGTACTTACTGGAGTCAATGAGAACATCGAGAGGAAGATAAGAAATATAGTTTTAATTGCTGGCTAACATTCAAGTATGAGTTGCAAGGATATGCATAGAAACAAGAAGAAAAGAACAGAAATCTCCTGTCAACTGTTCCCTTATGATGATATATACCTAGAAATCCACACCATTTAGGTTTTAGTTACTACAATGAAAGAGCCAAAGAGAGGTAGTATATGTCATATAAAAGCTATTAGTACCATCAACTCTGGTGGCGAGAGCTAGACAAGGCTAAAATACCCTCCTCCAAATATATAGAAGTTATTACCCTCAGGACTAAAAAAGGTGTTCTCTACTTGCAATGGAGATAGTCATAAGTAATAAAGGAAAGTTAATCTTGCTATTTCCTGTGCAATAATCCAAACTCCAAGGCTTCCACAAACAGTCCACTGGCTTAAGATGCATAATCTAACAATGCAAAAATTATTCTTGCTATTTCCTGTGCAATAATCCAAACTCCACGGCTGTCACAAACAGTTTATTACTAGTTTATTACCAAAAGGTCTTTTTGGTAAATATATCAAAATGTTACTAGTTTGCAGGAAAGAGCAGTGGTTGACACCCATATCCAATGAAATAGGCAGTTATGTATAACCATTTTAAGTACTGTATAAAATCTGAACACTTAATTGTTCGATTATTATGACAAATGTATTCTAAACAAAGTGAAACTAGTAATTTTCTCTTATTAATACCAACGGTCTTTCACTAGTTAGCTCACTGATGCCCCAAAAAAAGCATTATTCTGGAACAAGATCCACCATAGCATAAAAATTAAGACTCCATATTTTCCACATTTCATTTTAATTTTCCAATCAAATTTTGTTTCTAACTAAATTCGTATGATTTACACTGTAAGATCAGCAGATTCTTGCGTGATCCCATGAAGCAGCCATCTAGGGATGGCAAGTTAATATTACATTGTCTGTACGTATCATTGCAATTATACTCATATGTTTGAATCATATCATTTACTAGCTTAACAAAGTATGGATATTCTGTTTTATTCTAAGATTTGGATAGTAAGTCATCACTTATTACTAACATACTAGAAATTCAAATTTCAGCTTTCGAGTTTGCTGGCATTTAATGTTTGTCCATCATTCTCAGATTTTGAGTAGTCACAAACTATACATAGGTTAAAGCAACTAGGATAACTTCAAACACCAATGTCCATAAGTGATCCTTGTCCACTTCCCACCTTCATTACGAAGCTAAATAGACCTATATCATTGCCCCACTCAACTCCTAATATCTGGTTTTTCCCAGAAAAGTGCAACCATGCTGGAAATTTGGCTAGGAAACATCATAATACTCTTATACGAAGCTAAACCTGATCATAGTTTAGATTCAGACCCCGATAACTAAAAGTCAACCCAAAAATATGAATTTATTGCCTCATGAATTTATTGCCTCAACAGAATGTCAATCTTGTCCTTTTCTCAATCTGAATGGATACAAACTCAGCTAAACAAAAGTAAACCAGTTGCAGTCAACACGGTAAAAACCAACCTCAATATAAGACGCAGCAACTTCTGAGTGCTTCTCATTGGTCCTAGCGATGAATATATCCCAGAAAACTGACCACCATTCAAACAAAAAACCTCCAGGTGCATCAATAGCTGGAAATTGATGTTGAAAAGGTAAGACTTCAATTAGGAAGACAAAAACCAAATTCAAATGGATAACCATAGCCTTCTGAACCTTCTTACCCACAGGATCAGATGACACTTTCCCTTCGGCTTGAAAGGCCTGCGCTGATGCCTTCAAATCCCTCTTAACCAAGTAATCATGGATATACACATCCAACCTGTTTTCAAGATGGACATTAAAAAAAAAGTGCTAAACCAGAAAAAAAAAAAAACCAAAACCAAAACCAATTGTACATAGCTGAAGAAGAAAATAGAAAACAGAAGAACAACGAAGAAAAGAAAAAAGAAAAACTTTTCCTCGTGCACTAGCACGTACCAAAAATTCAAGAAAAACATTCAAAATCAGTCTTTACTCTGAAAAACATATCGAAGTCACATTGGATCATATTCACACCAGAAATGTTTGGTGTTACCTAAGAAGATTGAAAACTTAAGCACAAGATAATGAGAACATCATCAAGTCTGTAACAAAGCAAAGAAAAAAAAAATCCAAAGCACAAGCTAAAGAAGATTACAAAGAAATCAACAAGGAACGTCCAAACCCAAGAGAAAACCACTTTAAAACAAATAGAAATGGTAACTACTAATCCACAAGAACAATGTAGATGAGCGCATCAGAGTACAATCGGTAAGACGTTAACTTTGAGACTGAAAAGAAGAAAAAAGCAAAACCCAGAAAAATAGTTGTGGGCTGCCAGAATTCAAATCAAGAAGAGGAAACAGAAGAAGGAAACCATTGAAAAAATCAGTAGGACTTACATTTTATCAGCTTCCCAGTTGGTCTGAGACATGGTGCTGAATCTTTAAGGTCATACAAAAAGTATACAATATGTTGGATTCTCGGAAGCGGCTTATTGCAGCTCTAGAAATCAGAACCCAGAAATAGACAAATTACCAGAGGTAAAGTTTCAAACTTTCAACGACACAAGTAAATCTATTCCTTAAACAACCTAGAAACTATAGAGATAAAGACACGCACTGACAGAGAGAGGCAACAGAAACAGAAAGATCAAGAACAAGACGCATCTGTGTGAAGTGAACAGAAGAAAAAGTGAAGCCTCAGTTAATTGGACGATAACCATAATTAATAAAATTCTACCTAAGAAAATAAATTGCGAAAGCAAACTTTTAGATGGATTGAGCCGCTGCGATAATGGCTTTTGTCGCTGAATTTACGAGAACAGCCCTTCCAATTTGACAAAGTAGATGACCGTCGATGTTGGGATATATTGGTAAATTTGTCCTTTCCGTCACTCCGTCTAATGCCTTCCCAGAATGAGTTATTCATGAATGGGCCCCAAATTTAAGTTTTTTTCAGATAATTTGCCCCGTTCTTCTGCTTTGACCCAAACTTGGGTATCTTTTTCAATGTTCCTTTTTTTTTTTCTGACAGATAAACTAGAGTGAGGCGCTTGAGAATGATCTCAGAACATTATATTATTCTAAACGGTGTGAGAAAAATATTCGCAGTTGGTCAATTTATGTCGACCACAAAGATCGGAAGATGTCAAAAAACGGACATATACTATAAATGCGATTGATTTTCTTTCTATTCCATTTTCACCTTCACGACTTCATTTTTCAGATTAATTGGAACTATCGCATGCAACCAAGTGTTCTTTGTTACTTTTATCACGTATGACATGCCTTATTGGGAATAATTTTACCAAACTGAAGCTGGATAAGAAAATTCACTTTTAATTGTCCACGCCAGTTTCCTCTCAACTTCTTTGATTCTTTCCCAATTCGATTTGGACAACCTTTGTTTGTGTAGAAGTGGGTGGGTTCCAAGTATGAGGTTGGACAAAAATGGCGTAGAATTCTTTCCCTTATGGATTAATTTCCACAATATTTCTCTATAATATTGGACTTTAAATAGTTTGAATTTTCTTTCCCGGTAAACCTTTAGCATTTGACCCTCCCACTACTAAGTTTGAAAGAATTTGTTATCCTTGAATATGTATTGAAGTGAGGATAAAGGTTTTTTTTTTTTTGTAAACAAGGAAAGAAATACAAACGAATTATATAACTAGGCGGGGCGACACAACCCTGACATATCCTCCAAGAGGATGAAGAGACACCCGAGGGATGTAACAGGAGGAGTGGTTGTCCCAAGGATAATTTAGTAAGGGGCTACCTATTATGAAACTTAATGAGGTGGGGGAGCTAGTTAGAGCTAAAGTTAGGCATTTTTACAACCGGAAGCCTCGATTAGGAAAGAAGATACAGAAAGAGACAATAAGATAGTTTAAAACAGGTGAGTATTTAAAATTTATAGGTTCAAGGGCATCTGAAGAGTATGGAGTTTTGGAAACTGAAAAAATGGAGTAGGTTCTTCTTGAAGCAATTAGGGGTTCTTCTAAGACCTTCAAGGATGTAGAAATAGCTGAGATAGTAGAAATTAAGAAACTAGTCCTAGTGATTTAACAAAGGCAATTTTTGAAAAGGAAATAAACACCAACAACTTAGGAGATGGTGTAGTGTTTGAGGAGGAACATTTCTAGGATTAGTTGGAGGTTCCTACAAAGAAGTCCACTCTAACCCTAAACAAGAAATCTAGTAGAAAAAAGAAGGCTAGGGGGTTGGTAATTCCTCTTATTCATTTTGCTGTGATTTTTTGAAAAATTAGAGGAATGAATGATTCTCATAAAAAGCATGTAATAAAAGATTTACTTTTGAAGAAGAAACCTTGTTTTGTGGTTTATTAGAGACTCGTATTAAAGCTCATAAGCTATAGGACTCTATGCATTTTCTAGGGCCAAATTGGATAATTAGTTCGATTCATCAGTTCCACTGTAATGACATGATTGTCTTTGCCTATGATAAAGACAAGATTCAATCAATAACTCAACGGAACTATGATTAGTTTATTCAACTTGTGTGTAAATATCTAGTTTCTTAATTTTCCTTTGAATTGATAATTTTTATATGCTTCTAATTTTGTGTTTCAAATAGCCAAATTGTGGGATGATCTTGCTTATATTAAATCTTCTACAGTGAGTCCTTGGATGGTTGTTGGAGACTTTAATTATGTCTTAAATCCTTCAAAAGCTTAGGGGAATAGAGTTAACCACAATGCTCTTAGCAAAGAGTTGGAAATCTCATTGGCCTTGCTCGAACTATTTGATTTAAGATATATAGGTTTTCATTTCACTTAGACAAATGAATAGTAAGGTAAGACCATCGTTAGGAGAAAACTAGACAGGGTGTTTGTTAATCATCTCTAGATTGATCAATGTCCTAGTTCATTTGCTCAATTTTGTCACCCAATGTACTCTGATCACTTATTCATGGAGGTTATTGCTTCTAACAATCAAGATCCTCAAAATGCTCCTTTCAAATTTTTTAATTTCCCGATCCATAAAGAGGGGTTTTGAAACTGGTAAAAGAGGATTAGGAGATAAGGACCCAGGAGCGTAAGTCTTTTCAGCTCATGAGGAAGTTGAAATTGCTGAAAAGAAGGCTAAAGGTACCTCTAAAGGATAGGAGTCCTTTTGCTCTAGGATTATAGAATACAAAAATGAAGCTGAAGGATCTGCAGAAGCAAACTTATTTACATCCTCTTAATTTGGATTTGAAGCACAAGGAAATTAAAGCACTAGAGGGGTACACTAGGGCTCTATATGAACATAATTCTTAATGATTCAAAAGCTAAGGCTTCATTGGATGAAGGAAGGAGATGCTAATAGTAAGTTTTTTCATAATTCAAGTATTGCTAGAAGAAGTTCTAACAAGATACTTTGCCTGCTTGATGGAGGCAATAAATTAGTGAAAGACAAATCTTCCATTCAAGGTTTGGTGTATAATTACTACAAGGGAATACTTGGTTCAGGAGACTTAGTTTAACTAAGATCCTCGATTATAACTAATCTATTGGGACACTCAACTCCTATTAATGTTGATTTGCAAGGGGAAATTTATAAACCAGCTTTAATGATGGAAATCAAGAATTGCTTGTTCAATTTGAATCTAAGAAAGGCTTCAGGGCCTAGTGGCTTTAATTCCTTCTTTTTTTTAATATACTTGGAATATTCCTGGTGATTTGATAGTACAGGTTGTTCAAGTGTATCTTTCTTCAAGCAAAATGTTAAAAGAGCTTAATTCATCTCATATTTTTCTCATTCACAAACTACCCAATGCAATTAATCTTAAGGATTTTTGCCCCATCTCTTGTTGCAAAGCCATTTATAGGGTGATTTCCAAGCTGCTTGTTATTAAATTAAAGGGAATCTTAAGGAGTTTAATCCACCACTCATATAATGCTTTCATTTTAGTTAGATCTATCTTGGATAACATTTTACTAATCTAGGATCTACTGAGGGATTATTAAACTAATAGATCTATCAAGAATTGTGATATCAAAGTGGACTTCTCAAAGTTTGTGATACCATTAAAAGGAATTTTATCCGAAGCTATTTGGAATGGTTCAATTTTCTTAACGAATTAATATCCTGGATTGATGCTTGCATCTCACCCTTTCTTTCAACATTTTAATTAATGGTAATCCTAATCTTCACTTTAAGGGTGGGATTAGGCAAGGGGATTCTCTATGTAATAGCCCATTCCTACACTTAGGAATTTATCTGCTATATGAAGTCATATGAGTAATATCATATGAGAATACATGAAATGCATTTCATTTACATGCATCATATTCACATACCATACATGAATTATGATTTAGTACACATTGCAAAGATAGTTTATGCGTCCAATTGATTTATTCCGAGGTAATGAAAGATTTTAAATGTTTATGTTGTGATTTCGTGATTATGAATTGATCATGTCGTGAATTCTGGTTTGATGGATTCCAATTAGTGAATTGGAATTTTTGTCACAATTGGGTGATTGATGAAGTGTTATGTGCATGTAGTCTAGGAAAAATATTAATTGGCAAGACTAATTAATACATGGGAACTTAGGGTGATCAAGCCTATGAAATAGTGACACATGGCATTAGTAATACTGCAACACATGGCTTGATTAAATGAGTGATAAATGATGACTTAATTGGGTGACAAATGGCCTAGTGATTTTGAGACAAATGGACTAATTATGGAGTGATAAATGGAAGTTGAAGTGGAAGATATATGGCTAGGTCTTAGCATGACACTTGGCATAACATGTGTCCACCTTCTCTTCCACACACCTATACCTATGATTTTCACATATCAAAGACCACCTTCTCTTGTTCTTTCTACATGCTATTTTCCTCTCTACTCTTCCCATTACTGATTCACACACTACACCCTTACACCTTGAGTTTTTGTTAAAATTCTGAACCTTACTACTCCAAAATTTTGCAGCCTTCATTTTTTACAATTGAAACCCTTTTGTGTTTCCACCCTTTTTTTGGAGTATACCTTGTCCTTGCATATTTGGAGGGATATTTAACTTGAAGATTGAGGAGGTTTTGAGTTGAACAAGTAAGTGATTTATTCATCTATTGTGACACCTGTTAGCATAACATTTATGATGATTATTTAGGGATGAACTTGGTTATGGTATTGATGATGAAGTTATGCTAGAATTTGATGAATGAATGTATGGTTTTTGTTTTGTTTTTTATGCTTGAAAATAGTGGATGATATGGATGGTTTAGGTTGAGATTTGAAGTGTAAATGATGATGTAACTATGCAGAAAAATGGATATATTGGGAGTGTTTCAAAAATTAATAAGTTAAGGTTATATGTATAAAGGTGAATGATAGTTCTATTTTGATTATGATGCATGAAAGACTATGATTTATAAGTTATCAATTGAATTATTTTAAGTTGGAATTGACGATGAAATTGATGAGGAAATGAAGTATAATATATGAATAATTGAGGTATGATCAATGGATTAGTATGATGGTGTTAAAATTTGGAAAAAAAAATATTGAAGGAAAGGGATGGTAAACTATTTATTCACCCATTCCACGATTGTGGAAGCAGTATAAGCTTCTTCCCATGATCTTGGAAATGTTGTGTAGAAGAAAAGTTTCTATTTTGTCTCTTCACGATCGTGAGAAATACTTGGGAAGCGAAAAACTCTGTTTTGTGTGATTGTTGAACCAACTAAGGATATGTTACTTTATTTTGGTGTATTTGGATTTGATTAAGGTTTAAAACGAACCTAGATGGTTACTTGATTGATTGATTAAGGGTTTGATAAGTTTAAGTTGATAATTGATGTTAGAATTAAGGAATCGATTGTTTGATATCAATGTATATGAATATGGGAAGTATGAGTTGTTAAAGAAATGAGGTATTCTTATGAATGCAAATGTGATGCAAAGGATATAAGTCATGAATTAGGTATGATTAAATGAGAAATTGGAAAGTTGTGTGAGTATGGAATGTTAAGAAGGGATGGATAAATGTATGATTGAATGAATTTAAAGTAATCGAGATGCCTTAAGGCATTGATCTAATCACTAATAAGTTATATGCAAATTATAATGAATGAATGAGCAAGATTTGTGAATAAGGATACATGCTCGGGGAAAATCAATTGAGCATACATTGAACATGACACATATACATATGTATGATTGAGTTGATTAAACAAGATAGTAATGTATACATATATGTGTATTGCATGATATAGAAGCACAAATTGACCGACTGCATCCAAACATTGTCGAATCGTTAAGGTAATAGCTTTCTGGAGCTTATTATGAGTCATACTAGATGTTCTCTTACCATAATTTAGTTTCTTGGTTTAAAATTCAGTTACTGAATTGCTACTCATTTGATTGTGATTGTTAGACCCCGATCCCGGGAGCCCGACTGTCCCGGGATGTGAGCCCGAGTGGAGCCCATCCCCGAGACACTTGCCTTGCTGAGACCTTAAACTTGACACTCTTACTCTTACTATAGTACCATAGACGCCGGAACCTGCTTTGAGCCCAACTTTCGTTGTCCTGAAACCTTGCGCTTATAATTTTGCAGGATTCTTAATTGTAACTCCACCTTCGTGGCAAGCACACACCATGTATACACTAAAATCATGGGTTGACTTAGTCATATAATTTGTAGCTTTATGTCTTAAGTTCTCCCTGAAATAAGAATCACCTTAATCGGAGTCATATACTCAAGATACACTCCAAAAAAAACCTAAGAGAGTTCATACCCGAAACATGCCCTCTTAACTGACCTTTCACTTGTTTTAGAACAAACTTTCTCAATTTAACTCCAATTGATACCGGATCTTATGGAGTGAAAGATATGTGTCTTATAAATCCAATGGTTCAAGCCTCACCTCATTTGGAGGTCGATGAGGAAATATGCCCAAAACAACGGACCATGCTCACTTCCAAATCGAATCGAAACTCTTTTGGCGCGATTGCTATAACTTTTAATCTATAGCTCCAAATGTTTTTGTTCTTTCACCATATGAAAGTAGACATCTAGATCTACAACTCTTATGAAGACTACAAAGACTGATTCTATCTCCTACATTCTGCAGCGTCCTATTTTTCCATCGTCTGATTTCTATCATCTGGTTTTCTATCGTCTGATTTCTATCATCTGGTTTTCTATCATCTGATTTCTATCATCTGGTTTTCTATCATCTGATTTCTATCATCTGGTTTCTATCTTCTGCTTTTCTTCCTTCGCTTTTCTATCTTCGATTTCCTTCCTTCGCTTTTCTATCTTCGATTTCTATCTTCGCTTTTCTATCTTCCGATTTCCTTCCTTCGATTTCTATCTTCCGATTTCCTTCCTTCGCTTTTATCTTCCGATTTCCTTCCTTCGATTTCTATCTTCGATTTCCTTCCTTCGCTTTTTATCTTTCGATTTCCTTCCTTCGCTTTTTATCTTCGATTTCCTTCCTTGATTTCTATCTTCCGATTTCCTTCCTTCGCTTTTTATCTTCCGATTTCTATCTTCCGCTTTTATATCTTCCGATTTCCTTCCTTCGATTTCTATCTTCCGATTTCCTTCCTTCGATTTCTATCTTCGATTTCCTTCCTTCGCTTTTTATCTTTCGATTTCCTTCCTTCGATTTCTATCTTCCGATTTCCTTCCTTCGCTTTTCTATCTTCCGATTTCCTTCCTTCGATTTCTATCTTCCGATTTCCTTCCTTCGCTTTTATCTTCTCGATTTCTATCTTCGCTTTTTATCTTCGATTTCTATCTTCCGATTTCTATCTTCCGATTTCCTTCCTTCGCTTTTATCTTCGATTTCCTTCCTTCGATTTCTATCTTCCGATTTCCTTCCTTCGCTTTTCTATCTTCGATTTCCTTCCTTCGCTTTTATCTTCCGATTTTTTCTTCCGATTTTCTATCTTCCGATTTCCTTCCTTCGCTTTTCATCTTCCGATTTCTATCTTCGCTTTCCTTCCTTCGCTTTTCTATCTTCGCTTTCCTTCCTTCGCTTTTTAGTAAGGATCATATCTTTTGACTCAACTCCAAATTTAGCAAACGATATACCTTGGAAAACTCTAAACTCCTACTACAATCTTCATAAAGACTCATTGATCTAATTCATACTCAAGAGGGTTCAATATTGAGGCGGCATTGTCAAATTTTAGGAAAATTTGACAGACATCCCCTTAAAATGCAACTACCCAATTTTCAATTCTAAGACTTCCACCGCATAAAACTCATCATACAACCTCATATAACATGATCAAACCCTAAGGTATCTTCAAACACCATTCAAGCAACAGCCACACTCTTAATCATCTATCATATCCAAACTATAACAATGATTCAATTGTCTTAAACATACATGGATTTCTCAAAATACATTAAAACCGAACATTTTGCTTTCATAATTCATTCATTCCATCTTCATCAAATCATGTCATATTCATATAATGCTTTAGTGGGCATTTCAAGCCCAATTACAATGAAGTTTCAAAATACAATATCTTCTCAAAATGCAACTAAAGCATTGTTTTACAAAAATCATTTCAAAATAAAATCAAAAGAAAACTTGGAGTAAATGCCTTTAAGCTTGCTCCTGGATCCCGCTCATTTCCGAAAAATTTTAGGGGTGAAATGTCGCTCGTCCGGTAACACATTTATATTTATATATCAAGCAGTCCTATTAGTTATTCATACTTTTAGCAATCTTTCAATACAATCATAATACATGCATCATGCAATGTTCATCAATACTCAAACATAATTTCTCACAATTCAAACATTCATCATTCTTGCATTTTCATGTAATCACATATGAAACACATCAAATGGCTCAGTAAGTCCTTATTTTGGCAACCATATAGTCTCATTTCATGAGTCTATATGGGCAAATCTTTAGAGTCCAAAATGTTGGATCATTCTATGCCACAATCGGGGCCGTGGGCGAAGGCTTCATGGTCAACGCACGTGATGCTTCTTAGACAATACCTTACCCACATAACATAGCAATCATGAATCATACAAGGAAATTGGACTGTTCTTATCCAATTCATTGTTTCTTTGAAATCATCTTTTCATACATCGTTCATGCCTTTCATTATATTCATTCAACAAGTTTCTTCATGACAGTTTCAATCATCATCAAGCATTTAATACACTCACATTCATCATTCCATCACACACATTTAATATAACAACCAAGTGATCATAGCTCATTAATGTCATGCATTTATTTACATTTGTAGCTTATATACATAAAGATAAATATGAAACCCACCTTTTATCCTTGCTTAAACTTGCCTAAGGAAGTTCCTCTCCTTGTTCTTCTCCTCTTCTTGTCCTCCTTCAAGCATAACAAGAAAATAACCCCATATCAACATAGGGTTTAGAAATTGAAATACCTAAAAATCTAAATCATGAAATTCATAAGAGAATCACTAGACCCATCTTATTCTTCATCTTTCTAACCAAAAACCCAAACAAAAACTTAACCTTAAACCAAGAACTTACCTTAAATCCTTAACCAACCAAGTGGTTTCTTGGTTCAAAGTGAAGCTTAGACTCTCCTCCACACTTTTCTTCTTGGACTTTCTTCAAAACCCACTCACTTTCATGGAAATGCCAAACCCTAACAAGCCTCTTCTTTCTCCTTTTCCTCCCTCCTTTCACGACACTTTTCTTTCCTCTCCTCCAAATTTCGTTTCTATCTTCTTTTCCTACAAAATCACTTATCTCCTTCCTTATATACTCCTTTCTAAATTACTTAAGCCCAATAAGCCTAAGCCCAACTTACTTCCTTCTTCTTTCTTCTTCTTCTTTTCATTTCTCCTCCTTACTTACTCAAGCCCACTAACTCTTTTCCTTCAAGCCCATTGCATTAAATTCCTCTCTTCTTTCTTACTTCATTTGGACCCAAAGCCCAATTAATACATTAATTACACCTAACTCACCTAAGTCCAACTAACATATTTAACTTCATAAATTCTTCACCTAACTCATTAATGCTATCATATATTAATTTATGACACCTTAATTAATGCTAATCTAACTTAATCAATTTAATCTAATCATGATTAATCCTAAATTTTTTTTGGGGCTAACAGTGATAATTCCAGACCATTAATTATTCTAAGAGCTTGATATTCGGGAATATATTGGAAGTGCTTATTGATTGTATGTGAATATGGAAATATGTGTTCTCAATTGAATGTTGAATGTTGGACTTAGATCCAAAGCATGTGATATATGACAGGAATATATTGAATGTGAAATAATGAATGCAACATATGTGAATTGTTGTATCTCACTACATTGAAATGTATGAACAAATAAAGGAGTTGTAACTAGAGTGACTCAAGTGAAAAAGAGCTTAACGCTTAAAAATGTTCACAACAAGCCATATGCCTAGTTATCAATGAGTCCAGTATCCATAATGGGTATGGGATAATATATAAAATAAGCTCGATATTTGCGATGGAAATAGGACAACCAAATAGGTGCTCGGTCACAACAAAATAAAAATGGAAGTGAGTCTCATGTGCATTTGCATCTATAGCTGTACATGTGTTCATGAGATTTATTGCAAATAAATGTTGAATTGTATTGATTATATAAAGAATTGAGATAAATGATTGGATTATTCTAAAATGACTATATGAAGTCTTTGTATTCATAATATGCTGGTTGAAATATGATAAGTAATATGATAAACGTGGGATTAGATTTTGAATATGGTGTTATACTAATTGAACTATGTTTAATACATGAGATGTTTATATTTTATTTGAGTGAGCGCATCTATGATAGTTCACTCATTGAGTTCACAAAGCTCATCAAAATTGCAAATGTTGATTTTCAGGTACTAAGGGGACCTAGCTTCTAAGACAATCTATTAGTTGTCTAGTATTGCCAATTTTGGAATAAGAAATGGCTCAAAGGTCAGTCAGCTAACACTAAAAAGTCTAGATAAGATATTTTGGTGTAACATTCCACCTCATGTAAAATGTCTTGTAAAGGGTAGCAAACTCTTAGATGTTATTAGTAATGTATATGTGTGGATTATGTACTATAATGCTACAATGTATATCCATGTTTATAAATATAATGGGAAGCTTTGATGTTCTTAAATACTTGTGTTAAGTATGATGCCTTAATAAGTGAATGTGATTGCTCTAAAATGTCATTCCCAACGGGTATATTCTTGGATAATCTATGGATGTTCGGGCATATGCACTATAGTAATGGTGTATTACACTCTTTCCCCTACCTCTTTGTCATTGCATTGGAAATTCTCTTAAGGATGATTATAAAGAACACTCAAAGTGGTAGCAGTTTCAAGTTTCATCACAAATGTAAAAAATTTATGCTTAAACATCTTAGCGTTGATGATGACTTGATATTGCTTTCTAGAGTTGATTTCCCTCCTATTTCAATCTTGTTTAATTTTAATTAGGAGTTTTGTACGATATCAGGACTTGTTATCGACCTATATAAAGCATGATGTATGTATCTTTTGATGTCAAATTAATTGCAAGGTTAAGAATGCTAACAAGTTTGAATTTTCAATCTCTAACTTTCAAGTAATTGGAAGTTCCTATCTATTCTAAAAAGCTAAGGTACCAAGATTATATACCTCTCTAGAAAGGTATAAAAATGAATTACTCTTAGAAAAACAAGTCACTTTCTTATGCATATAGGTTGATACTCATTTCTTTTGTATTGAGGAGTCTTCATACCCATTGGAGCTCCCACTTATTTCTTCCAAGGAGGAATCACTAAGGAGCTAGAGAAATGTATAAAGAACTTCTTATGGACAGACATGGTTGAGAAATTTAAAAAGGAAAAAATCAAATGGGACCAACTTTGTTAAAGCAAGCAGGATAGAGGGTCGAGGTTTATTTCCTTACAAATGAGTCATATTGCATTAATAGCTAAAAGAATATAGAGACTATCTATAGATAAGGAGTCCTTCTAGTCTAAATGGATTAATGAAATATATCTCAATCATATAAGATTTTGGCAAATTGAGGAGAGGAAGGAATAATCATAGTACGCTATTCAAATGCTAAGAACAAGGTAGATTATCTATCCTCTCATCAGAACACATAACGGAAATTTTTGGTTTGATACTTATGCACTGCAAAGTCCTTTAATTCTTAGGGATAAGATCTCTACTCTTGCTACTATAATCCATTTACAGTCTCGAGTTACGGAGATCATTCAACATGCTAGTTGGTTCATGGACTTAAGGGGAAGTGAAAGAGTTAGATTTTACTTACCTAATTATACTCCCAACTCTTCAATGGGTGATAGTCTACACTTTACTTACCAAATTATACTCACAATTATTCAATAGGTGATAGTCTACATTGTTTACCTAATAGAAGAAGATAGTTTACTAATCAGTCCTACCCCAAAACCATCATAAAACAACTCCCTAATGTTACTTGTTACAGCATTGTTTGGAAAAGAACTTGGGCACCTAAGGCAACTTTTATTACCTAGCTTGCTACAAGACACCAAATGAAAACTAAAGATAAATTGCCTGATATGGATGATCAGTTGTGCATACTATGCAACTTGTATTCTTAATCAATCAATCGTCTACTTTTTCTAATGTGATTACACACAAGTAATTTGGAGCAGGATGCAACATATGATGGGGCTGTACTATCCACACCAATAGTGACAAAATATACTTACAATGGCTGACAAAATATACAGAAAGAAGGGAAGAGATCATATTAACATTAGCCTAGTTTTAACTTATACAATTTATTCCATTTGGAGGGAAAGAAGTAAGAGGTATTCAAGAATTCTATAAGGGATTGTTACGAGTTAGCTCACAAAATATGTTTCTAAATAAGGAAAATTCTACAACTTCATGATTTAAGATAATTACTGTATCCTTGAGAAGAAGATGGAGTTTGGATCAAAGCTAAAAATGCAGAACTAGTGTACATGGAGTTGTTGTGGAGTTTGCTACTATTGTAATAGATTGAGTTGTACTTATATCTTTGCAATCTAGCACTTGCCATTATATTCTCAAATAGTTGATGCTCTTTTGAGCCTTAATGAATCTTTCATTTTTTTTAAAATAATGATGATAAATCTTAATATTTTTACATATATTATTGAGTATGATAATCTTCACATTGATTATGAGTAAAAATAATGATCATTTTACAAATAAAATGTCTTATGATTTAATGCCTTAATATTTAAAGTTGAAGATGAGTCTCTCCTTATATACTGAAACATTTAAAATATAACTCATATAAAATTATATTATGAAATTATATTATGGTATTAAAACCAATTCTAATACATTAAGATTTAGGACTGAAAGTGGAATCCTTTCTCCATATATAAACAATTAGAAGTGTAGCTCATACAAAATTACAAAATATAAAAATTAAAATTTCTAAAAATATTGAAGTGAAAATTAATGTGCATGTATATGTGTGTGTGTGTGTGTGACACACATATTATTTTGTGTTTTGGCTTAGGTAAATGTAGAAATATTGGCTAAAATGATGATGGTCTAAGAATTGAATAGTTTTATAAAACAAAATAAAAAGAAAAACTCATTCTTAACTAAACATAACCTAGAACATTACTGTGTGCCAGCATATATCTTTATTTCAATAAAAAATATATGGTGAGAAGATAAAAAACAATCTAGCTAATGATCCTGTGCCAAGACATGTTCCTCATTGAAACTTTGCTATATATATATATATATAAGTTATGTGTTTTGGCTTAGGCAATTGTAGAAATATTGGTTGAAAATGATGATGGTCTAAGAATTGAATAATTTTATAAAACAAAATAAAAAAGAAAAAACTCATTCTTAGCTAAACACAACCTAGAAAATTACTGTGTGCCAGCATATATCTTTATTTCAATAAAAAAATATATGGTGAGAAGATCAAAAACAATCTAGCTAATGATCCTGTGCCAAGACATGTTCCTCATTGAAACTTTGGTATATATATATATAAGTTTTTTTGTTTTGGCTTAGGCAATTGTAGAAATATTGGTTGAAAATGATGATGGTCTAAGAATTGAATAGTTTTATAAAGCAAAAAAAGAAAAGAAAAAACTCATCCTTAGCTAAACATAACCTAGAACATTACTGTGTGCTAGCATATATCCTTATTTTAATTAAAAAAAATAGATGGTGAGAAGATCAAAAACAATATAGCTAATGATCCTGTGCCAAGACATGTTCCTCATTGAAACTTTGGTGAAAAAAGACAAAGTCTTCTATACGATCAAGTTAAATGATGTGTCTATGGTGAATCGATACAGTGTAATACACAAATGTTTCTGTGTTCCTATTTTGGAAGCAAGATTTTAAAAGCATTGAAGTACACAATTACGTTCAAAATTGTATCTACTCTACTTAAGGACTATAGTCTTTAGTATAGTTTTAGTATTACATTTAGTTTTCTCAAATTATAACTAGGGTTAGTAGCAGTTGAAGAGAAAGAAGCCTTAAAACACATCACTTAGTCCTTTAAAAAAAAAGGAAGTTAAGAATTATTTCAAAGAAGTAGAGCATGTAAAGAGACTGGAATCTCCATGAAGGAAACATTTACAATGAATTCTTTTATTCTTTTGAATTTTTTATTTCAAAGATGATTTTTAGCTAAGTTTTCATTACATCTAAATAAGAAGTGCATCATTGTATAGATTGAGTCAATATTTTATAAAATAATTAAATATTTATAAACATTTACATTGATGTTAATACTAGTTAGATATATGTTAAAGCCTAAAGTTAATCTAAATTTATATATAAACTTTGTTAAAAGAACCAATTTATAGATTAACTTAGGCATTTATATTGGGGAGTGAAAGTGGTACTATAAATAAACCTATATGATACTTCTAGTACTAGGATGACATTTTTATGAAGTTTCACAAAACTTAATGTTTTTTTAGATGAGTTAATCAATTGAGGGATAGGTGTTTATACATCGAGTTGAAAATTTATACTAGGATACTTCGTCAATCTAAATGTTAGAATCTCTAAATATTTGAATCAAAAGTACAAAATGATGCTACGAAAATTTTTAATTTAGGTGTTATATTATATTTATTCTCCTATTAAAATTATTTGCTTGCTTATTTTTTCTAGTGGTAATTTAGAATTATGTTAAACCAATCAATTTCTTAATTATTGACTAGATAGTAATAGGAGGGATAGACTTAACATTCACTTTATTATCATAGGATCAATACTCTTATCATTGCATTGCTATTTTGACTCAAGTTTGTGACGCTTGGCGTACGATGGGAAGCAATTCATCTAACCTTGTTGAAGAGATTCATAAATCGAAAAGGAACTTATTTAGATGCTCAAACAAAGGGAAAAGGTTAGCAACCAAAGATTAACCACTTTATACAATAAAAGGATAACACAAAACTATATTGGATTTTATGAAACCATCACTTATGGGGATGTAGTCTAGCATAATATTATCAACAATTGTGACGAATAATTTCTAGATCAAGCTGAATATCATCCAAATTGTGCCAAACCTTATGTAATTTGATTAATTGCTAGATAAAGATCCTAAAGCATATGTAGCCAACTTCTTGAATGTATGTTATATGTTCAAGGTCAATGAAGCAACGAATGACTTTATATGGCTAAGGTTAAACAAAGTAGTAGTTAAAGTCATTACTTGTAACTTTCAATCACTATATAGGATAATTTAGTAGAGAAGTTCTTGATCAAGTACTTGCCACCGACAAAGATTGTAAAGTTAAAGAACGACATCTTTGCCTATAAATAGCAAGGTAATTAGACACTTTATAAATCAAATTAAATAAACAAGGATCTACTAAAGAGATGATCACACCAAGGTCAACCTACTTGGTTATAAGTTCAAACTTTCTAAAAATGAATTTAACTATGAAACAAAGCATATGGTTAATGCAATAACTGGGGAAACCTTAAATAATAAGAATTTAGAAGTTAAATAGAGTTAATTGAGGATATGGTGATGAATAATTATAATGGAAATTTAACAAGGCAAGAGTGAACTTACTAATAAGTATACAAAATAAGGATATAATCAAAACATTAACAACTTAGGCAAAGAAATTAGCAAGGAGACTTGATAGCTTGAGTAGAGCAACGTAACTAGTTCAAGTATTATTTTTGTGAATTATGTAAGGGAGAACAAAATATTAATGAATGTCAAGTTGACAATCCCTTAAGTTATGTAAGGGAGTACATAAAAATAATGAATGTCAAATTAGCAATCCCTTTTCTAAGTCAACTAAACATATTGATTACTTGGAGAATAACTAAAGAAAATAAATATTCCCTACAATAACACATATAATTTGGGCTACTAAGATCATCCAAAAATTGGTTGAAATAATTAAGCAATTAGTGTAGGACTATGATTAACTAACCACCCTAAATTCCATCCAAAACCCCCACCTTAGCAAGAAAACAAACTGGCTTGGGAATTAGCTATTGAGATTTTAGCTAAAGTGATTTATTAATAATTATGAAAAGTCATAATCATAAGTTGATTTGATGGCAACTTCAAATAAAAACATAAAGTTCCAAATTGGGATGTTAACCAATTTCATCAATTTTAAGGATAAGAATTCTATCAAGCTTAACAAAAGTGAATCCAAAGGAGTAGTGCAAGTTTGTGAAATTAAGGAATGGTAATGAAATTTGGCAATCAAGTGACAAAATTGATGAATAAGGAGAAGGTTAATAAATATACGAAAAAGGTAAGGAGAAAGTCATTCATGAAGAAAGTGCACCAGACTCAAGCATTTTGTGCCTCCCATTCCTTTTCCTTAAAGTCTTAAACAATAAATGGATAAATAATTTGAGTAATTATTGGAAGTCAGCTTCACATCAACATCCTATTTACTAATGCTCTTGCATTTCTTGTGCCTCCCATTCCTTTTCTTTGAAGGCTTAAACAAAACGAATAAATAATTTGAGTAATTATTGGAAGGTTTTAGGTAGCTTCACATCAACACCCCATTTACGAATGCTCTTACATAAGTACCTACCTATTCCAAATTATTTAACAAAGCTAAAATAAGGGGAATGGAGGATTTTGAGACACTTTCCTTGATTAAAGAATACAGTGAAATCATACAAAATAAGTTACCACTAAACTTTAAGGATTTAGGAAGTTTTTCCTTATCCCTTGCACATTTAGTAAACTAAAATTTTCTAAATGTGATTTATTTGCTAATGTATCTATAATTTCTTAACCAATTGATAAAAAACTTAGACTTTTAGAATTAACACCTACTAATGTATCCTTGTAATTAAATGTCTTTAAGGTACCAAAATGATATAAGTAATTATCCTACTTTTTAATCCTTTTTATAAAATTGGTAACCAAGATGTACCAAAGAGCTCTTTGAATTTGAAATTACAAAAGACCATCTAAAAACTTATTTTATTGATGCATGTATAATTAATCATCATAGTGAAGAAGTAACACCTATAACAACTAGAGTAGAGGAATCAACCTTAAGAGAAAATTTTTGAAGATTTATGTAAAGATAAGACACTACCTCCTCCTTATAGTGTGCACCCTCCTGTTTTGGAATTAAAACCATTACCTCATATTTAAAGTAAATTTTTCTAAGGGAGAATGAAGCTTGGCTTGTTGTTATTGATAGGTGTAGATTGCATTGTATTTTTATAGGTAATTTTGATATGTGTTTAGTGGTTAAATAGATTATTTAGTGTGTGTTTAGCTTAAGAATTGTGTTATTTTATAAACATTTGTTTTTAAGTGTTTTTTTTGGTGAGAACATGTTTTTGAGCTTCAATATTATATATATGAGGCTTTGTGATGAATTTGTTAGTGTTTTAGGAAATTTGGAAGAGTTTCGGAGGAGACTTAAACCAAAACACTAGGCCACGATCATGAGGGATCGTGACAAGCACTAACATAGGGCCATGATTGTGGCAAATATGCGACGATCGTGATAGAAGCTGAAACATAAGGCCACGATTGTGGGAATCTACCATGATCGTGACAGAGAGCAGATAACTACGCCATGATCGTGGCCTACGTCCAGATAGACGCGGAGTTAATTTCATATTCAAGTTTTTAAGAGACATATCCTAAAAAGACACCAGGGTTACCTTAATTGTTAAAGACTATAAAAGGATTATGATATAACCTTAAAAGGGAGCTGGACATTCTGCCTACATTTAAAAACCTAAAAGAGAGAGAGAGAGAGAGGAAGAAGAGAGAGATAGAGAAGAAGAAGAGGAAGAACATGAGGGTTATGACGTCGAAGCTTCCTTGCAACGTCGCTACTCTCTCGAATAATCCAAACTGAGTTTCATTTCCTCCCAATTTATCTTTTTATTCATTCATTGTGTAAGATTGAGATGAGTTGTATGGATATGGATTTTGAGTTGTTCATGATGTTTTAACTTTTCCTTTAGGATTTTGCTTATCTTTAATGTTAATATAGTTGATTTGTGTTTACTTGAGTTGGGTGTTGTGATTGATTGATGTATTTACATATTTCGGTAATAAACCGAGAGGGTGAACCGAAAAAAAATGATTAGTTGGATTAATGAGAGTTAGGCGATCTAATGGACCACTTAATCAATCTAGTCGGTAATTTCATGGAGAGAGATCTCGTGAGAGACGTAATTTTTTATTAGAGAGCTTTAGAACTAATTAGAATTATGGGTAATTTGTGAAGTTAGAGATTGCAAGTCCATAATTTGATTAGGGTTTACAATTTAGGGAATGATTATAACTTAAGAGAGAATAATCAACCCTACGATCGTCTAGAATCGATACCCTATAAACATATAAAAGACTATATTAGCATTAATGATAGGTAAAATCTCCTCTCCCATAACTTGATTAATTCTCTTTATGAATTTCTATTATTGCATTATTCGATTATTGCTAGTTTGTTTTGATTTAGTTTACTTTTTAGTTATTATTCAAAATTGAGTCTTAAACAAAACACAACCTGAATTAAGTGGTGCCTAAGCACAATCTCTGTGGGATGATATCTACTTTCTACTAAAAGTAATGACCTTTATACTTGCAATTTTTAGCGTAAAACAAGTAATTGGTTTTGCAATTAACAAGTTTTTGGCGCTATTGCCAGGGATTGTTTTGTTTGACATCTTGTTTAGTAAGGTGACTTTAATTTAAGAGTAATTGATACTTTTACTTGAGTTTTTACAGGTGCATGAACACAAGAAACACAAGAACATTCAAAGAGCTTAAGGAGGAAGAGCATTAAGATATTACAAGGCATGAAAGAGAGCTAAGAAGAGTTAGTTGCTAAGACAAAATACAAAGGAATATGGCAAAAGAAGGAGAGCAAGGAAGAGTTGAGAGGACATTGATGGATTTTATGAGGCCAAGTTTTAGTCCTCAAGGAGTTGCAAGGCTAGTGATTGAAGCCAATAATTTTGAGATTAAGTTGGCACTCCTCAACATACTTCAGTGTAGTGTGTAATTTTATGGGTTGTCTAACGAAGATCCTGATACCCATCTTGTAAATTTCTTGGAGATTCGTGATACCTTTAGGTTTAATGGGATGTCAGATGATGTCGTGAGGTTGAAATTGTTTACTTTTACCTTGAGAGATTGGGCAAAGGCATGGTATAATTCACTCATTGCAAGCTAAATCACTACTTAGGAGCAGCTAGCCTAAATTTTCCTGGCTAAGTACTTTCCTTTGACCAAGACAACAAGAATCATCAAAGAGATTGTCAACTTTCAACAAAGTGATAGGGAGTCATTATATGAAGGAATTACAATGGAGTTGTCCCCACTACAACCTTCTGAGGGAATTTCTTTTACAAACATTCCACAATGATGTAATTCAAAGCAATAGATGTAGCTGCAGGAGGGTCTTTGATGAGGAAAACCATTGATACAGCTTATGACCTTTTGGAAGAGTTGATGAGTAACAACTGTATATGGTCAAATGAAAGGAGTAGACAAGGGCCCAAAGAGCAAAAAGGAATGATTCCACTTGACTTTGTGACAATTTTGTAACCACACAAAGTAGTTGAGCAACATGTAAGGAGCTTCTTCATCTATAGTCAAGACCATGCAGACACAATGTGAATTATATGGCAGGACAACCATGCCAAAATTGAATGCTTCTTGCTGGGAGCAAGTGGTACTGAATAAGTAAATTACTTGGGCCAGTCGCAACGAGGTAACAATGCCAACTCTATCACTTACAATCTTGGGTGGAAAAATCACCCAAATTTTTCATAGAGTACTAACAATGCTGGTGGCCAAATGAGAACACAAGGACCTCCCAAATTTCATCAAGACCGTCTTGGATCTTTGGAGAACAAAATGGACAAGTTAATGCAATATTGGGGTCAAAGAAGACAAGAAGAGTCTTAGAAGAGAATAGAGGCAAAGTTTGAACAGATTGCTAAGAACCACGCCTCACCCGTCCATAACTTGGAGGTACAAGTAGGTCAACTTGTTAATACTTTGTTTTCTAGGAATGCATGAAGTTTACCAAGCAATAATGAGGCCAATCTAAAGGAACAATTTAAGACAATTACACTTAGGAGTGGCAAACAATTGGAGTAGTCAAGTGTTCAAGAAAATAGTCAATAAAAGAAAAATGTGGAAAAAAAAGAAGAAGAGAAGCAATATATACCACCACTATCCTATAAACCTAAGATTCCATATCCGTAAAGGGTGAGACAACATCAAGTCTACACTCAATTCTTCAAATTTTGGAGAAGTTAAAGAAACTTCATATTAATTTGTCTTTGGTGGAGGCGTTGAAGTGTATACCGAAGTATGCAAAGTTTCTCAAGGACATATTGACACATAAATGCACTTAGGAGGATAATCAGACGGTGAACTTGACGGAGAATTATAGTTCGATCATCACAAACACAATGCCTTCAAAACTACAAGATCTAGGGAGTTTTACTATTCCATGTGTTGTTGGTGATTTTGAATTTTCTAAATGCTTATGTGATTTAGGCGTAAGTTTTAACTTGATGTCTTTGTCTGTTTTCAAGAAACTGGGACTAATAGACATCAAGCCAACATCCATGCTTATCCAACTTACATATTAGTCCATCAAAAGACCATTTGGCGTAGTAGAAGACGTTCTGGTAAAGGTGAGTAAATTTATAATTCCTATTGATTTTATGGTGTTGGATTTTGAAGAAGATAGGAATTCTCCATTAATTTTGGGTAGGCCCTTTGTCAATACTTATAGAGCATTAGTTGATGTAAATGAAGAAAAATTGGTTTTGAAACTTGGTGATGAGCAGGTTGAATTTAATATGACTAAATCTTTAAAGAAAGTGATGGATGGAAGTGCTTGTATGAAGATTGATGTTGTGGATGATTATGTGAAGGAGGATGAAAAGGAAAGTGAAAAGGAAGTTGAGAGAATTCCTGAATTGCATAGGGATGAGAGTGAGAGTGGAGAGTGAATTATGCGAGGAGGGTGAGAGAGAGAAGTTAGAGAAAGAGGATCAACCCATATCACCTTCCATTGTAAAGCCTCCCACTTTAGAATTAAAACCCTTACCTTCTCACCTTGATACACATTTTTAGTTAAGAACCACACCTTACCCATCATCATTTCTAACCAATTAAATGTTAAGCAAGAAGAGAAAATGATAGAGACCATTAAGAAAAGGATGAGAGCGGTTGGGTGGCAAATTTCTAATATTAAGGAGATTAGCCCCAATATGGTGATGCATAGGATTAACCTTGAAGAAGGATGCAAGACAGCGAGGTAAGGGCCAAGAAGGTTGAATCCAAACATGTAAGTGGTTGTGAAGAAGGAAGTGGTGAAGCTTTTAGACGAAAGTATTATATATCCAAATTTAGATAGCAAATGGGTGAGAGTGTGCCTAAGAAGGGAGGAATGACAGTGATGGAGAATGAAAAAAGTGAACATATTTTGATTAGTACCATCACAAGTTAGAGAGTGTGCATTGACTATAGGAAGCTTATCTTAGCCACCAAAAATGACCATTTTTCATTACCTTTTGTGGACCAAATGATTGAGACAGTGGCTGGCCATGCTTTTTATGGTTTTTTGATGGATATTTAGGTACAATCAGGTGTTCATATACCCACAAGACCAAGAGAAAACCATTTTCAATTGTCCTTATGGAACTTTTGCTTATAGGAGGGCGTCTTTTGGTCTATGTAATGAACCAATCACATTCCAAAGGTGAATGATGACCATCTTTGCAGATATGAATGAGGACTCCATGGAGGTATTTATGGATGATTTCTTTATTTTTGGAGACTCTTTTGATCATTGTTTGTTTAATTTGGATAGAATATTATAAAGATGCAAGGAGTCTCATTTAGTCTTGAATTAGGAGACATGTCATTTCATGGTCCAAGAGGGAATAGTTTTGGGTTATAAGATCTCATACATGGGGATTGGGGTGGATCAAGCTAAGATAAAGTGATTGAAAAGCTCCCACCTCCTACCGACATCAAAGGCATCTGATCATTCCTCAGTCATGTAGGATTCTGCAGATGATTCGTTAAGGATTGTTCTCTTATTGCTAGACCATTAACTAACTTGTTAGTTAAAGATGTGCCTTTTGTGTTTGATGATAATTACTTAGATGCATTTAATAGGTTAAAGATGACACTTACAAAAGCACCAATTTTGAAGACGCCAGATTGGTTACTTCCTTTTGAGATCATATGTGATGCAAACAACCATGATATTGGCTATGTACTCAGATAGTGGAAGGAGAAGAAGTTACATGTAATTTACTACGCTAGTAAGACCTTGACAGGAGCACAACTAAATTACACCACCACTAAGAACGAGTTGCTTGTAGTGGTATTTGCATGTGAAAAATTTTGTTCTTATCTTTTGGGCTCACAAGTTATTGTTTTTATAGATCATGTAGCATTGTGTTATCTTTTTGCAAAGAAGGACGCCAATGCTAAGCTTATCTGATGGGTGGTTCTGCTATAAGAATTCAACATTGAAATTAAGGATAAAAAAGGAGCAGAAAATGTTATGGTTTCCTAACAAGGCTTTAATAATGGTAGAAAATCCTTCTATTCCTTGGTTTGTAAATAATTGCCAATTATATCTCAGGTGGTATTCTTCCCCCTAATCTCTCACATCAACAAAAAAAGTGGTTCTTATTTTAGTGTTCTTGCTATATTTGGGATGAACCTGTGTTATATAATATATGTGCTGATAGTTTGATTCACATATGTGTCCTTAAAGATGAAATGCCTAAAGTTTTAACCCAATGTCATAGTTCAGTTTATGCGGACACTATAGAGCAAACAAGACAGCTACTTACATTTTGAAGTGTGGATTCTACTAGCTGAACTTGTTCAAGGATGCCTGAGATTTTGTATTACGTTGTGATAACTGCCAAAGAGAGGGCAATATTTCAAAAGAGGGATGAGATGCCACTTTCAAACATCATAGAAGTGGAGATATTTGATGTATGGGGCTTAGATTTCATGGGACCATTCCCATCTTCTTTAGGTAACTCTTATACATTGGTTGGAGTTGATTATATGTCTAGGTAGGTCGAAGCAATATCTACTCCAACAAATGATGGCAAGGTGGTGCAATGATTCATCAAGAAGATCTTTACTCAATTTGGGGTGCTTAGAGCTATCATAAGTGATGGAGGTTTTGAGGCTCTTTTGAGAAGATATAACATTCATCATAGAGTGGCAACCCCCTATCATCTGCAAACGGGTGGCTAAATGTTGGTAGTGAATAGAGAGTTGAAAAAGATTTTGGAGAAGGTAATGAGCACTTTAAGGAAAGATTGGGCTTTGAAACTGGATGATGCGTTGTGGGCTTACAAGATGCCTTTCAAAACTCCCATAGGCACAACACCATAATGACTTATTTATGACAAGGCTTGTCATTTATGTAACATCCCGCTACTGTTAGCAAGGGCATTCTGGTAAATTGGGATAGACTGATAGGTTTCATTGCATTCACTGACTGAACATGTTACTGGCCTCTAATTATAGAGGAACAGATTTATTGCATATGCATTTATTCGTAGGTACATGCATTCATGGTTTTTCGGTAGCGAATTGTGAATTAGAATTTACTGAACTGACTAAATTGACTGGATCGTGACTGATTGAGAAATTAGGAGTTACTGGGTTCAAATGACTGATTTAGAATAATTTAACAGTGATTGGTAATTGATGGTGGCTTATAGGAAATTTTCGAGAAATTCAGGAGGAAATGCCCGGACTGGAAATATTTGAGAGACTGACCGATTGATTGTATAGTACTGAAAGAATTGTCTAATGGAAATGGAAAAGTTAGAGTGGGACTGTTAGGAAATAAATATGTTGAGCTACTGAAATTTAGAGATTGAAATTTGGAATGATCTGGAGACCTATGCCTATAAATAGCTAGGTTTGAAGGAAATTGGGGAAATTTTTCCTAAGGTTATCGCGAGCTTCTTCTCCTCCTCCCACGGCGTTCTTCGTTTCCTCTCATGGGTGAGGATTCTTTGATTCTTTCTTGTGGTTTTCCTCTTATTGTGTAAGGCTAACAAGTTTATTGTGATTGATAAAGGATTGAGGAGCTTAGAGTGGGTCATTGTTGGATTTGAAACATTTTAGGGTTTATGGCATTTTTGAGCGATCGGTGGATTTGAGGATTGATTGGTAAGTTTTAATGTCATTTATATAGTTATTGATGGTTTCTACTGCATTTTTGGCATTTATTATGGTAGTTGAGAGTGTTAATGGGAGCTTTAGAGAGAGACTAGACGGAAAACGATCGGAGAAGGCGAAGGATTAAATGACGTCGCGACTTCAAGACGAGTCTCGCCACATGAGCAAGAAGGGGACATCGCGGCGAGCCTCTTCATAAATATGTTCCGGTAGCGAATTGTGAATTAGAACTTACTGAACTGACTGAATTGACTGAATTGACTGGATCGTGACTGATTGAGAAATTAGGAGTTACTGGGTTCAAATGACTGATTTAGAATAATTTAAGAGTGATTGGTAATTGATGGTGGCTTATAGGAAATTTTTGGGAAATTCGGGAGGAAATGCCCGGACTGGTAATATTTGAGAGACTGACCGATTGACTGTATAGTACTGAAAGAATTGTCCAATGGAAATGGAAAAGTTAGAGTGGGACTGTTAGGAAATAAATATGTTGAGCTACTAAAATTTAGAGATTGAAATTTGGACTGATCTGGAGACCTATACCTATAAATAGCTAGGTTTGAAGGAAATTGGGGACTGATCTAGGTTTGAATGATTTGAGTGAACCATCGATGATGGTTTCTCACTGAGTTCGCAAACTCACCCAACATTGCAACTATTTTTCAGGGATTGAAGAGTACCCCGTTAGACGAACGGGAGTATGTCTACTGCACTGGAGTCGGAGGCTAGGGTCGGGATCAGTTTGCGTCTGCATTAGTGTCTTTCTGAGTTGTGTGTAAATGAGTCTTTCTGATTGATGTGTAAATTTGTGTTTCCGCAGAATATTATTATTATTATTATAGAGGGCCCCAACTGACTAATAGAGTATCATGAATTGATTATTGAAATAGTGTTTTGATTGAAAATGTTTCCGCGTCGCGGGTCCAAATGGTTTATTGTTTTCTGCGCACTCCAATGTTTTCAAAAGAAAAATGTTTTACCAGGTATTTGACTGCTCTAGCATACCACCCTCGAGGGTCACGGGCTCGGATGTCACTGTAGATGTCGGGTTAGGGTCTGGCGGGAGTGGGGTGTTACATTTGTGGTATTAGAGCCCAGAAGTACGATTGTACATGGGCGTTCTGAAATTTGTACTGTGTCACATGCATCAAAGTCGTCGTAGCAAACGGTAGTAACTGATCCCTAGTTGAGTCACATGAGTATGTCCCAATTGGTTAAGTGGTTAGAAATGGCAAGGAAAGAATGATATGTTAGAGCGTAATAGATGGGCGTGGATGACATGGAATAATGAAAGTGTATAATTTGATCTGATCAAAGAAGATTAAGTGTATCGGTATTGGTGGATATATTACGGACTGCGACACTCGTGTGATATCGGGGCATATCCTTGAATGTAGGATATGAAGTCATAGTTATGGATTGATAGGAATGACAAGATTGAAAATGTATAAATGGGCGGATATAATAAAATGATCTCGTGATCTAGAAAAGTTACAATTGGATTTGATTCTTGAAAGGAAAGGTAGTAAATAAAGGTTTATGACTTGAGTCAGATTGTGTTAATGAGGAATCCAGAATGATTGTACATCTATAATAGTAAATTGAGAATGGAAATACATGGGTATGATGCAATAATGAAAAGATTGAAATGTAAGGCAATGGTAATGGTAGACGGGAAAAAGTTGTTAAGGTTCAACTAATTCACTTACGTGAACGCACACCGATAATCCAACACCAAGGCCGTTGAAATTCTAGGTTTATATGTATCACATGTGTAGAAATGATATTGACAACAATCGGTGAGTCAATGGATGATTGTTAATCATAGTCTAGATAATTGAAAGTTCTTTATGAGTTAAAATAAGAAGTGAAAGTGCTTATGGTGATTAATTGGGAATGAATTGAGATTGTAAATAGGATACGATTATGGAAAGGTTCTCACGATCAAGGGCAAGTGCAAAAAGGAAAGTGATTTCAAAGATGAAATGAGATCGAGGTATCCTTAGTATAAGTGATTTATTGGTGAGTTGACCTACAATTGTCTCTCAATAGGATGTAACGATTTTGATGGTATTTACTTCACTGAATCTGAGTTAGAAAGAGAAATTTTCAAATTCGAGTATTGATTATATCGTTTTAAATCTGGAGACTTTGCAATACTTACTGAAGTGTCCCAATAAAGGTTATAATGCAATCTGTTGAAATAGTGTAAAGTAATTTTATGTGCATAGGGACAAGTATAATCTCATGGATATGTATTATGATTGATATTTGGAATTTATCGTGTGGGATATTGTTCTGAAAACTTGGAGATATTATTCGGACAGAAATATTTCAGATATAGCGATGAATATGCGAATTGATAGCGATTGAAATATTAGTGAATTTGAAAGAATTGAAAAGGATTATGTGTTTGAGGATTTCAAAATTGAGCTAGTGAGCAATATAATGTATTGGATATAAAGTGTAATGGCAGAAGATCATAGTTGGGCGTTAAGGCTATTAAACCTGGCATAATACCGATTGCGACTGTTGTTATGTCAAAGAGGTAAAAAGGAACGTATCATTATTAGTTATTGGAATTCCAGATCAAGTGTGTATAAAAAGGACTGGCAAGACCGAATTAGGAAATTAAAATGGGATCTAACTTTTGAGAAAATGATATTTATGACTGTATTATGAAATATCGTTTTGCCAAAAAAGCTATTAGAGAAATCTATAGGAATCATTGAAATGTTGTGTTTACAAGAGTGCACGGAAGAGTAATAGAAGGTATAGAGTGTAAAATCGAATAGTTATTCGTGTGGATAACTAACAGACGTGACTACTGAGGCAAATGTGAAACTGATATCCTTGGAGTCCGTTGAGTTATGAGAATGAGGTACAGTTAAGATAGATTGTGGGATTAATGATCGTTATTTGGTGTTACCATTCGAATAGTGCTTAAGGAGTCGCATAGCAAAAAGAAGTCGTTAACCCCTACATTAGAGTGAGCAGGGCCTGAGCATAGTCGAAGGCCATGATTGATTGAGTTATAACGATAAGTGAAATGAATCGTAATAAGGGTTGAGTGATCGAGTTAATGATAATGAGTCAAATTGATTATTCTCGAGGTAATGAGAATCTTATGAGATTAGTGTTTTAACACTAAAGAGATGTAATTGATAAGCAATAAATGAAATATTTCAAAGTGTTTTATGGACTGGATTATGAAACATTGTTAAGACCTGATGAATGTGTTAACTGATGCGAATGTGAAGAATTAAGAGTTATTGTGAGGAAGCTATTAATAAATATAGAAAGCGAGAAAGGAAAAGAGCAATTGATTGTATTGATTTAGTAAATTGATAGAACACTGGTCATATAAGGAAATGAGTGTGAATCGAATAGAATGGAGCGGATCAATTCCTATCTTCGACCAATTGTATATGAAATTTCGAGGATGAAATTTTTATTAGGAGGAGAATTGTAACATCCCGCCATCATTAACAAGGGCATTACGGTAAATTGGGACGGATGATAGGTTTCATTGCATTCTTGTTGAACATATTCTTGGCCTCTAATTATAGAGGAATAGATTTATTGCATATGCATTTATTCATAGGTACATGCATTCATGGTTTTCCGTGGCGAATTGTGAATTAGAACTTCTTGAATCGATTGAATTGGTGAATTGATTTGGATCGTGATGATTGAGAAATTAGAGTTCTTGGGTTCAAATAAGCGATTTAGAATAATTTAAGAGTGATTGGTAATTGATGGTGGCTTATAGGAAATTTTGGGAAATTAGGAGGAAATGCGGATGGTAATATTGAGAGATCAATGATTGATTGTATAATCTTGAAAGAATTGTCCAATGGAAATGGAAAAGTTAGAGTGGGACTGTTAGGAAATAAATATGTTGAGCTACTGAAATTTAGAGATTGAAATTTGGACTGATCTGGAGACCTATACCTATAAATCGCGAGCTTCTTCTCCTCCTCCCACGGCGTTCTTCGTTTCCTCTCATGGGTGAGGATTCTTTGATTCTTTCTTGTGGTTTTCCTCTTATTGTGTAAGGCTAACAAGTTTATTTTGATTGATAAAGGATTGAGGAGCTTAGAGTGGGTCATCGTTGGATTTGAAACATTTTAGGGTTTATGGTGTTTTTGAGCGATCGGTGGATTTGAGGCTTGATTGGTAAGTTTTAATGTCATTTATATAGTTATTGATGGTTTCTCTGCATTTTGGCATTTATTATGGTAGTTGAGAGTGTTAATGGGAGATTTAGAGAGAGACTAGGCGGAAAAGCGATCGGAGAAGGCGAAGGATTCGTCGCACGCGCCATGACTTACAAGACGACGAGTCTGCCATGAGCGAGAAGGAACATCGCGGCATGCGTCAAATTGTTGACGCCTTGTGGCGAAACCTTTGCCAACGCCTCATGGTAGCCGAATTTGATTGTTCGCCTCGGCGAACAGACCTCACGCCGCAACGAAAGCCTCTTGGCCGCGGCGAAGGGACATTTCTGATTGGATTTAAATTGGTTTATTGGGCATAATTTATGGTATAGACCTCCGATTGAAGTGATTCAGATTCGTTGTGAACTAGGAAAGAGGTCTACAATTGAGGATAAATATGAGTATTAGAATTTAATTATAATGATACTGATTCAGAGATTAAGGTCAATTATGGTTCGTAGTGTGACCAAAGTATTGAATTGAGACAATTGGAGTTTAATTGGGATTGCAATAGAGGTTTGGACCGAATGAATAGGAAATTGTTATAGGAGTGCGAATTGAGGAAATTGACTAAATTATAGGAATGGATCAAATCATTACCGATCAAGCGAGCAAAGAGGTAAGGTTGAGCGTAAGATATCAAAATTGGGTTTTAAGCGGCGGGAAAATCATGAGCATGCATTGTACATCCTTTCACCGAGATATATGCATTCTTGAGCATTTAATTGAGCATCTAGTAATGGGATTGTATTTAAGCGTTATAGAGGCGTTGGATCGTCGTTCCACGGACATTCTTTGGGACTTCGAGCGTGCTTCGGAAGTTATAGGTGAGTAACCTAGTTGGTTCCTCAAATTCTGATTGTCTAAATGCTCAATGTGAATTACCGTCCTTGTTTCTCGCTAACGTGAATTACATGATTCTTGAAATGTATATGATCAACTTGCATGCTTTTCTTGCATTGAATGGGACCGATACATGACTACTTGCAAAGGTGAACTGTATGATTACTGAAATGTTAGGATTGAATTGCATGCTTCTCTGAATCGAATGTCTTGTTATATGACCTCGAAAGCGTAATCTTGGGCTTTATAGCCATACACTGAATTACTGAGCACTGCATTACATGCATCAATGCATGATCAGATAATGGAATGTGACCCAAGTTGCGAATATTACTGACCGGGCCTTGAGCCCGAGGGGAATTATCCCTAAACATTGTACTGACCGGGCTTAGCCCGAGGGGAGAAATCCCTGACGCGTCCCCACTGAACACTGACTGAGCACTTGGGCACAACACTGAATAACTGGAAAGAGTCACATATGCATTGCATTCACACGAATGACTGTTCTGTGACAAAACTGATTATGTGATGGCATGAGTTACTGTAAATTGTTACATGTTACTGCGAACTGTTATTTAATACTGTAATTGTTATATTGCACTGATAATTGAATATTACTGTATTGTGCTGTACGCCATGTGCGTAATGCATGATTTGAGTGAACCATCGATGATGGTTTCTCACTGAGTTCGCAAACTCACCCAACATTGTAACTATTTTTCAGGGATTGAAGAGTACCCCGTTAGACTAACGGGAGTATGTCTACTGCACTGGAGTCGGAGGCTAGGGTCGGGATCAGTTTGCGTCTGCATTAGTGTCTTTCTGAGTTGTGTGTAAATGAGTCTTTCTGATTGATGTGTAAATTTGTGTTTCCGCATAATATTATTATTATTATTATAGAGGGCCCCAACTGACTAATAGAGTATCATGAATTGATTATTGAAATAGTGTTTTGATTGAAAATGTTTCCGCGTCGCGGGCCCAAATGGTTTATTGTTTTCTACGCACTCCAATGTTTTCAAAAGAAAAATGTTTTACCGGGTATTTGACTGCTCTAGCATACCACCCTCGCGGGTCACGGGCTCGGATGTCACTATAGATGTCGGGTTCGGGTCTGGCGGGAGTGGGGTGTTACAATTTACCATTAGAGTTAGAGCACAGAGCCTATTGGGTAGTTAGAAAATTAAACATGGATTGGAATTTAGAAGGAGAAAAGAGATCGTTATAACTTGATGAATTGAAAGAATTGAGATATGATGCATATGAAAATGCCAAGTTGTATAAAGAAAGGGCTAAAAAGTGGCATGATGGCCATATTAAGAAGAAGGAATTCAAAAGTGGGGACTTAGTGCTTTTATTCAATTCACGACTTCATTTATTTCCTAGAAAGCTCAACTCGAGATGGAGTGGCCCATTCAAGGTTAGTCAAGTGTTTCCCCATGGAGCGTTGGAGTTAGAAAATGAAAAGGGTGAAGCTTTTAAGGTTAATAGGCATAGATGCAAGCATTACTTTGGAGGATCATTCTGACAAGAAAGGGAAGTATGTTCTTTCCTTTCACTCACTCTTTTATGACTTTATATGGAATGATCAAGTTGACGACCTTAACTTAGCATGTCTGTCTTTCATTTGTTTATCTTTGTGTTAGTGTGGTATTGTTTTGATTTGATAATATCTAGTTTGATTTAACTGGTCTCACACTTCATTCTGTTGTTGATTAGGTCCCCAATGATATGTTTTGAGCTTACTTGAAGATTTATTGTGCATCATAGCTTATTAGAGGACCAAAGGATGAGAGGAAAAACGGGCCACTTCCTTCGACACTACCACCATAAGCCTACCTTATCCATAATCTCTTCTATTATTCTTTTTGTGTTTTGTGTTTTGTTTTTCATGATGTTGTTTCTTGGCTTTGGATGTTCTCTTTTGCACATTGAGGACAATGTTTTGTTCAAATGTGGGGAGGTAGTCTTTACATCTATGTTTGCATTTTTGCATGTAGTTTAGGATACATGATAGATTGTTAGTATTAGGTGTATCATTTCCCTTACATTTGAATCTTTGTGATGAATATGTTGCTATGAGTTTCTATCATGCTAGTTGGAATGAGATTAAATGCATGTGTGAACTTAAATTAGGCTACTTGAGTGAAGAGTGAACCATATGGAGTGATGAAAGTAATTGGCTGCATAAGCTTACTTATAGCCTGACACTTGAACAATGAGGGAATGTATAGAAACATAATGGATTTTCATTTGAGCCTATGTGAGGATATGAGGCTTAATGACTCCATTCTATAATCTTTTCATTTCTTTGTTTGTGAGATGCTTGTTTAGGTAATTACCTTGAGAACTTGCTTTGAATTGGTTTAAATCTATTGGATGCATGCTAGATAGAAATGATTAAGACCTTTTTGCTTTAACCTTTTGGCTTTAATGACCTACCCTTTTTCTATCCCTTGCTAGCCCCATTGAGCCTTTAACCTTTTGCTTTTTGAAATCACCAAATTTTTAAACCCACAAACCCCATTAGCTTACCCAATCACAAGTTAATAGAGTGTTTAGTAATACTTTATTCTGGAATCACAAGTTAAGAGCACATTGTATATAGTTGTTTGTATCCATTGTTTCTTGCTTGAAAAAGGAAAAAGAAAAGAAAAGAAAAGAAAAGAAAAGAAAAAGGAATAGCATGTAGTAGCTATAATAAGTGCAAAGAAGTAGTCTTATCTATCTGTATATCTTAAAAGTTTATCTTTTCCATCCTTTGGTACACTTAGTAGTTTACAAATGTTTGTGATAAACCCCTAAATCCTATTTAACCCACCTTAACCCTAGCCACATTGCAATCTAAAACAAAGCTCTTTTGATCTATCCTAGCATATAATAATTGTGGAGAAGAATTGGTGTATTAACAAGCCTATGATAGTGTGGTTTCTTAAAGGAAGTTTGAGCAAAATACTAACCATAAAACACATGAGAGAAATGAGTGAAATCTGTAAGGAAGATCCGGTTTGAATTTATACTTATCTTTGAGTGATGGTTTTATAGTTAAGTTTGCTTACGTGCACAAATGAAAATTAGTCATGATGTGTGTAGTTGATTGACACTTGAGTTAGCCAAAGTTTGAGGGCTTGCATGCTTTAATCTTTGTGAAAATGAAGAAATATAATTTTACTAATTGTATTTGATCTTTTCTTGAGGAAAAGAAAAAGTTTAAGTGTTGGGATGTTTGTAGCGCCCCCTTAGCATAGAGTACCCACAGGAACGCCCGTAGGTCATTCCGGTACATATCCTACGATAAGAGACCACTACTGACAACTACCACTAAACTCCTCATGGCATCACAATCATAAAGCAGTACGAAGAAATTGACAACTTTTTAAAACCAAACTGGATTTCATTTCATTCACTCAAAATTCAGAAATTTACAAACTGTCATTATTTTCAGTCTGCACATGTTCCAAAACACCGTATACTACGTACCATACAGTAATGTACAAAGAACAGATCTAACTATAAGTCTCCAAAAGAAAGCCCAGCTGACCGACCTTTGAGCCATTGCCTCTCGCCAATCCACGAGACGGCTCTACAGATCTGAGGAGCTATCTGCCTACACTTAAACACGAAAAATAGATTGCAATTTTGGATGAGTTTGCGAACTCAATGAAAAACCATCATCGATGGTTCTCCCAATTCATGCATCACATAAGCATGATACAGTATGCATCCAGTAATCATACAATTACAATGCTAATACAATCACAGTAATAGGCATACAACACAGTCACGGTAAACAGAACACGATTCTGATCATATTACAAGTATAGATACAGTCGGTACCATGTCAATTATTCAGTCCAGTATGCAATGCACATGTGACTCTTTTCCAGTTTATTACAGTATTGTGATCGAATGCTTTAGCGATTCGATGAGTCGATGAGCGCGTCAGGAGAATTATCTCCTTGAGCTCTGGCTCGCAGATGTCGATATCGATGTCGATGGCGACTCGGTTCACATTTATTCTTTATCAGTTTATGCATCTGTGCATGAGTGCACATGTTCAATTGAGCGATTACATAACAATCTAGAATTCCCGATGAGCGGTAATTCTGATCGATATCATGTAATCCAAGTAATCCCGTAGAAGGCGAATAAGTCGATAAACACGTAGATTGAGGTAACCACCTAGGTTACTCACCTATTACTTCCGAGCTAATGCCGGAAAGTTTCCGCCCCGTCGGTCGAACGACGCTCCACTTGGGCCTCTATAAGAATCAAAGAAGGTACGAGTCACTAAATATTTAATTCGAACTAGTACTGATGCACATGTAGGTGAAATATGCATGTTCATGAATTCCCGGCCCTAATCCCATTTTTTTCCATCATAAAAATTCGTCTAAAAATTAGAAACCTATTGGCGACGACGCATGCAATTCGGACCTCTATAGGTCCCCAATTAAACAAAACAGTGATTAAACCGAGCCTTTACGGGACCCACGTCAATTTCCCGTCCAAAAATCCCGAATCTCTCCGAAAATGAAATTCAATATTCTATGAATCCGATGCCTCAAGAATCAGGTCAATCGGACGTCGGACGGAAAAATTATTCACGAAAGAAACCAAAATTCAACAATTAATATATATATATATAGCCCTTATTTCCTTCTCTTTTTCCTGTTTTCCAACCGAAATTCAACCTATCATATCTCTTTCTACACATTTCAGAAAAATGCAAACTATACCTTGTTGGAAAGATAATGAAACCCTCTACAAGTTTCATGAAGACCCCAACAAGCAATGTTACCCATAAGGGTGTCAAAAGTTCAGTCAAAGCCACTGCCTACTCAAAACCTATAAAAACAGTGCAGTACATTGCAAATTCATTAACCTTCTGATTCTTCAGTCAACAATTACACAATAAATAATGCAGTAAGATCACAATGTTATCTACAACTTTCATGAACAACCCAAAATCAGATTCACTTGCTAACTATGTCAAACAATTCACCAAAGCATCAGCCCTCAGAATTTTCCCAATCTGAACAGCACATTTCACAACAGTATATCTCTTAGCACAAATGTCACCAAATTTACTACCTTATATCCCTGAAAAGATAAGATTTCAAAATTCAATTTTCATGAAGAACTCAACATCCAATTCGATCTCTAACAATTTCAAAACTGTTATGCAAGTATCTACCATGATAAGCAATTCACAACCTAATGCAGGTTCAGTTTTTGCAAATTCATTTCTCTCAATTCTGACAACCAAAAATACATGTCATATATCATTTTCAAGATCAATGTGTCATTTATAACTCTTCAATAGATCCCTAGAACCAATTCAAGTCACAAAAATTATTAAAATTCCTCCAAATCAGAATGTACAGTAAATCCACCAATCCAGCTAGGTTTCATTCAATGCATTAAAACAGCCAACAGTCATTGGTCCATAACTCCTAATATACATATCGAAAAATTTCAAAATCAGTGGAATTAGAAAGCTAACTTAATAGGCTTCAACTTTCATTTAGTCCATTTATCCTAATTCCTTCTCAATTAAGTTATAAAAATTAACAAAACTATAGGGTATGATTTCAGGTACTGTTCATTCCAGTCAATAGCAGTAACCTTCCATGCAAAAATTCACCATCTTAAAGCTAATATTGGACAACACCTATTTCACACAAAAATGTAGCTAACATCCCAAAGTTTAAGTGGCCACAAACCTCACCTCATTTTCTCACCTACAAAATTAGTTATGATCAAAACATTGCAATAGGGTCAAGATGCACTTTCCAGCTTTCAACTTCAACCTAACTCCTATCACTTCTAATATCAATAACATATCACCAAGCATCATTTACACCTCTAATTCAACCCTACCCTTATCATCATGAAATAAATGCACAAGTACTTCCCATGAATGCTTCTAACTACCAAAAGAATAAGAACAAACACAATTCTTACGTTAATCAAGTTATAAGCTCTCAAATCTCCAAGTCACTCACACTTCTCAACCTCTCCCAAAACCTACGGCTATCACACCAAACATGCATATCATCATCTTCTCAAGGATTTAGCTTGGTCCTAGGTGTGCAAGGAAGAAGCAAGCAAGGAACCAAGGCAAACCTTCTTGTATGGAAAGAGAAGAAGAGAATTCGAAGGAGGAGAAGAACCACACCAAAGAAGAAAAACAATGTTTCGGATGAGTGACAATTCTAGGCTTTCAAAGTCCCTTTGTTTATACAAGACAAGAAGAAAGTCGATGGTGATGAATAACAAAAGAAAAAAGCAATAAATACTAGAAGCCACTTGGCTTTAAATGGAATAAAATACAATTTATCAACTAATCCTAATTAATTAAGCACCAATCCCAATTAATCTCTAATCATGGCTCTAAAACAATTCCCTAACATTATTTATCCAATAATCTCATGCCATTAGGCAGTCCTTTTTAGTACAGAGAAAGTCACTCAGTCAATCAATTGAAATTTTTTTGGTCCGGACAAGAACCCCGAAAAATTCCAGAAAAATTCCCAAAAATCCCTTAAAATAGAAAACAATTTATGACGCACTCAGAATAATTTTCCAAACCCAAAAATCACGCTAATCCCAATAAAATTGTCTTATGCACGAAAACTCGGAATGTCATGTATGCATGTACAGTAAATTCCTGTGCACAATTGTGACTATGTAGCAATCTTATTATGCATGAGCAGTACCATGAAATCCCAATCTAGCACATCCTATTCCAATTTACTATTCTACCCTTCCAATTGAAGGTGGGATGTTACAGATGTTGATAGGTGTAGATTGCATTGTATTTTTATAAGTAATTTGATATGTGTTTAGTGTGTGTTTATCTTAAGAATTGTGTTAGTTCATAAACATTTGTGTTTTAAGTGTTTTTTGGGTGAGAACATGTTTTTGAACTCAATATTATATATATCAGGTGTGGTGATGAATTTGTTAGTGTTTCACGAAATTTAGAAGAGTTTAGGAGGAGACCCAAACCAAAGCACTAGGGCACGATCGTGGGGGACCTGTCATGATCATGACAGATGCACCAACATGGAGCCATAATCGTGGAAAATATGTCATGATCGTGACAGAAGTTTAAGCATAAGGCTATAATCGTAGGGAATCTGCCACGATTGTGACAAAGAGCAAATAACTAGGCCACGATCATGCACTAGGGGCCACAATCATGCCCTAAGCGCAGACAGACGCGGAGTCGCTTTAGATTCGAGTTTTCGAGGGACATTTGGATATTTCAGACCCCTAAAAGACACTAGGGTTACCTTAATTGTTAAAGACTATAAAAGGATTATGATATAACCTTAAAAGGGAGCTGTACATTCTGCCTACATTTAAAAACCCAAAAGAGAGAGAGAAAGAATAGAGAGAGAAGAAGAAAAGGAGGGTTCTAATGCCAAAGCTTCCCAGAATAGGTGATATCCCAGCGTTGCTGCTCTCCTGAATCACCCAACCTGAATTTTTTTTCCTCCCCATTTATCTTTTTATTCATTTAATGTTTAAGATTGAGATGGGTTGTATATATATGGATTTTGAGTTGTTCATGATGTTCTAACTTTTCCTTTGGGATTTTGTTTATCTTTAATGTTAATCTCGTTAATTTGAGTTTACTTGAGTTGGATGTTGTGATTAATTGATTTATTTGCATATTTCAGTAATAAACCGAGAGGGTGAATTGGATAAAAATGATTAGATTGGATTAACGAGAGTTAGGCTATCTAATTGATCACTTAATCAATCTAGTCGGTAAGTTTATGGAGAAAGATCTCGTGCGAGACCCGATTATTTATTAGAGACCTTTAGAACTAATTAGAATTATGGGTAATTTGTGAATTGAGAGACTGTAAGTCCATAATTTGATTAGGATTTACAATTTAAGGAATGATTATAACTCGAGAGAGAGTAATCAACCCTACAATCGTCTACAACTGACACCCCATAAATATATAAAACGCTAGATTAACATTAATGATAGGTAAAATCCCCTCTTCCATAACTTAATTGATTCTTTTTACAATTTTCCATTATTTCATTATTCAATTATTGCTAGTTTGTTTTGATTTAGCTTACTTTTCAGTTATTATTCAAATATGAGTATTAAACAAAGCACGACCTGAATTAAGTGGTGCTTAAGCACAATCTCTGTGGTATGATATCTACTTTTTACTATAAGCAACAACCCATATACTTACAGTTTTTAACGTAAAACAAGTAATTGGTTTTGCAATGAACAGTTATACGTGTTTTATTATTTTATGTTTATCTTGATAAAATGTTGCATGTATTGAGATCTAAAATGGAGAAAAAGGGTGGACTATATCTAACCTTATAAAGATTAACCCTTTATTTTTTATATTAGGGATTTGATAGAAAAAAATAATAAATAGTTGTTAAAAATCAAAGGATGCTAAATCCTAACATGAAATAAGTTGTGAAGGTTGATGATTTCAAGTGGTTATTTGGAATAATTGATCCCATCTCTAATAGTTTCTGAATAACTCTAGTGTATGTTACACCTAAAAAGGGTGGAATGAATGTTATACATAATGAATAAGTTAATTTGTAATACTAATGTGATGGGTTGGAGAGTATGTATTGACAATACAAAACTTAATTGTGCTACCCACAAGGATCACTTTACTTTACTGTTCCTTCATCATATACTTACATGATATGAGTATACTATATTTTAGATGGATATTCTAGTTATAACCAAATTATGATTGCCTTAAAGGACTAAAAAAAGCTACCTTCATATATCCACATGGTATGTTTATATTTTGAAGTATGCCTTTTAGTTTGTGCAAAACTCTAACTACCTTCCAACATTTCATGATGGTTATATTTTCTGATTTTGTTAAGAAAATTATGCAAATGTTTATGTATGATTTCTATGTATTCGATATCTCTGTTGATAATTGTTTAATCTAGATAAGGTATTATAATGCAATAAGGAGAGTAATTTGGTTTTAGAGATGTCCCTTTATGGTGAAACATCATTTTCGATTGCAAGATCTTTGCACATGATATTAACGTGGACAAAGTAAAAATAGAGGTAATAAAAAGTATGTCACCTCTTACTAATAAGAAGGGGATTAGAAGCTTTTTAGGTTATGTAGGTTTTTAAATGAGATTCATCAAAGATCTCTTAACCTCTTTGTGGCTTATTAAATAAGGATAGCACTTAACTTTGATATAAATTGCTTGGATGTATTTAATAAGTTAAAAAATGAAATTTTATTAGCACCTAGTATGTCAAAATATGATTGAAGTTTTCCATTTGAACTGATGTGTGATGCTAATAATCTTAAAATAGAAGTAGATTTTGGTTAAAGAAAGGGTAAAAAGTTACATACCATAAATTTTACTAGCAAAACTTGAAATGATGCTTAATTGAATTATACAATTACTAAAAAGGAATTGCTTGCTAGTATTTTTTCTCTTGATAAGTTCAATTCATATCTTTTGGGTTTCAAGGTGATTGTTTACATGGACCGTACAACCATCAAGTACTTACTAACTAAAAAAGATGCACAATCACATTTGATTTACAATATTTATTGATATAAAATTTGATCTTGAAATTAAAGATAAAAAAGGGATAAAAATTATGGTTACAGATCATCTATTTAGATTGGAAAGGCTAATGAGCAAAGATTGCATTCCCATGAATGATAAATTTCTACATAAGCAGTTATTATTGTTGTTCCTTAATATATAAACTCTGTGAACTACTTAATTAAAAGAATTCTTCCATTTGATTTAAGCTACCATTAGAGGAAGAAATTTATATGGGATGTCAAGCATTATTTCTAGGAAGAATCACTATTGTTCAAGCATTTTGCAAATGGAAGGATCAAGAGATGTGTTCTTTATAAATAAATTAAGTACATGTTTGATCATTTTCATTATACAAAGTATAGTAGTCACTTTAGTAGAAGCTAATAGGATATCACTTGCAAGAATCCTTTAACAACTATTATGGAGGTTGAGTTGTTTAATGTCTGAGATCTTTTTCACATTCAAGTTTAAGTAATATATAAATTTTGACCTGAATAATGTAAAAGTTCATATGATATTGAGAAATTTGCAATCTTTATTACCCAATCTGAAGCTAATTATGGTTTTATATACCTAAGAATATGGAATCCATGCTCTATGAAATCTTTATCCTAAACTTCCCTTTAAAAGTAACTACAATTGTCTTATTTTAGTGAAATATAGCTTGAAACTTTATTTATGGTTCAACTAAAACTGAAAGAACTAATATTACCTTACCTTATTTGTATTACTTTAAGGATAATGCCCATACTATTATTAATAGGAGAGAGAGTACGAGGATGGTGATCCTATGAGACTTATTTTATTTATAATGTTTTATGTTTTTTCTACTCTAATGTCTTCTTTATTACTAATCTACTACCCAAAATCTAAGGTAAATGCACTAATCATTGATGAGTAAGATAATGGTAAGTAGAGTCTTAATGCCATGAGAAAACAATTTTGCTATTAGCTAATCTAAAATGAATAAAATAATTATTTAATTGGTTTTAAATAAAATAAAAATTCAAACAAAACTTAAATATATAAAAAGAATTAAAAGAAAAGTAAATAATCAAATAGATAAATCAATTATAAATTAATACTTAGATAAGTACTTTCCTAATATTATCTTTGATTTCATGATTCATTAACCTAAGATAGATATGTCATTTAGATTGACATAATTTCTTAGACATTAAAATTGTGTCCTCTTAAGTTATAACCATCTACTTTCTAATTGATTAACCCATATCTCCACTAAGCAATACCTTTTTTAATGTATTAAGATTTGTAAAATTTCATGGAAGGTTTTACCCCATCACTAGAAAGATTATGTAGTTCTATCTCTATCACTATATTCAACCCCTTTCTATCTTAATCATAGTCCTCTAATAAGTAGGTTCCCTCAAGCCGTTCACAAGTGAATTTATATCATATTTAAATGTCATTATGAACAAATTCGTATTAAGATAAATCAAAGATAACTCTCAAATATGTATCCCATTCATAAATCAAATCAAATTAATACGTGAAAAGGTTTTTTCTATCTAAATATAAAAGATGTCTGTCCTTTTGATGCAAAAATCGATGATAAGGAACTATAAGGAATCATTCACATAAAATCAATGATAAACAATACATTATAACCATAAGAAGTGATCCTTAAAAAAAAACATCTCCCTCATTTGCATCATAGTTAAATCACCCATTTCCATTTCATACAACTTTAGGATGAAAGACTAACACAAATGAATTTACATGATAGATGAATTCTTCTTTGATAATTTTATTTAATTAATTTTTCTTTCTTTTCTTATATTTTTCAGTTTTATTGTTTCTTTTCTTTCTTTGTTCTTCTTTTTCAATTAAATTGAAAGAAACTATATCAACCATGGAATTCATTGATAAGAGATAAAATCACATTCCATCAATTATAACCAACCTAATTTCTTTCATTACCATCAATTTGATATGTTTTCCTACACACTTATACTCTTGTGCACCCATAAACATCAATAATCACAAATGTTCCACTAGTTTGAAGGCTTAGATAAGACATTTGGTTAAGTTAAAGGCATGTAATGTGGTTAACACAAAAAGAAAAGGCTAATAAATTTCAAAGGGGCATATTAAAAGGAAGAATCATATTGATAGGCAGGCTATTTGGTTAATGTAGCTTATAACACAAAGAATGCCTCTATCATTTTCATATTAATACATATTATAAAGTTGTAGTCTCAAATAGAAAATCAAAGCAAAGTCAGGATGTACATGTCATAAAAGTCACACATGAATAAAAGATAATGCGACTAATGTGGATGTGTCAATTTATAGAGGCTCAAAATCTCACTAGCTTATGTCTACCTATTAGTTACTGCTCTTCTAAAGATAACTTATATTAATCAATCATAAAAGTAAAAATAGATTCTGAAGTTTCCATGAAATTTTTTAGTCAATTATACTTTCTAATTATGGCTATATAGTCTTAGAAGCAAGATAAAAAGAAAAGAATGTTTGTTTGTTTGATTTGATTCTCTCTCTTTTATATGCTTAAAAACACGTAAGAAACAAACAAACTTAAAGCACACATACATATAAGAAACAAACAAATTAAAAGAACACATAATAATTCCTCACCCCCATACTTAAAACTTACATTGTTCCCAATGCAACAATAAATATAAGAAGTGGAGCATTCAACAAAAATAACAAATGCAAAAATGTAAAGGAAAAAGAACAAACTTCCCTTGAGTTGCCTCCTAAGCAATACCTTTTCTTAATGTCACTAGCTTGACTCCACGCTTTCCTCCTCACGTGACAAAATTATAGTCTTCAGGTGTGTAACAACCCTGACTATCCGCCCATAGATATTGTCCTCTTTGAGTTGCCCCTATTCAAGTATAACTTCCACTTTATTTGGATCTACAAAAATACCTTCCCCTAATACCACATGCCCAAGGAATCCTATCTCCCTCAGCCAAAATTCACATTTTGAAAACTTCATATACTACTATCTTTCATGAAGTATTTGTAGCACAATCCAGCGATGTCTAACATACACCTCTTCATCCTTAGAATAAATCAAAAGATCATCAATGAAGACTATGATAAACTGATCTAAATAAGAAGGGAACACCCTGTTCGTGAAATCCATAAACACTGCAGGTGCATTTATCAATCCGAATTGCAATACCAAAAATTAATAGTGTCCATACCTCGTATGGAAGGCAATCTTGTGCACATCATTCTCTTCAATCTTCAATTGATGGTACCTAAACCTCATATCTATCTTTGAGAATACTATAGTTCTTCTTAACTGATCCAACAAGTCATCGATCCTAGGGAATGGAAATTCATTCTTGATGGTAACCCTGTTTAATTCCCAATAATCATCACATAAGCTAAGTGTCCTATCCCTCTTTTTGACAAACAATACTGGTGCTCCCTATGGTGAATGCCTTGGTCTAATGAAGCCCTTATCCAACAACTCATGTAATTGAATCTTCAACTATTTCAATTATGTTGGTGTCATGCGATACGGTGATATAGATATTGGTGTCATCCCCAAGACCAAGTCAATAGTGAAATCAAACTCCCAATCAGGTGGCATTCTAGGTAATTCCTCTGAAAAGACATCATAAAACTCGCACACAATAAGGACATCTCCAAGTTCGACCCTATAGGTCGAAGTGTCAATCACAAGTGTGAGGTATACTTGGCATCCCCAACGAATCAACCTCTTAGTCTTGACCACTGATAGCAAATAACTCGTTAATACTCGTCGGTCACCAAAAAATTTAATCGAGACTCCATCCTGAGGTTCAAACTCCACTTCTTTCATAAACAATCAACCCTGGTGCGATACTTTTCTAACCAGTCAATCCACAATATCACCTTAAAATCCCAGAGATCAAAGGGAATAAGATCTACCTCTAACCAACATCACCGATCTTTATCTCATAGGCTATATATACTTCATCACAAGCCACTTACTTTTTAAGAGGAGTGACTACAATGAGAGGGGGATCTAGCAACTCTAAGGGATGACTAATATCCTCAGCAAAGGTCACATTGACAAATGACCTTTGCACACCAGTGTCGATCAAAACTTTGGCATCTCTATCGAGAACACACATAACACATATAGCACCTTATAACACTACACGTTAGTAGCCCATTCTATTTACGAGTTTATCGGTACTACATAGAACATGCATCACAATATTCGCAAAGGTCTAACCTTGCGACGACTTCCCCTTCTTTGTCCAACCATGCTATCACTATAAAATCAAAGAAAAAGATGCTATTTAATAAAATAGGTCAGACTAAGCCTAGCTTATCTGAGATTCCAAACACCCCAAGGAATGTTGACAAGTAATCTGATTAAGGTCAAAATCATTCAATTATTAAGGACATCAACTTAATGATCCGAGACTCAACTTATTGATCAAAGACTTTTGACAACTAAATTTAACTCCTAAGGCTCATGAATTTTTTTTTGGAAATAAAAATAACACTTTTGAAAACATAAAAACCACGCTTTGATACCTATTTAATTATTTGTAACAGTCCAGACCACTTGCCTACAGATATTGTCCACTTTGGGTTACCTCTAGGGCCATGACCCTCATGGTTTTGCTCTTCCCACCCTTGGAAAAACACGTCTTAGGGAGAGAGGTATCCATTACTTTGTTTTCTTCTCCAACCGAAATGGGATCTCACACTCTCTACCCCCTTAGGGCCCAGACTAGCTGGCACAACGGTTCGAGTCTCAGCTCTGATACCATTTGCAACAACCCAGACTATTCGCCCACAGATATTGTACGTTTTGGATTACTCTTAGAACCAAAACCCTCATGGTTTTTCTCTTCCCACCTTTAGAAAAATGCGTCTATGGTGGAGAGGTATCTATACCTTATAAGGTACTTCGTTCCCCTCTCCAACCAATATGGGATCTCATCATAAGTAAATTAAATTGGTATCAAAGCTAGTTCCTGACCCTAAAGAGGGCTAAATTGTTATCAGAGCTAGTTCCCAACCCCCCAACCCTAAAGAGGGTTAGGCCCTAAGGGTGGTGGATGATGAGATCCCATATTGGTTGGAGAGGGGAATGAAATATGCCTTATAAGGGTATGGATACCTCTTCACCATATACCCCTTTTCCCAAATGTAAGAAGAGCAAAACCATGAGGGTCTTGGCCCTAAGGGCAACCCAAAATAGACAATATTTGTGGGCGGGTGGTCTGGATTGTTATAAGATGTCTCCACTTCTACATTTTCCACTTAAGATTCTTTAGGATAGGGCCTGAGTTGATGACCACTCACATTAATTGTCTTCCCTATTTTCAAACTCTTAATCTCTATTAGATCCTTGCACTTTCAAAAATTCTACAATATCTCTTTATCCTTTTCCTCCTTATTTAATTTCTCCATCATACTAGAAGAAGGTGGATGGTTAGTCTTAATAGCAATTCAGGATTTAGCATTTACCTTTGAGTTAAATGATATATCCCTTTTTATTTCAAGCTCCTTCTCAATTTCTTCTTCACTAACAATCCTCTAATAGTCTTTTTAGGATTCTCAAGTTTCGTAAAATTGTTTTAAGGTTAGCGCACTGATATTCGTTAGATTTATCTCAAGTTGGGATGACAACTTTCCTTCATTTTGTCATTCTAAGTGGTTGATAGCCATCGTTATCTAACCCATCTAGCTCTCTAAATTTTGGATGCTAGACTTTGTATCTTGCAAAAATTGCCTTACAACTACATCTTTTAAAGATGTACCTGAGTTAGAATAAAAAGCTTCTAGTCTAGGTGGGAATTGTTGTGCACCCTACAACCTATCTCGGAAGTAGTTTTGCTGACTATCCCTTCTATAAGTAAGGTTTAAGTGATCTCTCCAACCTGAGCTATAGGATTGCGAATATGGGTTATGAGCTAACCCATCAACATTAACATACTCTAGCATTGACATACTTCCTTCACAGTGTCCTCTCAATCGATCTTGTTAATGAGATCTTGTGACTACTATACACAAACAGTAATAAACCTAAAAAGATTAGGAAATAACTTTAAAAACTAATTATAAACAAATATATACAAAACATGAATTAAAATATAAAAAAAAACTAAAACTAAAGAACTTCACTCCTTAGCAATGGCATCAAAATTCTTGATGCATGTCAAATACACCAAAAAATAAAACTTAACTCCACACAATGAATTTGAAGTAGTGGTGAGTAGGGATCGTATATATAAAGAGTGTATATGTAGCGTTTATAATGAAATAATCAATGTTTAGGATTTTGGGGGATAGTTAAAGTTGATAAACAAAATAAAGTAAAAATAAACTATTAAAATTAAATTAAATCAAACTAATTCTCAGTTCAATCTCAACCTACACATAAATGAGCATACTTAATTGTCATGTTGTTGTTATATCTCTCTTAGAAACTATTAAGCGTAGATTAAAAATAAGCTCTATTAATCCTAGTTTTCCCATAGGTCATATTTAATCAAAATAAGCTCTTTAGTTAAACCTAGCTATCAAACAACCTAGAACAAGTTCTTGAGATTTAGTAGGACAGTCACTTTAAGAGCTAGGAAAATAGATTAATTTAGGTAACATCCATGCAAGCTCGGGTCATTTAACCTATGCTATATTATCCCTAATGATTCACCACTATTACCACAAATGAATTAGAGTTGCAACGAGTATGTATTGTAATCTAGATTTTCAAATAGGTACTGTTAAGTCAAACCAGACTTCACGTATTAAATAATTTTGATAATAAACAAAGAGAAATATACAAATGAAAAGTAGATGGATGCATAAAAAGAAAAAGCAGAAGGAAGAATAACGAAGGAAGAAAAGCGAAGGAAGGAAAAGCAGACGGAAGAATATGACGGAAGAAAAGCAGAAGGAAGAAAAGCGAAGGAAGAAAAGAAGGCGGAAGAAAAGCGAAGGAAGGAAAAGCGAGCGGAAGAATAACGAGACGGAAGAAAAGCGAGCGGAAGAAAAGCGAAGGAAGGAAAAGGCGGAAGAATAGCAGGCGGAAGAATAATGAAGGAAGAAAAGCGAAGGAAAAGCAGGCGGAAGAATATCGAGGCAGAACAAAAATCGGCGGAAGCTTTACTAAGAGAAAGCGGGCGATACAAAAATCAAGCGGAAGTTTTACGAAGAGAAAAGCGAGCGATACAAAAATCAGGCGGAAGCTTTACGAAGAGAAAAGCGAGCGATCAAGAATCGAACAAAAGAAAGAAACATCGATTTAAAGCGATTCTGAGTTAAAGCTGAATAACCGTTTCTTTAAAGATTCAAGCGAGATATTCAAAAGCAGTTGAAGACACGATTATAAATAAGAGTCGAGATTGAAGTAAAAGCGATTTTGAGAAAAGTGAATGAAACTACGAGTATTCAAACATCGACTATCGAGAAAAATTGTGAACTATTTTTGAGTGTACATTGTTAAGAGCAACTCTTTTGTAAAAAGCTCTTTATTAGTTTTCATTTTGAAAAGTGTTTGAGTAGCTTTGAAGAGGCTAAGAGTAAAAGAATACTTGTTGTTAAGAGACTGAAGAGGCTCGGTCAAAGAATACTTATAAGCAGTTCGGAGATAGTGAAATCTCAGAAGGATATCTGAGGACTGGACGTAGCCCACGGTTTGGGGTGAACCAGGATAAATTGCTGTGTTTCTTTCTCTAACTCTTACTTTACTTAAATCGTAGATCTCATTATTATCAAAGGTTTTCAAACTAGTCAAGAATTGATTTAAGATAAGTTTTCTGAAAGAACAAGCAATTGTTATTGAAGGGTTTAACGAAAAGTTTTTCACAATTCAACCCCCCCTTCTTGTGTATCTTGATCATATTATTACTCAATATATTAACTTGTGATTTACTTCAATTGGTATCAGAGCAAGGTGTTCAAGAATCACTCTAATAAAGTGTGAACTAAAGAAAATGGTGGAATCACACACGTATATTGCGAAGGAGCCTCGATCCACGAGACCTCCGGCATTGATAGTGAAGACTACCACTATTGGAAGGATCGGATGAGATTGTTTATCGAGTCTACTCACATTGACCTTTGGGACATCATCGAGAATGGACCATACACACTGAAGATGATGATAAAATCCAATTCCACGAGAAAGATGGACGGTGAAGCGAAAGCAAGATTTCAACTAAACTCAAAGCGAAATTTTTCTTGAGTTGTACATTGAGCGAAGCGAGTATGACAAAGTTCATGGATGTGATCTTGTCAAAGAAATGTGGGATACATTATCAATTGCACATGAAGGAACAAATCAAGTCAAGGAGTCCAAGATAAGTATTTTGGTGCATCGAGACGAGTTATTCAAGATGAAAGAAGAAGAGACCATTGATCAAATGTTTGGAAGATTCCAAACAATTGTTAATGGACTAAAAGCTCTTGGAAGAGCGCTACAACATCAAGACCATGTTGAAAGATTTTGAGAGTCTGCCCAAAAGATGGAGACCCAAAGTAGCTGCTGTCTGAAGCCAAAGACTTAAGCGTCTTGAAGCGATGAATTGCTTGGATCGTTGAAGATACGAAGTAGAGCTTGATGCGGAAGATAAGCCCAAGAAAGAGAAGTCCATAACGCTCAAAGCAAGTCAAAGAATCACAAAATCCGAAGAAGAAAACAAAGAGGAACACATCAAAGGCTTTAAAGATTGAAGAAGCAAAGGATGATGATTCGAGAAGTCGAATCTGAATCAAGTGATGAAGGCGATGAGCTATCTTTCATTTCAAGAAAGATAAGAAGAATGTGGAAAAAGAAGTCCAAAGGAAATTCAACATTTAGAAGGAACAGCGGCAAAGACGATGAAAAAGTCGATAAAGCATCCGTTACATGTTATGAATGCAAGAACCCGGGACATTACAAGTCCGAGTGTCCAATGTTGAAAAGACAACCCAAAAGGAGTAGGGATAATAAGAAAAGCATGATGGCAACGTGGAAAGATCTGGACTCATCAGAATCAGATACAAATTCAGAAGCGTCAGAACATGCTAACATATGTCTGGTAGCTGAAGAAGAAAGTGATGAGGAGGTAACTTCTAGCTATAATGATATACAAGATGCATACTCAGAATTATTAGAGGATTCTCATGCTATTCTGAAACAGTACAAGCTGTTGAAGAAGAAATATGTAGAAAACCTCAAACATACTCATGAGATAGAGAGTGAGAATATAAGTTTGAGAAAGAAAGTTGAGGAATTGAATAACAACAAAGTTGTAGATAGATCGAAGAGATTAATCAATTGAAGCGAGAATTAATAATCTCTCAATTGATCTAGCTAAATTTGAGATAGTACAAAAAGATGAATGAAATGATAGGAAAATCTGAGACATCAGGGGATAAAAGCTGGATTAGGGTTTACTAAAAATAAGCCCCGAATTACGTAAAATCAATTGCTCAAAAGATAAGAAAAGATATCAATCGGGTTTTCGAGAAAGGTCATCAACGTTTTCATTCTACACCTTATTTTCATTCATTACATCATACTAACCCTAAAGGACCCAAGAGAATCGGGTACCTAAAAATAAGATAATATCTCTACGAAATCCTTCTTTGGAAGAACCAAGAAGCACCATTGGTATTTGGACGGTGGATGCTCGCGTCACATAACGGAAACAAGTCTATGTTCCTAGATCTTGATCTGAAAGGAGGATCAATAACTTTGGAGACAACCAGAGGGAAAGATAATCGGGTTTGGTAAGATTGGTAAGAATTCCATGCATGCATTAACAACGTACTACTAGTTGATGGTTTAAAGCATAACTTGATAAGTATTAGTCAATTATTTGATTCTGATTTTGAAGTTACTTTCAATCAAGAATTTTGTGAAGTCAGAAACAAAGATGGTTCCATCTTCTTTTCAGCCCAAAGACGAAACAATCTTTACAAAATTGATTTAGACGATTTTCAGTCTCAAAATATTTCATGTTTTTTATCTACTGAAGATGAAAGACTGATCTGGCATAAAAAACTAGGTCATGTCAGTTTTAAACATATTTCAAAACTTTTGAAACATGATTTGGTAAAAGGTTTGCCACAAATTCGTTTTGACAAAGATTTCTTTTGTGAAAGTTGTCGAAAGGAAGCAAGTTAAAACCTCTTTCTCTTCAAAACATTTAAATAACGTCATCTAGACCACTTGAGTTGTTACATATGGACTTATTTGGTCCAACAAGAACAATAAGTCTTGGTGGAAAGAAGTATGGACTTGTGATTGTTGATGATTTTACAAGGTTTTGTTGGATACTTTTCTATCACATAAAGATGAGTCTTTCAAGTGCTTTAGAAACCTTTCCATGAGGTTACAAAATGAAAAGGAATGTCTATAGCCAGCATAAGGAGTGATCATGGTGGAGAATTGAAAATGAGAAGTTTAGAGTATTCTGCGAAGAAAATGGAATTTTCATAACTTCTACGCCCCAAGGACTCCATGACAGAATGGAGTTGTTGAGAGGAAGAATAGGACGATTCAAGAGATGACAAGAACAATCTTGTGTGAGATGAATCTTCCTAAATACTTACAGGCGGAAGTCTGTCAATCTGACATGCTACATTGAGAATAGAGTGTTCTGCGACTAATCTTGAAGAAAACTCCTATGAGTTGTGGAATGGAAGGAGACCAAACATTTCTTATTTCCATCCTTTAATTTTGCAAGTGCACTAGTCGAACACAAAGGAAGCTCTGGAAAAATTTGATGCAAAGACATTTTCAGAATTTTCTAGGCTATTCTCTCACTTCAAAGGCATTTAGAATCTTCAACCTCACCTCAAAGGCTGTTGAAGAAACTATTCATGTTAAGTTCGATGATAGCTCTCAACCCAATAAGGAAGAGGAATCAAGAAGATGATCTTTATTCTGATGCCTTTGACCTTGATGTAAGGAAGTATCTTCATCGAAACACCTCATGATGAAAAGGAGACATTTCTAAGAATTTTGAGTTAAAGAAAGATTGGAGATACAAAAGCTTTCATCCCAAAGAGTCAATTATTGGAGAAACCTCAGAAGGTGTAAGAACAAGGTCCAAGTTCAGAAGAGAAGCCAACATGGCATTTATATCTGAAGTAGAACCTAAGAAGATTGATGAAGCTCTAAAAGATGAAGCATGGATATTAGCTATGCAAGAGGAGTTGAATCAATTCAAGAGGAATAAAGTCGGTCCTTAGTTCCTAAACCTGAAAAGAAATCCATTATTGGTACTAGATGGATATTCAAGAATAAGCTAGACGAATCAGGAAAAGTAAGTCGCAACAAGGCAAGATTAGTAGCACAAGGCTATAATCAGCAGGAAGGAATAGACTACAATGAGACATATGCTCCAGTAGCAAGACTTGAAGCAATAAGGATCTGCTTGCATATCTTTGTTTGCCATGACACAAAACTTTTCAGATGGATGTAAAAGTGCATTTCTGAGCGGTTTTATAGATGAAGAAGTCTATGTCAAGCAACCTCCTGGATTTGAGGATATAAAGTATCCAGATCATGTCTAGAGACTTCATAAAGCCTTATATGGATTTGAAACAGGCCTCTAGAGCATGGTATGATAAATCAGAGCTCATTTCTTATAGGAAATGGATTTACTAGAGGTAAAGTAGACAAAACTCTTTTAGGAAGAACTTGAATAATGATTTTATTATTGTGCAAATCTATGTTGATGATATTATTTTGGAGCAACCTCAAAAGGTTATGTATGAGCTTTGAAAATATGATGAAAATGAATTTGAGATGAGCATGATGGGTGAGTTAAAATTCTTTCTTGGATTGCAAGTAAAGCAAACTAAGGATAAGATTTTATCCATCAACAAAATATGTCAAAGAATTGTTGTCTAAGTTTGATATATGCGGTGTTAAAAGTATGTCTACACCGATGCATCCTTCAAACTTGTTGTCAAAAACGAAAGTGGTAAGAAGGTGGATCAAACCCTATTTAGAGGATGATAGGTTCTTTGCTTTATCTTACAGCAAGTAGACTTGACATTCTATTCGGTGTATGCTTGTGTGCAAAGTTTCAGCCGATCTAGAGAATCTCATTACATTCTTTGTAAAGCGAATTTTGAGATATCTCGCGGTACTCTTGATCTTTGCTTAATGTATGAGAAAGGTAAAGATTTCAGGTTGAATGGATATTGCGATGCGGACTATGCGGTGATAGGATCGAAAGGAAGAGCACGAGTGGTGGTTGTCACTTCCTTGGACCAAACAGGTGTCATGGTCAAGCAAGAGACAAAGCTCGATTGCATTATCAAGCCGAAGTGAATATATGTCTCATGAAGTTGTTGTTCACAATTGTTGTGGATCAAGTATCAATTGGAGGACTACTCAATACAAGAGGAAGAGATTCCAATATCTTGTGACAACACCGGCACCATCGACTTGTCAAAGAATCCAATTCAACATTCAAGGGTGAAGCACATAGAAGTCGACATCATTTCTTGAGAGATTACGTTCGGAAGAAAGTCGTCGATCTACAATTCGTGGAAGCGAAATATCGATTAGGCGGATATCTTCACAAAACCACTAAGTGAAGATCGCTTTAAAGAAATCGAGCCGCAACCTCAATATGGTGATGTTAACGGACCATTCATCCGGTTTTCGTAAAGAAGAAGCAGAGCAGACGGAGGAGTTAACGGATCATTCATCTATTTTTTTATATAAAGACAAGGCAGATAGATGGCGAGTTAACAGTTGATCATCGATTTTCAAAAGAAAAGACAATGAAACGGTGGAGTTAAGCGGCGTTGACGGTTTCGAGACTTAAAACTTCTTTCACTGAGGAAAAGTTTTAGAGGAAAAAGGTGTCGAGATCAAGAAGTACAATCGTTCTAGAATTTGCAATAAAATCCCTAAAGCGACTTTTGGGATTCCTACCAAATTCGAAATTGCTAGTTCTCGAAATCTCTCTGAAAAATCTTCAAGCAAGTTCCTATTCAATGAATCGGCAAGATGTATGTCAAGCCTATTTTGCAAGTTGATCCAGGATCAGGATGGGGAAGATTGGTAAACTTCGAAGAACTAAGAAAAGAACAGATGGATATAGAGCCAGAGATAATGGCGGTAGGATGGAGAAACTTCTTTCAAATACGAGATGAAGTCTATCTCCAAGAAATTTATGAGTTCTGGAAAAATACTAAATCAGTAGATGATACAATCGTGTCATATGTAGACACACACTCTGTTATTGTAACAAAGGAGTTACTGGAGAAAGTTACTGAATGTCCAATGGATGGAGTTCAACCCACTAATATGGTGAAATGGATGACAAAGCTCAAGATGAACGAAGATGAAGTTAGTCGTCAACTCTATGGACACAATAACCCAACTGAAAGGAGAGCCTCTTGGCTGGTACCAAAGGCAAGGGTATTGTTCACGATTCTATGTGGATTGTATCTTCTGAGAATAGGTTCAAGACATCGGTCACTACCTGGATGAACAATGCATCTTTCATCTTCTAAATCATCACCCAATAGATTTACCATATTTGATTTTTCAGTACATGGTAAATTCTATAAAGGATACAAACACTGTCCTTATGGGATCTTTGTTGACAAGAGTGTTCAAAGAATCGGCATCAGTTGGAAGGGAATCGACGGAAGATAGGTGTCAAAAGCTATATAGATTCAACAACTATTGCTAAAATGGGTGCGAGATTTCCAGACGAGAAAAGGAGCGAAGCACCAAGGAAAGCAACAAGCGAGGGGAGCCTATCTGAAGAAATCCTCTATGAAGGAGACAAGATCACACTCTCGTGAATCAAAGTCAAGAAGTGTTCGATTTTTGAATCGGGAGACTTGAAGCGTAAAGGGAACCTCGGTGAGTGACATTCCTAAGCAAGCAAGAAGGTCACTGAGAGCGTAAGCTGTATGACGAGAAAGAAGCCATCCATCCAGAGATTCAAGCCAATCAAAGCATTATGAGCGCAGAGATCAAAAGCTACAAAATCACTATCATCAATCCTTGAGAAAGATTGAAACTTCAGTCTCAAGGAAATGGAGGAAAAGGAAAGAAGAAGAACACGAAAAGAAGAAAGCACAATCAAGAGGTCACCAAGGTTAAAGAAAATGAGTGCGAGAAAAGAAGAAAGTCCAACAACAGAGACAAAGTCTAAGAAGGCAAGGCAAGAAGAGGCATTGTTGACACTACAAAAAAGTCTGCTGCAAGTCTTTGTTAGTCTTTGTTGATCTTCTTTGAAGTTAATATGGAAGCTACTCTTGAAGCGATTGTGGAAGCTGTGACGGGTAATATTAAGGATTCTCACAAAGTTCTTAATAATCCAATTTTGAAGAAGTAGTTCCTACTACTTTTCAGTCTACACTTGTCCACAAACAAGTTGCTACTCATGTTATGGGTAAGAAGGCTACTCAAAAGTTGTGAGTGTGATGACTAATGTTCCATCCAAGTATTTAAGCTGTTCAAGAGAAAGTTGGGAATACAGATTGGTTGTAATAGAGGAGAAGAAGACCAAGTCTGTCATCATCCGAGACAAACCAAAGAGATATGTGAAAGCCTTCTTCAAATCAGTTGAATATGATAATGGCATTTTACATCTGTTGGATAGGGGTTACAAAAATTTCTATGATCAACTGAAGAGAGTTGGAAGAGAACCATATCCACCAGAGCCATTTGGAGAGCGTCTCACTTCTTATCCTATACTGAACAGTACAATAATCAAGGTGGTACCTAATCTTTAACCACCAAATTTTGTTGAACTCAAGTATGAGAAGCTGAAGCTAAAAGTTCAACCAGAGCCAGTTGTGGATGACATGACTTCTGATCAAATTGAAGAGGCAGTAAAATTGATTGATGAAGCATGTGAAGAGAAAAGGAGTGGAAATTCTATCTGCGTATATCAAGATCCAGGACCAAGCCTAACTAAGGCTACAGCAGAGGATCCACAGGGAGGGACTATCAGAAAGGGTCGATATTGTTACATTACGATTGGCAACTCAGAATGTTGTTATACTATTTTACAGAACATTCTGCGAAATCGACCTCTGTGGGAGATCACCTCAATTGCAGAAGCTATGCCATGGTTCGGAAGCACTTATCAACGTATACATGATTCCTATGATCTTGATATTCATGAACAAGCTGTATTTGTTCCTCGACCTCTCCTACAAATCATTGAAACAAATGTCTTTAACAAGGAAGCTTATACAACAACAGTGGCTATCGTTGAAAAGCAAGTTGTTGAGATAGAATCCTCAACTGCAGATGAATCATCAGCTTTAAAGAAGCATTTTCAGAAACTTGATAAGGATATGAAGAAGATTAAGAAGATGCTGAAAAAGTTGGTGAAGCAGATTGGGAAATAATTTTTTTTGATCAATAACAAATAGGGGGAGAAGGGAGAAGGAAGAAATCAGCTGGAAGGATAAAGCAGAAGTTATTTTTTTTATCTCAATACTTCTGTATAATTAATACTTTTCATATTTCTCTAATTCACAAGTATTTGTTATCATCAAAAAGGGGGAGAATGTTAAGTCAAACCAGACTTCACGTATTAAATAATTTTGATAATAAACAAAGAGAAATATACAAATGAAAAGTAGATGGATGCATAAAAAGAAAAAGCAGAAGGAAGAATAACTGAAGGAAGAAAAACAGAAGGAAGGAAAAGCAGACGGAAGAATAATGAGCGGAAGAAAAGCGAAGGAAGAAAAAGCGAAGGAAGAAAAGCGAGCGGAAGAAGAAAGCGAAGGAAGGAAAAGCGAGCGGAAGAATAACAAGCGGAAGAAAAAGCGAGCGGAAGAAAAAGCGAAGGAAGGAAAAGCGAGCGGAAGAATAATGAGCGGAAGAAAAATAGAAGGAAGAAAAAGTAGAAGGAAAAACAGACGGAAGAATATCAGACGGAACAAAAATCAGACGGAAGCTTTACTAAGAGAAAAGCAGACGGTACAAAAATCAGGCGGAAGCTTTACGAAGAGAAAGCGAGCGATACAAAAATCGAGGCGAAAGCTTTACGAAGAAAGCGGACAATACTGAAATCGACGGAAGAAAGAAACATCAGTTTAAGGCGATTCGGAGTTAAAGCTGAATAACCGTTTCTTTAAAGATTCAAGCGAGATATTCAAGAAAGCAGTTGAAGACACGATTATAAATAAGAGTCGAGATTGAAGTAAAAGCGACTTTTGAGAAAAGTGAATGAAACTCGAGTATTCAAACATCGACTATCGAGAAAATTGTGAACTATTTTTCGAGTGTACATTATTAAAGCAACTCTTTTGTAAAAAGCTCTTTATTAGTTTTCATTTTGAAAAGTGTTACAGGTAGCTGAAGAGGCTAAGAGTAAAGAATACTTGTTGTTAAGAGACTGAAGAGGCTCGGTCAAAGAATACTTGTAAGCAGTTCGGAGATAGTGAAATCTCGAAGGATATCTGAGGACTGGACGTAGCCCACGGTTTGGGGTGAACCAGGATAAATTGCTGTGTTTCTTTCTCTAACTCTTACTTTACTTAAATCGTAGATCTCATTATTATCAAAGGTTTTCAAACTAGTCAAGAATTGATTTAAGATAAGTTTTCTGAAAGAACAAACAATTGTTATTGAAGGGATTAACGAAAAGTTTTTCACAATTCAACCCCCCCCCCTTCTTGTGTATCTTGATCATATTATTACTCAATATATTAACGTGTGATTTACTTCAGGTACATACATAAATAATCTATTAAGAATGAGAACATTAATCATTCATACATGAATACCCAAAACATTAAGCAAAGAATATCATAAACAATTTCTAAAGAGAGATAATAACACTACAAGATAAAAAGATGTTCAAATTCTTTGGCATCAATTTTCCCTTCGAACTAAAAGAAGAAGACTAGCTCTCGATAGATCTCAAAGAGGTGAAATTTTTACCGCCTTTTGTGCTTCTAAAATGATTCATAACTTGTTTGATTGCTTAAATTTTATAACAAAGATTAGGGTTTTTGGGACATACACGATTAGTTACACTACACGGTTGTTACACTAGCGTGTATCTAACTGTGTATATAAAAATTTTCCCAATACTTATGCTTATACATAGTTCAAGTGAGATACACGTCCTAGATACACAGTCATGTATCTCAACTGAATCGTGTATAAACACAATTATTAGGAAAAATTTACATATGTGTATCTTACCTGAATCGTTTATAAACACAAGTTACATGACTGTGTAAGTAGAAAAGGTTTGTTAAATTTTTCTTACACATTTTTAAAGAGTTATACAAGTCCATGCATGGTCATGTAGGATGCGAGAACTTCATTTCTTCCATTTTCTTGTCCTATCTTCTCCTTAATTGATAGGTGTAAATTATACTATGTTTTGATAGATGTTTAAGTGTGCTTTTGAGTGTTTCTTAGATGATTATCATGTGTATCTACTTATAATTATGTTATTATTAATTTATTTTTTATATTCTAGTGTTTGTGTGGTTTAGAGCATGATTTGGATCTTAATGTTATGGTTTATGAGGTGTTTGATGTGTTTGTGATTATTAGAAATCAGATAATTGAATAACAAAGAAGATTGGAAGCAAATTAGGGATACATGGCCATGCCTATAGTTGTGTATGTCTCTTATCCTGTATAGAATTTCGAAGTTTGGAGGTTTTTAAGTTATACATGGTTTCATACACAACTGTATATCAGACCATGTATCTCCCAGAGAGTGAAATAGCAAATTTAAGCTTTTCCAACTTGCAAATCCTTTTCTTTTTTTGACATTTCGAGGGTATTTTTGGAATTGAATGAAGACGGGAAACCCTAGAAACAACCCTAGGACCTTAAACTACTATCTAAGAATGTGAAAGACACAAAAAATATGGTTGCCATCTTACAAAAGTGGATTAAACAAGGGAGATCAAAAAGCATGTCTAGAATTCCAGCTTTCCAAATCAAGCTCTAAAGAAAGTTTTTCTTTCTCTCTCTTTTGTTATTTTCATCATACCTCGTATATGACTTGAATTCTCATATGTTTATTACATTCATGAGTTTTTAATTTCCAGATTAGGTTTTATTCTGAATTTATTTTATAAACTTGATTATTACTGAATTAATATAAAATTCTAGTGTTGGGATAATTTTTTATTTCATACTTTGAAAATAAATCGACAAAGTGAGTCAAAAGTAATCTGATTAAATTGCGTAATGAGAGTTGGTAGTTTAATAAGTCATGCAATTATTAAATCAACTATCATCCGAAAAGATATCTTGTGTGAAAACTTGATTATCCAATAGATAATGTTAGATCTAACTGAAAACATTAGGAAAGTTTTATGAATCAATAAGTCAAACTTTAGAAATTTTTGGATTCAATTAGGGTTAATTGGTTAGTTATTGAGAGAAATTAATCAATCTTTTAGGAAATCTAGGATCAACACATCATTAGATTAATAATAGTTAAGGGAACAAAATAAGAAAGAATAAGCCCTAAGCATTCATCCTTGATCAAACCTTAAATTAATCAGCAGCTCACTTCTTATTTGATTTAATTGCTTTCTTTTGTTATTATTTCAATTTTTTTTTCAATTTTTGTTTTCTTGTAATGGGGGTTTTACTAGATATAAAACTTTCTCAACAAGTTTATGGCGCCATTTTTAGGAATTTTAGCATTAGCATGATTTGAATTCCTTTGATTTAAGGAAATTTAACCATTTCTTTCGCGATTGAGATTTCCAATCCCAAAAATTAAAAACAAAAAACAAAAAAATAGTTTAAACGTGATAGATAGATATTTAACTATATTTTTTAGGCCTATGTTTGATTTTTTTGCTTGATATTTTATAATTTTATCTTATATTTGGTACTTAATTCGCTCTAAGTGCTTTCACATATTGTAATTGCCTTCATGGGCTTAAAAGAGAAGAGTTCGGACAAAAACACAACATAAAGCAAAGATTTGATACATAAAAGCTATGCAATATTTTTAACATAAATGGAAAGTCCAAACCTAAAGAATAATTAGAGGGCATGTCAAGATTTTCAAGAAGCCTAGATTCATAACTTTTCGAATTCGCTTAGACTAGCAATCATTTGTTCAAAGTAAAATTTAATTATGTAGAATTGGCAGCCTGACCACTAGAGCTTTATATAGACATATCTGAGGCTGATGAGATCTAAATGAGGTCATTAAAAAGCTAAAATTCAAGCGAACATCTTGGTTCATAATTCGTATGTGAAACTTGGGGCCCAAAAGTACTTTTCTGAGGGGTTAAAAAGGATGAGAATGAGATATAAAGTCTACCTTGGTCCGATCTAACCTTCCCTTAACTTTTCGAATTCGCTTTGACTAGCCATCATTTGTTCAAAGTAAAATTTAATTCTGTAGAATTGGCAGCCTGACCACTAGAGCTTTATATAGACATATTTGAGGCTAATGAGATCCAAATAAGGTCATTAAAAAGTTAAAATTCAAGCGAACATCTTGGGTTATAATTCATATGTGAAACTTGGGGCCCAAAAGTACTTTTCTGAGGGGTTAAAAAGGATGAGAATGAGATATAAAGTCTGTCTTGGTCCGGCCTAACCTTCCCTTAGTGTTTGGCCCATAACTTTAGCTACAGGGCTTTGTTTTAAGAAAAACATAATTTTTTGGAAGGCTAAGAAGTGGAGTCACATGCTTGTGAATGGCCTAAATATGAAGATATCGAGGTCAACAAATTGAAGTAATACGAGGCTGTGCATCTACCTGTGCATTTTTACAAGGCCTCACACTTTCGCAATGTTCAGATGATTCTAGTTATACACGGTCCAATACATAGTCGTGCAAGAGACCACGAATCTCCCTAAAACCCTAAATTTCATGATAAAAAGTTGTTTTCGAGAGTAAAAGAAACAAGGAGATGTTGGGAGGTGATTTCTAGAAGTGGGACTCCTTATTTATATGTCATTTTGGTCCAAAGAAGTGGAAAACACTAAGATTTCATCGAAAGATCTATCGGAATACAAGATAAAGCCTTTATATCGCAAGAACACTCGATAGAAGAGAACTAGGGAGATTTAGAACTATGATTCCATTTTTTCGATTCTTTTTTCTTTCATTGTATGTTTGATTTCTTGTTCAATAATGTGTAACTAAACGTCTAGTTAGTATTTAGGTTAGATGAAACTTGTGTTAATAGTTTGATATGATTTGATTCTTTTATTAGTGCAATTATTTGTTTGATATATTGTGATTAGATTACACATTTTATTTATGTTCTAATAACTAAGAATATTATATCATAATCTGATTTCATATGTAGAGATTGAGAAATCCTAATGTGAATAGATCCAACATAGTTAGGAGTTGACTACAACTGATAATGGTAGATTGCATAATGCTTTAGTGGGTAGTTTAGTATGTGTTTAATTATTAAATTGAATGTTTAGTGCATGTTTAGGTTAGGAATTTGTTATTTAGTTAAATATTTGTGTTTTGTTGCTTATAGTACACAATTGAGTTTTAATTTTATGTGTTTGAGGTGCCTTGATGTATTTTCTAGTATTTTAGGGAAAATACCAAAAAATGGAGGAGAATTGAAGGAATTCAAAATGAAAAATGGCCATGCCACGATCCTGACAAAAGCAAGATGGAGCTGCTATGATCTTGGGCCGTCTACCATGATCTTAACAAAAGGTGAAATCAAGTGTCGCTATCGTGGCATTATAGTCCACGATCATGGCCTGCGCGACAACATACACACATCGACTTATTGAATTTCATTTTTCGGGGACATTTCATACTTTTTGATTTCAAGAAAACCCTAAAGTTGGCCTTAATTAGAAAATACTATAAAAGGAAAAGAAAAGAACCCTAAAAGAGAGCTTACATTCTACCACTTTAGGAAAGAGCTTCAAGAGGAGAGAAGAAGAAGAGAGAGAAAAGGAAGAAGAGGAGAGGGTGTCCGACGTTGCTACCTTCCCGAGCCATCCCAGTTCCATCCAAGTGATGTTTTGTTCAACTTTTTCATTTTCTTCATTGAATGTGTAACATGAATATGATTATGTTTATGGGTTGTGGATTGATGATGATTTTCTAATTTTTTGTTTGGGATTTAAACTTGATTTAATGTTAATATAGTCACTTTTGTATTATTTCGATTAAGTATTGTGATTAATTGTTGTAACTTCACGCTTTGGTAATAAATCAAGAGAGTGAATCAAATGCGAAATGATTAGGTTATTTAATGAGAGTTAAATAATATGATAGATCACACAATTAATCAAATCAACAACTATACAGAGAGAGATCTCGTGTGAGACACGTTAGTTTATAAAAAGGTTAATAAATAATTAGGTTGTTAGCTGGTAGTTAATCGAGGGATTCCAAATTCGAAAACTTAACTTAATTACAGATTATTAATTAGGATTTAGTGATTATAACTCGAGAGAGAGTAATACACCCTAAGATAATCTAAATTCAACTCCATAATAACACAAAAGTGATTAGGTTAGCATTGATGATAGCATAAATCCCTCTATCATAATTTGGTAAATTTTCTTGCATTAATTTCACAAATTAATTTTCTTTCACTCACCTTCACGTGTTTATTTTTCTGTTCAATTCTTATTTTCATTCTTATTAATTTTTTAAGCCTTAGAAAAATTAGGATTAGATTAGTTCACATCTCCTAGTAGGATCGACACCTTTGATACTACAAATTACAATCTATATACTTGCCGATATTGGGAGTTTTACATTAGATAAAACTTGCCAATAAATTTTTGACAGTGTTGTTGGGGAGTTAGTAGTATTAGTTTAATTTTTTGTTTAAGAAATTTTCACCATCTCTTGTGATTGTGATATCTAATCATAAGAAATTAATTAAAAACAAAAAAAGGAAAGAAAGAAGAGAAGGAAGTTTGGGAACAAAGTAGAAGACACATCAATTTGGACATCAAAAGGCAACAATAAGGAATCCAAACAGTTAAATGCTAGAAAGAGGTAGAAAGTCAGATGATGGAGGAAATATATTATAGGAAGTAAAGGACCATTGTGAACTTCAATGAGGCACAATTTGGTCATAAAAGTAATCATCCTTATTAGAACACTTACAATCCGGAGTGGTAAAACCACCGAGATTTCTGTTGGTCTAGTAATGTAAGCACTTACCTGGGACATAAAGACCTATTAGGATTTCAGTAAGATGAGTCCAGTTCATGGGATTCTAAATTGGACTAGATCATGGATAAGTTCATGAATATAAAAGAGGCCTAGAAGAGACTATAAGAGAAATTTGAGCAATAATGGAAGACCATGTCACTTCTATTCACAACCTAGAGGCTCAAATGAGATAGCTATCCAGCGAATTTTGTAAGAGAAGTGGGGAAAACTTTTTGAGCAACATGGAAGTACATCTAAGAGAGCAATATAAGAATATCACACTTAGGAGTGGGAAAGGGCTATAAGCATCAACGGAAAGACAAGTTGAAACCCACCTTGTATAAGACCAAGAGAATTAAAAAAAAAGGATGAAGAAAAGAATGAGACCCTCTATACATTCATCCTCAACCCTCATTTAGGAAAATTGATATAGTCGAATCTTTAAAGAAGTAAGAAGAGGAAAAAAAGATGACAACGAACATAGAGCTTGAAGCAGATATGAAGTTATCTATTCATAAAGTAATAGGATAAGAAGAGATGAGGGTGACTACAGAATAACAAGAATAAGTCACCCTCTTACAAGATAAACTGCTAGATTCATTAAAAGATTCAGGAAGTTTCATTATTCCTTATTTTATTAACATTTTGTTACTAAAAAGGACATTGTTAAACTTAATTGGTTATCCTAATCTTATCAACATTATCCTTCTGATTATCTTCCAGCATCTAGCTTATTTACAAGCTACAAAGTTGAAATTGGGCAACACAGGTGGAAACGAGTCACTCATAATTAATCCCAGTTGAGTTTCGAAATATGCAAGGTCAAGTTAATGACCATAATTTAGCACGTTTAGTAGTTAAATTTAAATTATTGTGCAGTTATATTTGCTTTTAATTTTATAAATAAGTCTTCGAGATTTGGAATACGTTGAATTACTAATTCCCTTACTCTCTTTCAATCAATTATAAGATACGAAAGCAATTTTGTTGTCAAGTGGATTGATTAAAGAGAGATTGAGAAAAATGCATTTCATGCTCATGCATAATGTTAGCATACACATATGTGAAATTGATTATAACACAAATTAAAATAAAATGGTCATGCACTCATTTGACATTTCCGGGTATAAATGATTTTTTTGATGTGAATATGATGTGAATTATGGTTGTGTCTTAAAAATTAAGTGGGAATGCATAAGTAGTGAATTAGAATTTTTGGTGAAAATTTGAGAATTTTCTAGAATTTAAGAGTATTTCGGACTAGGAAAAATGTCAAATGGCAGAACAATTGGTGAATAGTAGTAGAAATAGGAGTTGAATGGCAATGGAAATTTGTATATATGACATTAGGATTTAATGACAAGTGTCATTGAAAATTGGGAGTCAATTGGATTAAAAATTGGTGACAAAATAGACTAGTTATTAAAGTGAACCAAATGGGACCATGAGGAGGTGACATGTGTCACTTGCCTTGCCACACACCTCACCCACGATTTTTCTAGCAAATTGATGGTCTTTCACCATGATTTCGTTACTTGTTTGCTTCATTTTCTCTTCTCCCTTCTTTTCTCCCATCCACGACACTCACTCTCTCCCATCTTCATCAATGTTAAATCTTGCTCTTACTTTCACTTGCTACTTCATTTTCTTTGTCTTTTTCACCTTGTTACTAAGAGACCAACCTAATCCTTCATGAAATTTGATGATCATGGAGATGAAAGAGTTAGGGTTTAATGGTGATTTTGAAGATCTTGAAGCTAACTCAAGTAAGTGGCATATTGTTCATTATGATTTGTTGAATGAGATATGTATGATGATGGGTAATATGATCACAAATTGGGACTTTATATATGATTATATGAGAAAATAATTGTCTTACCTTTACATATATGATGATTGATGTTCATAAGATGTTGTAGTGATGATTTAGTGATATAAGGATTGTCAAAATGATGTAGAAATTGTGCAGAAATTTTGACTGATAAATGGAGTTTCATGTTCTGTTTTGATGGATAAAAAAGTGGATAATTGGCTGTTTTAGGAATGGATTGGATTGGGTATGGAATTTAAAGAAAATGCAAGTATATTGGCTTGAAAAGAGAGGAATTAGGATGAAATTTTAGAGACAAATTGATAATGGTGTTTAAAGTGGTTGGAATATGCTAGCTGTAACGATTCCACTGGATATGCTTCTGTAATTTAGCCATAACTTGTTTTGTAGCTATCTAAATGAGATGGTTTTCAATTTGGGTTAAAGTAGAGACATAAGGCTGAATTTTCCATGAAGACATATAATTTAAATTTTGTGCTTAAGAGTTTCTAAGTTTGATTTGAAGTTGAGTACTGAGTGTAGAAAGTTGGTGATGAATGTGTATATATATGTATGTTTTGTTATTAGTGTTTATGATCAATCATGGGCTATAATTTGGTTATGGATGATATTGAGTTGAAATGTAGTTAGAATAATGGATAAATGATGAGTATTGAACTAGAAATGATAGACTAAGCATGAGAAATTGAATGTTGTAAGTAAAGAGTTAGAAATCTGGAAATCATAGAAACCAATTGAACATACTTTGGTGCAAAAGGCATAAATTTTTCTGTAGAAATCTGATTGAGATTATTTAAGTGTGGTTTTAAATAAGACTTCAAGATCTAAAACTTCTATGAAGACCGCAAAAAGAGATTTTGATGTCTAGAGGGTTAAATTTTCAAACTTTTGTAAGTGACCCGTAAAGGTCCGTTTAACGGACATGGATGTCCGTTTAACGGACATTCACCGGTCAAGTTGCCCTAATTAAGGCTTAAATGGGTTTTAAAGTGAACCTATAATGATCCTTGGTTTATGGGACTAATGTATGATAGGTTTGAAGTGAAAAGGAAGGTTAAAACTTAGTGAACGAATGGATGAAATCAAAGTATCAAATGCATGAGTACAATGGGAATGAAGATATTTATATGATTATAGTTATGTTCAAGGAGGTTGAGTAAAATGTAATAAGTGATTAATTATGAATGAGAATGGGGTATTATGAGACCATTTAAGGTTAGAAAAGAGATGACGAGAAATTAAGTTATGATATAAAGTAATTAAATGCTCTTGATATGTAAGCTTATGAATAAGCTGGGCATACACAAGGGTAGAGATTGAATGGAGAATTTTAGAATGGTCACGTGTAAATGAAGTGTAAGTCTAAGTTCAAGTGGACAATATGGATCATGAATTGAGAATGAGCATAAGATGTGAATTTAGAAAATATATTCGAGAATTGTTATTGAGCATGCATTATACATTACAAATATACATGTGTGTAAAAATGAATGTTTATATGATTGTGCAATTAATAATGTGTGTGCAATATTTGTTTTGCATAATGATGATACAGGATCGAACATCCGCATCTAGACATTTTTGGATCATAGAATCTAATATTAATATGGAGCGTATTGTGAGTAGACCTAGATGGTCTCATTTCATTCTTTGTTTTGTGTGAATTTTGATATTGATTAACTACTGAATGATTGTATAAATGAGATTGATTGTGTTGAATTTCGAACAGAAGGCCCGATGATTGTGATGATTGATGAGATATTGAAGTGCTGCTTGTATGTGAATGAGATGAACTAAGTGTACTTAATGTGATTGTTAACTGTGTTTTGAATATGCATTGGCATATAAGTGAAAATGTGATTCTCAACTTAATGTTCAATGCCGGACTAAGGTCCGATGATATGAAAATGAGATATGGGAACATACAAATGTGATTGATGCATTCCATTGCATGAATGCATGAAATATAATGGCAGTTGTGACTAGAGTAGCCAATGATCAGAGCTTAAAGCTCAACAAGTGAAAATGAGCCTCGAGCTCAAAAGTGATTCAAAGCCTCAGGCTCAACGTTTAATGAGCCATGCATCCCCCAAGCGGATAAGGGACAGTTATCAATGAGTCCTATATGAAACAGATCAAGCACTCGGTCACAATGATAATAATAATTGGAAAGTGAGTCTCATGTGTATTGCATATGCATGATATGAATGATTAAAGTGTATTGAGTGTGTGTGATATGAAATGATGTGAATGTGAATTATGTGTTATATGACTGGGTGAGTCATCGATGATGACCACTCATTGAGTTCGCAAAACTCACCCAAAATTTGTAATTATTTTTCAGGATCAGAAGAATACCCCGTTAGATAAACGAGGGTATCCCTACAGCATGCAAGTAAAGGATAGAGGTTGGGATCAGTTTCCATCTACACTTGTATTTTCTTATTTTTGTATCGATTTGAGTCTTTTGCAATTATTGTAACATGTATATTGAAGATTTCTATTTGTAATAACTTTCCAAAGTGGAATGGTTTGTAATTGATTATGAAATGTACTAATGTTATGATTATAAGTGTTTTGTCTTAGTCATGGGCGCAAGTGGAAAGTGAAAATTTGATGATTTATGTAATGGTTGAAATGTTGTTAATGCAAATGTTTATGAAATAAAGTGTGGCCAATTTTATAATTGATTTCCGCATATGTGTGCATTGCTTTGTTTAAAAAAAATTGTACCGAATGTCAAATGGTTGACTATTCTAGCATGCCACCTTTGTGGGGCACGGACTCGGATATTACCCACAATGTCAAGTTTGGGTCTTGCGGGAGTGGGGTGCTACAATTTTTTTATTAACACCTTGTACGTTGTTTGTTCTTCTCACATTGAGGACCATGTGTTGTTCAAGTGTGGGAAGGGTTGCACGCATTATGTGCTTTTATTTTAATGTGAATTTTGCATATCATATGTGAGTTTGTTTAGGTTTGCATGAAGTGATTCATGTGAATATGTCAATGGCTAGGACTTCATGGAATCAATTTAAATTTGAACATGGTCTTTTTGGTTGTGAAGATTTATTAACTCGTGAAATTAGTGACCTATGTTACTTTGGCTAAATATACATGTTAATTAGGATATGATGTTAGTTTGTTCACCCTAGGAATTTGTCACATTCATTTATAATTTTAGGCCAATTGAATAAGTAGCAATGTTAATATCTTTTCATGAGAATTACTAGCTAAAAGAAGTGAATTAGGCAATAAAAAAGATTTTAAATCTCAATTAAATAACTATTTCGCTGGCCTTTGGGTTATGAATAAAGCTAGTAGCTAGTTGAGAATATGATATAGCTAAGTAACCAAGGGACATTCATCACAAATGTTTGCCTTCACATCAAAAGACTATAATGACATTCCAACCAAATTGCTTAATAAAAACATAGCCTAGTTGAGTAACCAGATTGACATTTATCACAATTGTTTGCCTTCGTGTAAAAAGGCTAGGTTCATGTTAATCAAAATCAACAAAAATAATGCCTTTTCAAATAAGTCTACCGATCTTTGTGAACAACTTGAATTTTCATGAAAACCTACTTAGGGATAATTACAATTTTGATTGACTGAATAATTATCAATGTGAGTGTGCAAGTGATAGGGTTGAATAAACTTGGCACTAAGGCCTTGATTAGTATGTATATTTAATCCGAAGTATTTTGACATAGATTTTACAAGATAATAAGTGAGAACAACTTGAGGGATTGTGTTTGTAATTAAATTTGTTTCGTGAAGTTTAATGTCATTGTCCTGTTATTTCATATGTATGTATGTTATGTTTGGTTTTTTTGTTGTTTGTTTTGTTTTTCTTGAGGACAAGAAAAAGTTTAAGAGTGGGGATGTTGATAGTGATAGATTGCATAATGTTTTAGTAGGTAGTTAGTATATGTTTAGTTATTAAATTGAATGTTTAGTGCCTGCTTAGGTTAGGATTTCGTTATTTAGTTAAATATTTTTATTTATGTGTTTTGTTAGTTAAAGCACACGATTGAGTTTCAATTTATGTGTTTGAGGTGCCTTAATGTGTTTGTTAGTATTTTAGGGCAAATATCAAATAACGAAAGAGAATTGGAGGAAACCCAAGGCAAAACCTACAATAAAAACAAGATGGAGCTGCCATGATCGTGGATAGTTTGCCACAATCGTAACAAAAGGTGAAATAAAGTGCCATTATCATGGCATTATGGGCCACGATAGTGACCTACACAATAACAGACGTGCATCATCTTATTGAATTTCATTTTTAGGGACATTTCGAGCTTTTTAAGCCCAGGAAAACCCTAATGTTGGCCCTAATTTGAAAATACTATAAAAGAAAGATAAAAGAACCCTAAAAGGGAGCTTACATTCTACCACTTTAGGAAAGAGCTTCAAGAGGAGAGAAGAAGAAGAGAGAGAATAGGAAGAAAAGGAAAGGGATTCCGATGTTGCTTCTTTCCCAAGTCATCCCGTCTCTATCCAAGTGATGTTTTGTTCATCTTTGTCATTTTCTTCATTGAATGTGTAAGATGAATATGATTATGTTTATAGGTTGTGGATTGGTGACGATGTTCTAACTTTTCTTTAGGGATTTAAACTTGATTCAATGTTAATATAGTCGTTGTTGTGTTATTTCGATTGGGTGTTGTGATTGATTACTGTAACTTTATACTTTGATAATAAATCGAGAGAGTAAATCGAATGCGAAATGAATAGGGTGTTTAATAAGAGTTAAATAATCTAATAGATCACGTAATTAATCAAATCGACAATTATACAGAGAGAGATCCTGTGTGAGACCCGATATTTTATTAGAAAGCTTAAGAATTGATTAGGTTGTGAGTTGGTAGTTAATCGAGAGATTGCAATTTCGACAGCTCGACTTAATTCGGGTTTATTAATTAGGGTTTGGTGATTATAATGCAAGAGAGAGTAATCTACCCTACGATACCCTAGAATCGACAACCCAATAACACAAAAGTGATTAGGTTAGCATTAATGATAGGATAAATCTCTCTCTCATAATTTGGTAAATTTTCTTGTGTGATTTCCCATTGTGAATTTGATGTTGCTCAATATTCAATTTCTTGTGTTAATTTCACGAATTAATTTTTTGTCATCACCTTCACGTGTTAACTTTTTTGCTCAATTCTTGTATTCATTTTTATTAATTTTTTAAAGCCTTAGATAATTTAGGATTAGAATAGTTCACAACTCCTCGTGAGATCGACACCTTTGATCCTACAATTACAATCCGTATACTTGCAGATATTAAGGGTTTTACATTAGATAAAACTTTCTCATCAGCAACCCTAAAGAATGGATAATATAAATCTTCCAGATTATGGTCAAACCTAATAGTGGGACTCATAAATCGGTAATACAATCTTATAAGATTTAAGCTGAAAAATTTAGTTAAAGACTTCTAGATTAGTTGTTAATAGACTCAAGGTCAACTATTAACATACTATAAGAGTTTCCATGGTCCAATACATCAACAAAGCAACTACATGATAAAAGATCAATCTATTAAAGGTTTAAAGGGATTCAAACCTAGATATTAATTTCTAATAATGATAGTTTTCTAAATGAATTCCAGTATATTTGTGTTCATTACTATTTTTATTTCTTTAATATTTTAATTTTATTTTATTTTATTAAAATATATAATCAATCCTTAGGATAGATAATAGGGGAAGAGTGATTACTAGTATTCATATTCTTCGTGAGATAGAACCGTACTTGTTAGTACTAGCTACAGCTGCACCGTACACTTGCAATTTATTACAATATTGATTGTTACAAAATAACTCAATCATGTTTTTGGCACTATTTCTAGGGACTTTCATATTAGGAAAGCCTGGATGTTATTACTTTAGTCATTTTCATTTTCATTTTATTTTGTTTTAACTTTGTTTCTATTTTATTTTATTTTGCTTTTGTATTTATTTTATTTTATCTTTTTTTTTGGCTTGTTAATTTAATTATTTTTTGAATTTCTCTACACTAATAATGTGTGGTGGTTTATTTTAGGAATTAATATTTAACTTCATAGCCACAACTCATAATGGATGGATGGAGCAGGCAGTATTATTATAGGATCCAGGAGATGTCTTTGCTATATGAAACATTAGTGTATTGGAAGGAGTTGTTTCCTCACATGCTTTCAAAAGCTCAACGAACATATAAATGGGAGCAACTAAACATGTACAACTGACCTCAAGGCCCATCATATAAGAATATGTATAATTCAAAATGGAGCAATCCATACGTATAAGGATGGAATGACTATGCTCCAACTAAATATGTATAACAAGAATAGTGATACGAAAGTATTAAAGATAAACTAGTGGAATGCCTTGCTGATAGAGTAGCTAGTGAACGTGAATTTGATGAGGAACTTTCTTCACCTACATATGATGAGTATAATTTGAGCTTCCAACTGTCTAAGAGTGAAGAAGAGATAATGATCAATTTCATGAATGAAGATACATTTCAAGAAGGCGAGGAGGTAATTGATGTTTTAAAGAATATGATGACTGAGTATATTCAAGATTCAAATATAAGGCATCAAGAAACGTAGGCTCATATACAGAATATGGAATCAAATCTATCAGCAAGTAAATACATTATTTGACGAGCGATAAGGGAGTTTGCCCAATTTTTAAAACTAATACTATCAACCAAGAGGCAATCACCTTAGTAGTGAAAAAGAGCTTTCTAAAAAAGAAAATGAAGAAACCTCCATTTAAGAAGAGAAAGCAGAGGAGTGGAAGAAGATAACCAAAGAAGATGAGTCAGAAACCTCTATCTAGGAAGAAGAAGAAGAGTAGAAAGAGGTGGTTAAGGAAGACTGGTAGAGGAATCAAGTAAGGAAACTATTGATGAGGCATTGGTAGTGAATTTAAGTACGGAGGGTTCCTACTTCCTTAAAGACAAATTGTTCAAGTTGATCGATGAGGCATTGGTAGTGAATTTAAATAAGGAGGGTTCCTACTTCCTCAAAGACAAATTGTTCGAGTTGATCGATGATTTAGGGATTTTTTTTCATTCCCTCTTTCATTAACAATTTCTCATTAAAAAGGGCATTATCGCTTAAAATTGGATTTATTAATTTGATAAATTATGTCCTTGTTATTATCTTGCAATACGTGGCTTATTTGCAAGCTATGAAATTGTTTTGTGGAGAAAAAGGTGAAAGCAAGCCGCTGATTATTAATCTAGGATGACATTAACCATGCAAGATACGTTAAGCTACTGACATTAAAGAAGCACTACATGGGAGGTAACCGATGAGTTAGTTTTAATTTTATTTCAATTATGATATTATTTTGTTTTTGCTTTCATGTTAATAAAGTATTTTATTTTCTGTTATGTTATTTATTTTTTATCCTTTTTTAAATATTTTGTGAGGATGTTAGTTTAACATTAGATGGATCCACGTCAGAAAATCCTCACAATCATGAAAGTGCCAACAACCCTCTCACCTTTTCATAAATGCTTATATTGTGTACATTAGGAACAATGTACAACTTTAAGTATAGGGATGAATTTAATAAATTTTTAACTAATTTCTTTAAGCTTATTATAATCTTGATTATAATATTTTATGAACTAATGTCTTGAATTGGTTGAAATCTCTCTATGAATGTTATATGTCCTTGTTGAATATTGATTTGATTGGTGAGTTTTTGAGCTTAAAGAGAAATTTTCAAAATTTGTTTAAAGCTCTTATTATTCTTTCATGTGTGTGTTATCATTGTTAACCAATATTCTATCCAGTTTCTTCCTTATAAGGCATCTTCCATATTGTTTGTTATTCTAGGTGAAAAAGCAACCCAAAAATCTGAGATCAGTCACTTATAACTTAGTCACAACACCCTCCAATTATCTACCAATATTTGATGTATTGATCATATCTCCCTGAGCTTATGAGGGATTTAGTGTAACATCCCATCACCGATGGGAAGGGTAAAATGGTAATTTGGAATGGTTTGGGAGTGTGTAAACGTATCTCGGCACGGTTATGCTTAATATGACCTTTATATATGCATAAATTGTAATTTTTGTAAATGCACATGATTCTACATGCATTCATGACATTTTCCCGGCATCTGTGGTTAATGTGAAAAATGTGTTATTTGTTATTGAAAAATAAATTGGAGTAAATTTTTGTGCGTTTCATATTTTTATGAAATTTTAGGAATTTTTCTAGAATTTTTCAGGGTACATTTCCAGACCGGAAAATTTCCAACTGACTGACTGAGTGGTTTTCTGGTATTAGAAATGACTGGCCAATGGCACTGAAAAATTGGAGATATGATGTTAGGATTTATTAAGTTAAGCCATTGGAGTTTGACGAGAAATTAGAGTAGAATTTGAAACCGGAATATAAACCAGGACAAGTGGCAAGTGACATGGCAAGTGACACATGTCACTTGCCTACTTAGTCATTTTCTCAATTGTTTATTTAAATATCTTGAGTTAGGCAAGTCTTCCACGACACTTTATATTTAGCAAGAGTGGAAGATGCTTTTAAATGTTATTTTTCTCCTTCCTTCGAAAGTGTCTCCTTCCTCCTCCTTCGGTGGTTTGTTTTCTTTCCTCCTAGTAAGTGTTATCCTTCTCCTCTTTTTCTAAGGCTCTTCTATGTCAAGTTCTTCCTCTCCATGTGTCTAAGCTTTGACATGGTGATGATTGTTGTAGTAAGGAGTGATGATCGTATGGTGTGAGAGGAGATATAGGATTTGGTGAGGTGATTAAAGAATCAAGGATTTGAAGCTTGTTTTGGTAAGTCTTTGTCTTTATGTTCTTTCATTTAGTGGTTAGAAGCAATAATTATGGCATCTTGTGCATCACTTGCATGAATTAGTATGTTAATTGGATGGGTGTAATGTATAGTTGTGTGAGGATAAATGACTTAACAAGTTTTAGATTAAGTTTTGATTGGTCTTAAGTGTTTTGGATTGGTTAGTATGATGTTGGATGAGTGAAATGAAAGTAAGAAAATTGTGTAGATTGTGTGCTGCCAATTGGGATTAATTAATCAAGAAAATGTTTTGATGAATTTGTGGTTAAATTCTTGGCTAAATGGGATGTTTAGTGATGTGATATTGATGGTTTCATACAAGGAGTAGGATTTAGTATGAAATCTGGAAAATGGAACTTGTATATGTTTCAGTGATTTGTTTATAACTTTTGATGTGGTTATGATATTGAGTTGAGGTTTGCTTTAAATTAAACTTGAGAGATAAGGCTAGAATTCCTATGAAGGAAGTTCTGCCCAACTATGGCTGGAAGAGCTTTGAATTTAGCTCGGAAGTTTGAAATGTACATGCTGGATGAACAGTATCCGAGCTTTGGTTCCATCTTGATGACCTGAATCTTTGAGAATTTTTCTAGGATAAAGGAGACCGATTTTGAGAAATTGGTATTACTGAAAGTTGTAGAGGATTGTTATAGCTTTCTAATGAGATATTTTATGCGAATTTTGGATGTGAGGATTGTAAGATATACATTTGGAAAGTTTTGTTGTAGTTGAGATTACATGCTAATTTCATAAGCTTTGACAGGACAATCACCTTCATGAGAGAATTCGACCTATTTTGAATTGGAATTTATTGTGAAGCCCTTCCTGAGAATTGTAGTTTATTATCCCTATATGGTATGGAAATTTTCGCCAAGGGGATTAGGAGTTATGAATTTTGAAAGATTGGGTTTCTGTTGAGAATAAATTGAGTGGGCTGAATCTTTGTTTGCGAATTTGATTTGGTTAGAGATGGAATTGGCTTCTATGTTATTACTGAAAGATGTAGCATTTGTTTTGCTCTTTTTATTGATATAAAATTGGGAATTTTTGGTTAAGGAGATGAGAAGTTATGAATTTTTGTGTTAATGTTGCATTGTGGTAGTAAATATGTGACTAGGCTGAGTCTTTGAGTGAATTTTTGACATCCTTATAAGTGTTATTAAATTTCAAGTTCTTCATGAAACTTGTAGGATTTTTCGATATCTTTCCAACGAGACCGATTTTGTATTATTTGAACATTTGTATGAAAAGATCGACCTTGTGAAAGAAGAGTTGGTTTTTGGAAAAAAAAAAAGAGGCTAGCATCGCTCGTCCATGCGAGCGAGGAGCTCGCCCATGCGGGCAAGTGACCTGCTCGCTCGCTATGCCGAGCAGCCTGGTGAGCGGGGAGCCCGGTTCGCCCTCCGACCTCTGTCTAATCTTTTGTGCATAACTTTTCTATCCGACCTCCAAACGACTTGATTTTTGAAGCGATAGTTTCCTAAGAGATTTTTCTACCTTTCCACACTAGACTTAGGATTTTTGAGATCAAACAAAAAGGAGATGGTCGGATCTAAGTGGGTGGATTGGTTGGAATAGTTTGAACATGCTTTAGTAATTTGTGGATATCTTGATCTAGAGAGCTCGGATCGAGCTGATTCTTTTTCCTAAGGAAACTAGAGACATAGATCTACAATTGTTATGAAGAGGTCGGTTTTCAATTTAGCCATTAAGATGTTCATTTTTCCTGAGTTAAGTTTCATAGTGTGTTGACCTGGACATGTTTTGGGAATAACTTTTCCATCCGAAGTCCGATTGACCCGATTCTCGAGGCATCGGATTCGTGAAATATTTAATTTCATTTATTTGTGAAATTAGAAATTTTTAGAGCAGAAATTGACAGGATTGGGTTAGGTCGAAGTAAGGGGATCGGGTAATGATTTTTCTGATCCATATTTTCTTAATAATTGGACCTATGGAAGTCCGAATTGAGTGATTTTAGTGTCAATAAGTTTCTAATGATTAAAGGAAATTGTTGTGATGGGAAATTATGAAATAGTTCCGGGAATGTCATGAGCATGCATTGTACACATTTGATTGCTACATGTGCATTATTAAATGTTCTAATTGCCAATTTGGTAATGTTGGATATTTGGACTGTTTTAGAGACGCATTTGGAACGTCAATTCACAGACGTTGCCGAGACTTCCAGGCTTTAGCTTTGGAAGCAAAGGTGAGTAACCTAGATGGTTCCTCAATTATTATTTGGTTATATTTTGCACTTATACAACTATGGAGAATAATGGAGGGACTCTTGCGTTTGTTTGTGCCAATATTCCGAACCGAAGGTGTCCGATTTATGGGGGAGATTATGACATAGAAGTGTTTTACTAGTGATTGTAATTGGAATGTGATTGTTTGTAAACCAATTGTATGAATGTGTTAATTGGGATTATAAATCGTGATTGTGACTATACTGTGAATTGTTGTGAAACAATTGTTTGTATGTGATAATTTGGATCCGATTGTGATGTAATATGGTTTAATTGTGACACGTGCATTCCATGCATGAATGCATGATCAGTTAATGAGAGTTGTGACCCGAGCAACCACTGAGAGCTCCAAGGTCAACGTTTATATTGGGCCTCGAGGCCCACAGTGATCTAGAGCCTTTGGCTCAACGATTAATGCGCCCATATTGGGACAGTTCAGAGCCTTTGGCTCAACGATTAATGCGCCCATATTGGGACAGTTCAGAGCCTTTGGCTCACTGATTAATGCGCCCATATTGGGACAGTTTAGACGCTCGGTCACAACACCGTAATAAATTGGAAAGGATCACATATGCGTTACATATGCATTGGGTTGCATTTCTTTGAATGAATGAAAGGCTAACCGCTTTGTGGTTCTGTGTATTTCTGAGTGTAAATTGGGCAACAACCGTCTTGTGTTTGAATGTTTTATAAATTCAATTGGGTATAGATATTTAAGCAAATGGAATGTGGCACATTGATTATGTTCAAGTGCAATTGGGCAATGTACTTAATTATGCCATAATGTGAAAATATGTAATATGTGAATTATTGTATTGCATGAATTGAGTGAACTATTGATGATGGTTCCTCACTAAGCTCGGAAAACTCACCCAAAATTTGCAATTATTTTTCAGGACTCAGAAGAATACCCCGTTAGGCAACGGGAGTATGACATTCTTTGGTTAATCTGATGAGGGAAGTGGTCGGGATCGGTTAGGTATGCGCATTAGTGTATTTTTATTTTTTTAAATTTTTATATTACTGATTTGGACAATTTGTAAAGTCAACAGATTAAAATAAATTGTATTTATGAAAAGGAGTTCGAGGCCATTGATTTGTTTATGCAAATTATTTTCCGCATAAATTATCATGTGTGTGTGTATGTGTTATAAAAAAAATTTATACTGAGTTTGACTGAGTGATGTAGCTCGCCGCTCTCGCAGGGCACGGACTCGGATATCACCGTCGATGTCAAGTTCGGGTCATGCGGGAGTGGGGTGTTACATTTAGGTGGTATCAGAGCGCATGCGGGAGTTCGGGTCATGCGGGAGTTCGGGTCATGCGGGAGTTCGGGTCATGCGGGTCAAGCTAAATGCTTTTAAGTCATGTCACGGCAGACAGTGGCGACTGATCCCCAGTCTAGCATATGAGCTACATGCATGAGCATGTATTAATTGTTTAAGCGGTTAGAAAAAAAATAATAAAAAAAAAGGTGAGGAAAATGATGTATGTTAGAATATGGGAAAATGAAAGTTTTGGATAGCATGGAATAAGAAAAAGTGTATGGTTCGATACGACAAATGAAGATTTAATTGGTATTGGTGGATGTATTAAGAAATACAACATTAGTGTTACACTGGGGTATATCCTTGAATGTGGGATAGATATGAATATATCGTTGTAGATAGATAGAGGAAAATAGAGATATCTTGGAAATGGCAAGATTTCAAGTGTATAAAGTGGATGAAAATAAGATGTTCTATGATCTAGAGAGGCTACAATTGGGTTGATTACCGTGATGAGACTTTATGAATAAGGGTTTATGACTTAGAGTCAGAATATGTTAGTGGGAAATCAAAAATGATTATACATCTATGATTTTGATTTGATTGTGAACATACATGGGTATGATGCAACAATGAAAAATTGAAATGTAAGACAATGATAATAGTTATTCTGTTCGATCGATTTACCTATGTGAACGCAAGATCGATAATGGGAGCACTATGGCAAGTAAAAATATTAAGCATATATGTATCATATGTGTGGAGATGATATCGAAAGCAATCGGCGAGTTAGTGGAAAGTTGCTAATCATAGTTCTTATAGTTTATAGTTCAATAAGAGTTAGAATACGAAGTGAAAGTGCTTATAGTGATCAATTGGGAATGAATTGAGCTTGTTTTATTTAAAAAAATGTTGTCAAAAAATCAAATGAGATCAAGGTACCCTTAGCGTAAGTGACTAATTGGTGAGTTGTCCTACATCTGTCTCTCGACAAGAAGTAATGATTTAGATGTAGGAAAATCCCGGGAGGTACATCACATGTACCGGCAACGGAAAACAAAAATTTTTGTTCCCGGGACTTTCCCGAATCCCAGGATCTTGGTATCTGTATGAAGACATCAACCTAAATAGCCAAAAGAGACTATCTCTAAAGGTGATCCACGCAGAGATCAGAAAATCTAACCGGATCAAACCCTTTGACCTGGGAATAGCTAGAACAGATTAAAGCTGCTAGAGCCTACCGTCTCGGAGAGTCAAGGAAGCGTTGGAATCTTGCTTGGAAGAAGAAGAGAAATCGATGATGCTTTAGGAGAAAGACATGAAAACCATTTTCTAAAAGAAAACTTAACTCTTAAGCTTCCATTTCTTCCTTCTCCATGTGCAAATCGACCACACCCTCTCTTGGCCTTCATTTATGTTTCTTTTAACTCTTTAAAAGATTCCATAAGCTTATGCCAAGTGTGTGGCTTAATAGCCACTCATTTCATAAAGTAATAAAGTATAAAGCTTTGAAAAGTCAAAGCTTTATCTCTTCCTTCCTCCATCCAAGCGACATGTCTTTATATATATGATTTAATTAATTAATTACTTAATTAATTAACATATATATAATTACTAAGAGGTCGATCAAGCTGGGGTCGGTCCTATCGACCTCAGTCAGTCCCCGATCTTTCAAACAAGACCGAAACCTTTCTTAGCAATATCGATGTCGCGATCTCATCGGGACATATCCCAATCCCATTGGGATCCATTTAATCTAATGCTCTCCATAATTGGAACTCGTCCAATACTATTTCTGATTCTCTGAAACACTCTTATGCGTGTGACCCTTTAGGCTCCGGTTATGTTGGCCACTTAGATTAACACTTAATCTGAAGCAAGTCATGAGCGGTATCTAGCAACACATCATGACCCCCAATTGACCGGAAAGTAATCGGTTTGATGTATTCATCACGAACCCTTCCATAGACAATTACCGTGCAATTCGTCCTTTCACCATCCTATACCCCACTTGGTTATAAGTATGGTCAAAGTGTCAACTCTCACTAGACTGAGTCTAGCCCAAGTGATATCAGTTCTCGTCCTGGGACTCATTACTGTATATGTCAATAAAGACACTCTTCATGACATACATGCTGGCCAACCTTAGTAATGATCCCGACAAGAGGCCATGGGTATCTCTTCTGCTAATCCAGAAGTGGTGAATCCTTTATTGGCTACTCAATTATCTTCAAATACCTCAAGCTGTACCCAAGCACCACCCTATGAGTTACCTCTGGAAGGCAACAAGGAATGGAGTCAAAACACAGGATCATTATCCAAGATATCCTTGAGTACCTCAAGTCTAAGGATACTTGCACCATTGCTATGATGAGATTATCACTGACACTTAGATAAGATATCCATGTGATAATCTCATGGCAGGTCATCCAATGAACTTACTACCGCTAGTAAGCATCCACATGTCAATTCTAAATATCTCATATTTACGGTTTACGAGATCCACCGCTTGATCCAATCGAGGAATATGACATGTGCTAGTCTATCCGGATTAATGATGTCGGTCTCATTAATCCTATGACTAGGAGAATTTAGATCTTGACATAATTGCACATGATAGGAATCTCAGGAGTATGAACACATCATAATTTCCTTCATGCTATGTCATATATCATGGACTTCATTAATTCGATTAAAGATCCAATCAATTCATAAACAATGTTTATGAATATCAAATTAATGAATAATGCCTTTTCTTTATTTATTCATTCAGTCTGCATACGATTGTGAATAAAACGCGCTAAAGGGGATTGCCTTTAGGGCACAAATAAACAGTACCGACCTTGAACAAGTCGACTTATCGAATGAACAAGTCGACTTATCGGTACCGAACATGTGTAAGTCGACTTACACATGGTACAAGTCGACTTATCACTTACAAATCTCCCACTTGACCTAAAGTCAATCGCCTTAGTATCTAATACCATAAGCGAGTCCATGAGAATCACAATTCTCCTGTGACAATGGCTTTGTCAACGGAACAACAACACTTTGCTCTGTGGGAATTCTCTCTATCAGGATATCATCTCGACTAATGATCTCCGAATCGGCAAATCGAGCTCGGATTGTCGATAAGACCTTGGTTCCTTTGCTCGCAAGACTAGCCCCATTGTATCCTGATACAATCCTATGGGCCCATCACGGTAGGGACGGATCAAGTTCAGTAATGAACTTCTTGATCCAAACCGTTTCCTTGCGCATCTCATGCGGCATTGTACTCTGCCTCGGTTGATGAATCAGCAGTCCTCTCTTGTTTGGAACTTTTCCAACTGACCGCCACGCTATTCAGTGTGAATGTATATAACCTGATTGTGATTCAGAATTATCCTTATCAGATTAAATACTAGCATCTGAATGCCCTCTCACTTGGGGATTTCTATCTCCATAGATTAAGAAAACATCTTTAGTGCTTCGCAAGTACTTGAGGATATTCTTGACAGCCACCCAGTGACCCTCACCAGGATCCGATTGGTATCTGCTCGTAACACTTAGAGCATACGATACATCGGGCCTCGTACATAGCATTGTTCCATGCTAAACCTCTTTAGCATCTCATCTATGTACGATGATTGTGAAAGACCAATCAACCTTTTGATTTATCTCTATAAATCTATATCTCTTGGATATAAGTTGCTTCACAAAGGTCTTTCATCGCAAATTGATTGGACAACCAAATGTTAACTGATTGCATCATAGAGACATCGTTTCCTAGTTACAGTATGTCATCTACATACAACACAAGGAATACGATTGCAGTCCCATTAACCTTTTTATACACACAATGATCATCCGGATTAAGTGAGAAATCAAACTCTTTGATTTAGTCATCAAAACGGATAATCCAACTCCTAGATGCTTGCTTCAATCCAAACATGGATTTCTGAAGCTTGCATACCTTTTCGCCATCGATGGAAGTGAAGCCCTCTGGTTGTGTCATACACATCCTCGGGTGAGATTTCCTCTCGGGAAAGTCGTCTTCACATCCATTGCCATATCTCATAATCATAATGAGTGGCAATGGCTAGGAGTATCCTAATGGATTTAAGCATTGCTACGGATGAAGGTTTTGTCATAGTCAACTCTTTATGCGTGACGAAATCCTTTAACCGTAAGCATTGCTTTATAGGTAATCAAATTACCATCCATGTTGGTTTTCTTAGAAAACTTCTTTGCACCTCGTGGGTTTTATCCCTTCGTGTAACAACCAAAGTCCATACTTGGTTTTCATACATGGAATCCATTTGATTTCATGGCACAAAGCCATGTTCGGACTCGAACTTTTCGTAACTGTTCATAGGTAGTAGGCGATCATCTCATATGAGCAATACGCCATTCTGTTCACTTACAAGAAATTCACATCTCTCGGAACAAAGTCGTATCCTACTTGACCCTCTGAACTTCGTGTGTAGCAGAAGGTTGAAGCTGTTATCTCATCTATATGAGTGAGTTTGAGTTCAGCGATTGATCTATGTTTGTTCGAGCATCTTGAACTTCTCCAAGTTCAACTTTGCTCCCATCGTCCTCTTGTAAAAGAAACTCTTTCTTTAAGAAAACAGCATGCTTGGAAACAAACAACTTTTGTTCCTCGGCAAAGCGTAATTGATATTCCACGAACAAACACTTGTCGACTTTTACATCAAATGTATCGGCGTATGCGCTTCACATAAGGTGACAACCCCAAACTTTCAGTGAGAAAGATAGGGCTTTCGGTTAATCCATATCTCCATATGGAGTAACCACAATTGTCTTTAATGGAACTCTGTTTAGCAAGTAAGCAAATTGTCTCGAGCATATTCCCAAAATGCAAAACCTATCATCAATCGCACCATGTCTAACAAGGTTCGATTTCTCCTTTCAACCACACCATTGTCTTTGCGGCGGGCAAGGTGGAGTATCTTGAGATAAAATCCCATTATCTCGAGATAATCCAAAACTGTTGGTCTAAGCATTTTCCACCACGATCAGATCGTAATGTATTCATACTTTTACCAAGTTAGTTTTCTACTTCATTTCTGAATTATTTGAACTATTCAAATGCTTCAGATTTGTATCTCATCAGATACAAGTACCTATATCGTGAATAATCACCGATAAAAGTAATGAAGTAAAAACAACCACTTCTGGAATAGATGGACATCGGACCACAAACATCCGAATGTATTAGGTCTAATATTCCATTCATTCGTTTACCCTTTCCTTTAAAGGATAACTTAGTCATCTTGCCTAATAAACAAGATTCGCATGTGTCATATGATTCATAATCAAATGACCCTAAACATCCACTCTTATGGAGCTTAGCGATGCGTGTCTCATTTATATGGCCAAGACGACAATGCCATAAGTAAGTTGATTTTAAATTATCTCGATTATGTCTTTTCGCGTCATTGACATTCATAATTGGATATGACATATCTCATATGTCAATTCCATTGCATAATGTACGAGTACTATAGAGCATTCCATTGCAACTAATATAACAACCATTGCTACGAAAGTCCAATGGAAACCAGCTCTAATTAAACATAAAACATACAATATGTTCTTTGTTTAAAACAGGTACAAAATGTCAATCATCCAATTTGAATATAAGCCCAGTAGGGAGTAACAAGACATAAGTGTCTACGGCTAATGTAGCAACTCTTGCTGCATTACCTACACGAAGGTCTAGTTCTCCTTGAATGAGCTTTCTACTGTCCCTGAGGCCCTGCATATCATTTCATATGTATGAGCCACATCCGGCATCTAATACCGATATGTTTGGATCAGGAATAGTATTAACCTCAATGACAAACATATTTAAAGAAGTAGAGGCATCTGATGCCTTCTTCTGCTTCAAGGACTCCAGATAGATTTTACAGTTTCGCCTCTAGTGGCTAGACTTGCCACATTGAAAGCAAAATCCTTTTGGGGCAGTTTCTTTGGTTTTTCCTTGATGGCACTTCCCTTTGGTTTCTTGGCCTTTTTCTTCTTTGAACTAGAAGAAGAAGCATCCACCATTAGCACTTGCTTGCTATCCTTCTTGATAGCTCTTTCAATGTGTCGAAAGCAGATTGATCATTCAGAATTGTTGTGGATATTTGGTTTATCGATAGTTTATCACAAACCGTGAATAACCATCGACAATCCAACCGAATTAAGTCTCTACTTAACCCGTAATCCATTACAAATCCTAAGATCGCCAATCTCTCAATATAGCCATTCATCCTCGGTATCTTGCTGCCAGATGTCCCCGAGCCATCTTTAATGGTGAAGAGAAGCCTCGAGGTCTCGAACCTTTCGCATCGAGCTTACTCATCAAACGGCTCCCTAAGATGAAATACTATAGAGTGAGCATCCATGGACTCGTCTTTGCTCCTGCGCACTCTAGTGACATCGAGGCAAGCATAAAGCAAGTATCCATATCACTGTCCATTAGATGCTTACGATATGCTTTCTGATCCCCATCAGTAGCATCGACAGTAGGTGCAACTGGAAGTGGAACATCTAGGACGTATCTCAGTTCCTCAGATCTAAGAACAATTCTCATATTCTTTAGCCAATCAAGAAAATTCAGTCCAGAATAGAGAGTGAAAATTCACACTAAAAGACTTCTTCAATCAACCTAGCGCGATAGAGAGAAGGAATGATAGAATAGAAATGCCTGCATGATCATAAGGACTTGCATGACATGCATATGGCTCCCACTAGTTTCCTAGAATCCATAACCCTCTTTACGAATCCAGAGAAACAAAGTGACATAATGTCCTAGTGGGTCGATATCCGACATTGCTAAGAGTGACCTTGGGTTTACCCAACAAGCCACAACTTAGGTCAATCGGTAGGTATCGTTCATACCAATTGTATCATCGATAACCGACATTAAGAATGACCTTGGGTTTACCAACAAGCCACCTTATGTCTCGGAGGTATCGATATACCAATTACATCTTAGACACAACTATCGATCGTCTTTATCAACTTGTTGATGTATGCACTTACATTGAGTATCAACTCTTTGATGCGATACATCTAATGTATGCTACCCAATTTCGCCTCATCACGTTGACCTTGAGTTTACTCAACAAACTAACGCTTCGGTGAAAACCAACCCATTAATCCGAAAATCATATTTTCATGGTTCGAACATATCCGTATAGAGTGAGCTTGAGTTTGCTCAACAACCCAACCCTATAAGAACTCTGGTTCTTACCATATTAATGGAAGGCGTTAGTTTTCATATTCCGAGGAGGGATTTCGAATTCTCGACTCCAAGCTGAAGGATCATAGTCGCTAGGACTATTTGGAATGATTTAGGTTTCATCAATCACATTGAATCAATCCTTATAATCATTCAACATCCAACCTATGCAAGCCACAAGTCGACTTTCATCAAATGCAAGTCGACTTATGCTTCTGCCCACACACAAGTCGACTTGTATGACACAAGTCGACTTATGTCACCTGCCCATGTACAAGTCGACTTACAAGGTGCTACAAGTCGACTTATACTGAGATCTTGAACAAGTCGACTTATTCTATCCACAAGTCGACTTATCCAAAAATCTTGAACAAGTCGACTTATTTCATATACAAGTCGACTTATCCAGGAAATTTTGCTATTATCTCTAATCGGCTAATTCCTCAATCCATGCAATTCCAATTTACAATACCATTATACCTAGGGTAATATCTGTAAGTTGATGTATCAATGAACACTTCATTGATTCAAGAATGCCTTAAATAGTCAAACTATATGAAAAGCTTGAAATGAGTCAAAACTCATTTATTTCCAAATAATTTAGGAACACCCTAATTATCAACCTAAGCATCTCTAGCTAGCACATACATTATCAAATTTACTTCAGCACATGCCATAAAAAATATGACGGTCAAAACAAACAAGATAATGCAACATGCTAACGAGACACTATTGTGATCAATTAGGCATTCAAAAATTCTTGGAAAAGCAACTTCAAGCAATTCAGTTTGGCAATCATATTACATCAAGATAACACATTTTTAATCACATTAAAAATGGTGCAAGGCATTGGAACTGAAAAAGCACACTCAATCAAGCCAAGCAAAACAGTCCCAACAATTTTCACAAAACTGTCCAGTTCTGTACATTTCTCGAAATGATCAATGAAACAATTTCAATAAATCATGAGAAAATTATATAGGTTACTACATGTTCAGAACATGATACATGAATATTTGCAGGATTTTAGGCCATCAAAAACTCAGTCAACCTAAATAACAAAACCGATTCAAAATCTGTGTTCATCAGCACAGCAATTCCCAACAGCATAGAATAAATTCGTGAATAAATATCCAATCACCTTGAAATACAATTTCCATGCTCACAGACATTCACCAACATCTTATAGACATGTAGGTGAAGGAAAATCCGAAAAACCATTTTTCTAGAATTTATTCTCGATTTTATACTCATGCCTGTTCCAGAATCGTTTCACAAAACAGCATCTGTAACCTTAGGGAATTAATTAGCAAAACTATATCAAATCAAATCAATAAATTCTGAAAATTCATAGACATATTCTCTAACATGTTATGAACATTTCTGGGCAGAAAAATTTCGAAAAATGCATCTCTATACAGAAACGAAATTTGGACAGCAAGCATGCATCAACAGCAAATTCCATTAGGGTTTCTGATCTCGCTTAGGTTTTAGCTTCATACGGGATACCAGAAGCTCTGATACCACTGTAGGAAAATCCCAGGAGGTACATCACATGTACCGGCAGCGGAAAACAAAAATTTTTGTTCCCGGGACTTTCCCGAATCCCAGGATCTTGGTATCCGTATGAAGACATCAACCTAAATAGCCAAAAGAGACTATCTCTAAAGGTGATCCACGCAGAGATCAGAAAATCTAACCGGATCAAACCCTTTGACCCGGGAAAAGCTAGAACAGATTAAAGCCTGCTAGAGCCTACCTCTGTCCTGGAGAGCTGAAGGAAACGTTGAAATCTTGCTTGGAAGAAGAAGAGAAATCGATGATGCTTTAGGAGAAAGACATGAAAAACCATTTTTCTAAAAGAAAACTTAACTCTTAAGCTTCCATTTCTTCCTTCTCCATGTGCAACCGTCGACCACACCCTCTCTTGGCCTTCATTTATGTTTCTTTTAACTCTTTTAAAAGATTCCATAAGCTTATTCCAAGTGTGTGGCTTAATAGCCACTCATTTCATAAAGTAATAAAGTATAAAGCTTTGAAAAGTCAAAGCTTTATCTCTTCCTTCCTCCATCCAACGCACATGTCTTTATATATATGATTTAATTAATTAATTACTTAATTAATTAACATATATATAATTACTAAGAGGTCCAGTCAAACTGGGGGTTGGGTCTACTAAACCTCTCGGCCCCCCGGTCTTTGAAAACTCTAAACCTTTCTTAGTAATATCGATGTCGCGATCTCATCGGGACATATCCCAATCCCATTGGGATCCATTTAATCCTAATGCTCTCCATAATTGGAGCTCTGTCCAATACTATTTTACAGATTCTCTAAAACACTCTTATGCGTGTGACCCTTTAGGCTCCCGGTTATGTTGGCCACTTAGATTAACACTTAATCTGAGCAAGTCATGAGCGGTATCTAGCAACACATCTGACCCCCAATTGACCGGAAAGTAATCGGTTTGATGTATTCATCACGAACCCTTCCATAGACAATTACCGTGCAATTCGTCCTTTCACCATCCTATACCCCACTTGGTTATGAGTATGGTCAAAGTGTCAACTCTCACTAGACCGAGTCTAGCCCAGTGATATCGGTTCTCGTCACGGGACTCATTATCGATATGTCAATGAAGACACTCTTCATGACATACATGCTGCCAACCTTAGTAATGATCCCGACAAGAGGCCGTGGGTATCTCTTACGCTAATCCGAAGTGGTGAATCCTTTATTGGCTACTCAATTATCTTGAATACCTCAAGCCGCACCCAAGCACCACCCCATGAGTTACCTCGGAAGGCAACAAGGAATGGAGTCAAAGCAGGATCAAGATTCAAGATATCCTCGAGTACCTCGAGTCTAAGGATACTTGCACCATTGCTATGATGAGATTATCAACGACACTTAGATAAGATATCCATGTGATGATCTCATGGCAGGTCATCCAATGAACTTACTACCGCTAGTAAGCATCCACATGTCAATTCTAAATATCTCATATTTACGGTTTCGAGATCCACCGCTTGATCCAATCAAGGAATATGACATGTGTTAGTCTATCCGGATTAATGATGTCGATCTCATTAATCCTATGACTAGGAGAATTTAGATCTTGACATAATTGCACATGATAGGAATCTCGGGAGTATGAACACATCATAATTTCCTTCATGCTATGTCATATATCATGGACTTCATTAATTCGATTAAAAATCAATCAATTCATAAACAATGTTTATGAATATCAAATTAATGAATAATGCCTTTTCTTTATTTATTCATTCGATCGCATCATTTGTGAATAAAAAGCGCTAAAGGGATTGCCTTTAGGGCACAAATAAACAGTACCGACCTTGAACAAGTCGACTTATCGAATGAACAAGTCGACTTATCGGTACCGAACATGTGTAAGTCGACTTACACATGGTACAAGTCGACTTATCACTTACATTAGATAGTATATACTTCAATGACTTTAATCGTTATTAAAAAGGATGTTATGATTATATGAGTTATGGCATAAATTGATCTTCATGGGATATTATAAATAGTTAAAATTGATGTCCTAAGGCATTGAGAATGGCTGACAATAAATGGTGACGACAGTTGATGAGTCGGAATTCTATGAGCGGTATCAATGAAAGTAGCAAGAAATCTTCTTTCAAAGAAGAATTTCCCTGAATTGGGTTAAGTCGATCAGATGATTAAAGAAAAAGGGATCAATGAAAGGACAATTAGAGATAAATCTGAAATGAATTAAAAGTCATTATGGGGAGTCCTAACCCTAGCGGAGACTCAAGCATAAGAGGTAGAATGCATTATGTTGGTGTAAAGAATCCGACTATGTAATCGATTTATTGAACATTAAGGAGACATTAATTGCAAATATAAGGAGAATATAGGTTCATGTATAGGTTGTGTAAATATGTTCGGGAAGTACAAAGTTGATATGATGAACGAGTTATCAATCCAGGGAGTAAAGAATTTGAAAAGAGAAACTAAGAAAAAATATGAGAATTTTCCTCATTGGGGAAATCAGATATTTAAAGAGTTTTGAGAATCAATTATGGGTATAAGGGGGTCTATTATACTATTGTAGAATAGAGTGTCTCAATTGTGGTTAGATTGGATAGTGCCTATGATCATAAATGATATATAAAATGTTTTTGAAAAGTGAAGAAAAATATTTTTGCATAGTTGAGGAAATCTTATATCATGAAAGTTTCATAAAAGTGAATCTTAGCTTGCTCGAATAAATTATGGGTGAACTAGTATTTGATCATGGTACATTGGAAGACTTAATGAAGATATAGGTAATGATAAAATGCGAAATTGTAAGGGATATATATATATATGGGATTTGGAGTTATTTTAAACTAGTTGCATGTTTGTTACACCTAGGAGTTGAAAAAGATTTTCTGGTCTTAGCTCTTTGACAACAATGTTTGAGGAGAAACCTGTAAATCGTATGACTAATGAATGTAAAAAGATACATTTTGAGAAATTTACAACTCGTGTATTGATTGTATCACTTTAATTTGGAGATTTTGCCATAAATATATAACTAAGTGTCCCAGTAAAGGTTATTATACAATTTGTTGAAATAGTGTATAGTGGTCTTATGTACCTAGGGACGAGTATAATCTCATGGGCTGCATTATGATTGATGACTTGAAATTTGTTGTACTAGGTATTGCTTTGAAAGCTTTGAGACACTATTCATACAGAAACATTTTGGATATATCTATGAATATGCAAATCGATAACGATTGAGGTATTTCTTGAGTTTGAAGAAATTGAAAAGGATTATGTGATTAAGTACTTCATAATAAAGCTAGTGCTGTAATTTAATGTAGTGAATAGAAAATTCAATATCAGAAGATCACAATTTGGGCGATAAGGGTATCAAATCTAGTGTAATACTGAGTGCAAGATTTTGACCTAACAAGGGGGCAAAAAGGAAGTATGATTAGCTACTAGAATTCGAAATCAAAATTAGGTTTGTATAAAAAGGATTGGCAAAGCCAAATTGAGGATTTAGAATTTACGAACTTATTCGAGGAATTGAAAATGAATCCAACTTTTGAAAAAATGATATCTATGATTGGATTAAGAAGTATGTGTAATACCAACTAAAGAAACTGTCAAAAAGAACACAAGAAACAAACGAAGCTTTATGAGCTAGTAAGAGTACATCGAAAGAGTAATTGATGGTTTAGAATGGAAAATCGAAGGATATATGTTTGACTACCAACAGACTTGACTGTTGGAGACAAATGTAAAACTGATAGTTTTGGACTTCGTAAGGATATGAGATTGATGTATAGTTCAGATTGACTGTGAATATAACAATCGTTATATTGGTGACACCATATGAATAGTGCATAAGGGGTCTTATAGAAAAAAGGGGTCGTTCACCCCTATATTAAAGTGAGCAGGGCCTATAATAGTCGAAGGCCATGATTGAGTTGAGATAATATCGATAAGTGAAATGAATTTGTAATAGGGGTTAAGTGATCCAAGTTAATGACAAATGAGTTGAGTTGATTGATATTGAGATTATGGAATCTTATGAGATTAGTGGAAATCTAATAAGCGGAAAAAAATACTTCAAAGAGTATCACCTCGGCCAAGAAGCACTTAAATGGATAAAGGTGTAAATGGGGGAAACAAAATTTGTCACAAAGTGGTCCATCAGAGATTATAGCAAACATGGAACAAAAGCAGTATGAGTGATTTGTATTGTTATACGTTGATATATATATATGGTATAGACATTGAAACTAAAGTGTTGAATATGCTGAAAGAGGAAGTATGCTGGCTGAACAGAAAATTGATATAAAGATGACATAAGAAACGGAATGACAGTACCCTTACCGCCTTCAGCATCAAAAATGAATTTCGATGACGAAATTTTATTAGGAGGGGAGAATTGTAACATCTCATCACCGATGGGAAGGGTAAAATGGTAATTTGGAATGGGTTGCGAGTGTGTAAACGTATCTCGGCACGGTCATGCTTAATATGACCTTTATATATACATAAATTGTAATTTTTGTAAATGCACATGATTGTATATACATTCATGATATTTTCCCGGCATCTGTGGTTAATGTGAAAAATGTGTTATTTGTGATTGAAAAATAAATTGGAGTAAATTTTTCTGCGTTTCATATTTTTAGAGAATTTCATGAATTTTTCTGGAATTTTTCGGGGTACATTCCCGGATCGGAAAATTTTCAACTGACTGAGTGAGTAGTTTTCCGGTATTAGAAATGACTGGCCAAAGGCACTGGAAAATTGGAGCTATGATGCTAGGATTTATTAAGTTAAGACATTAGAGTTTGACGAGAAATTGGAGTAGAATTTGAAACCGGAATATAAACCAGGACAAGTGGCAAGTGACACATGTCGCTTACCTACTTAGTCATTTTCTCAATTGTTTATTTAAATATCTTTAGTTAGGCAAGTCTTCCACGACACTTTATATTTAGCAAGAGTGGAAGATGCTTTTAAATGTTATTTTTCTCCTTCCTTCGAAAGTGTCTCCTTCCTCCTCCTTCGGTGGTTTGTTTTCTTTCCTCGTAGTAAGTGTTATCCTTCTCCTCTTTGTCTAAGGCTCTTCTATGTCAAGTTCTTCCTCTCCATGTGTCTAAGCTTTGACATGGTGGTGATTGTTGTAATAAGGGGTGATGATCGTTTGGTGTGAGAGGAGATATAGGATTTGGTGAGGTGATTAAAGAATCAAGGATTTGAAGCTTGTTTTGGTAAGTCTTTGTGTTTATGTTCTTTCATTTAGTGGTTAGAAGCAATAATTATGGCATCTTGTGCATCACTCGCATGAAGTAGTATGTTAATTGGATGGGTGTAATGTATAGTTGTGTGAGGATAAATGACTTAACAAGTTTTAGATTAATTTTCAATTGGTCTTAAGTGTTTTGGATTGGTTAGTATGATGTTGGATGAGTGAAATGAAAGTAAGAAAATTGTGTAGATTGTGTGCTGCCAATTGGGATTAATTACTCAAGAAAATGTTTTGATGAATTTGTGGTTAAATTCTTGGATAAATGGGATGTTTAGTGATGTGGTATTGATGGTTTCATGCAAGGAGTAGGATTTAGTATGAAATCTGGAAAATGGAACTTGTATATGTTTCAGTGATTTGTTTATAAATTTTGATGTGGTTATGATATTGAGTTGGGGTTTGCTTTAAATTAAACTTGAGAGATAAGGCTAGAATTCCTATGAAGGAAGTTCTGACCAATTATGGCTGGAAGAGCTTTGAATTTAGCTCGGAAGTTTGAAATGTACATGCTGGATGAACAGTATCCGAGCTTTGGTTCCATCTTGATGACCTGAATCTTTGAGAATTTTTCTAGGATAAAGGAGACCGATTTTGAGAAATTGGTATTACTGAAAGTTGTAGAGGATTGTTATAGCTTTCTAATGAGATATTTTATGCGAATTTTGGATGTGAGGATTGTAAGATATACATTTGGAAAGTTTTGTTGTAGTTGAGATTACATGCTAATTTCATAAGCTTTGACAGGACAATCACCTTCATGAGAGAATTCGACCTATTTTGAATTGGAATTTGTTGCGAAGCCCTTCCTGAGAATTGTAGTTTATTATCCCTATATGGTATGGAAATTTTCGCCAAGGGGATTAGGAGTTATGAATTTTGAAAGATTGGGTTTCTGTTGAGAATAAATTGAGTGGGCTGAATCTTTGTTTGCGAATTTGATTTTGTTAGAGATGGAATTAGCTTCTAAGTTATTACTGAAAGATGTAGCATTTGTTTTTCTCTTCTTATTGATATAAAATTGGGAATTTTTGGTTAAGGGGATGAGAAGTTATGAATTTTTTTGTTAATGTTGCATTGTGGTAGTAAATATGTGACTAGGCTGAGTCTTTGAGTGAATTTTTGACATCCTTAGAGGTGTTATTAAATTTCAAATTCTTCATGAAACTTGTAGGGTTTTCCTATATCTTTCCAATGAGATGGATTTTGTATTATTTGGACATTTGTGTGAAAAGATCGACCTTGTAAAAGAAGAGTTGGTTTTTGAAAAAAAAAAAAAAGAGGCTAACATCGCCGCCTATGCGGCGAAGCGACTTCGCTTCATTATCTTGAAGCGACTGGCGAAGGGGGAGCCGGCTCGCCATCCGACCTCTGTCCAATCTTTTGTGCATAACTTTTCCATCCGACCTCCAAACGACTTGATTTTCGAAGCTATGGTTTCCTAAGAGATTTTTCTACCTTTCCACACCAGACTTAGGATTTTTTAGATGAAACAAAAAGGAGATGGTCGATCGGTTGGAATAGTTTGAACATGCTTTAGTAATTTGTGGATATCTTGAGCTAGAGAGCTCGGATCGAGCTGATTCTTTTTCCTAAGGAAACTAGAGACATAGCTCTACAATTGTTATGAAGAGGTCAGTTTTCAATTTAGCCATTAAGATGTTCACTTTTCCTGAGTGAAGTTTCATAGTGTGTTGACCTGGACATGTTTTGGGAATAACTTTTCCATCTGACGTCCGATTGACTCGATTCTCGAGGCATCGGATTCGTGAAATATTTAATTTCATTTATTTGTGAAATTGGAAATTTTTAGAGCGAAAATTGACAGGATTGGGTTAGGTCGAAGTAAGGGGATCGGGTAATGATTTTTCTGATCCATATTTTCTTAATAATTGGACCTATGGAAGTCCAAATTGAGTGATTTTAGTGTCAATAAGTTTCTAATGATTAAAGGAAATTGTTGTGATGGGAAATTATAAAATAGTGCCGGGAATGTCACGAGCATGCATTGTACACATTTGATTGCTACATGTGTATTATTAAATGTTCTGATTGCCAATTTGGTAATGTTGGATATTTGGACTGTTTTAGAGACGCATTTGGAACGTCAATTCACAGACCTTGTCGAGACTTCCAAGCTTTAGCTTCGGAAGCAAAGGTGAGTAACCTAGATGGTTCCTCAATTATTATTTGGTTATATTTTGCACTTATACAACTGTGGAGAATAATGGAGGGACTCTTGCGTTTGTTTGTACCAATATTCCGGACCGAAGGTGTCCGATGTATGTGGGAGATTATGACATAGGAGTGTTTTACTGGTGATTGTAATTGGAATGTGATTGTTTGTAAACCAATTGTATGAATGTGTTAATTGAGATTATAAATCGTGATTGTGACTATACTGTGAATTGTTGTGAAACAATTGTTTGTATGTGATAATTTGGATCCGATTGTGATGTAATATGGTTTAATTGTGACACGTGCATTCCATGCATGAATGCATGATCAGTTAATGAGAGTTGTGACCGGAGCAGCCACCGAGAGCTACAAGCTCAACGTTTATATTGGGCCTCGAGGCCCACAGTGATCCAGAGCCTTTGGCTCAACGATTATCTTGCCTATATTGGGACGATTCGAGCCTTTGGCTCAACGATTAATGCGCCCATATTGGGACAGTTCAGAGCCTTTGGCTCACCGATTAATGCGCCCATATTGGGACAATTTAGGCGCTTGGTCACAACACCGTAATAAATTGGAAAGGATCACATGTGCGTTACATATGCATTGGGTTGCATTTCTTTGAATGAATGAAAGACTAACCGCTTTGTGGTTCTGTGTATTTCTGAGTGTAAATTGGGCAACAACCGTCTTGTGTTTGAATGTTTTATAAATTCAATTGGGTATAGATATTTAAGCAAATGGAATGTGGCACATTGATTATGTTCAAGTTCAATTGGGCAATGTACTTAATTATGCCATAATGTGAAAATATGTAATATGTGAATTATTGTATTGCATGAATTGAGTGAACCATTGATGATGGTTCCTCACTGAGTTCGCAAAACTCACCCAAAATTTGCAATTATTTTTCAGGACTCGGAAGAATACCCCGTTAGGCAACGGGAGTATGACATCTGCTGGTTAATACAGTAGGGAAGTGGTCGGGATCATTTCGTGTCTGCATTAGTGTATTTTTATTTTTCTGAATTTTTGTATTACTGATTTGGACAATTTGTAAAGGCAACATATTGGAATAAATTGTATTTATGAAAAGGAGTTCGAGGCCATTGATTTGCTTATGCAAATTATTTTCCGCATAAATTATCATGTGTGTGTGTGTGTTATAAAAAAAATTATACTGAGTTTGATTGAGTGATGTAGCCCGCCGCCCTCGCAGGGCACGGACTCAAATATCACTGTCGATGTCGGCTTCGGGTCATGCGGGAGTGGAGTGTTACATTTAGTATAGAGTTCAAGTCACTTGCTATTAGCTAAGGTATATTTTTTGTTGATGACTGGTTTTGTTTTAAATTCTATTTCATTTTGATTTTATTTTATGTTAGCATAAGGCTTTGGCATTATTTTCGTTCTTTGTTATTTCGTATTTCTCCTTTATTGTTATTTTATTTTATTTTATCTTTTTATCCCTTTTCAATTATATCATGCAAGAATGTTTATATCTAGTATTGGATGGACGGTCCCAACTTCATCAAAATTAAAATCTAAAAGTCTTATTACTCAAGGAAGTACCAAAATTCCTCCACTTTCTTAATTTTTACATTAAGATGCTTATATTGTGTACATTGGGGATAATGTACAATTTTAAGTATGGGGAAGGGGTTAATAATTTTCTTAAGCTTATTATAATATTTTATTTATTTTATTACTGATATCTTGAATTGGTTGAAATTTGTCCATAAATACTTTATTTCATTATTGATTTAAATTACTATACAAAAGGATGATAGTAGAATAAACTTACTTTTATAAGTCATATTTTAGTTGTCATTGAGATAATTAATTTGAATAAAATTGCATATTATTTACACATAAAAAACCAAAAAAAAATTCGTGAGTTTTGAGCCTAAGATCAAATACATTAATTTTAAGCTCTTTTATTCTTTCATGTGTGTTATCATGCAAAATTGAATAATTTTAGAACTTGCTTTTGTTATGCATATTAAGACCATATTTGGTTAAATTAGAAACATTAAAGTGATAAAGGCACTTAGATTCAATATTTAATTTAGCCTTTTTTTTAATTTCCCTACTTTATTTTATTCCTTAGGAGTAACCAATTTTGAGCCTTAGTTTTTTTCATTGATTATAACACAAACCATAACCTTTACCCTATTCTTCTTGAAGCTTTTTTTTTATTAAATTGTCCCCTAAAGGTTATTTACGTTACTTGATTATTTGAAACTTGAATTTTCGGAAGTTTTAATATTCCTTTAGTTTGGTACATGATGAATGCTAACATATTTTTAAAAAGGTATGTTGTGAGCATATAATTCAAAAATGTATAGTACCAATGGATTTATAATGCAAGGACCTATATCTAGTGAAGTAATAAGTTTCTTGTAATGTTTTTTTTTTTGTAAATTTCCTTCAAATTTATCACACTGCTATTATCATAATCATACCTTACCTAAGCCCCATTAAATCCTTATAAAGACCATTTGATTTTTATTTCTAGCTTGCTTATAAATGGTGAAGATACAATAATATTGCAAGCTTATGATTAAGAGTTTTGTTATTCATTTATTTGAGAGTTTGATACTTTTAAACCAAAATACTTAAATGCATTGAGTCAAACCTTGGTGAGGATGTAAAGATTTATGCTTTTGATTACAAAAAGATTGTCAATGTGATTATTATTGATATTGACTTATGAAGTTAGTATTAGGATAACTTGATGCGCTTGTAAATTAATTGATTAATATGATATGATAACTTAGAGTATGGATGGATAGGTTGAGATTAATAAATGGTGGATATTTATACAGTTGATAATTTAGATTATGATTTTCTTGAGAACAAGAAAAGGCTTAAGTGTGGGTTCTTTTATAGATGCTTATTTGACTATAATTTTATATCCATACTTAACATTTTTTGCTTGATATTTTATATTTTGTTGTATATTTGCTATTTAATTCCCACTAAGTGCATTTTAGATCATAATTATCTTTATAGGCTAAAAGGAGCATAATTCGAATGAAATTGTAGCATAAAACAAATATTTAAAGCAACTAAGGACCTACACGATTATGTACAGTGACTATGTAAGTCTTTGTAAACCTATGAAGATTGAAGAATTTTAGTACTAGTCATATAGAGTTACACACCTTTATATCTTAAGATGCACAATTGTGTATGCTACCTATGTAAGTCTTTATACTCATGTGAAATTATGAATTTAGGTGTTTTTAATTATATATGATATTCTACGCGCCCATATAAGTGATCGTGTATGTCCTAGAAACTATAATTTTTACTATAAAAGGACGTAAATAGAGGAAAGACAAAAGGAGTTGCTTTATTACATAATTTTAATTCGTGACACACTTAGAAAGGTAATAGATCTAATCAGGGGATGAGGAAAACATAAAGAATACATCAAGAGATCCATTAGATAGTATCATCAAATCCATACTTGCAAGATGTTTCAATAAAAGAGAAAGGGAGATTTAGAATTATGATTTCTTTGTTTTCTATTAGTTTTTCTGCATGTTTGATATTGATTTTTTTTCTATGAGTATCTAACCGCGTTTAGTGTCTAGGTGTGATGAACCCTAAGAGGAAATAACAATATGTTTTGATCTTTTATTTAATATAATTATATTGATTGACTTATTGTGATCCAACTATGCATTTTATTCTTATTCTAATACATCTAGAATATTAGTGCATGATTTGATTTTATATGATTATGATTGAGAAATCCTCTTCTGTGAATAGATATACCATAATTGGAAGGAGTTGCATGTAAACCTAGAGATAAGCCAACATAAATCTTCTATATTAGGTCAAATCTAATAGCGAATTCATAAATTAATAATACAATCTTAGGGTTTTAACTAGAAAGAGTTCTATTAATCAATTGATGGATTAGTTTTAATAGTCTTAAGAAAGATATTGACATAAGATAGAAATTTTCACAATCTTATAATAAATAGTATAATTGTATGAAAAGGATTAATATTTCATGATTTTCAAGGGATTCATCACTTAGACATTATTATTTAATATTGATTTTTCGAAGAACTTACCTCTGTTTTGTGTTCATAATTATTTTATTCCTAGTTTATTTATTTAATTTAATTTTTATTAAAATTCAAAATCTAATCCTCATGTTAGATAATAGAAAAAGGGTAATTACTAGTATTGAAAGGACCCATCCTGGAGTTCTCCTTCCAAAACCCGAGTGGAGCCCTCTTAGCAACCTCACAGTAGCTCTCCAATCTATATTTGACTAGAGTTCCAGCAAAGTCAAGCCATTTAACTATTTAAAGCATAATTTAATAATTAAAGTGCAGAAAATAATGAAAATTTTTAATCATTTTATTAGAAAATTCAGGAACATAAACAACTACATTTTGATATTCTCAAAATTTTCAAAAACCTGCATAACACAATTTACAAAATTCCTAATATTTCATATTTATCTCAACTTCTGAAATAGGACCTCAAGTCCATATCATAAGCAATCACAAATCTATAATTCTAACATTTGAAAAAAAAATTAAGGACTGAAACCCTCTTAGTTCATTAAGTAAAAGATATTTGCAATCCCACAAACATTTACAAGATCGCACTTTTAAACTCTTTCCAAAATAATTTAAAACATATCACATGCATTGCAAATATAACACAAGCACAACAGTATCTAATAATACAACTAATTTTGAGGCGGAGTCGCAATTACTATAACACCTATACGTATACTTGGAGTGACTTGTTTAAAAACATAAAAAAATAAGGGTGAGCTAAACGAGCTCAATGAATATAATTAGTTTTAAAAGTTAAACTTTCCATAACAATATAACTACAATATTCCATACAATCATAAATCTCATAATAAAATATTTTTATAATAATTTATTCATGCATTATTAAATTTAATAATAATATAATATTTCAGTAAAACAGGATTATTTGTTTCTCTTTTCTTTTAACGTTTTCATTGCCATTTTTGTAAAAAAGGAAACTAGTTACAAAAAAACAAGTCAATACAACATGTTTTGTTAGACCCCGAATTTTTTTTTTATGATCTTATTCAGTATGAATTGTGATTTTTGCCTTAGTTTGATTAAATTGAGAGAATTATGGATAATTAAGGTCTAAATATGGTTTAAATGAGCATTTGAGGATTTAAATTGTGTAAAGGTTTTTTGAGAGGTTAACTTAAGTTGTTTTGGGCTTGGGCTTATTAGGGAGGGTCCATTCCCTTAGGGTTTAAAGAAGAGAATGAGAATAGAAAAAGAGAAGAAAGGAAAATAGAAGAAGAAGAGGAGAAGCACGCCGGCGGGGAGAGGAAGAGAGGAAGAAGAGAGGATTTTGATTTACGAGGTTTTCCGACGATTCAAGCATTTTCCGTAAGTTTAGTGCCTTCCTAACTTGGTTTGATTAGATTTAAACTTAAGGAATGTTGAATCCGTGAGAATCGAAGGTTTTAGGGTTTTTGGGTGAAAATGTAGAGATTTCCTTATGTTGATGTGTTTGTGTTAGATTTGAAGCTTAGAATGGGTTAGAAATGTTGTAGAGGATTGGATCTATAGTTTGGTTGTGTTGCATTTGAGTTTAGAAGAGGATTTAAGATGAGATATGCAGAAATTGGAGTTCGGGGTCGGTTCTTCGACGCAGACGTCGCGACGTGCGTATGAATAGCCATGACGTGTGAGGAAGGAAGCCACGTCGCGACGTGTAAATAATTTTACGATTATTCGTCGCGACGTGTGGAACGCAGGAGTCGTCGCGACGTGTGATATTTATTCGCCGCGACGAGAGAATCGGCCTTCGTCGCGACGTGCGAACCTGTGTTCGCCGCGACGTGCGAGTAGGGTGCACGCCATGGCCAAGACACTTGTGGTCGCCATGACGAGCGCGGCCATGGCGAGCCCCGCTTTTTCGAAAATGAGATTTTTGGTATTTTGGGCATATCTTTTGGTGTAGATGTCCAATTGAGGTGATTTTTGAGCCGTTGTGAACTAGAGATCAGGGGCTACAAGTTGTTCGAAGAAGGGAAATTCAGAAATTGTTTTGAAGGGTTCGAAATTTTAGGAGGAGGTCGAATGGAGATTTTTAATGCTTTATTTTGACTCTTCAAACTTTGATTATTTTATGTGGATATTGATTGGATGGAAACTTGGTTGTTTTAGGAAACCAAGGTGACCCGATTTCATCGCAAGAGGAAGGACATTCGTGAATTGAATTCTCAAGCGATCTTAGGTGGGTAATATATTTATAGTTATTGTGTGATTAGGCAATTTCTTGCCTATGTATGAATATATGTTATATGTTATGCATGATTAAATGTGATGAATTGAATGACTTTGATTATCACATATTTGGAAAGAAGCATGAAAATTGATAGCATTACATAGATTTTGAGCATGTTATGCCTAGACTTCGGTCATGGCATTTTGACTAAATGCAAGATATGAAAGAATATCATATGATGAAATGATTATGAGCATGATTATGTGCTTTTGTTTGGGCGAGAGTGGAACCATTTCGTTAAATCACGTGCACGTGAGACAAGAGCCTTCTCCCACTGCCCGCTTGTGGTATATGAGCTCGAATGGACTCATTTCGTTCAGGGTTAAACTTCGGTTTCTCCCTTTTGTTTCCATGGAACCCTCGAGCCATTGTGATGTACATTGCATATGTGAATTGATCATTGTGAAGCATACTTTGTGACATAATTATGGATTGAATTAATTGTATTGATTGCATAAATTGTTTGAGTAGTATATGAATATTTGAATTAAAGTATGTATATATATAATATATATACATTCATATCTTTGGGATTTGTGCTAGTTGCCAATGGCTATAATTATATTAGCCATCGAAATGTGTAGCTCAACCCATTATCTTTCCCTCCTCAAAGTGCGGATCGTGACGATCGTTGACTTTGCGGCATCGAAAACTTCAGACAAATTAGGAGCTTTGTATTAAGTTAGTATTTTGTTGGCCCTCCGAGCATGTTAACATTGAGCATACTCATGTATTTTTGGATTTAGATTTCATTTTGTATTTTGTTATAATTGAGGATACTTGTTGACTTTTCTTAATTTGCGATAGTATGAAATCCCTATGGTTATAGGGTCTTTAATGTATGGTTGTGTATGTTCTGGCAATGTATGTATGTATTAATTGATCGTTTGTGCCTAAATGTTGGGATCGGGTCTGCGGTTTGGGGCGCTCGGCGGGGGCGCGATCCGAGGGGCCGCCTCGGGATTCGAATGTATCGGGATCCGGGCCCAACATGTTTGGTATCAGAGCTTCTAGGTGTAGGTTTCCTTGGCTTAGAATGCATAATAGGATTGTGTGATATATGATTACTTGTTGCATTGTTGCGTGACATGCATATCATGCATACATGTAGATTGTCATATAGCTAATTCTTAGTGTTTCCATTTGAAGGAGTACGATGCCACCTCGTAGAAGGACACGAGGAGCTATGCAAGGGTCTGCTGCACCTGACTCTCCGACTAGGGAGGAGAGGACCGATGAGTCTGTAGCCCCAATGCATGTTGAGGCTTCTATCGGGCTAGAGAGTGAGCCCATGCGTTCGCCGATTCTGCCAGGGCAAGTGCCCCAGTTTGATCCGAGGATGTTTCAGGCGTTCACTCAGGCATTTGTTCAGGCTATGGGCCAGATGCCACATACCTTACCGCTCCACCCCGATAAGAGGGGAAAACAATTCGACAAGTCGAGAAAATATGGGCGATGGACTTCTTTGGGACAGCTGATCCTGAGGAAGCTGAGACATGGTTGCGGAGGACAGAACGGTTGATGGATCAGATGGATTGTGAGGAGGACGAGAGAGTTGTATATGCTGCCAGCTTGTTGCAGGGAGATGCTCTGCACTGGTGGGAGACCGTGCCGGGCAGTCAGATAAGGCTAGTAGGGTTAGCATGGCAGGATTTTGTGGCTGCATTCAAGAAGAAATATCTGTCAGAGGTTTATGTCCAGCAAAAGCAGAGGGAGTTTTTGAGTCTCACTCAGAGGGATATGACAGTTGCTGAGTATGAGCGCCGGTTCACGCAGCTGTCCTGGTATGCTTCAGATTTGATGTTGAGCGAGGCTGCTAGATGTCGTCGATTTGAGTCGGGACTACATTTGGCCATCAGAGAGAAGGTGATTGTGCAGAATTTCAGTGACTTTCAGCAGTTAGTTGAGGCAGCTCTTCGGGTGGAGAACATAGAGAATATCAAGAGTGCTGTGAATAAGAAGAGGAAGGGCAGAGAGCAGTTCCGGAGAGGAGGTAGCACTAGTACTCCTATGCCAGACAGGAGTGCTAGGAGCTTCCACTCGACCGAGGAGAGGAGCGATGGTGCCGGTCGGCCGAGGCGATGAGGACTTCACTGCTTCTCACCAAGCTTCTACGGTGGGCGGCGAGAGAGGGAGATGGGGACAGTCATCGGTTCCTAAATGTGAGCACCGTGGTCGATTTCATGGTGGAGAGTGTTACCGATTGACGGGTGCATGCTCAATTGTGGGAGAAAGGACACAGACTAGAGAGTGTCCTCACCGTCCCAGAGAGAGGGATCTCAGATGAGACTCCTAGGAGGACAGAGACCGAGGTCGAGGACTTGACAGAGGTGGGCGCCTGATCTTCGCCAAGAGGGTGAGTCTTCGGGAAGACCGAGAGGGTGCACCGGCCGAGTGTTTGCTATGACGCGGGAGGATGCAGAGGCCGCGCCAGATGTTGTGACTGGTATGGCTCACTTATTTGCTGATGATGTGCTTGTGTTGATTGATCCAGGTTCTACTCACTCGTTTGTGTCGTCGAGTAGACTTGTGTGTGATATGGTTGCGAGTCCATTGGATACTCCGTTGATGGTGAGTACTCCGATTGGTCAGCACATTGTGATTAGTCAGGTGTTTAGAGGATGTGAGCTTAGTATTGGTGGAGCACTTCTAGTGGTAGATCTGATGCCGCTGAAGATGCGCGGATTGGATGTGATATTGGGTATGGATACTTTGGAGAGGTACAATGCCCGATTGGATTGTAAACAGAAGACAGTGGAATTTGAATTGGATGATGGCAGAAGAGTAGTGTTTACTGGGGATAGGAAAGCGAGTCCGCCTAGGATTGTTTCAGCATTGACAGCAGAGAGGATGATGAGTAAGGGTTGTGAGGCGTTTCTGGCTTATGTGATAGACTCAGAGTCGATAGAGGAAGTCGGAGGATATTCCAGTAGTCAGGGATTTCTCAGATGTCTTTCCCGAGGAATTGCCAGGACTACCGCCAGCTCGGGAGATTGAGTTTTCCATTGAGCTTTTGTCAGGTACAAGATCGATTTCAATTCCGCCTTATCGGATGGCTCCGGCGGAATTGAAAGAGCTTAAGGAGCAGTTAGAGGAGTTATTGGAGAAGGGGTATATCAGACCGAGCTCTTCGCCTTGGGGAGCTCCGGTTCTTTTTGTGAAGAAGAAGGATGGATCTTTGAGGATGTGTGTGGACTACAGGAAGTTGAATCAGATTACGGTGAAAAATCGGTATCTGCTTCCTCGCATTGATGACTTGTTTGATCAATTGCAAGGAGCGAGAGTCTTCTCTAAGATAGACTTGAGATCGGTTTATCATCAGTTGAGGATTAAGGAGTCGGATGTGCCGAAGTCTGCTTTCAGGACTCGTTATGGGCACTTTGAGTTTTTGGTGATGCCTTTCGGATTGACAAATGCTCCGGCAGCTTTTATGGATTTGATGAATCGGGTGTTCAAGCCATTCTTAGACCAATTTATCATTGTCTTTATTGATGATATATTGGTGTATTCCAAGAGTGATCGGGAGCATGAGGAGCATTTGAGGATTTCTTTGGAGACTTTGAGGAGTAATGAGTTGTATGCCAAATTCGAGAAATGCGAATTTTGGCTGAGAGAAGTTTCCTTTCATGGGCATGTGATCTCTGAGCAGGGAGTGCATATGGATCCGAAGAAGATAGAGGCTATAGTGAATTGGGAGGCGCCGAAGAATGTAGCAGAGGTGAGGAGTTTTCTGAGTTTGGCAGGCTACTACAGACGGTTTGTGGAGGGATTTTTGATGATATCCGCTCCGATGACGAAGTTGTTGAGAAAGAATTAGAAGTTTGTCTGGAGTGAGGAGTGTCATAGGAGCTTCGAGGAGCTTAAGCGCAGATTGACGAGTGCTCCGATTCTGGTTTTGCCTTCTGGAGATGAGGGCTATTCGGTGTACAGTGATGCTTCGAGGAAGGGTCTTGGGTGTGTTTTGATGCAGGGAGATCGGGTAATTGCATATGCTTCGAGGCAGTTGAAGCCTTATGAGCTGAATTATCCGACGCACGATTTGGAGTTAGCAGCGGTGATATTTGCCTTGAAGATTTGGAGGCATTATTTGTATGGAGTTCAGACTCGGATCTTTACTGATCATAAGAGTCTGAAGTATTTGTTGAGTCAGAAGGAATTGAATTTGAGGCAGCGGAGGTGGTTGGAGCTACTAAAAGACTATGATTTGCTGATTGAATATCATCCGGGCAAGGCCAATGTTGTGGTGGATGCCTTGAGCAGGAAGTCGTCGATTGCTCATGTTCGATCGGTTTATCTTCCTTTATTGGAAGAGATAGCTAAGCTTAGGATAAGCTTGACGCAGGAAGAACCAGATTGTCTTCTGGCTAATTTTCGAGTTAGACCGATGCTGAAGGAAAAGGTTAGGGATTTGCGAGCTCGGGATGCGGACTTGAGCAAGCTTCGGATGAGATTGAATGGCAAGATTTCGATATAGAGGTGAGGACGATGGGTGATGACAGTTGGGAGTAGGTTGTGTATTCGGATGTGCGGAGATCAAGGATGAGATTATGGATGAGGCACACAATGCGCCTTATGCCATGCATCCAGGTAGCACCAGGATGTATCGGGATTTGGGAGAGCACTTTTGGTGGAAAGGTATGAAGAGGGATATAGCAGAGTTCGTTAGTAAGTGTCTAGTGTGTCAGCAAGTCAAAGCTGAACACCAGGCACCTTCAGGCAAGTTGAGGCCGTTGCCTATTCCGGAGTGGAAGTGGCAACGAGTGACTATGGACTTTTTGATGGGATTGCCTAGGACCAGCAGGAGGCATGATGCCATTTGGGTGATTGTTGATCGGTTGACCAAGTCAGCCCACTTTTTGGTGATCCGACAGACCGATTCTTTGCATGTGTTGGCAAAGAAGTATGTCGATGAGATAGTGAGACTGCATGGGATTCCGGATTCCATTGTGTCGGATAGAGATCCTCGGTTTACTTCGAGGTTTTGGGGCAGTTTGCAGGAAGCTTTGGGGACCAAGTTGAATTTCAGTACGGCTTTTCACCCTCAGACGGATGGTCAATCGGAGAGGACTATTCGGACACTTGAGGGGATGCTTCGAGCTTGTGTGATGGATTTTCGAGGAGCATGGGATGAGCATTTGCCGTTGGTCGAATTTGCTTATAATAATTCGTACCATTCGAGCATTGAGATGGCTCAGATGAGGCTTTGTATGGCGGAGGTGTAGGACTCGATCTGTTGGGATGAAGAAGGAGAGAGGCAATTAGAGGGGCCAGATTTGATTCAGATGACAGTTGAAAAAGTCAATCTGATTAAACAGCGGCTTAAGGCGGCACAGGATAGGATGAAGAGTTATGTTGATGCTCACCGAAAGGAGATGGAGTATGAGGTCGGTGAGAAAGTGTTTCTTAAGACATCTCCTTGGAAAGGAGTATTGAGATTCGACAGGAAAGGTAAGTTGAGTCCGAGATATGTGGGTCCTTATGAGATCCTAGAGAGGATTGGACCACTCGCCTACAGGTTGGCGTTACCTCCGGAGTTATCACAGATTCACGATGTTTTTCATGTGTCGATGTTGAGGAGGTATAGATCGGATCCGTCACATGTTATTCAGGCTAGTGAGGTTCAGTTGCGAGATGATTTGAGCTATGAGGAGCTTCCAGTGCAGATTTTAGATACCAAAGATAAGGTTCTCAGGAACAAGACGGTTCAGTTGGTCAAAGTCCTTTGGAAGAATCATTCAGTAGAGGAAGCTACTTGGGAGCCATTGGAGGCTATGCGGGAGAAGTATCCGCACCTCTTCGATAATTCAGGTAAATTTCGAGGACGAAATTTCTTTTAAGAGGGGGAGAAATGTTAGACCCCGAATTTTTTTATGATCTTATTCAGTATGAATTGTGATTTTTGCCTTAGTTTGATTAAATTGAGAGAATTATGGATAATTAAGGTCTAAATATGGTTTAAATGAGCATTTGAGGATTTAAATTGTGTAAAGGCTTTTTGAGAGGTTAACTTAAGTTGTTTTGGGCTTGGGCTTATTAGGGAGGGTCCATTCCCTTAGGGTTTAAAGAAGAGAATGAGAATAGAAAAGAGAAGAAAGGAAAATAGAAGAAGAAGAGGAGAAGCACGCCGGCGGGGAGAGGAAGAGAGGAAGAAGAGAGGATTTTGATTTCTGAGGTTTTCGACGATTCGAAGCATTTTCCGGTAAGTTTAGTGCCTTCCTAACTTGGTTTGATTAGATTTAAACTTAAGGAATGTTGAATCCGTGAGAATCGAAGGTTTTAGGGTTTTTGGGTGAAAATGTAGAGATTTCCTTATGTTGATGTGTTTGTGTTAGATTTGAAGCTTAGAATGGGTTAGAAATGTTGTAGAGGACTGGATCTATAGTTTGGTTGTGTTGCATTTGAGTTTAGAAGAGGATTTAAGATGAGATATGCAGAAATTGGAGTTCGGGGGTCGGTTCTTCGACGCAGACGTCGCGACGTGCGTATGAATAGCGCCGCGACGTGTGAGGAAGGAAGCCACGTCGCGACGTGTAAATAATTTTACGATTATTCGTCGCGACGTGTGGAACGCAGGAGTCGTCGCGACGTGTGATATTTATTCGCCGCGACGAGAGAATCGGCCTTCGTCGCGACGTGCGAACCTGTGTTCGCCGCGACGTCGTAGTAGGGTACGCCTTGGCGCTACACTTGTGGTCGCCATGACGAGCGGCTCAATGGCGAGCCCCTGTTTTTTCGAAAATGAGATTTTTGGTATTTTGGGCATATCTTTTGGTGTAGATGTCCAATTGAGGTGATTTTTGAGCCGTTGTGAACTAGAGATCAGGGGCTACAAGTTGTTCGAAGAAGGGAACTTCAGAAATTGTTTGAAGGGTTCGAATTTTAGGAGGAGGTCAAATGGAGATTTTAATGCTTTATTTTGACTCTTCAAGCTTTGATTATTTTATGTGGATATTGATTGGATGGAAACTTGGTTGTTTTAGAAACCAAGGTGACCCGATTTCATCACAAGAGGAAGGACATTCGTGAATTGAATTCTCAGCGATCTTAGGTGGGTAATATATTTATAGTTATTGTGTGATTAGGCAATTTCTTGCCTATGTATGAATATATGTTATATGTTATGCATGATTAAATGTGATGAATTGAATGACTTTGATTATCACATATTTGGAAAGAAGCATGAAAATTGATAGCATTACATAGATTTTGAGCATGTTATGCCTAGACTTGGTCATGGCATTTTGACTAAATGCAAGATATGAAAGAATATCATATGATGAAATGATTATGAGCATGATTATGTGCTTTTGTTTGGGCGAGAGTGGAACCATTTCGTTAAATCACGTGCACGTAGACAAGAGCCTTCTCCCACTGCCGCTTGTGGCATATGAGCTCGAATGGACTCATTTCGTTCGAGGTTAAACTTGGTTTCTCCCTTTGTTTCCATGGAACCCTCGAGCTATTGTGATGTACATTGCATATGTGAATTGATCATTGTGAAGCATACTTTGTGACATAATTATGGATTGAATTAATTGTATTGATTGCATAAACTGTTTGAGTAGTATATGAATATTTGAATTAAAGTATGTATATATATAATATATATACATTCATATCTTGGGATTTGTGCTAGTTGCCAATGGCTATAATTATATTAGCCATCGGTATGTAGCTCAACCCATTATCTTTCCTCCTCGTGAGAAGCGATCAGACGATCGTTGACTTTGCACGGCATCGGAAACTTCAGACAAATTAGGAGCTTTATATTAAGTTAGTATTTTGTTGGCCCTTCGAGCATGTTAACATTGAGCATACTCATGTATTTTTGGATTTAGATTTCATTTTGTATTTTGTTATAATTGAGGATACTTGTTGACTTTTCTTAATTTGCGATAGTATGAAATCCCTATGGTTATAGGGTCTTTAATGTATGGTTGTGTATGTTCTGGCAATGTATGTATGTATTAATTGATCGTTTGTGCCTAAATGTTGGGATCGGGTCCGCGGTTTGGGGCGCTCGGCTGGGGCGCGATCCGAGGGGCATCCTCGAGATTCGGATGTATCGGGATCCGGGCCCAACATATTTGTTTAAATCTCTTGTAATTTTTTGTTTCTTAAAATTAAAAAACTGCAACACCTTTAGAAAAACAAGAAAATAACGTTTTTCTATATTTTGGGAAGATGCTTTTTTCGAATAGAAAAACAACAGATCATCTTTAGCAAACCCATAGCTATTGATGTCGTTTGACACCCATAATGGGTCAAATAGTCATCTGCCAAGAGTAACTACCAATGGTAGTTATTCACAGATGAACTATAAATAGACAAAGGCAACGGTTTGAAGAAATATATATGTGTGTTTGGTCTATTCTACGCTGTTGCTTGGAAAAACTTCTGAGAGCAGAGACGGAGCTAGCTGGGACCCAGTGGTGCACTGGGTCTTCCAAAATTTATAAAAATTAAATATTTTAATTTTAATTAATTAATATATATATATATATATATACAAAGATAGAATTATTTAGAGTTTAGTGGTATACTGGACCTCTCAAAATTTAAAAACTTAAATATTTGAACCCTCCTATTTTAAATTAATGGCTCCGTCTAAGAGGATAACGCTGCTTCTTTAACCGGTAGAATCATAACAAGAATCCAAATATGTGATTTCTGGTTTTTTATCCATGCATATACAATTGATCATATAGTTTATGATATGTTCATAGAATTTCTAACAGCTATTAAGATCGAAAACAACTGTCATAACCATTCAACATGTTCTCTAACTTCTTGTCTTCGTCTCGGCCATTTTGAATGGATTTGGATGAATATAATGCTTATCGTTCTTACCCATTCGACACTAAAGTATTTTTCTGTTACATTGCTGCGTCGTTTTTGTTGTTTATTCTTTCATCTCCTTTGGCTGTGTTTCACTCTGGAATCTACTGCTTGGCGTGCTGTTATTACGTCTGCGTTTTTCTCTCTGCCTCTACGGGTGCATTTTTTGGGCTACTGCTGGTTCTCCTCTGCGTTGACGTTTTTTTCACTGTTCACTGGCATTTTGGGCTCTTCCTTCTTGACTGCCTGCGTTGTCATTTCTGCTTCTAGGTTTGGACTGCTGGTGGGTTGTGTCTCCATTAATGTGCGTTTTATTCCTTTTCCAAACTGCTGTCCCCTTTCCGCACCGTCATTTTCCTTTAAATTGCGTTTTGCTTCCATCTGCTGTGTTGATAGCTTGCCTACTGGGTATATCAATGCCAAGTTACCAGTTTCCAGACTTCTCAATGTTTTCATTCTTCAATCCAACAAATGCAATTAATCAAGAAGGGAACATGTGTTTGATATACTAAGAGAGAGTGATCCGAGTAATCAATTATACATAATTATATAGCAAATTTTTATTATATAAATATGCATATATTTTATTTCTAATTAATTTAAAAACACAATATATTATATTACAAAATAATTAACATAGCAATATAATTATAAAAATATAAAAGGATCATAAAATCAAAATATTTTTAGTTTTAGTTTTTATTAAAAATCTTACGGAACAAGTTTTTGTTTTCAGTTTTATGTTATAAATCTCAATCGACATGATTTTTAATAAAAAATCAAAACATAAAATAAAACTAAAACTACAACAAAAAATAGAATTAGAATCAAATGACTCTTCAATTTTATGAAATATTATTCCAAAATACTTTTTGACATTAAACTCATAATATACAAGCTTCCATTTTCCTTTTTTCTTTTTCGTTTTTCTTTAAACAATATACTATGGTGATAACAAGTTTTTTGAAAACTTTAATATTGAAAAATAAGTCAACTACTAGAATTAGCACCATACAGTTCCCTCAAATCACTTTCAAAATAAATATTGACAGCATTATTATTGTCATGAACTCTCTTACTCAATGTAGTCTACCACTAGTTTCTTTACCATACGATACATCATGTCTAAAGTCACAGAGCTGGTTTTGCATCGCTTATCTGTAATTGATTAACCACTATTTACAGAATTAGTTCTGAATTGCTTATCTATAACAGGTTAATTGTTATAGACCGGTAGTTACGAAGCTGGTTCTGCATCACTTGCTCGTAACAAGTCACGAAGCTAGTTCTACATCGCTTACCTATGACTGGTTAACCACTATTTATGGAGTTGATTCTACATCACCTACCCGTAATAGGTTAACCACTATAAATGTACCAGTATAATATCATGTATAAAGCCTAGCGTAGGAAAAAACAATTCTTATATTTACACCTCATCTTATTTTCGAGATTAAGTACGGGAGGATTCATAATTGAATTATTTCAATGTAACTCCCAATCATATAAAATTTAACTTTCAAATTAAACTCATATATCCCCAAAGCATACACCTATAGTAGCAATATTCACTTGTAAAATATCATTTGCATAAAACTCAACATAAATATTCGTTTCATGATCAAATAAAATCATTTGCATAAAGTCAATTTAAAGTACACTCATATGTTATCAATTCTTTTGCAAAGAATTTAATTATATAAAACAATTAAAATACACTTACTATTTTACAAACTTATCGCCAAATGCACTCTTGCATTTTGTGCCTCCTCTTTACCTACACAAAGCACATTTCACTTAAGTATTTATTTCCAAATTATGAAATAAGGGATTAAAATTATAGTTCTATTTAACCAATTTCAATATTAGTATTTAATGGGGTAACACGTATGCTAATCGTATTTTGCTTACTTTTGTAAGCTAACTTATTGGTCATTGTTTTCAAATATAACTTCAAAAGTCACTTAAATATCATATTTTTACCCATGCTAACTTACTGATTTCTTCAAAACACAATCTCACCCAATTTAATTCAACATATCACAATCATGCATGATGAGTCACAGTTATAACCTATGTCAACAATTCATACCCCCACTTGTTCTTTAATTTTCACATATCAAACGTTTAAACTAGGTTTTGAAGTCTATTAAACATTTGTCCCCCTATGTTTCTAGTTTTCATAACATGAAAAATCATGTTATTTAAACTTCTAAATCATGAAACATGTACCAAATATCACAAGCTGCTTCAACATGCGGACAATATCAAGTTACCGTAATCAATCTCAATTTTAAATATCATTTATCCATAATTAGGTCTAGGTCTCCCCTAGATATCTTTAGTACTATGTCTTCAGTTTCAGCTCCAATTGGAATCACCCAATTTGGAGATATGTAGACCGATTTATGGTTAAAACAGGGACTGGTTCAAACAAACCTAAGACAGAATTCAATACATGTTACTCTCTTGTCATATTCAACCAATTCCATACAAAGAAACACCAAAATAACACTAAGGCACCATTGATATTAATCACATCCATCCCATACTAAAAATTCACAAAAATTAGGAATTTAAGTTAAGAAAAATTACAACTTTTTCTTCCAATCTTTTGTTATTTTTTGAATACCTTTACTTGATCACGATCTCTTCAAATCTCCATCAAAACCCATCAATAATGGAAGCCCCCTTCTTACTTGTCTTCTTTTTATTTTTGTTTTTGGTCTCTCACATTTCCTCTCTCTCAAACAGTCATAGTTATGTTAAAGAATGAAGTTAAATGTCTCACTTTATGCTTTTTTTATTAATTAATTCCACATGTCACCTTTCTATTAGTCTCTTCTAATGACACATCCCTCCACCAACACTATGTAAAATGACCAAATTACCCTTTAATGAATACCAAAAGAACAAATTGTCGTTTAAGGCATACAAAAAGACCAAATTTCCCTTTAAAAAATTTGAATGGATTTAAAATCATCAATACACATTATTTTCCTAAAAGGGCATTTTAGTCCAATAATTTTGAATTACCTGAATTATATTCAAACAACCTTTGTTTTGACTCGTTCTAGTTCCTATAGACTCTAATCCTAATTATAGAGCTCTTCATCATATTTTGAAATTATTCAGTAACTTTTCGATTATTTGAACGAATTTTTGGATTGAATTCAAAAATTATTGAATGTCACCACAATTGTCCAGATTTTATTCAAAGTGTCATCGAAATCTCCAAAGTATTTTTTGGGGTTTTTCAAGCTCGTTCAGACTCATTTCGTAGCTTTTCATCGTTTTAAAAAAAATTCGAGAAATTTTCAGTCGACTCCAGACCTATCTCTAGTCTATACATGATCTCTGTTATAACCTCAATAATATATTAAAAGGCTTAAATTACTCTAACACACTATAAATAGAGCATACTCTAAAAAATTCATGTACAACACATTACACATTACAATAATTGAACTAGGATATTACAAGTACTTCCAGTCTTCACGAATTACCCTTTATTTACCTGTGCTAGCTACAACTACACTGTGCGCTTGCGGTAAATTTAAATATTGACATAATCACAATTAATTTACAATTCAGAATCCTAATTAAACTAAACTAACTTGATTACCTTTATTTTTATCAGATTACATCACACTAACTAATTGGATGACACCCCCATCGATATATAACTCTATCTGATAGGATTTAACTACATCACAACTAACACGATAAGAGACTACATTTAATTAGGAAAGATACATCCATATCCACGAATATCTCCATTAACTTTAGATGATCTTCCCGCATAGTCTTTATCTTTTAAAGATGATGTATATCTACTATGATCTTATCTGCCACATTATCCAAGATCTCTCTTTGATCTCTATTCATTGATGATGAGTCATTCAAGCCTAGAGCCTTCCATAAAATACTAGTTCAGTCTAATGCTTACCCATGTCAAGTTTATCAGTCATAGTTTGTCTATTTAAGCACACATTAAGTCCTTAAAGCTCTCATATGTCTTCCTCATGTATATAATCCAACTAAGCTTCAACCTAAGGTCTATCTCAAGTTATTTTTTGATCTCACAGCCAAATCTTGCATCTCATCCAAGATCTTTACCAATGTGCACTAATGCATGACTACTTATTAATAATGCTTGCTTTCCTTACCTACTTGCAAGTCTTTGCCTAATTTCATCATCTTAAGAGTCAAATATTAGCCAAAGCTTGCCAACACTCACATGATTATGCAATTTAGACTTAAAGGTCTAATAAACCACCCCCACTAGAAGAAATTGATGCCCTCGTTGAAATAATTCGCAAGCACTCCTTCAAATGTGGCTCCCTCAATGACTCCTTAGTCATTGACACATAACATACCATTTTCTCTCTTTTTTAGGCTTGTTTTTGCTTTTGTTTGGACTCTCCTTCCTAAAGCCCATTAAGCCTAACATAGTATAATTACTGAGGTAAACTTCTTAAGTCAAGTTATCCTATTCTTCTCTTTGATCCTTTGTAATTGTGGAATTCATTTTCTCCTTAGCTACCTTTCGTTTTGGGCATTTACAAACAAAGCGTGACCTTTCACAAGTGAAACAAATAATATCCTGTTTTGTTTGTTTTTGGACTTACATTGAGAAGATTCATATAACCTCTCCTTGCGCTTCTCCAATCCGTTCCGTGTTCCACCATTCTTCTTGCCCTTATTTCTATTTCGAATTGGTGGTGGCATTTGGAGATCCACCAAGGTATCCACATCTACTATTGCACTTCAAAAGTCTTTAACATTTTGCCTTCGAAGCTCGATTTGTGCCCAACCTTGCAAACTACTAATAAAGTTGAACAATTGTTCTTCCTTAGACGTGTTCTACGTGTACAACTTTAAATATGTGATTTTTCTCACATCATCCAGCATTAAGTTATCTTTTTTTAACTGCTTCAAAACTTTCCTCACTATTTATAAAATGTTGTTGGGGAGGAACTGGTTCGTTAACTCCTTCTTCATTTGCTTCCAAGTGTCAACGGGAGGTTAACCTACACTGATGTCCCTAAAGGTTCTTGTTCTCCACCATAGCTATGCATCCTCCACCATATATAGTCATAATCGACATCTTCTCCAAATCATACATCTTTGTCAATACAAAGTATTGCTCCATGTCCGACCAAAAATTTTCAAGATCATTGGCACTCCATTTATCATCGAAAACTTGGGCTTCTTACACCTTCAACAAAGTGTTTTTGGCATACCCAACACCCTATATTGCAGCGACATGCCTAAGGATTGTGATCTCTAATCTATAATTTTCTTATGCCTTCATTAAATATGTTATTTAATGTTGTAATTGTTGGATATATGCATCCAAAATCTCAAACCAAAATGAGTAGGAAGTGACCTGCCGCTCCCCCCTAAAGAAATTGACCTTATAAGTGTCTCCACTTTGTCAACACACTTTATTAAATTGCTACCTCCCACCATATCGATATTTTGGCTCTAATATCAATTGTTACAAATATTTTTCTGTACACCAAACTAATACCAAAGTTGTGCCTACTCTTTTGAATGGTAATCTCATGTAGGTATAGAGAAACTCAGCCTTCCTATATGATTGTTGACCGAAAAACTTTATTCTCAAACGCCTCACAACCCTCAATGTGTTTAAATCTCATACTCATTTAAGAATACTATGAAAGTATTAAATAATCAATAATAAACACAAAAAAGAGACAGTAAAAACTAACATTTATTAGTTCCCTAAAAGTATACAAAGAAATGCTCTCACTCTCTCAATATGTTCGTATCTCCTCTATCTCTCTTTCAGGGGAAGGCTCAAGTAAACTATTTATAGGCACTCTGTCTTCATAATTCATAATCTTAATTGAATTGAACTAACTAGATCACCTAAATTAGATTATATCTCACTAAGTAATTGGATGACACCCCTATCTAAAGATGACTTTATCTAATAAGATTTAGATGCATCATAACGAGCAAAATAAGAGATTGCATTGAATTAGGAAAGATACTTTCATATCTATGAAGATCTCCACTATATTTAAATGATCCTCCAACAAGGTCTTTATCTTTTAGAGATAATATATATCTACCATAATCTTATCTATCACATCATCCAATATCTTTCCTTGACCATTATCCATTAATGATGAATCAATCAAGCCTGAAGTTGTCTGATCCAATGCTTACCTATGTCAAGTTTATTAGTCATGATCCATCTATTTGAGCAGACATTAAGTCTTTAAAACTCTAACATGTCTTCCTCATGGATGCGGTCTAGTTAACCTTTAACCTAAGGTCTATCTCATCCTATCTTTTATTCTCATGCATGAATTTTGCATCTTATCGAAGATTTTTTCCAATATTCACCAATGCATGTCAACTCATCAAGAATGCTTGTTTTCCTTGCCTACTCATAAGTCTTTGCATTGTTTTCTCATCCTGAGTGTCAAATATTGGCCAAGGCTTGTCAACACTTGCACGATTCTATAATTTAATCTTAAGGTTCTAACAACGTACCATTATAAATATGTGTTTGTAGCAGTTTGTGAGGTATAAGGTGACACCGTTGATATTTCCTGTTATGAGATACATTAACATACTAGTTAGCCACGTGATAGGCAAGAGGGGAGATAGCATCAAAGTGGTGGGAACGACAAATATGTTCTATCTCAACAACATGGTAGATAAGACCACCATCCACCTTAGGTATGCCTTTCTTTAATTCTTTAAACATTAGGCCTATGACAACTAATTAGGTCCATTTATGTGGCTCCATATATGACGAGACTAGTATGAGGTGTGGGATTACTAGAGAAACTAGTAGAGATAACATTAGTGAGAAAGATGGTACCCATCACTTTTAAGACATTGAGAGCGATGGAGATAGTATAAAGGAGACTAAGTCAAAAGGGATAGGTCTACGTCCTAATAGGAGCTCAAGAGCATGTAGCTGTGTTTAGAGTCAAAGGGGACCACCCAGATACATAAGAGCAGTAATAGAGGCAAAACCATCCACAGTGATCAATAAGATAAACTGAGGATTGAGATGATTCCTCAGGCGGCACTACTATGACTAGAAGAACACAAACATTTCTTTATCGAGATTAGTTAAACATCATTCAGTTACAGAGAAATATGGAGTAAATCTTAGGAGTGCAACACACTAATCAAGAGGGACAATGAAAATTGATAAAGCACGTGGCGCGATTAGAGGTGTAGGATTGATGGATGGAGGAGGTACTTGTCAAGATTGACAGACACCTTAGAGTAGCAATACCACTTCTATCGATGGAAGATGCCACATCATCACTAACTCTTCAGTAGTTGGATGCTCAAGTTATTACATAGGTAGTGCTATAAGATACCCGAAACATGGATACTGTCATCGTACCTATAAAGACCCAAGATGTTTGGCAAAGCATTTACTTTTCTCTTTTATTTTTTAACTTTTTCTTTTTATTTTTCATGTATTTTTATATTTTGTTTTATCTTAGTATTACTAAGGGATTAGCCTTACTAAACTCATTTGATTTGTTTATTTCTTTTATTATTTTTATTGTGAATATATTAAATCATAATTTCGTTTATAGATATAATTGATTTGTATTTCGTTTATTCTTTTTCCATTGATTAATCTTCTATTTGTGTTATTTTATCTTTGCAAGGATGATAATGGATGGAAATCAGGCATCAAATTCAAACTTTTAGTTATAAACCAGGGAAACACCACTTACTCTTTAAGTGTGGAGAAGGGTATAATAATTTTATGGATTTAATCTTGATTTAAGCATATGTTAATTTTATTTATTAATTCTTATTTTGAAGATCTCTAATTTGTTAATTATCATCATAAATCATTTTGAGTTGTTGTAGAATTTGAGAGGAAAAATATGATTAGATGGATTTTACTTGCTACATTATGAATGAATGTTTTTATCATTGATTCATATGAAAATGATAAGAATTTTGCACACAAGAGCTTGAATTATGAGGTTTTGAGCCTATAAGCATTTTATTTATTTATATTATTATTATTGTTGTTGTTGTTGTTGTTATTATTAATGTTCTATTTTCATTATTATGTGACTATCATACATAATAGATAATTCTATTATACGTATTTAGACCTCAATTTTCAAATTTGAGGGATTGAGATGATAAAGGCATTTGAACAGTAAATAGATAAGTTGAAATGAAGAAGAGGAGGATATTAACAAGAATTGATGAATTAATATTGCTATTTGTTTGAGACAATCAAATGCTTAAGTGTGGGAAAGTTGATAAGTGGTCACTTAGTTATATTTTTAGCCCCACTTTAGTGCATTTTATTTGTTAATTTGAGTTTTTAATTTATTTTTGGTACTTAAGATGTTCTTTTGTTTTTCTATGTCTAATTTGTTCACTTAGAATAAAAAAAGTAATAAATTTATACAAGTTTGGAGTAATTTGGAGATATTTTAATTGAGTTATTAAGTATAAAATATCGTACATGGTCATGTAAGACAATTTGAAGGCATGTTAAGAATTTATTATGGTGCATGCCCATGTTGAATTATGAGAAGGCTATATTGATGCAACATGCCCATTTTTATGCAAGTGTTAGCTCTGAAATCCTTTATGGTGTTAAATTTAAACTACATAATTATTAACACGCTTATATTTGATGCTCATGTATCTCTATGTATCTGAAATTTGAATATAAAAGGATAAGATTAAGCCATAAATGAGGGGGAGAGGCAAAAAATATAGAAAAGAAACCCTCAGAACAATAGAGGAAAGAAGAAACATCCAAAACTCTTTTGGAGCAGATTTTCATCAAGTTAAAGTGAAGTTTTTGGAGATTTCAAGGATTCTAGTCATGTTTTCCAGGATTTCATGCTTTTTCTTTAGTTTTAATGTTTTATTTTCTATAATCATAAGCAAAATACTTTTTAGTATCTAGATTAGATGAATCTCATGTTAGACCTTGTAGTGATTTATTTTAATTTATTTTATTCTTTAATTTTACTAAGATTCAATCATTTATTGTTGGACCTCGATCTTAAAGTGAAAATTTAGAGTTATTTATTTGAAACAAAATGAGTATTTATATATATATATATTGTGTTATAGATGTTATTGTGCCTAAAAGAAATATGGGTTTATGTATGGCTTTGAATTATGAAGTGATATATGGATGATTATGAAATTAGAATGTGAATGAAGTATGGATGATGAGTAGAGAAACTTTAAGCATGAACAATGGTTATATATGTAAGATATTAGTTGGTGAATGACAATATAAGTCATATGAATTGAGGTTGAGTGTTGGATAAATTCCAATGGCAAATTGAATTGTTTGAATGAGGTTGAAATAGAAGAAGTGAAGTTTCCATGAATGTTAAGTTTTGCATGAGGAGAAAAATGTGTATGCTGATTCAAGGAAAATTCGGGAATATTGAAAATAGAATTGGCCAAAGTTGCCTTCTTCGAAGTTGTAGTTTGTTCTTTTGTCTTTGCAACGATACCAAGTATGTAAGTTTTCGAGATCGTAGTTGATATTTATGCTTATTACAAGCTAGGATGTCGTGGTAAACGAAATTCCCAGACCTTTAGAGTTTGTGAAGTGATATCGGACTAGAAAAAGTTGATTTTTGGTAAAATATGAGTAAAGGGAAAGTTAGGATGGATTTAGGACCCTTTTGAGGGGTCTTGGAGGGTGAAAATTTTGTTATAACCGAAAGTTACACGGTCTGCCAGTGTGAATTTACACGGGCCGTGTATTTCCAGCGTAGGAACAGAATTTCACCCGAAGGTTACACGGCCTGACCGTGTGATTTCACACGGTCAGTGTGTTTTGGACCTTTTAACGATAGATTTTCAAATTTTGGTCTTCATTAAAGTTTTAGCCTTAGATGTCTACTTTCTAATGGTCCAAGAACAAAGTCAATCCGACATCTATAGTGATAGTTATGATGTTTTCTCCAAAGTACGTTCGATCGGAATCAGAACATAAACATGTTGGGTTTGTTGGGCCATAACTCTTTCGTCCGACCTTTGATTGAGGTGTTTCTTGAGGCGTTAGATTTCTAACATGTTTTTTACTTCTACATGGAAATTTTTATCATTTGGAGTTAAATTGAAAAAGTTTGATTGAAAAGTTATGAGAGGTCGGTTAGAAGAGCATGATTTGAGTATGTGCATGCTTTAGCGTTTTAAGCATATCATGAGCTATAGGGCTCCGATTAGGATGATTCTTTATTCAAAATGATCAAGAGACATAGAGCTTCATGTTTGGTATTAGAGAAATAAGATGAACCATTTATAACTAAGGTGATTTTCTTGGAATACGCTCACGTCTTATGTTAATCGGAACGATTTATTCCTTCTGATTTTGCTACTTTCCTTTCATCCGACCTTGTCAAATCTTTTGCTTATATCTTTTCCGTACGACATCCGATTGACTTGGTTTTCAAAGCGTTGGATTCCTAAGACAATTAATTACATTTTTTATGGGAGATTATGAATTTTAGAGTTTTAATTGAGGAAGATTGTTTGAATCAAAGTGAGTTGGGAAATTTTCTGAACATAGTTCTGGATTTTGCAAAATTCGGGATTTGTGGAGATCCGATGGAAGTGATTCTTGAGGAAAAATAAAATTAAGACATGGGGATACAAGTCATATGAAGAAATGAAATTTTAATTTAGCCCATAAGATTTTCAATATCTGAATTGAAGTTCGGATTAGTATTCAGTCTTGGAATAGGAACATATGAAAGTATTTTGGCCATAACATTTGCTCTAGTTATCCAAATTAGGTGATTCTTGATTTGGTTTAAACTAGAGAAATAAGACTAAAATTGTTATGAAGAAATCTAGTTTCAATTTTGTCTTTAATAATGTCAATTTTCATATAGAAGTAAACCACAGGAAATTGTGTTATCATAAGAACAGTCCAAAATGTTTGGACTATAACTTTTGATGTATAACACCAAATTAAATAATTTTGGTGGCATCATGAAATTAAGACAATGAGGAACAATTCTCTAGAAGAAAGTTTTGACAAATTTCTTCAATTTGATGGTGAAAAAAATGTCCTAAAGTAAGCATAAATTGAAAGAAAGTTCAAGGGTATTTGTGGAAGATCACATAAGGATTTAAGACTTTAGGCTTAAGTGGAGGGGCAATTTAGTCATTTACCCCTCATTAATGACATGGCATGAGGGCTACTATTTAAGGAGATGAAACGCACGAAATTAGAGGGAAAAGAACAAAGAGAGAGGAGAGAAATGAGAGATTGTCATGGAGAGGAAGGAGAAGGAAGAAGATTAAGCTAGGGTTTGATTTTTCAAGGGCTTCAAGAGTGATTTTCAAGTAGTTCAAGAAGGGAAAAAAGTGGAGGATGATGAGAGCTCCACCATGAACCAAGAAAATTCGAAATTTGAGAAGAGGAAGGTAAGAGCAATTTTCTTAGCTTTGAATTTTTTTTTAATCTTTGTTTTAGAATCATGGAAAATGGTATGGGTTTGTTAATTCCATGATCAATTTTGGAGATTACATGTTGAAATTGATTCAATTTTGGATTTAAGTGAGTTAGGGTTTAGGTCAATTTTGTGATTTGGAGATTTTAGAAATTCTTGCTTTAGATAGCTTGGAAACATGATGATTTTGGGTTTCCTATAGTTAATTTTGAGGATTATGTTATTTATGATGTTGAATTTGGATGATTTGGTTTAGGGAATTTTAGATTTGAGAAAAGAAGAAGGATTTTGGAGAATTGATGCTTTGGACAAAGTACTAGCATGGATTTGAGGTGGGTAATGTGTTTATAATTTGAATTATAAGCTACTATGTGTTCTTGAAAAATAAGGAAAGTGAAAAGAGTTTTTAAATGTTTATTTTGATTGATTAAAATCCCTTGCCTTTGGGAAATGATTTAAGAAAGTGAAATTTTTTTTAAATCGAATTTGTTTTTGTTTTCGAAATATTTGAATAAGTTGAGAATTTGCCTTTAATTGATGATGTTATTATTTTGATCAAAAAGGTGAAATTGTTACATGAATTATGGATAATGATTGTGCATTTGTGAATTTGATATTGTTTGAATTATGATTTGAAGAAATTACTTCGATTTATGCATTCTTTGTGCTTGAGTGATTAAGATTTTTTATATGTGAAACTATATGATACGATGTTCGATTATGACATAACATGAAAAGTTTCAGTTTCGAATTATGCCTTCGGGCAATTTGATTTTCAAGCATGAATATGTGTTATATAGGTTTAGTTAGGTCCCTTAAGTGAGTCAGTGCACTGTCTCTTTTTATTTAAAGCCTTTTCCCGGCTGCCCGCTAAAGACACTGGAGTTCTGATTTCGGACTCCCATAAGTCACGGCCACACCGGACCGCTAAGCGGGAAGGTGTAGTACGTTTCGTTCACGGCTGCACAGGACCGCTATGCGGGAATGTGCAGTACGTTCCATTTTGGATCGACCCAAACCATTTTGATATGCTATGTGTTTTTAGTTTGCGTATTTTGTGATGCATTGCATGTTTTGAATTTGATTATGAAATGTGAAAATTTGAGAAATTTTAGAACTGTGAAAGTGAGCGTTAAATCATGAAATTTTTTAATTTGATTATGATGGTTTGATTTTGAAGACTTGAAAAGTTTGAAAATGAGCTTTTGAATCTCCGAATGAGAAATGTTTATAAATGTCATACGACTTGAAAAATGTTTTTGCTTATTATTCGTTTTATAAACATATTATCCACGAGCTATCTAGCTCACCCCCCTTTCATCACCATCTCCAGGTATTCGAACAGGAAATCGGATGAAAGACGGTCAAGACGTCAGATCGACTTTTGCATGTTTTCGTAATTTGTATAAGTTAGATTTTGAGTAACTTAGATTTTAGTGTTGATTTGTATATGGCTTGAAATGCCATTTATGCTTACGAAGTATTTAGTTCATGATGTATATGAATTTGTGTATGGAAATGAGTTATGGGATTTGTAAATGAATTCTGGACTTGTGTATGGATTAGAGATATAAAACTTGTGTGATTATGGAATATGACTTATGATTATATATAGAATGATTGGGTTGTGATTAGATGGTATTAAGATTTTGTATATTGTTTATGAATGGGAATTGTATATGAGTATGATGTGAGATAATGCTTTGTAATTGAGTTTGGATTCCGGACGGGAGATTCGAGGAGTTGTATGGTTTGATTGAGCTGGTTATCGAAGTGCGTTTTAAAACCCCCGCTGCAGGTTTTGGGTTAGTTAGATTGCAGCCGTTATGCTATCGAATTTTTTAAAAATGTCAAATAAGACTTGGGTTAAAAGATGTGATTTTAGGATATGTATGATTGTATAAAAAGATGATTAAGGATTGAGACTTTGCATGTATAAGAAGTTTGTTTCGCATTGAGAAATTGATTGAGGATAATTTCCAAGAAAAGGAAAATTATATGGATTTGCATGAATTTGAATAAAAATGGTTATAAGAAAAAGAAAAAAAAATTTACACCGGTTTTGATTCGTTTCGGATAGGTTTAGTCCAAGGTATCCAACGTTATTTCTAAGATATTTGTTTCAGATGTCGGATTCAGTTTTATTTGCTTCGATTCGATACTCTTTGTTTTTTGTTCGATTCGTTTCGCTTTGGTATTCGATAATTCGATTCATACTTCGCTCCGTTCTTTCAAGTTCCCCCTTATGTTTCTGCTTTGGTTTCTTTCCGCCTGATTTGCTCCGATTCGATTTGTACCTGTTTAGCATTCGTTTCTGCCGATATGTTTCCACTTTTGTTTCCGATTCTTGTTTGCTTCACTGTGTTTCGCTATATGATTTGTTTTGTGTTGTTCGATCCGGATTCGATTCGCTTTACGATTTGATTTCGTTTGTTTTTGTTTCTGCTTTTTGTTATTTAATTATGCCTTCGGATTCAATTTATCCGATTTGATTTCTCTTGATTTCCGCTTTTCCCGGTTGGGATCCGGTTTCTAGATCGGATGCCAACAGTTATTATTTATTATCCTTGAATTAATATTCCCGGTATATTATTTCACATGTGTTTCATGCAATTGAGATTGATAAATCCTTTGTATGAAAAGATCGAACATAATTGAAAGTAATCGCATGCACACCTAAATATTAAGTAAATATAAGTCTCCTGGATTAGGATCTAACTTGATAATGAAATTCATAAATCGATTAATGTAATTCTATAGATTTTAATTAAAAAGATATTTCAATTAATCATCTTAGAATTAGATGTTAATAGCCCTAAGAAAGAAGTTAGTATAATTTAGCGGTTTCTACAGTTCGATGAATTTTAGAATAAATTGGTTAATGAAATCAAGGTTGTATAAGAATCCTAAGGGAGATTTGAAATCCAAGTACCACTATTTTATTGTGAGATTGACGCTTGGAACTACGAGCCCTACTACTATAGGACGAGAGTTATACTTGCCTTGGATAGTCTATAAATTTTAGGAATTGAGTTTTATATCTAAGCCACTGTTAAAGGAAACAATCATGAGAAGAAAGAAGAAAAATACCACAGGCTATAGTTTTAGAGGAAGATAAGAGAGAGCAATAGAAGAAAATATGGATTCCTCATTCTTTTTAGTTCCCTACTTTTGTAATCTAGGTTTTTTTAAGGTTCAAAAATTCAATAGAATCAAAAGGCCTTAATTCCAACACTAAATCCAAGAATTAATGAATTTCTCATTTATAACCTCCCGAGCTCAAGGCCCAAATATTTGTGTGATTAAACGTTATACACTTGTAATTATTTTATGTTATCATTCCACTCATTATTATATTTAAGGATAAAGGACATCAACCTTGTTTGTGGATTTATTAATTCTATTAAAATTTTCCAGGCTTTAAAATCTCGTGAAAAGCTCTTATGTTTTGTGAAAAAGTCCAAAATCAAAATTCCATATAGTTTTACCGTTAATGTTTGTTGACTTGGCATTTTTGGACATGTGGACCGTTACGTCATAGGAGGTGATTGAAAAAAGAAAACACGAAGGCTGTATGTGTTGAAAAGATTAATTTATTATCATATTTACATATCATTTCTTATACTAAAATATAATAGTATTTATTGGTTAAATTTATTTCATTAAAATCAAATATTTATTGAATTAATTTTTATAATTTATTATTAGTTTAATATGAGAGTTAATTAAGTCTTTTATTAAATATTATCAATAATAAAGTAAAATTTCCTAAATTACTATCATTTTAAACTGATGTTGTATTATTAATTACTAATAAATTAATGCATCATGAATTACTAAAATAAGATAAATTAATATATTATTAATTATTAAAATTAATTAACATTATATATTAAGTAATGAGGTATAAGTAAAGAGTAAGGAGGTTTAATTTTGACACATTAACAAATTATTTTAAAATTTTATAATTTTATTTATTAATATTTGAAAATAATCATATTAATTATTAATTATAAATAAATAAAATTTTAGTCTTATTATATAATAAATAAAATTAAATACTTAATTTATCATCATATTAAATTAACAAACATATTATTAAACATCAATAAATATTATATAATTTTAATTTTAATTTTAATTAACTAAATTAATATTGCATACAAAATATTATTATATATTTAAAATGAGTAATGATATATAAATATAATAAATCAACAAAACAATATGTCATGTGATTTTCTTTCCAAATCCCCTATATTAGTGTCTCTTATTTGAATTGGATTTTCATACGCATTATTGGAAACAACTTCTCTATTATATGAGATAAGATTACGTACTATGGTGAGATTTTAATTGGGTGTTGATAATGATGACCCTCGTTAAGGATGCATTTTTGTTTTTTTAATGTTCTATCTTAAATTAGGACTATTTAGCCTATCAGGTTAATTTTCACAAGTTTTTTTTATACCATTTAGACGTGTTGGGATTCCTTTTAAACAATAAACCTTTAAGTCTAATTTTCTTTTTTTAATAACTTAAAATTCGAAAAATTTTGGTGTAACAATGCTAAATTCAGTTTTTTAGTTAGATAATTAAATTTATTAAAATCCTTTATAAAATATAGTCTTTATGATTCTTCTATCATTTCAAATAAATATCTTTATATTAATCCCTTTAATTCCTTCAAGAATGTCATCTGATTTTTTCATCACCATTAATTTGCATTTTATAGAAACAAACTCATCTTTTTAGAAAAATTATTTGCATTCAATTTCTTGGACACAGTTTAGATATTTTAAGTATTTTATTTTAACTTTAAATAAATTACAAATTTGTAAGCTTTCATCTTTTTCAATCGGTGGATACTACTCCTGGTGATTCATTTTAGAACTCTAAGTAAAATAAAAAATTTCAAACACTCAATTATAAGTTTTATTTTCTTTATTTAATTTGATTTTATTCACTTGTTAATTTAATTTTGAAAGTTTCAAAATTTCGAAAAAATTTAGAAATAAGTAATTACTTAAGTAAATAAAATAAATGTCTAATATCATTCGTATTTTATAATTAACGAGCACAGCCCATATATTACGAGATCAGATTGTGTCTTTCATTTAATTGTGTTCCATGAATAAAAGTTGATAGAACAAAGTGAAAACAAACTAAATAGAACGGAAGATCTATCTCCATGCGTTAAATACGTCAATGATCTAAACATATTAAAACCATCTCCCAAAATGATTCTTTTGAAGATATTATTAATTAGCGCATACGGGAATGTTGCCAATGTAAGGTCTCTCTCTGGCTCGCTTGAATTGTGGGGCTCATCGATAGGTCTCTCTCTATTATTATTTTCTCATGGTGTCAGCTATGGCTAAGCTGGTGTAAAAGCAACACAGCACTGAGATCAAGTGGACCCAGTTGATCAACTCAACTCAACAGTGTACTGATCATCACTGTATGAAATTCTCTCCTGCGCTTATCCTTCTTCTCATCTTATATCCACCCCATCGTCGTCTCAGTGCTGATTTACTGCCACAACTAAAGACAACGCTAAAAAGAAAAACCTGGAATTTTTCAACAGTATTACTAATAAAATGACAAGTGTTTTAGGAGTTTCTTGTCCTTATACTGTAAACCATACATCAGATCATTGACGAGTACACTTGCATGCCGTGTACTGCCAACTTGCATCGAAGCCCGACATAATTTTGTCAAAGTTGGTACATAATCACATATCAAGGTCGTAACGTTACCATCTTATTGCCTCCTTTTACCCATGAACACGTATCCTTGACATGTATTTTAATATTTGCTGATCAAATGAATAAGGCATGAATAATAACTTAGCGAAACTTTTGTAAATAAGTAAGATTTGAAATGGTTTAATATTACACAATTTTATCCTTAATTCATAAAAGACAAATTTATATAAAATTACATATATATTCATACACATATTAAAATAATAATAATAAAAAAGATAAATATAAACATAAACATAAAAGAAGGTGAGGATGATGATGATGATGATATAGAAATATGAAATAAGTAATATAATAAATATAGAAAAGGTAAATAATAAAACAAGTAACTAAATACATAAATAAATAAAAAGACAATTTAATAGATAAATCAAACAATTCATTACAAGAAAACACTTAGGCTAAGTAATTATAAGAAACTACTTAGGTTAATATGTTTAGGTTAAATAACTAAGAAGAAAATACTACATCTTAAATATTTAGGCTAAATATAGAATATAAGGCTCAAAAAAGTTTAAAAGATTTATGAGAATGATAAAGACTTCTTTAAATAAAATTTTTACTAAGGGTCTTTTTTCGTAAATTTCAATATGATTATATCATTCTTAATCACCTTATTATTCTTATAACTTGTTTCCTTCTTCCTCTTACAGTTTTTAATTACAATGTTCTTGTATCCTCTGGGTCAAATGAATATCCCTTGTTATTCCATTAAAATTTATCATTGTGAAACTTTTCTGCTTACTAATTTAATATTTAGTTACCTTTTTGTTGCATAAAATATTTATTTGTAAATGATACCACTATAAATCCCAACAGGTTTATCATGCATAGTTACTTCAATTATGCAATCAATTACTTTTTTATTTTACATGGCTCACGTAATAGTGGGAACTTGATTTTATGGATCAATGAATAATAGAAGCTTAAGTCTAGCATAGGTTAAATTGTAAAAGAAAGTTCAAAAGTTTTTTTTTCTACGAGATGATTTAAAAGTATACTAATTATAGGAAGACATTTTTAAGCCATCTATATTTAAATTAATTCTCATTCGAATCGAATAGGCCTCTTGTAAAAAATAAAATTTTGATCATAAATTTTAAATAACTGTATATATAAAAATGATTTAAACTCAAAATCTTACTTAAATTAGAAAAGCACCTTAAGAACACAGTCCAAAAGTTAGAAATAATAAATTAGCTTTGTGATTGTGACATTGATATAAAATATTATTTAATATGTAGATGACGAATATGACAAACAAGTGCACCAGGGGCGCAGAATGACTGCGAGGAAGAGAGTGAGGGAAGCAGTGACATCAGGTGGCCATTGAGAAATGAAACCATAAAGAGGATGAGAGAAGGTTTGCATATTCCATGCAATCAACTTCTTCATATATAGATGCCTATGGAGCGGAAGTTAACCAGTGAGTGACGTAGGATTCTGATACTGAGAGGAAATAAAGCATGCTCGGAAGCGTGTGTTAGGGATTTCGAGAGAACCGAAACTTGGTCTTTTCGCCCCACACTGTCTTCGTGTGTGGCTGGCGGCAGAGAAGAGCGAGAAGATGAGGTCATGGGTGTGGCATTGCATCAAACAGAATTGCAGAGCCAGAAGGGGCTTCATCTTGGTTTTGGAGCAGCTGTCAAATCTTCTCTCTCTGTTTTTGTGACCCCCCTTCGTACAATAGGCTCCGGTTACGGAAGAGCGTCAGAGCCCCATCATTGTCTCAATTATCAAACTCCTCAAGAGAAAATATGTAACAACAGTGCTGAGCTCATTCTTACAATACTATGCATGTGTGTGTAATGGTACTATTACTGCTATTCATTTACTACTGTTGCAACTATAGAAGCAAACAAAATATAACAGTTGAGTGTGACAATACTTTATATTCGTATATCAGAGACCAAACGAATTTGATGCCTTTGGAAAGACGCCAATCCATCTATCAATGTGCATGATATGCTATGGAAGCAAAATGTACACAAACTTGTCCTGCTCTTTCTTTGTCTGAGGCCAACGGTGGCCTAAATTACGACTTCTTTTTCACCCAAAAGGTACCTTTTTGTTAGTTTAGTAGTAGAATCCTTCATGCAATTTAAAACCTTCCAAAAATGTGGCCCTCATCGATTGAATTTCTGACTCCTTTTGTTATTTAGCTATAGCACGGCCGACCTAAGCAAAGATAAGGCGAGTATCGCCCGAGGCCCATCTTTATAAATGATAAAATAAAACTTATTTTTATTTTCATAAAAAATAAAATGAAACAAAATAAAATTTATTCGTGATCTTATAAAGAATAATAAAAAATTTATATTTTATTTATTTTTATTCGTTATAAAGACTCAAAAATAAATAAAAATAAAAACTTTTTTTTACTTTACTTAAAACTTGTAAAATATTAGCAACAACCAAGACTATCGGCAAAATCGGTGTTTTCGTATCACTTGTTATTTAGTAACAGATTTTATCTAACAATCGTGAAGACTTGAGAGAGGTGCACAACTCGACAACCGAGATGAGTTAAAAAGAAAATACTATTAACTAGCTGTCAAAAATTTTAATCCTTCATCTTTGTCGTTTTTTGCTATTGATAGATTTAGTGTTGTCAATATTTTTATTTTCAATATATATATAAAGATGCTCAAAGCCGCAGGAGACAGAAAAGGAAAGGTTTTTTATAAATAAATAAAAATTGATCTTTTATGTTTCTCTCTCAACCTATTGCAAGTTTCTCCGTTTTATTTCATTTACATATTACTAAAATAAATTCTGATTATCCATATCTATGATTAGTCATGCATGCTAATTGAAGGCCTAAGTCTAGGCTATAAATGTTAAATAGATAGGCGTTCCGGTTTTGTTTTAAAGTAAAGTTGTTTAAGCATCAATTTTGGATCTATTTTAGTTTTATTCGTTTGATGTATATGGTTTTATTTCTAATGAATAATGATAATAAGAGTTTTCTTTTACTCTTTTATCGAATACTTAATAGTGCTATTTAAGAATTTTAAAAGAAGATTATTTATTTTGATAATCATTGTGATCACTCGGAGGATTTCCTACGTTTTAAATATTAAATGACTATTTCATCACAATAGTTTAAGTTGATATGTGAGACCAATTTAATTGATTTTATATATTCATTAACACATCTCCTCAAGTAAAAATCCTTTTGGGCTTGCAACTTATACAGGTTCACTCTATCTCGTGTTGAATAACAGGTGGGTGGTAGGATTTGAACTCACGATCACTTGATCATAAAGGCTCTGATACTATGTTAAGTGATCATTTTACCACAATAACTTAAGCTGATGCATGAGACCAACTTAATTGATTTTATATATTCACTGACACTAAAGCATTATGGCTATTAGTTTTGAATAAAAAAACCATTTATTCCAATCTATTGATTGAACTTATAGATGAATCAATAAGGAATTTTACGAATTTATAGATGAATAATGGAGAATTTGTTACCAATTATTATGCAAGGATGTGAGAATTATTATGCAACACGTGATTTCATAGTGAGAAGGTGAGTGCTATTACATTTGTTGAGAATACATTAATTTCTTTTACAGCAAGATCCTGTAAAACATTTATAGGATCGACAATTATTTTGCGTACCCGTATCCATATCGATTGTTGTGAGATGTCGATTTCGTTAAACGCTTTTATTTCCTCTCGTCTTCTGTCGTTGTAATTTTCTCAATGGTTAAGAATCATTTCATTTCATAAGTTTTGCAACTTATATATCATTACCAAAGGACATGTCCTTTGGAGTTAGAAGAGAGAGGAAAAGGGTCTGTGACCCATTTGAGACCCAATCGGTAATACCCAATAACCATTATCTTGGGTGGGTTTCATAGGACTCAATACGATAAATTACATGGGACATAAAATAGTCTAACAATCTCCCACTTGGCCCATGTTACGACTTGGTGATCCAATAACTTGAAGTGCACACAATACATGGAATCGATCAAGTCATCCTTAAGTGAATTAAGTTGATGGGACCATGGCGGTCACAAGTTATAGAATTTGATTCCTTCCATGTATCACAAAATCAACTCAACTCAACAAACTTTAAGTGGGTAATTCGGTAATTGTTATCTCACAAATAATAATTATTGTATACAACATAATGTGGATAACCAATAAGTGAGCAAAAACATAAGACTGTAATTGAATTCAACAAGTGTCATAACAATTCGAGCAAGACAATGATATGTATATATACATGTCTGAATACTATACTAACAAGGACTTATCTATAAGGCCCATACGTTCAACATGACCAATAAATGTTTTGGGCGGTAAGCCTTTCATTAACGGATCCGCTATCATGAGATCGGTACCAATATGCTCAATTGACACTTTATGTTTTTGCACTTCTTCTTTCACAAACAAATACTTCAAATCCATGTGTTTCGCACCCTTGGAATATTTGTCATTCTTAGAGAAGAATACGGCTGCGGAATTATCACAATAAATTCTTAACGGTCTGGCAATACTGTCGACAAGATCAAGACCTAAGATAAAGTTCCGCATCCACAATCCATGAACTATAGCCTCAAAACAGGCTACAAATTCTACCTCCATTGTGGAAGTAGCAATGACGGACTGCTTTCCACTTTTCCATGAAACTGCTCATCCAGCCAATAGGAACATATAGCCGAATATAGATTTTCGTGAGTCTATACAACCGGCATAGTCTGAATCCGAGTAACCTATCACTTTAAGATGAGTTGATTTTCTATATGTAAGCATATGATCCTTGGTGCCTTGTAAGTATCTAAGGACTTTCTTTGCAGCTTTCCAGTGATCTAATCCAGGATTACTTTGATATCGTCCTAGCATTCCAACAACAAAATTGATATCTGGCCTAGTGCATGTTTGAGCATACATTAAGCTCCCAACTACTGACGCATAAGGAATAGACTCCATGTTCTTACGTTCCAAATCATTTCGTGGACATTGCATTAGACTAAATTTGTCCCCTTTCTGAATTGGAACTATCCCTGTGGAGCATTTGTCCATTTGAAATCTTTCTAATATTTTCTCGATATATCCTTTCTGAGACAATCCTAACAATCCTTGTGATCTATCTCATAATATTTCTATTCCTATCACATAGGATGCCTCACCCATATCTTTCATTTCGAAATTATTAGAAAGAAAATTCTTTACATCATATAACAAAACAACATTATTCGCAGCAAGAAGAATATCGTCAACATATAAGACTAATATAATAAACTTGCTCCCACTAACCTTCATATAGATACACCGATCAACGGTGTTTTCTATAAAATCATAAGACGTAATGATATCATTAAACTTAAGATACCATTGTCGGGAAGCTTGTTTCAGTCCATATATTGACTTCCTTAATTTACATACTAATCGTTCCTTTCCTGTGGTCACAAAACCTTCCGGTTGGTCCATATATACTTCTTCTTCCAAGTCACCATTAAGAAAGGTGATATTTACGTCTATTTGGTGAAACTCTAAATCATAATGAGCTACCAGTGCCATACCAATTCTTAAAGAGTCCATCTTTGAAACTGGAGAGTGCCATAACAATTTTTAAAGAGTCCATCTTTGAAACTGGAGAGAAGGCTTCTTTATAGTCAATACCATCCTTCTGAGTGTAACCTTTGGCAACAAGTCTGGCTTTATACCTTTCAATGTTGCCTTGTGAGTCTCGTTTGGTCTTAAAGACCCACTTACAACCCACTTGCTTTGCGCCTTCTGGCAACTTAGTTAATTCCCAGACATTGTTGTCATCCATTGATTTCAACTCTTCTTTCATAGCATTGAACCATTTTTCAGAATTGTTACATTCCATGGCTTGTTTGAACGAGCCTGGATCTTTATCAATGCTCAAGTCACATTCATGTTCAAGTGAGTAAATTTCATAGTCACTTGAGATAGTTGGTCTTCTTTGCCTTACAGATCTTCGTAATGCTACATCTTGTGACATTACTTGATCATTTGTAACTTGATCATTATTAGCTGGTTTGTCATTAATATGTTCAATTTGTGGAATTGAAACATTAATTTGTTGTTCCGGTATGTTGCGTGTTCATGATGCAACAAGAGGAATAACAACTGGTGGAATCACGTCTGATGTAGCAGATTCTACTCGACTTTGAGTAGTTTCTACTCTATTCTCGTGAATATCCACTTTTCGTGTTTCTCCACTCCCACTGATTTGACCATTCTCAATGAACCGAGCATTACCAGACTCAACTATTCTCGTACTATGCTTAGGACAATAAAATCTATACCCCTTTGACTTTTCGGGATAGCCGATAAAATAACCACTAACGGTTCTCGCATCAAGCTTCTTTTCATGTGGATTATACAGCCTTACTTCTGCCGGACAACCCCAAACGTGGAGGTGTCGTAAACTAGGTTTCCTTCCCATCCACGGTTCATAAGGTGTCTTAGGAACTGCCTTACTAGGAATCCTATTTAGCAGATACGCAGCGGTTTTTAATGCATGCATCCACAATGATAAAGGTATAGTACTATTACTTAACATGCTCCTAACCATTTCCATAAGAGTACGATTTCGCCTTTCAGCTACACCATTTTGTTGTGGTGTACCAGGCATTGTGTATTGTGCACATATGCCTCGACTAGCAAGAAACTTTGCAAATGGATCTGGACATTGTCCACTTTCATCAAATTTTTCGTAATATTCACCACCTCTATCAGACCTCACTATCTTTACTTTTCTATCTAACTGCCTTTCTATCTCAGCAATGAACACCTCTAGGATGTCCACAGACTAAGACTTCTCATGTAGCAGATAAACATATCCATATCGTGAGAAGTCATCAATAAAGGTAATGAAATATTTTTTGCCGCCCCAAGAAGGAACGTCGAAAGGACCACACATGTCAGTGTGTATTAATTCAAGTAATTTGACTTCTTGTGGCTAGATGCTTTGATATATGTTTGGTTTGCTTGCCTTTAATGCAATCCACACATATATCCCAGTCAACAAAATCCAATGGAGGTAAGATTTCATTTTTCACTAACCTCTGTACCCTTTCTTTGGATATATGACCTAATCTTTTAAGCCACAAAAAAGCAGAACATTCATTATGTGCACTGCGTTTATTTCTTATAATACGATCATCATGAAACAGAGATTCAGCAAAATCAACATCAAGATTGAAACGATATAAACAATCAATTAATGTACCAGAACCATAATAGTACTTATGTTTATACAATGAAAAGACATTATTTCCAATCTTGAATTGATATCCTACATCATCCAATTTTGCAACAGAAACTAAATTTCTAGCACATTCAGGAACATAAAGACACCTTTCTAGATCTAGGTAACATCTAGTGTCCAAAATCAATATGTACGTCCTAATGCCCTCTATCCGTGCCTTCATTATTTTCCCCATATACAAGAACTTTTCAATTCCGTTTATGGTCTGGATTGTAAGGAATCCCTGTTTAACATTTGACACATGAGTAGTTGCACCAGAATCTAACCACCAAGTATTTTTAGGCACATCAATAAGATTTGATTCAAAACATATTGAGACATAGTATGTACCTTTCTTTTCGAACCAAGCCTTTCTTTCCAGACATTCTTTCTAAAAGTGGTCAGGCTTCTTACAGAAGTGGCACCTCTTATCTTTCTTGATTCGACCCTCATTAACTTTGCTGAGAGCTTTGTCCTTCTCTTTGCCTTTCTTTCGTGGTTTATTCTTGCTACTATTAGCACCTTGATGAAATGTGAGATGAATAGAGTGGTCCTTTATTTTCTTCAATCCCCCTTCCTCCTGAATTAACATGGCCTTAATTTCTTGAAGGTTCCATTTTTCCTTAATGGTGTTATAATTCACCTGGAATTGGCCAAACTCGAGAGGAAATGAGTTGATGATAAATTGTACCAAAAAGGACTCACTTACATCCATACCCATAGATTTCAACTTTGCAGCTAGGTTTGACATATGAGTTATATGATCATGAATGGGTTGTGACCATTCAAACTTCTTGGTCGTTAGCTCACTCATTAAAGTCCCTACTATGGACTTGTCAGCTATATCAGATTGGGAGTATTCTTTCAGCTTCAACATGAACTCCTTTGCATTGTCCGTTTTAGGCATTGATGGCTTGACATTTTCTGCGATCGTCATTCGGATTAAATTCAAACACAACCTATTAGACCGTTCCCAAGCCTCATTATAAGACTTGTCAGCTTCAGAACTGGCCTCAGTTATGGCTTCAGGCCTTACGTCTGAAATTATGGCTAAGTCCAAATCCATTACACCCAGTTGAAACTGGATTTGTTCGAACCAATCCCATAATTCAGACCATTGAATTTAATCAAGTCATTGCCTAAGGCGAACAAACTAGTAGATGCTGCATATACAACATATAGTTCACATTAATGCTTTGAGTAAACCTAAATGGATTCAAACTAACTAATAAACATTAATTATGCATTTAAATCCTCCTTTAGGTGAAATTTAAATACATAGAAATAACCTAGGATGATGCTTATATATAATATTATAATGGACAATCAAGCATATTACAGTCAATATGTATGTTATCTTTGGATATACAATCATATTAACTTAATATGTTGATAAAATCCCTTTAATGTCATTAATTATAAGCAATGGTCCACCTTTGGGTGACCTCCTAGTGTTATAATTAATAATTTCAAATGTTCAATTCAACCATTATGTCATTTTGCATCATATTATATTGAACAATTGAAATAAATCACAATTAAATGATTAAAATTTTCAAGCTAGGCCACTTTGGTAACTAACAAGCTTTCCATGCAATAAACATTTAATTGGACAATTATCATATATGACAAAATTTAATTTAACTAGTTTGGTCACTTTGGTGACAAACAAACTATTTTAAATGTCCATAATGTCATGTATTATATTCAACATATGCTAGGAAAAATTTAATTCCAAATATTACATAATATAAAATATTCAAAGTACCAAAGAAATATATAATATGGCACTAATTTCTAAAATTATATTATGTATATATCAATTATGAATTAAATGATCCCTTATGTTCCATCCTAAAATAATTTTTCTTTAGGGGTTATAGTACATAATTAATAACTAACCTAAAGTGTTGTCCCTTAATAGCCCAAAGGCCCAAAATCAACAACAACAAAAAAAGCGCAAAAATTCATGTATGAGTCTGGAGCCCACGCTGGCACGTGCAGAGCACGCGCCAGCTTCTTACTGCACGCGCCAGACGTTGCTCCTTCTTCTTCCTCAGACGTTGTTTCGTTTCTAGTTTTTTTTTTTAAATTCTAACATTTCTTTGCATTGCTTTGGTTTCTCTTCATACCAAAACCATTTCACCCTTTTGATATTTCGTTTCTCTCTAACCCTTAAAACATCCTCAATATATGTAACAATCACGGTAATAAACAATGAAATAAAGTCATGGATTTTCTCACTCTAGTCTATCTCTCTATATGTTGTTTCGGTCATCCATAGATATTATGTATCAGACAAGCAGTGAGGATGGGGCTTGTCAAACCCGTATCCATGATCCTATTTACAACCGAAATTAAGGGTCTTTGAAGAAACATAACACAACAAACACAACTGAATACTAAAGTTCATCTTTTACAAGAAAGTGGTTGTATTGCATATCAGACAAAAACGTATAAGACAAGAACGATATTGTTTTGGCTTTTACAAACATGATATCGCCAGCACGTTAAATGCATATAGGCATAAATTAATTGCATATAAGACAAAAGCAATGCTAGAAGATTGTATCCGTGAATCGTCCGAGACAAACATCAAAGGATCATGATAACATACATTAATTACATAAACATAGTCGGTAAATCATGCATCAGTATACGGTAGATCCCAATAACGAATAATCAGGCTCTAATACCAATTGTAAAACATTTATAGGATCGACAATTATTTTTCGTACCCGTATCCATATCGATTGTTGTGAGATGTCGATTTCGTTAAAGGCTTTTATCTCCTCTCGTCTTCTGTCGTTCTAATTTTCTCAATGGTTAAGAATCATTTCATTTCATAAGTTTTGCAACTTATATATCATTACCAAAGGACATGTCCTTTGGAGTTATAAGAGAGAGGAAAAGGGTCTGTGACCTATTTGAGACCCAGTCGGTAATACCCAATAACCATTATCTTGGGTGCGTTTCATAGGACTTAATACGATAAATTACATGGGACATAAAATAGTCTAACAGATCCGAGTATATTATCTACTTAGTTGTAGAATCAAGTAACACAGATGCACTGACACAATAAAATCTAGCTCTCCTTATTAGTCCCTAAACAAAAGTTTAGCTTCATAGAAGCAAGAGATGGGATCATCCATGCAATAAATCAAAGATAAAGTGCTATAAATCGTTACCATTTTGAATATTATACTAAGTTGCCTAACAATAAAGAGAAAGTACAAATTTCGAATTTTGTAGAAAATGAAGATTATATCAATTCTTTGTCATATAACAAAAGAAAAAAGCAAGAACATGTGGTATCTTCTCACTAGTTACAACAATCATATCTGTGGAGATAATTTAGTTTTTTATGCTATACGAATCATTCTAAATTATCTCTTGCGAGGAAATGATAGGTAGTAATTTAAACCAAAAAGAATTAAACTCAAATAATTTATGATATCCTTTTTAAAAATCAATCGTTTAAGCATTGCTCAATTGTAAAAGAAGGGTTATAAGATTTCTAAAAAAGATGCAGTTTGGTATAATTGCAGATGCCAGCTTGAACTTGATTGCTCAAGTTATAGTGACCGCAAACATAATGTTTTATCTTTATCTGGATAATATCAATAAATTATGCTTCTCTACGAAGTTAAAGGAGGTGGCTTAGTTATAACATTTTCATTATGACCATTTGAATTTTGGTGGCCTAAGGACACTTTAAGAGAAAAGTATGGTTATTAATCTTCCAAAATTTTTAGGAACCTTAAAAGTTTGCTAGGAATGTGGTCTTAACAAACAACATTGAGATCCATTTTCAAAAGGAAAATGTTGTCAAGCAAGAAAGTTAATGGATTGGCTTTGATATTTTTCAGACTAATTATTCATATTTTTTATGGAAGTAAATGATACATTATTATTATTTTTATTGATGATTTGAGTCAAAGCCCCTAGATTTACTTTTTATAGAAGAAGTCTAAAGTTCTAATAGCTTTCAAAAGTTATAAAAGTCAAAGTTGAGAAAGAAGTATAGGTCCACTATAAGTGTAGAAAACATATCATAGAGAGAAGTCTCATATTAGTTTTCAAATTTTTGTGAGGTGAATGGTATCTAATGACAATTAATATTCACAAAAAAATTGGTGTATGAGACAAAGAACCCAACAATCTTAAAATATGACGTTAAAAAAACACAAATGGAAGAAGACTAGTTATAAGCTATTTGAGAATTTTCAAGTATATTGCCTATGTCCACATACCAAATGAGAACAAAAAATGAGTTTGATGAAAAAGGAGAAATTTACACTTTTTTTTAGTATTACTGATCATTTAAAAGCCCACAAGTTATGTATTTCTAATGATAAGAAAGTTTTGATTAGCCAAGATAATACATTTTGATGATAAAGCAATACATCCATAGAACAAGTATGGAGACAACATCATATTCCATCCGATTTTGATGAAGAGAATGATAAAGAAGGGAGGCCATTTGTGGAGCAACTATAGCAACCTAATGGTATTCAAAATGAGTCAATTCAAAACTCACTTATAATTGAAATAGAACAAAGATATGATAGACTTAAATAGAGACTAATTTTGATGAGTGATTATATGGTAACAAGGATTGATCAATCTGAGAACTCACTTAAACATTTTTCTTTGTTTTCATATCATAATCCAGTAACCTTTAAATAATACAATTGGTAAAATAAATGAAGGAAATAGATAATGAAATTGTAATTATTGAGAGAAACAATAGTAAAGAGTTAATTAAACTTTCAAAAGGATAGGAGTCCCTAGTACGAATTGGGTCTACAAAACAAAATTAATGGAAAAAATGTGAAGTTGATAAATATAAAATACACTTGGTTTCTAAAACTACAAATATGAAGTTAATATTGAATATATAAAAATTTCCACTTCTTTTAAGGTATGACATAATCATATTGGTAATTTTTTATAGCATAAAATGTATGGCCAATATATCAAATGAATGTCAAGTTAGCATTTTACATGGATATTAATGTATCAACTAGTTATTAATCAACCCTTAGTTATAAAAATATTGGAGAAGATTTTAAGTATATAATTAAAAAATTATCTGGCTTTAAACAAGGCCCGTATGCTTGGTACAATCATATGAAAACTTATTTTTGTAAATGATAGAATTTTAAATTGCCTTTATAGGCATACTCTCTTCAAAAAATTAAAATGATAATTAAAAGATCTTTATGGTTTGATTATGTGCAAATGAATTGATTTATATTGAAATGATAAGGTTATGTTTTAGCATGATAATAGGTTTCAGTTTCACCCTTTAATAGGCTCTACAAAGCTTCTTTCCTTGAGGAATATAATCCCTCTTGATGGCACAGTGAAATAGGTGCTTTATAATAATTATTACCATCTAGAACTATTACCTAGATCTCCATTAATTAACCTCATCTTGATAATGGTCCTAATACCTAACAAGGACGAATACATTCACTGGAATAGAACTTCATCTAGTATCTATAGTAATGCTTCATACATAAACATATCAAGAATTCAAGCACCAAAGGTGCCTTAGTATAATCTTTTATGATTTAAACAATCGTATTCCCATGTTACTTTCATATGGCTTGCCTTTAAAAAGAGTTTAATAACTTTGATAAGCTTACCATATTTACAAACAGCCTTCTCAATGTATCATATGTAGATAAGAGAACGAAAGCTTAGATAATTTATTTTTCAACTATCAGTTTACCAATTTCATATGGTGTCATGTTCTCCAGCTCTATAATCTAACCCCTCATTAAGGTAACTAGATTTTTGTCATGGAATTGAGTTACCATTCTACCACTTCAACACTAAGGGATAACTAATTTTCAAGGTTTCCTTAATGGATGGAACATAACCAAAGACTATTTCATGATTAATACATATAATTGGATATCTTGTTAGGGGACTTAACAGGCAACAAAAGGATACATATGATAATTTATCAAGTTTATTCCACTTGTAACCTTTAAACTGTCACTAGTTGGAGATTACTAACTTCTTGTTAAGGATAAAAATTGATTACATCTTGATATACTCTAAAAAATTGATTACTTGGTAGGAGTCACAGGGACTTTTCTAGGGTAGCAAAATTGAAATAATTTTTTCAAAGTCCTCATGTGGTAGTTAAGCTTAAGTCTCAAAGCTCAACTCAGCCTTTCGCTCATGATCATCAACCAACAATTTAGTTTGTTTCCAAGCCCCTCACATAAATCATGTTTAAATGTTTCATTCAACAGTTATAACACAAATGTTTTGCACAAACAATCAAAATGGATAAATAAGAGCTTTAAAGAAATGCCAACCTTTAATGGATCTAATCACCAAGATACAATAAAAAGGAACTTGAGGTTTTTCTAACTTAAAGAACTCTACAAGAACACCACTTAAAAGAACTCCCTATTCAATGCTCTCATAAAGAAATTTCTTCCAAAGATCATCTCTCTTACAGATGATCGAATGTATAATGCTTCACTTAAATGAAATAGAAATGATGTCTTTATATAGGCTTACAGAAACTTAAGAACCAAGTAAGCTAAAATTATGCACTTTCTCTATTAACTGCACCAAAGTAGTGGGGAGATGTCACTTCTTCCACTAACTTCACTAAGTTAGTAAAAAGTTATCCACTTTAGGCCACCAATCCACTTTAGCACATGGGATAAATGTTTGGAAGATATCTTCCTATTTCCACATCATCTTACCCACTTTCTCACTACTTGAGGAAGTTCTCCAACTGTGTAAAGTAGTGGTTCCACTTTCTTAAGCCATGTTCTTGTCATGTGTCACCATATCTTAGTGATTCCCCATGGTTTGACTCTGATCCAAAAATACTTTAAAAAGACGATGATTATCCAATCTAAATAATGGTTTGTATGTTTATGTTCCCAGTCAATGTAAAGATATTTAATACCTTATGTTATGAAAAGCAAACAAAATCAGTAAATGATTATGATTTGATTAACAATGATTGCTAATTTTTCCATGTTTTCTACGTATTATTTGTATTTCAAATCTAGTTAAAACTCTATTTTCTTTCTCTAAAAATAAAAATTGAGACAAAAAAGGTTTACTCTTTTGTAGTTTTCTTTCTTCAATTTGTTTATCAATAGATTGATTAGTAGCTTAACCAATTTCAAAGATCACCAAAATGTAATTTTTCTTGTGATTAGGACAACATTAATTAGGGGCTTTTGGTTCCACTATTGTTTTTTATTGTAGTTTTCAATTTTCTTTCAAATAAAACAAAAACCTATGCGATTATTAATGTTAATGTAGTTATATTTTATCATTGATAATAATTACATAATAGATGAAAATTAAATAAATTTATTTTAATCTCTTGTATAATATTCATTAACAAATTATTAATAAAATTATTTTATTTTATTAAATAAATAATTTTATTTATAAATTGATATTTATATTAAATATATTTTAAATTTTAAAATTAAATTTTATTTGAAATTTATATATCTTGAGGATAATTTAAATTTAATTATATTTATTAATAAATATTAAATTTAATTTATTCAATTCAGTCACAAAATTAAATAACTTATTAAATTATTTATAATTATTATTAATAAATAATTTTAATTAATTAAATATAATATTAAATTAAATAATACATAATAATTATTAAAATTAATTTATTAAATAATTTAATAATTTATATTTGTTGTTTGTAAATCAAATTATGAAAAAATAGAAGCAGAAAACAAAATTCATGGTTTTCATAATTTTTGAAAATCAACAATAACCAAAATCAAAATCAAAATAAAAACTTCAAACACACAATTTTTTTTGACTGAATTTAAAAATAAAAATATACTTTAATTTCACTAACTTCTTAGGACCATGTTTGGGTGTTGCACTTTTATCGTTGCAAAGACCGATACCTTTGTGGAAGGCATAAAAGGTTTTAATTAGTCTTCGGTAAGGTTCATGACATTTATGTTATAGTGTTATAAACAAAAGAGTTACATTGTGAGGAAATTGAAGAATCAAATTTAGTAAGTCTGAAGAATTAATTATTACATCAAGTGGCTCAAGCTTCTGTATTGACTACTACTGGAATTGTTTGGCATTTTAAATATTAGGCAAATATTAGTTTGTACTGTAAATTTTAAAATTTTCAAGGACTAAATTGCAAAAAAATAAACAAATTATTTAATGCCCATGCATACTCTCTCAGCCACTCACCAATTCTAAAATTTTTTTCCTCTTTCTCTCCTCTCCTTCATTTAATGTCATCAGCCACCACTGCCACTGGTGTCACCACCCACAACCACCGCTACTCCCCACCGCACCTGCTCTCCCCACTGTGCTTGCTGCTCTCCACCATCATTGCTCGCTTGAAAAGTAGAAATTGCAATTTTCATATTTGGACTCAACCTTGCCTAACTGAACGAAATTACATTTTCTATTATTTTGGTGTTTTTTTAATTGTTTTTTTCTACTCCTAAATTGCATTTGCATTGTATTTTGGTTGTCATATGTATTTTGTGAATGGTTTAAAAGTTAGAATTCTTTGTGTGAGTTGAGAAATTTAAGTCTAAAAGTTTGAATTGTTTGCATGAGTTGGTTCAATTTCATTATAATTTAGGCATTATCAATTTATAAAGAAAATAAATGCATTGAAAAATTTGAGTTTGAAAGTTGAAATTGTTTGTGAGTTGTTCAACCTCAATATAATTTAAGCATTGCCAATTTCAAAATTAATTTATTAAGTTGTTAGTTTTAATTAATTTGTATGAAACATACAATTTACCAATTATTGCTTGTTTATAAAAGTATTTAACATATGATTAATTTTAAATATAATATTTAATATATAATTAAATCATTTAATATATGGAATTAAATTAGGAAAATTCAATGTTTGCATTTTATATTAATTATTGTTGAATTGTGCGGGATGAAATTGAATTGTGTAGTGTATGTTAACTCTTCATTGTGGAGATAACTTGAGTAAGAAACTAAAATGTTGGTTAAAATTAGTGAATGATAGATTGTTAAATTAAAATTGGGAATTAGGATTTTAGTAACGTTGATTAAAATTAGTTAAGAAAACAAAATAATTATAAGCATTACAAATTGAATTGTATAAGTAAACAAATTATTATAGTTTATAGTGAATTATGACTTAAAAGGAAAAGTATCAACATGAGAAAGATAGAAGGGAGGGTTGAATTATGAAATTGGTAGTGAAAGTTTGATGGTGTTCAGGATCTTACCAACCAAAGGGGGAAGATAGGGCAGTCGAGAATAAATAGAATAAGGGTCAATGCTCAAGTCCAACGGTGTGTTAAAGATGATAGTGTTCCTTTCCAACAAGAAGTGAATGTTGCATCTCGACCTAATGTTAGGAAAAGAAGAAGGCAAGTGTCGAATTTTTTTACACCACGAACAACTCTTGGAGTTCAGCCTTCAATTCGTAGTTCCATTCAATTAAGAGAAGCGACTCACAATGTACATATGAAAATGACTAGATGGTGGTATGATTCAAAAATAGCATTTAATGCTTCTCAAACTTATTATTACCAACTAATGGAGGATGTTATAACCTTTTAAGATTTGGGATACAAAGCTCCTTCTATTGATGGCTAAAGAGGTAAACTTTTAAGTAGATCTATTTATGAAATTAAAAGTTGTTTAGAAGAAAGAAGAATGGATTGAACTACTTATGGGTGTTCAATCATGTGTGATAGTTGGAAAAATAGGAGACATGGGCCTATTATTTAATTTTTTGAAGTCTATTGATGCATCTAGTCTTGTTAGGAATATTGATACTTTATTTGAAATATTCGATAAAATTGTGAATGAAGTAGGAACAAAAAAATTATATAGTTCATTATTGACAATGATTCCACTTATATAGTCATAAGAAGAAGATTACAAATCAAGTATTTTTTTAGACTCCTTGTGCTACATATTACATTGACTTAATGTTGGAAAATGTAGGGAATGTTAGGTATTTTCTTATTATTGATGAAATTGTGTAAAAAGAAGAAAAAAAGGTGACCAAGTTCATCTATAATCGTGCCTAGGTCTTGAATTTAATGAGAAAGTATTTTACTAATGGTAGGAATTTGTGTCGTCCTACTGTTACAAGATTCAAGATTCATAACAAATTTTTTTTATCATTTTACTGTTTTATTATGATGAAGAAAAAGTTGAGACAAACATTTAGAAATGATAAATGAGTTACATCTTAGTATACTAAGTCTAATGTTGGAATAGAGATTTCTAGAATTATACTTAAAGATAGTGAATTTTGGTCGTAATGTCAATTTGTCATCTGAGTTTGTGAGACTTTGGTAAGGGTGCTCCATTTAGCTCATAGTGATGAAAAGGCAACAATGAGTTTTTTTTTTTTATGATGTTTTGGAGAAGGAAAGGAAACAATCAAGGTCAATCTAAAAAATAGACCATTTTTGTACACAATTTATCTTGTAGTCATCAATGAGAGTGGGAAAGACAGCTTTACTCTTCGTTGTTTACAATTGCAGCATTTTCAAATCCTAGTGTCTATCTTATACCAAGTTTTATAAAAACAATATGAAATTAATAGGAGAATGCTATTAACTATTACAATAATTGTTGTCCATGAGATGATGCAAGATCTTCTAAGCTCATAAATGGAGATTTATAAGGAGTATTTTGGGGATTTTAGGATGTTAATTATTATTCATTAACGAGTAAACCTATTCCATGTATATTTTTTTTTTCACTTTTTCAACCGAAGGGTTCTTGTAAAGCCAAATCGTTCGACTATTAAAAACCTTTTATATTTTAACTTGCGCAGAAAATAGTGGGAAAATTTTATTTTATTAAAAATTTTGGCAATGCAACAACTACATTTTTACATTCCCAAAATTTTCAAAAGTCCTGAAAAATTTCAAAACATCTCTCAATTTCTTCACTACAAATTTTCGACTTTAAGTCCACTCATAAGCAACCACAAAAAAATAATTTTCAACAATCACTACAGTAAACTTTAAAAAGCTAAAACAAATTCATGGATTTCATTTAAAAGCCTTTATCAACATTCATTCTTTACAAAAATGTACATATCAAAATGACATAAGCACAACACCCGACGATACAACTAATCATGCAGTAGAGTCCTAATTACTGCAGAACTTGTACACGTACCTGGGGTGGTTTGTTTAAAAACATGAAAAATAAGGGTGAGTTAACAAGCTCAGTGAGTGTGATCAGTTTACTAAAAAAATTGAACTTTTCATAACAACACAACTGCAATATTCCCACTCAATCATAAAGCTCATGGTAAAGCATTTGTCATAATAATTTATTTGTGCATCATCAAATTTGGTAATAACATAACATTTAGTAAAACACAATTTCAAATTTTCTGAAATACTATTGCAAAATGCTTTTCGACATTAAACTTATAATATACAAGTTTCCATTTTCCCTTTTCCTTTTTTCTTAAACAATAAACAGTGGTGACAATAAGTTTTTTAAAAACTTTTATACTAAAAATAAGTTGACCACTAGAATTTGTACCATACAGTACCTCTCAAATCACTTTTAAACTAATCAGTGCAGCATTATTACTATCATGAATTTTCTTACTTAATGTAGCCCACGTCTAATTCTTTTACCATACAGTACACAAGGCATAAAGTCACGGATTTGGTTCTGCATTGTTTACCCGTAACAAATCATGGAGCTGGTTCTATATTGCTTACCTATAATAGGTTAACCACCATAAATATACCAGTATTATAACATGCATAAAGCCTAGCGATATACCATAGGCAAAAGCAACTCTTACATTTATGACTCATCTTATTCTCTAAATTAAGTATGGCAGGATTCATAACTGAATTATTTCAGTGTAACTCCTAGTCACATAAAATTTAACTTTCAAATTAAAACTCATATATTGCCAAAGCATACACTTATGCAAGCAATATTCACTTGTAAATATCATTTGCATAAAACTTAGCATAAATATTCATTTCATGATCAAATGAAAACCATTTGCATAAACTCAATTTAAAGAACACTCACAACTTGCTAGTCTCCATAAATAGAAATCATTTGCATAAAATCAATTGAAAAAACACTCACATGTCATCAATTCTTTTCCAAAGATTTTAGTCATATAATAAAATTAAAATACACTCACAACTTGCTAGTATCCATAAATAAAAACTATTTGCATAAAATCAATTTAAAAAACACTCATACGTTTATCAAACTTATCGCCAAGTACACTCACGCAATTTGTGCCTCTCCTTTACCTACCCAAAATGAATTTGCTTCGGAATTTATTTCCAAATTAGGAAATAAAACATTAAAACTATAATTTGGTTTAATCAAATTCGAGATTAGTATTTAATCTCGTAACATGTATGCTAATCATATTTCTTCTTACTTCCGTAAGCTAATCTATTGTTCTCCCTTTCTAAATCTAACTTCAAAAGTCACTTAAATACCAGATTTTATTGATTCTAACTTACCAATTTCTTCAAAATACAATCTCATCCAATTTAATTCACCATATCACAATCATGCATGATGAGTCATAGTTATGACCCATATCTAGAATCCGTACCTCCATTTGTTCCTTAATTTTTGCATAGCAAATGTTCAAATTAGGATTTGAGTCTTCTAGATATTTGTTTCCACATGTCTCTAGTTTCCATAGCATTAAAAATCATTCCATTTCAACATCTAAATCATGAAATATGTACCAAACATCACAGGCTACTTCAACACAGGGATTGTATCAAGTTATCATAATCGATCTCAATTTTCAGTATCATTAAGCTAGAATTAGGTCTAGATCTCTTCTAGATATTTTTTTATTACTATGTCTTAGGTTTAAGCTCCAATTAGAATCGCCCAATTTTGAGGTATGTAGGCCAAGTTATGGTCAAAACAATAGGATTAGTTCAAGTGAATCGAGAACCAAATACAAAGATTCACTAAACATATCTCCTTCTCTTGTCATATTCAACATTTAAATGCTTCCAAACTTATTATCTATTCCATGGCATGTCAAAAATCATCATTTATCTTACATGAACATATCCCACTCAAAAGCCCCAAGACAAGAAATTTAGGTTAGGAAAACTTACCATTTTATCTTCCAATCTCTTGGGTATTTGATGAATACCTCCACTTGATCAAGTTCTCTCCAATTTATGCTCCAAAACCATAAAAAATGATAGCTACGCTCTTCTTCTCTCTCCTTGGCCGAGTCTCCCCTCTTCTCTCTTCTTTTGTTCCTTTTTTTTGGTCTCTCATGTTTATGATGAAAAATGAAGCAAATTGTCTTACTTTGGCCCTTTTATACCCTTTAGTGCATTACACATGTCACTCTCCAATTGGACCTCTTTTAATGACTCATTAATCCAATCAATTTTTGTAAAAAGACCAAATTACCTTTAATGACATGTAAAAAGACCAAATTTCCCTGTATTGAATTTAATTCATCAACTAAAAAAATTAAATTCTGAAAATATTCTGCAATCATCTTACCTTCAAATTCACTGTGAAATAATCTAATTGGGGTCAATATTAATTGATTAGACTCTTTTAAAACAATTTGAATGTATTTAAAATCATTAATACCCATTATTTTCCAGAAAGGACATTTTATCCTTAAATTTTCGGAACTCCCAAAATTCATCCGATCAGGCTTATTTTTGATCCATTTCAATATCATTGAATTCTAATACCTATTTCAGGTATTTTTCGAATTTTCAAGATTGGGTCCCTAAAATCAATATTCAAGTGAAAATACTATTCACCTTACTTCACTAACCATCCAGAAATACTATTCACCGAAATCATCCAGATTCCATTCAAAAGTATTGCCTAAATCATTAAAATGCATTTTAAGGCTTTTAAAGCTCGTTCAGACTGATTCTATAGTTTTTTGGAGTTTTCAGAAATTTTTTAAGAAATTGCCGATCAAGTCCAGAACCATATCCGATCTATCCGTGATCTCCATTATAACTTTAATAATACATTTAAATGCTTAAATTACTTTAGTATACCATAAATAGATCACACACTATGAAATGCATGTACAACACATTACACAATACAATTATCAAACTAGGATATTACATAATTTCTTACAAATTTTTAATAATTTAATTTTATTATTTACTAGGACTCTTAATAGAACAAATAGTTCAAGATATCCAATTTGTATTGATAATATCAATCTTTTGGTAGATAATAGTGACTTGAAAGATAATCTTGGATAGGAAAATATTGACATGTCATTTAGTATAATAAATTTGAATAATGATAATGATGAGACTCATCTCAATGATGAAGATATTGTACCAAATGAGAATTGAGGTCAATGAAGTTATAGCGGGTGCCTCCTAGATGATTGGATGAAGTTCTAAGTTTTTGTTTTCTCTTCTTTTAATTTTACTTATATTTGATGTATATATTAAAATCCATATATGTAATGTAATTGTAAATGTTTTTGTTTTAGGTTTCACTTCTAATTGGTAGTTTCCTCATCATAAACTCTTATTGTAAATTATTATAGTTAGAGAGTTAAGGATATTTATTATTCTTTTATTTGATGTTTTGACGTAATTATTATTTATCATATGATGAAATTGTAATATTTTAAATACTTTGTATTATTTTTAATTTTATATTTGTATGATGATTAAATGATCTTTTCATATTATTTGTGGTTATTATTTATATGTGAAATATTTGAAAATAATGTTAATAAAATAAATAAATTTTGTTATTTTAAAATTTATTATTATAAAGTATATAGTATAATGTACTCATGAACTATTTTGTAATTTTTAAAAATTTAGAAACTATTTCATAAATTTAAAAATTACCCAAAAAGTACTTGATATTGACCACTATCAGTACAATACTATAATAGAACCAAAAGGGTACTTTAAACCTTAACATTTATAACTAAATATAACGTAAACCCTATCATTTTGAAGCCTTCAAAGTGAATCATAACGTTTTTAAAACATTTAAAATAGGTAGAAAATTTGATGAGGTTAACTTCTTGTCAGTTAAATGTCATGTCAACAATATTTCTATATTTTTAAATAAAAATGGGCCCTATTGCCACATAATTAAATTTTTGAAAATTAATCAAAAGTGAGTCCAATAGATACATAACAGGAGGCCACTATTTACATATTTCTACTCTGAGTCTCACTTATCACGTGACAATGAGACCATATTTATATATTTTAGACAGTGAGTCACATTTGCTATATGGCATTAGAGCCCATTTTTATTTAAAAATATAATTGATATTACGTCAACATTAACATAGCATTTAATTGACAGAAAGTTAATCCGGTAAATTTTCTATTTTCACTTGTGTGCAAAAAAGGTGTGAAATTTTTCATATCATAAAAATGTATTAGAATTCAATCTTCAGTAAACAAAAATATTCTTACTTGAGTAATAAAGGTTAAATAAGAAGAAATAGCAGTCTCAACTTTCTAGAGCCTGATACCATATTCAAAAAATCACAATTCTTAAAAAAAAAGTTGAAGAAGGAAATCTATGAGCCAATCAACTTCAATAAGAATGGTAGAAGAAGGCAAGCCAAGATGAGATCATTCACAACCTGTTTTCCTTTCACGTTGGTTCCACATAGCATCATTGCAAATAATTAATGAGGAATTTCATCAAAAAAATGTTGTTGAGACACAGCTGATTTCTCTTATCTTGGTAGCTAATGAGCTTTAATAGCAATTTCACAGGGATCAAAACAAGAGAAAGTTTTAAGGTTCTACAAAGCTCTAGAAACCACTCTCCCAATAGGTCAGACGACAGTCCTTGAGTACATTTATCTAATTCGCTGGACATTTAGGAGATAAGGAAAAGGGAATGATTAGGAAGCCTAACATCCATGACTAACTATTTTCAACCACTTACCATTTAAGTATATTTTATTTGATAAAAATAAATGAGTAATTTACATTTTATCCAAATATAATTATAATATTTCAACCTCTTCTTCTTATTATTATTGTTAGAAACAAGTTAAGCATAAAGGAAACATTTTTTCTTCTTCTTTTTCTTCTTTTCCCTTTTTATGTATCTATTTGAATTTTGGCTTCCATTTTGTTTATTCTTTACAAGACCCTTTTGTTTTGTTTTGTTTTTCTTTCTATGTACATCTAAAAGTACTCTCTTTCTTTCTTTCTCCATTTATGGACAAATTTATAAATTCTAATGAGCTATTTTATTTTTCTTTTGGAGCCTTTACAAGTTGATTACAAATAAATAAATAAATCAACCCCTAGTTCTCAATATTTTTAATTATTTTCTAAGACCTCAAGCTTGAAGTTTTGTTCTTTATGCAAATGTGATATGCAAAAAGCTAGAAAATACTTCTTAAATTAAGTATAAGGTTCTCATTCAAATTCTTGATTTAAATAATTCAAGATTCTCTAGAAATCTTAGGACTTTAAAAGTATTTTTGAGAAAATATAACGACCATGGTCACAAAGACGATCGTGTCTTAAAGTGTTTGTTTAATATTTAGCTTTATAAAGGAAATGCCTTAAGACACTAGTGTGCCCTAAACCTTGTTCTTCATTGTTTAAAAATAAAGTCACAAAAGTTAACTTTCTAAGCTTTGTGTAACGTTTTGAATTATCTCAATTAGAGTTTAGATGGGAATTTTATGTCAATTTAAGAAACATTATTTAAATTGGATATTGGACAAGTTAAACAATGCTTTTTAAATTGAGCATAACTTTCTCATCCCAATTCTGATTAAGATAATTCAAGATTTTATGAAAAAAAAAGGAAGAGGTCTAAAATTTTTGTATTTTGAGTTCTTTTAAAATATGAAGAACATAGTCAAAAGTATTACAATATCTTAGAGTATGTTTTTAAATAAACAATTCTACAAAGGGCACACCTTAGGACACTAATGTGTTATAGTTTTTTTAATTAAAGATAAAATTTTTAAAGAACTTTCTAAACTTTCTATAGCATCTTGAATTATCTAAATCAAAGTTTGGAAGAGAAAGTTATACCTAATTTAACAAACATTGTCTAAATCATATGTTCGCAAGTTAGACTATGCCTTTAAATTATGCATAACTTTCTTATCCAAACTCGATTAAAATAATTCAAGATTTTATGATTAGTTTAGAAAGATCTTTAAAGATTTTTATTTTGAATTTACACAAAATATTAAGAAAATAGTCATAAATATGATTGTATCTTAGTGTATTCATTAAATAGATAACTCTATAAAAGACACATCCTAGGATACCAGTGGTACCGGGATCATATTCTTCAACATTTTAAAAATATTAAAGAAAGATAGTTCATTGACTTACCTTCAATAGTTTAAATTAGATCAATTAGCAAGATTTTATATTAGATATAGAACACTATGAATTTGAAAGAGTCAAAGTTAATGATTTAACGATGTGATGCTTAGTTGAAATACATATTATCCACTAAGTTTAGAACTAAATTAGATGATAAAAGGTTATGAGATATCCAAAAGGTTGGATATAATCTTATAGACCTATTGAAAAATTTATTTCAATTTATACTTATTGGATGATGGTTCTTAAGATAAGTAGTGGAAGTAAGATGAAATTTAAAAGCTCAAATCTTATGACAATACATCCAATTCGAATTAGTGTTTTTGTTGATACATTTAATGTATAGTTGAAAGGCTATGAGATATTGAAAAATTCACTTTCATGATGAATTCAAATATTTGTTTTAGAGTTGATTGTGAATTTATCATATCTATAAGAAGTTTAGAGGTAGTATAGTTATCTTCTTTAGTAAGTGAAGTGAATCACACGTTAGTATATGATATACAGAGTACACAAGAAAGGGGGGTAGAATTGTGTATTCGAATTTTTTAATACACTCCCTTTTAAAATTTTGCTTTCTCAAAATGATTGACAAACAATATTATGAAGTATTTATATCAGCAATAGAAACAGGAGTTAAGAGTTGAGAGAGAGTCGACACAGCAATTTTATACTGGTTCACCCCAAACCGTGGGCTACGTCCAATTCTCAGAATCCGTTATGAGATTTCACTATACTTCACAACAGTACAAGTATTCTTTTCATCGAGCCTCTTCAGGTCTCGTACAGCAAGTATTCTTTTTCTCAGTTAGCCTCTTTAGACTCTCAGCTGTTCTTCTTTCTTATAGAAAGATATTACAAGCTTTGTTATAGAAAATATAGCTCTCGTGTTTTCGCACAAATACAGTGTTTAGCTTTTGAATATCACTAAAAAAAATCACTAACTCTTTCAATCTTCGACTTCAACTCATATTTATAGTCTTCATCTTCAACTGCTTCTTGATAACTGCTTCTTTCTTTTTTATTCTTGATCTTTAAAGAAATGGTTATTTAGTTGAGTTCTGTAACTAACTCAAACTGATTTGATTCTTCTTCTTCGACTACTTCGTCCCATTTTCGCTTCGATTCTATCTCATATTGCTTCTGTCTCATTTTTGCTTCCGTCTCATTTTTAGTTTTCGTCTCATTTTGCTTCGCTTCCGTCTCATTTTACTTTGCTTCCGTCTCATTTTTTCTTTGCTTCCGTCTCATTTTTTGCTTCCGTCTCATTTTTTCGCTTCTATCTCATTTTTACTCTTCCGTCTCATTTTGCTTTTGCTTCTATCTCACTTTTCTTCAGCTTCATCATTATTTGGTTTTTATCAAAATTAATCGTAAAGTCATTTTGACTTAACGGTAAGAGTATATAGAGACATATTAACAAAATTTTTAATTTTCAATTGTTGAAAATATAATTGACCAAGAATAACTTTTGTTGAATATGAAAAAGTAACAACTCAATTATGGGAATTTGATCTATAGAGATAGATTGGAAGTTTTTTACTTATTCTAAGTCCAAGTACATATACAATGTACTAAAGATGCTTAGTTTTGAGATATTTGATACTAATGAAGTATTAATGATATCCATTATTATGTATATGAGTTGATATTTGATTTCAAGGTTATAGGATATTAACTTTAAAATAAATCCTAATTAAGGTCTATTTTACTTATAAAAATATCATTTAAGATTGGAAAAGTTCCAATGTAGCAATGCTTGCTAATTAGATCCTTTAGGCATGCAAAAGGAGCAAGGTCTTATCAAAGATCGAAGTGTGTATTAATTATGATAATAATTAAAAAGAAAGTTATAAGATTTATACAAAGGCTCATTGCAGAGAATCTTACAGAATTCTCTCATTACACCACTATCCTAACAATAGCATGATCGTCATATGATGATATGGTATAAGATACTTAAATGATTGGCTTAATGTAAGTGGGAGATTTTTAGCTTAGCCCTACAGTTAATCGGTTAGTTGTAGTTTAATAACAAAACAATCAAAAAGAATTCTTTACCTTATACATACTTAGATGTATAAGTTAAAGTCTTTGTGATAAGTTTAAATTGCAAATAAAATTATATTGAGATTATAATTATAAGATTCATATTGCATTCATATATTATCCTTAAATTATTCCTTATCATTATTCTATACATTATGTTTTTCCTTATGAAGAAAGTAGTTCTCACAGGTTAAAGTATGGAGATATTTAAACAAATGTACAGGTGTTTATTAGAGAACAAGTTCACTAATTGACCCCTTTTGAGAAATCCATTTGGAAAGTTACTTGTATATCTATGGAAATTTTCATTGTGATGATTATATAAGTGATCATTTGACTTGAGATCTCTAAAGTTATCTTATATATGGATTGCTATATTTTGATACTAATGATGACCTATTCTAGTCAATGATAACTCAATGATAGTTATTAGATATAAGACAAACTTTATAGAGGTAGTGAGTGATCAAGATATGATTGATCTAAAGTAATTAAGGATAATGATTTGTTATTCTCGATTAGTATTGATTTAAAAATCCCGGCCAAGGTGACATTTTATAAATAGCTTACCAATGTTATTAATTAAAGTAATAATTAATGATGAAGGAATAATATGATTGGATTCAAAATATAATAGACATTAATTTCATGCTCTATGTCTAATTGAAACATTATATGATAAAACGATTAAATTATATGAAAAATCATGCATAGAAAGGTTATTCAAAATCACTTTGACATTCATAAATATTTGGATAGTCATAATGTGTGACTAAATGACAATCATGATCTATAGATATAAATTTTAATTGGAGAACTAAAGATAAATTTAAAAGTTTAATTTATCTAATCCCAAATATGATTTAAAGTTATAATTTGTATCCATTGTGAGCATATTTGGGAACCTAGTAAGTCACACATAAAGAACGAGTCGAAGAGAGAAAAGATATTTTAATTAAATTAGACTTGATTGTAAGTTTAAGAAACTTTATAACTAAATATGAAAATTTTAATAAATAAAGATCAATATGAGATATTGTATCTTATTTGGATATATTGATATTTAATTAAAATTATTTTTATAATTAAATTTTAATTGAAATTAGAATTTAATTTCAATTAAATTATTAAAATGACCAAAGCCTATTATAAATAAGCTTAAGCTTTAATGGAGTTGACACTCCTTACTTAACCCTCCCTGTAATAGTCATAGAGTTCTCTCAACTTATTATGTGAATATCATTAAGGGTTGAACATTTGTGCGGCTATAGTGGGTGTGATAAGCTAGTTTTGAAAACTATTCAAGAGATACAATAAGAATATGAACAAGCTTTGGAATAAGGTACCAACTATGATTATTGCTTTATTATGATTTAAACATTAATCATTTTATAGAATTTTAGCGATCTTGACATTTAGAAAATTAAAATTACAAAAAATTAATTATTATGTTGCATTCAGGATTAGATGTTGCCTCAATTTTCTAACACCTTTAAAGTTGTAATAACTCCCAACTCTTGTCAATCATATAGATGATTGAATTCTTTATGATCTTAGATATGAACAATTTCGTTAAGGAATTGAAGTGCATTGATTTTTATCATGTTTGTACATTTCAGGAGTTTTAAAAAATGATATAACATCCGGCAATGACTGTACAATCCAAATTGATTTCATTAAAATAATTATTTATAAAAAAATAAAAATTGTGAAAAATATGCTAAAATTATAAAAAAAAAATCAGAGATACAACTACAAAAATGAAAGTAATTAGAGTAAAAGAACTCGTGTTATATTTTTGGGCAGTTGATTCATATACACAATACCATCACTCAATAAGTAACACTTTTAAATACCATTGGAGGTGTACAATGCTTTATTCTTTGCATGGAGGTTCTCTTTAGGAGTATGGATGCGTCTATAGCTCGTAGTGACACTTTTGAGTACCATTGGAGGTGTATAACTCTTAAGATCTCCCACATTTGTTTGCTGATGATCTTTTGTTGTTCTGCTATGTTGATATAGGGTATGTCCAAACTACGTTTGATTGCTTGCGCACTTTCTCAAAATCTAGATATGAATCTTAGTAAGAGTCAGTACTTTTTTATCTACTGATATGGATCATCAATTGGAAACTCGAACTGGTCTTTATAGACGTCACCTTGCTATTCATTTCTTGGGTTTGCCTCTCTTAACAGGTCATCTATCTAGGAGAGATTCATGCCTCTATTGGATAAAATTGATGTTAGGGTAAATAAATGGACACATAGAACTCTTTTCTATGCTAGTAGACTGCAGTTGGTTATTTCTGTGTTCTTTACTTTTTAGGTGTATTGATCTATTCATTTCATGCTTCCTTCTTCCACTATCAAAGACATAGAGACTAAATTAAGGAATTTCTTGTAGTCTCGGAGTATTGTGTCAAATTCTCATGCTAAGGTTAAATGGAGTGATCTTTGTAGACCTAAAAGAGAAGATGGTTTAGGCATTAAACATTTATCTACGTGGAATAATGTTCTTATAGGAAAAAGAATCTAGTTTCTTTTTAATGATAATGAAACATTGTGGGTCAAGTGGGTGCATACTATTATTCTTAGATGCAAACATTTTTGGAGTGTCCAACCTAGTAATAATAGTTTTTGGAGTTGGAGGAAGCTATTACAAGTTAGGGATCTTATTTGGAACCAATCCAGATTTAAGATAGGAGATGGGGTGTCTATTTTCTTCTGGGAGGATCCTTGGCATCCTAGAGGTATCTTGATGGATCTCTCGACTCCTAGATTGATCAATGGATCTGATTTATCTATAAGTGCAAAAGTTTCTGTTGTTATCATGAATAATGTGTGTGCAACAGTCCAGACAATTCGTCCATAGATATTCTCTGCTTTAGGTTACCCTTAGTGCCAAACCTCTCACGGTTTTGCTCTTCCCACACTTAGAAAAACTCGTCTATAAGGGAGAGGTATCCATACACTTATAAGACATATTTTTTCTCCTCTCCAACCGATGTGAGATCTTATACTCTCTACCCCCTATAGGGCCCAGCCTAACTGATATAACGATTTAGCTACCGACTCTGATACCATTTGTAACAGCCCAAATCAGTCATCCACAGATATTTTCCACTTTGGGTTGCCCCTAGGGTCAAACCCCTCCTAGTTTTGTTCTTCTCACACTTAGGAAAATGCGTCTGTAGTGGAGAGGTATCCATACCCTTATAAAGCATTCTTCGTTCTTCTCTCCAATCGATGTGAAATCTCTCATAATTCACCCCCATAGGGCCTAGCCCTCTTTAGGGCCGAGTGCCCTATGTTGGCACATCGAGTTTGGAACCGGCTTTGATACCAATTGTAACAGTGCAAACCACTCGCCCACAGATATTGTCTACTTTGGGTTGCCCTTAGGGCCAAACCCCTCACAATTTTGCTCTTCTCACATTTGGGCAGACGCGTCTTAAGGGGAGAGGTGTCTATATCATCATAAGGTGTAATTTATTCTCCTCTCTAACTGATGTGAGATCTCACAATCTCCACCCCCTTAGGGCCCAGCCATCTTTAGGGCCCAACCTAGCTGGCACAACATTTCGGATACCAGCTTTGATACCATTTGTAACAGTCCAGACCACCCTCCCATAGATATTGTCTGCTTTGGGTTACCCCTAGGGCCAAACTCCTCACAATTTTGTTCTTTCACCATTGCGAAAACGAGTCTATAGGGGAGAGGTATCCATACCCTTATAAGGTCTACTTTGTTCTCCTCTCCAACTGATGTGGGATTTTACACTCCCCACCCCCTCTAGGGCCTAACCCTTTTTATTGCCTAGCCTAGCTGACACAACGATTCGAGTATTAGCTTTGATACTATTTGTAAAAACCTAGACCACCTATCCATAGATATTGTCCGCTTTGGGTTGGTCCTAGGGCCAAATCCCTCACAGTTTTGTTCTTTCCACCCTTAAAAAAATGTGTCTTATGGGGGAGATCTATACCCTTATAAGGCATACCTCGTTTTCCTTTTCAACCAATGTAGAATCTCATACTCTCCACCCTCCTTAAGGCCCATCTCTTTTTAGAGCCCTGCGTAGCTGGAACAATGGTTTTGGTACCGAATTTGATACCATTTGTAACAGCCCAGACCACACACCCACAGATATTGTCCGTTTTTAGTTGCCCTTAGGGCTAAATCCCTTACAATTTTGCTATTTCCACCCTTGAAAAAACGCATCTTATGAGGGAGAGGTATCCATACCCCTATAAGGCATATTTCGTTCTCCTCTCCAACCATTTTGGGATCTCACACTCTCTAAACCCTTTAGGGACCAACCTAGCTGGCACAACGATTCGGCTACCGGCTCTGATACCATTTGTAACAACTCAAATCATCCGTCCACAGATATTTTCTACTTTGTGTTGCCCATAGGGCAAACCCCTTGCGGTTTTGCTCTTCCCACCCTTTAGAAAACACGTCTTTGGTGGAGAGGTATCCATACCCTTACAAGACATACTTCGTTCTCCTCTTCAATCGATGCGAGATCTCTCATAATCCACCCCCTTAGGGCTTAGCCTTTTTTAAGAGTCAACGTCCCACACTGGCACATCGGACTAGGAACTAGCTCTGATACCAATTATTAGAGTGTAAAGCACTCGCTCATAGATATTATCCATTTTGGGTTGCCTTTAGTGTCAAACCCCTCACGATTTTGCTCTTCTCACACTTGGAAAGACGCATGTTAGGGGGAAAAGTATCTATACCCTTATAAGGTGTACTTTATTCTCCTATCCAATCGATGTGAAATCTCACATTCTCCACCCCCTTAAGGCCCAACCATCTTTAAGGCCCAGCCCAGTTGGCACAACGATTCGGGTACCAGCTCTGATACCATTTGTAACAGCTCAAAATACCCGCCCACAAATATTGTTTGCTTTGGTATGCCCTTAAGGCTAAACTCCTCATAGTTTTTCTCTTTTCATCATTGGAAAAATGAGTCTATAGGGGAGAGGTATCCATACCCTTGTAATCCATACTTTCTTCTCCTCTCCAACTGATGTGAAATCTCGCACTCTCCACCGGGCCTAGCCCTCTTTAGAGACTAACCTAACTGGCACAACGGTTCAGGTATTGACTCTGATACTATTTGTAACAGCCCAGATCGTCTGCCCACATATATTGTCCGCTTTGGGTTTCCTCTAGGGCTAAACCCCTCACAATTTTGCTCTTTTCACCTTTGAAAAAATGCGTCATATGAGGGAGAGGTATCTATACCCTTATAATACATACTTCATTCTCCTTTCCAACTGATGTAGAATCTCAAATTCTCCACCCTCCTTAGGGCTCAGCCCTTTTTAGGACCCTGCTTAGCTGGCACAATGGTTTGGGTACCGACTTTGATACCATTTGTAACAACCCAAACAACGTGCTCACAAATATTGTCCTCTTTTGGTTGCTCCTAGGGTCAAATCCCTCACGGTTTTGCTCTTCCCACCCTTGAAAAAATGCATCTTGTGAGAGAGAGGTATCTATATCCTTATAAGACATATTTCGTTCTCCTCTTCAATCACTGTGGAATCTCACACTCTCCAATCCCCTTAGGGACCAACCTAGTTGGCACAACGATTCGGGTACCGGCTTTGATACCATTTGTAACAACCCAAACCACCCGTCCATAGATATTTTTTACTTTGGGTTGCCCCTAGGGAAAACCCCTCGCAATTTTGCTATTCCCACGCTTCGAAAAATGCATCTATGGTGGAGAGGTATCCACATCCTTATAAGACATACTTCGTTCTCCTCTTCAATCGATGCAGGATCTCTCCTAATCCACCCCCTTAGGGCCTAGCCCTCTTTAGGGGCCAGTGTCCCATGTTGACACATCGGGTTAGGAACCGTCTCTGATACCATTTCTAACAGTGTAAACCACCCGTTCACAGATATTGTCCGTTTTGGGTTGCCCCTAGGGCCAAACCCCTCACGATTTTGTTCTTATCACACTTGGAAAGACAAGTCTAAGGGGGAGAGGTATCTATACCCTTATAAGATGTACTTTATTCTCTTCTCCAACTGAAGTGGGATCTCACATTCTCTACCCCCTTAAGGCCCAACCATCTTTAGGGCCCAGCCTAGCTGGCACAACGATTCAGGTACCAGCTCTGATACCATTTGTAACAACCAAGATCACCTGCCTACAAATATTGTCTGCTTTGGGTTGCCCCTAGGGCCAAACTCCTCACAGTTTTGCTCTTTTCACCATTAGAAAAAGGAGTCTATAGGGGAGAGGTATCCATACCCTTATAAGACATACTTTGTTCTCCTCTCCAACTGATGTGGGATCTCACACTCTCTACTCCCTCTAGGACCTAGCCCTTTTTAGGGCCCAGCTTAGATGGCACAATGATTCGGGTATTGACTCTGTTACTATTTGTAACAGCTCAGACTACCTGCTCATAACTATTGTCTGCTTTGGGTTAACCTTAGGGCTAAACCCCTCATTGTTTTTCTCTTTCGACCCGTGAAAAAACGTGTCTTATAGGGGAGAGGTATCTATACCCTTATAAGGCATACTTCATTCTCCTCTCCAACTGATATAAAATCTCACACTCTTCACCCTCCTTAGGGTCCAGACCTTTTTAGGGCCCTGCCTAGCTAGTACAATGGTTTAGGTACCGACTTTGATATCATTTGTAACAGCTCAGACTATCTGCCTATAGATATTGTCCGCTTTTGGTTGCCCCTAGGGTCAAATCCCTCACAGTTTTGCTCTTCTCACCTTTGGGAAAACGCATCTTGTGAGGGAGATGTATCCATACCCTTATAAGGCATACTTCGTTCTCCTCTCTAACCGTTGTGGGATCTCACACTCTCCAACCCCCTTAGGGACCAGCCTAGCTAACACAACGATTCGGATACCGGCTTTGATACCATTTGTAATAACCCAAACCACCCGTCCATATATATTTTCTACTTTGGGTTGCCCCTAGGGCAAACCCCTCGTGGTTTTGCTCTTCCCACCCTTCGAAAAACGCGTCTGTGGTGGAAAAGTATCCATACAATTATAAGACATAATTCGTTCTCCTCTTTAATCGATGCGGGATCTCTCATAATCCACCCCTTAGGGCCTAGCCCTCTTTAGGGGCTAGCGTCCCATGTTGGCACATCGGGTCAAGAACCAACTCTGATGCCAATTGTAACAGTACAAACCACCCGCTCACAGATATTGTCTGTTTTAGGTTGCCCTTAGGGCTAAACCCCTCACGATTTTGCTCTTCTCACACTTGGGAAGATATGTCTTAGGGGGAGAGGTATCTATACCCTTATAAGATATACTTTATTCTCTTCTCCAATTGATGTGGGATCTCACATTCTCCACCCTTTTAGGGCCCAGTCATCTTTAGGGCCTAGCCTAGCTGACACAACGATTCTAGTACCAGCTCTGATACCATTTGTAACAGCCTAGATCACTTGCCCACATATATTGTCTGCTCTGGGTTGCCACTAGGGCCAAACTCCTCATAGTTTTGCTCTTTCCATCATTGGAAAGACGAGTCTATAGGGGAGAGGTATCCATACCCTTATAAGGCATACTTTGTTCTCCTCTCCAATTGATGTGAGATCTCATACTCTCAACTTCCTCTAGGGCCTAACCCTCTTTAGGGCCTAGCCTAGTTGGCACAATGATTCGAGTATTGGCTCTGATACTATTTGTAACAGCCCAGACTATCTGTCCACAGATATTATCCATTTTGGGTTGCCCATAGGGCTAAACCCTCATAGTTTTCCTCTTTCCACCCTTGAAAAAAAAATGCGTCTTATGGAGGAGACGTATCTATACCCTTATAAGGCATATTTTGTTCTCCTCTCCAACCGATGTAGAATCTCACACTCTCCACCCTCCTTAGGGTAGTACCTAGTTGGCACAATGGTTTGGGTACCGACTTTGATACAATTTGTAACAGCCCAGACTACATGCCCACAAATATTATCTGCTTTTGGTTGCCTCTAGGGCCAAATCCCTCACGGTTTTGTTCTTCCTACCCTTGGGTAAATGCGTCTTATGAGGGAGGGGCATCTATACCCTTATAAGGCATACTTCGTTCTCCTTTGCATTTTTTGTAGGATCTCACACTCTCCAACCCCCTTAGGGACAAGCCTAGCTGGCACAACGATTCGGGTACCAACTCTGATATCATTTGTAACAACCCAAACTACCCGTCCACATATATTTTTCTACTTTGAGTTGCCCCTAAGGCAAACCCCTCTTGGTTTTGCTCTTCCTATCCTTCGGAAAAACACATCTGTGGTGGAGAGGTATCCATACCCTTATAAGACATACTTCGTTTTCCTCTTCAATCAATGCGGGATCTCTCATAATCTACCCCTTTAGGGCCTAGCCCTTTTTAGGGGACAGTGTCCCATGTTGGCACATCAGATCAGGAACCTGCTTTGATACCAATTGTAACAATACAAATCACTCACTCACAGATATTGTCCGTTTTGGGTTGCCCTTAGGGGCAAACCCCTCATGATCTTGCTCTTCTCAAACTTGGGAAGATGCGTCTTAGGAGAAAAGGTATCTATATCCTTATAAGGTGTACTTTATTCTCTTCTCCAATCGATGTGGGATCTCACATTCTCCACCCCCTTAGGGCCTAACCATTTTTAAGGCCCAACCTAGCTGGCACAACGGTTCGGGTACTAGCTCTGATACCATTTGTAACAACCCAGACCATTCGTCCATAGATATTATCAGTTTTGAATTGTCCCTAGGGCCAAATTTCTCACAGTTTTGCTCTTTCCACTATTGAAAAAATGAGTCTATAGGGGAGAGGTATCCATACCCTTATAAGGCATACTTTGTTCTCCTCCCCAACTGATTTGGGATCTCACACTCTTTATCCCCTCTTCTTTAGGGCCCAACTTAGCTGGTACAACGATTCGAGTATTAACTCTGATACTATTTGTAATAACCCAGACTACCTACCCACAGGTATTATACACTTTGGGTTGCCCCTAGGGCTAAACCCCTCGTAGTTTTGTTCTTTTCTTCGTTGAAAAAACGTGTCTTATGGGGGAGAAGTATCTATACCCTTATAAGGCATGCTTCGTTCTCCTCTCCAATCGATGTAGAATCTCACACTCTCCACCCTCCTTAGGGCCCAACCTAGCTGGCACAATAGTTTGGGTATCGACTTTGATATTATTTGTAACAACCCAAACTATCCGCCCACAAATATTTTCTGCTTTTGTTTACCCCTAGGGCCAAATCCGTTACGGTTTTGCTCTTCTCACCATTGGGAAAATGCGTCTTGTGAGGGAGATGTATCCATACCTTTATAAGGCATACTTTGTTCTCCTCTCCAACCATTGTGGGATCTCACACTCTCCAACCCACCTAAGGGACTAGCCTAGCTGGCACAACGATTAGGGTATTGGCTCTGATACCATTTGTAACAACCCAAACCACCCGTCCATAGATATTTTGTACTTTAAGTTGCCCCTAAGGAAAACCTCTCGCGGTTTTGTTCTTCCCACCATTCGGAAAACACGTTTGTGGTGGAGAGGTATCCATACCCTTATAAGATATACTTTGTTCTCCTCTTCAATCGATACAGGATCTCTCATAATCCACCCCTCATAGCACCTAGCCCTCTTTAGGGGCTAGCATCCCGTATTGACACATCAGGTCAAGAACCAGCTTTGATACCAATTGTAATAATGCGAACTACCCGTTCACAGATATTGTTCATTTTAGGTTGCCTTTAGGGCCAAACCCCTCACGATTTTGTTCTTTTTACACTTGGGAAGTCGCATCCTAGGGGGAGAGGTATCTATACCCTTATAAGGTGTACTTTATTCTCTTCTCCAACAGATATATGATCTCATATTCTCCAGCCCCTTAGGGCCCAACCATCTTTAGGGCCCAGCCTAGCTGGCACAACGATTTGAGTACCAGCTCTGATACCATTTGTAACAACCCAGATCACCTACCCACAGATATTTTCTGTTTTGGGTTGCCCCCAGGGCTAAACACCTCACAGTTTTGCTCTTTTCATCATTGGAAAAACGAGTCTATAGGGGAGAGGTATCCATACCCTTTGATCGCGGCTCTGTCGATTCGACCTTGAAGTCGATCCTTGGAAACCGGTCAAAAATAATTTATACCAAGGATTTCAGTATAGGATGCAACCTCGGGTCGTCTCTCTTGATTGGAACCTAATGAAATGGATTTGAGCTAGCCTATATGTCACAAAATGCAAGCGAAATTAGTAAGAAAATGGTGGTTTTGATTTGAGAACACTAATGAACTGAAAAGCATGTAAAAAGTATTTTTGGATTTTTGGAAATAGAAAAAGAAAATACTAAAACAAGTGATAAAATCCTCTTGAAAACGAGCTTTGGCTATCACAGTTCAAAACTAAGTGTGAATGGTAGACCTTAAAGAACTCTCTTTAAGTCCAGGGTCTTGATTAATGGACTCCTGTCACTCTTGACTCCATTTCTCAAGACCTCATTAGGTGCTCTTGAGCCCTAGAACCTTAAAGGAACCTTTAAGTCCAAGGTTTTAATCAATGAACTCCATTGCTTAAAACCTTGTTAAAAGCATCTTAGTGTGTGCGGATGGGATTAGAAATCACTAAGTTTGAATGGTAAACCTTAAAGGACTCTCTTTAAGTCCAGGGTCTTGATTAATGGACTCCTGTCACTCTCGACTCCATTTCTCAAGACCCCATTAGGTGCTCTTGAGCCCTAGAATCTTAAAGGAACCTTTAAGTCCAAAGTTTTAATCAATGAACTCCATTGCTTAAAACCTTGTTAAAAGCATCTGAGTGTGTGCGGATGGGATTAGAAATCACTAAGTTTGAATGGTAAAACTTAAAGGACTCTCTTTAAGTCCAGGGTCTTGATTAATGGACTCCTGTCACTCTCGACTCTATTTCTCAAGACCCCATTAGGTGCTCTTGAGCCCTAGAACCTTAAAGGAACCTTTAAGTCCAAGGTTTTAATCAATGAACTCCATTGCTTAAAACCTTGTTAAAAACATCTTAGTGTGTGCGGTGGACTTGCCAATGCGATGGGTCAAATGAAATCTAGCATCAACTCTATATCAAACACAACTAGGCAGATAGAAGAGAATCAACAAGATCACAAGTTGACATATATGAGACTTCATATATTTAAGCACAGAATTCTACATAAACAAATCCATAACACATTACATTGTTCAACGCTTAATTAAACTCTAATTAAGCTAATCTAACTACAAAGCAATAAACCCCAACTCGGTTGTTCATAACAATGTAGTTAAATGTGACAATGTAAACTACCAATCCAAACAACACATTAAATGTCAAACATTTAGCTATAATCAAGTAGCTTCACTACAAATTACAAACCCTAGACCTAGGCATTTCTAAATCATAGCTAAACTACAGATTAAGCTACTCCCCTTCGGTGAACTCCAGCCATCACTGCATCTTTAGGAGAAAACAAATGCCTAACCACGCATTTTAACCGGAACCTTCACAACTCGTGACGAATCCAAGCTATCCATGATGGAGTCGGCGGTGAAAATGAAAAGAAAGCCTATACAAAGGTTTCACCCAGGGAACCCCGAAGGGAACCCTGGATGGTGAGGCCGAGAATCTCTCCTCTTTCTTCTTTGTTCTCTCTTAACTCGTCTCTCTTCTCTCTGCCGAATGTCGATCCCCCAGAAGATACCCATTCTAACCTAATTCAGCAATATTTAAAGGATGGTTCACGGGCCGGGTTAGTACAGTGAGTGATTTTTCCATTTAAAGTCTGAATACCCGTCTACACGTCGCGACGTATGAATTAATTCTCGTCGCGACGTGTGCTCTGGCTTGCTTGCTGCGACGTGTTGAATTGTCGATGTCGTGATGTATGATCTGGCTTGCTCGCCGCGACGTGTTGAATTGTTGACGTCGCGACGTACGATCTGTGTTGATGCACTGCGACGTGCCTTAAGGACTTTATGCCGTGTTGACTCTTCTGATCCTTTTTGACTCCTTTTCTCCTACAATATAAAATAACAATTTGCAGTATCAATTGTTCTTAGAAAAATTATAATGCAATTAATGTCAGTTTGTACAATTTTACTAGCAAATTGCATAAAACATTAGCTCACCGTAAGAGACTAATTTAAACACAAAAATCATGAATTAAGAGTCAAAAAGTGCATTAACAACCATGAAAGTGTAGCCAATTATATATTAAACTCGGGCTCAATCACCCTTATAAGGCATACTTTGTTCTCTTCTCCAACTAATGTGGGATCTCACACTCTCCAATTCTTTTAGGGCCTAGCCCTCTTTAGGGCCCAGCCTAGCTAGCACAACGATTCTGGTATTGGCTCTGATACTATTTATAACAGCCCAGACTACTTGTCCATAGATATTGTCTGCTTTGGATTACCCGTAGGGCTAAACCCTCATAGTTTTTCTCTTTTCACCCTTGAAAAAATGCGTCTTATGGGGGAGAGGTATCTATACCCTTATAAGGCATACTTCGCTCTCCTCTCCAATCGATGTAGAATCTCACACTCTCTACCCTCCTTATGGCCCTTCCTAGCTGACACAATGGATTAGGTACCGACTTTGATACCATTTGTAACGGCCCAAACCAACCGCTCACAAATATTGTCCGCTTTTAGTTGTCCCTAGGGCTAAACCCCTCACGATTTTGCTCTTCCCACCCTTGGAAAAACACATCTTATGAGGGAGAGTGTTCATACCCTTATAAGGCATACTTCATTCTCCTCTCCATTCATTGTGGGATCTCACACTCTCCAACCTGCTTAGGGACCGGCCTAGTTGGCAAAACGATTCGAGTACCGACTCTGATACTATTTGTAACAACCCAAACTACCCGTCCACTGATATTTTCTACTTTAGGTTGCCCCTAGGGCCAACCCCTCGTGGTTTTGCTCTTCCCACCTGATTGAGCCCAAGTTTATTATATAAATTGGCTACACTTTCATAGTTTTTAATGTGTTTTTGACTTTTAATTTATGATTTTTGTGCTTTAATTAGTCCCTTGCATGAGCTCATACTTTATACAATTTGATAGTGAAATTGTTGCAAATTGGCATTAATTCCATCATAATTTTTCCAAGGACAATTGATACTGCAAATTGTTGTTTCATATTGTAGGGGAAAAGAAGAGTCAAAAGGATCAGAAGAGTCAACACGTCGCGGCGCATGAAGAAGTTCGCACATCGCGACGTGCTACAAGCAACACGTCGTGGCGAGCGATCCAAGAAGAGCACGCCGCGACACCAATCAAATAACACGCCGCGGCGAGTGATCCAAGAAGAGCACACCGCGACGCCAATCAAGTAACACGCCGCGGCGAACAATCCAAGAAGACACGCCGCGACGTCAAAGAAGCATCTCGCCACGACGAGCAGATGGATATCTGGAATTTATTTAGAAAGTTCTCTCACTGTGTCGACCCAACCTGCACCCATCATTTAAAAGGTTGCTAAATTTAGATCAAATGGGCTGGATTTGTCAAGATATACTTGGGAGGCAAAGAGACGATTTTTCTACAGAACACGATCACCCCTTCATCTCCGACCATCGCCATCATCTCTACTCCATCGCCAATCTCTACTACAATCATGGGTGACATCTGATCTTCAACAGTCGTGAGAGAATCCAGAGTCATGCTCGGCTAAATCCACATTTCCTCTTGAGAATGTAGCATCGGCTTGGGTTCACCGGTTCTTAAAAAGGGAGTTAATCTTACATTGTCAAGTTTAATTGCATTGTTGTAAATTCCTAAGTTAGGGTTTACTACCGTGTAGTTAGATTAGCTTGGTTATAGTTTAATCAAGTGTCGAATGATGTCTTGTGTTATGGGATTGGTTATTTGTAGAACTTTGATGCTCAATATATGAAGTTTCATATATGTCTTTTGGTGATTGTGTTAATTCTCTTTATCTGCCTAGTTGTGTTTGATATTGAGGATGTGCTTGAGCCAAATGACCAATTGCATTAACTTGTCCATTTCACACACTAAGATGCATTTAACAAGGTTGTAATTAACGGAGTTCGTTGATTAAAACCTTGGACTTAAAGAGTCCCTTAAGGTTCTAAGGCTTAAGAGCACTTAATGCAATCTTGAGAAATGGAGTTCATTAATCAAGATTCTGGACTTAAGGAGAATCTTTAAGGTTTGTTAATCGAAAGCTTAGTGAATTTCACTCCCTGAAAATTTGTTTTGAACCATGATAGCCTAAGCTCATTTTCAAAAAGATTTATTCTCATTTGCTTGTTACTCAAATTTTCAATTTCATTTATTTCCTTAAAATCCAAAAAGATACTTTTTATACTTTGTCCTTCAGTTTTAGTTAAATTTCCTTAGTTCTTTTTAATGACCAAAACCCCCATTTTATCAACTTTGATTGCAATTTTTGACAATTAGGCTAGCTTAGACCTTTTTCACTTGGTTCCAATTAAGTGAGACGACCCGAGGTTGCATCCTGTATTGCAATCCTTGGAATTTGATTATTTTTAATTCGGTTTCCAAGGGATTGATCTTTAGATCGATACGAAGAGCCGATCACCACCCTTAGGAAAACGCGTCTGTGGTGGAGAGGTATCCATACCCTTATAAGACATACTTCGTTCTCCTCTTCAATCAATGCGGGATCTCTCATAATCCACCCCTCATAGGGCTTAGCCCTCTTTAGGGGCTAGCGTCCCGCACTGGAACATCGGGTTAGGAACCACCTTTGATACCAATTGTAACAGTGCAAACTACCCGTTCATAGATATTGTGTATTTTGGGTTTCCTCTAGGACCAAAGCCCTCACAATTTTGCTCTTCTCACATTTGGGAAGACGTGTCTTAGGGGAGAGGTATCTATACCCTTATAAGGTGTACTTTATTCTCTTCTCCAACCAATGTGGGATCTCACATTCTCCACCCCCTTAGGGCCCAACCTAACTGGCACAACGATTCAGGTACCAGCCCTAATACCATTTATAACAACCCAGATCACCCGTCCATAGATATTGTCTACTTTGGGTTGCCCCTAGGGTCAAACTTCTCACAGTTTTGCTCTTCCCACTATTGGAAAAACGAGTCTATAAGATAGAGGTATCTATACCCTTATAAGACATACTTTATTCTCCTCTCCAATCAATGTGGGATCTCACACTCTCCACCCCCTTTAGGGCCTAACCCTCTTTAGGGCCCAGCCTAGTTGGCACGATGGCTCGGGTACTAACTCTGATACTATTTGTAACAACTCAGACTACCTGCTTACAGATATTGTCTGCTTTGGGTTGCCCCTCGGGTTAAACCCCTAATAGTTTTGTTCTTTCCACCCTTGAAAAAACACGTTTTGTGGGGGGAGAGGTATCTATATCCTTATAAGGCATACTTCATTTTCCTCTCTAATCGATGTAAGATCTCGCACTCTCGACCCTCCTTAGGGCCTAGCCCTCTTTAGGGTCCTACCTAGCTGGCACAATGGTTTGGGTACCAACTTTAATATCATTTATAATAGCCCAAACCACCCGCCCACAGATATTTGTCTGCTTTGGGTTGCCCTTAGGGTAGGAATCGTGACTCTTCTCACCCTTAGAAAAATGCGTCTTATGAGGGAGAGGTATCCATACCCTTATAAGGCATATTTCATTCTCCTCTCCAATCATTGTGGAATCTCACACTCTCCATCCCCTTAGGGCCCAGCCTAGTTAGTACAACGGTTCAGGTACTGGCTCTGATACCATTTGTAATAGCCAAGGCCACCTACCCACAGATATTATCCACTTTGGGTTAGCCCTAAATCCAAACCCCTCACTCTCTTTTGATGGCAATTTCTCCTGAATGACTATTAACTCGAGATCGTTGGTCTGCGATCTCCTGATCTCATTAAATAATGTCGGCCGAACTTCAAACCGTGTTGGAAATGTTCCGCCATCCTCTACTACTAAGAGTCCAACAACAAGGCTTTGCACACTCATCAAATGTGTCATATAAAGATCTTTCCTAACAGTTACTGCCGAACAGGACTTATGACTCAATGCATCAGCTACCATATTTGCTTTTCCTGAGTGATAGACAATTATTAAGTCATAATCCTTAATCAATTCCAACCATCTCCTTTGTATGAGGTTTAGCTCCTTATGTGTCATTAGGTACTTCAGACTCTTGTGGTCAGTGTATAAACGACAAATCTCCCCATAAAGATAACATCTCCAAATCTTGAGTGTAAATACTACTGCTGCGAGCTCCAAGTCGTGTAGGATAATTTAGCATACGACAAGTCTCCCCATAAAGATAATGTCTCCAAATCTTAAGTGTAAAAACTACTGCTGCGAGCTCCAAATCATATGCAGGATAATTTAGCATACGACAAATCTTGAGTGTAAATACTACTGCTGCGAGCTCCAAATCATGTGTAGGATAATTTAGCTCATGCTTCTTCAGCTATCTAGAAGCATATACAATCACTCACCCGGCCTGCATAAGTACACAACCAAGTCCCTAGTGACTGGCATCACTATATACCTTATACCTAACCCCTGGGTAGGTAAGGTAAGCACTGATGCAGAAGATAATCATCTCTTCAGCTATTGGAAACTTGCCTCGTATTTATCATCCCACAAAAATTTTATCCCCTTCTAGGTAAGCCTTGACAAAGGGATTCTAAGTACTGAGAAACCCTCAACAAATCTCCGATAATAACCAGCTAAACCTAGAAAGTTGCGGACTTCTTAAGTTATTTCCACTTAAGTATAGCTTCCACTTTCTTCAATTTCACAAAAAAATACCATCCTTGATACCATATATCTAAGGAATCTTATTTCTCTCAGCTAAAATTCACACTTTAAGAACTTCGTATATAACTATCTTTCGCAAAGTACTTGCAACACAATTCGGAGATGTCTAGCATACTCCTCTCTATCTTTAGAATAAATCAGAAGATCATCAGTGAAGACTTTGGTAAAGTAATCTAAATAAAGATGGAACACCCTATTCATGAAATCCATAAATAATACAGGTGCATTTGTCAATCCGAACGGCATTACTAAGAATTCATAGTGTTCATACCTTGTCCGAAAAGCAATCTTGTGCACATCATTCTCATCAATCTTTAACTGATGGTACCCAGACCTCATATCTATCTTTGAGAACACTGTAGCTCCTTTTAATTGATCAAACAAGTCATTGACCTTAGGGTGTGGATATTTATTCCTAATATTAACCTTGTTTAACTCCCGAAAATCAACACATAAGCGAAGGGTCTCATCCTTCTTTATGACAAATAATACTAGTGCTCTTCACGATGAATGACTTGGCTTGATGAAGCCCTTATCTAATAACTCTTGTAATTGAATCTTCAATTCTTTCAATTTTGTTGATGCCATGTGATACAGTGGTATAGATATTGGTGTCGTCTCCGGGACCAAGTCAATAGTGAAATCAAACTCCTAATCAGGTGGCAATCTAGGTAACTCCTGTGGAAAGACATTGAGGAATTTGCACACAATAGGGACATCTCTTAGTTCGACCCTCCATGTCGAAGTGTCAATCATATGTGTGAGGTATGCCTAGCACCCTTGACGATTCAACCTCTTAGGCTTGATCACCAATATCAAACAGCTCGAAAATACCCGTCAGTCACCAGCAATTTAATCGAGACTCCACCCTGAGGGTCAAAATCCACCTCTTTCTTAAAACAGTTAACCTTGGCATGATACCTCTCTAACCAGTTAATCCCCAATATCACCTCGAAATCTCAAAGATTAAGGGGAATAAGATCTGCCTCTAATACAACATCATTGATCTTTATCTCACAATTTGTATATACTTCATCATAAGCCACTTGCTTTCCAAGAGGAGTGACTACAATGAGAGAGGGATCTAACGGCTCCAGGAGATGACTAATATCCTCTGACTCAGATCGCAAAGGTCCAACCTTGCGACGACTTCCCCTTCCTTGTCCAACCATGCTATCACTATAAATTAAAAAAACATTGTTTAATAAAAGAGATCGGGCTAAGCTTAGCTTTGCTGATACCCCAAACATCACAAGGAATGTCGACAAGTGATCAAGGTCGAAATCATCCGAACGTTAAAGACGTAAACTTAACGATCCAAGATTCAACTTCTCGACCAAAGACTTTTGACACCCAGACTTGATTCCTAAGACTCATAAACTTTTTAAAAATGAAAATAACACTTTTGAAAACATTAAAGCTAGGCTTTGATATCATTTGTAACAACACAGACCACCCGCCCACAAATATTGTCTGCTTTGGATTGCCCTTAAGCCTAAACTCCTCACGATTTTGCTCTTCTCACCCTTGAAAAAATGTTTCTATAGGGGAGAGGTATCCATATCCTTATAAGGCGTGCTTCATTCTCCTCTCTAACTGATGTGGAATCTCACAGTGCAGACCTACTAGTAGGCTACAATTAAGACCATATGAACCCTGGAGCCTTTGTCATACCAACCAGACCTCAAACTGACAAATTCGAATGGCTGGCTAGCTCCTCTAGAGTATACACAAAAACTTCGGGCTACACTGTTTTGAGACCTCCCAATCCTCATGTTCCTTGGCATAAAGGAACTAGCCCAAGGTGCTCTTTTATCTTGTGGCTAGCTTATCTAAATAAGCTGCAAACGAGGGATAAATTCCTCTTCTCTTATATCCTAAATCACTGTTCCTTGTGCTTCTTGGATAATGAGTCTATTGATAATCTATTTTTTGAGTTTTCTTACTCAAAAACAGTGTGGATACATTGTTTAAACCGTTTTCAGATCCACTTGCCTAACTTGATAAATCTTTTAGTTGTTCTTAATTGGCTTAACCATCCTCCAAACCACATAAATATTGACCTCAACCTATTTATCATTCTTCTTTCTTTTATTGTTTATAATCTTTGGTCTAAAAGAAACCACCGAACCTTTAAATATACAATCTTGGATGTTGGGAGCATTAACACTATAGTGGTTTTTCAAATTATGGAACATCTCAACTCAAACACCGAGGGAAGGTAGTTGTTGGTGTGGTTTGTCTAGTTTTTATCAAATGTTTTGTTTTGCAGGTTGAATCCAGTTCAAAATAGTTAGGAGGTCTTAAGAGGAGATGTCAGATTCTCCTCCTCCTCCTTGGTATTTTAATGTAATAGAGATCCTATCTATCAGCATAATAGGAGAGTCCAGTTACGAAATTTTAGTCAGTGAAGTCTTTATCATGATATTTTCTGGTTTTGGCTGTTGAATTGCTTTACTAGTTCAGTTTGTAAATGTGTGCATGTCTGGTTAATGTTTTTCCCCTTCTAGATTTTCCAAGGTTTTCCTTGGGTGGAAGGTTTCAATAGGTCTTGATTGTAGTTTTCTGCTTCTTTGTGTAGATTGTTTCCTACTATGATTTCTTAAGGAAGTTGCCATTGTAGAGGTTTCTTGTTCTCTTTAGTTCTGTTTGTTTATTTTGGTTTTGAAAATGAGACTTGCTCCTTTGGGCATTCTCTTGTTTTTGTACATAACTCCTTTCTTTTGATTTATCATATTTACTAAATTACCCAAAAAAGAAGTGTAAATAATATAACTATTTCAAAGAAATATCACCACTACATACAAACAAAATCATTACTTCTTATATTGTTTTCAAATAATATATAGAAAAATATCATCATAATAAATAAATAGATACCAAATTTACTTCAATTTATAAATACAATATTTGACTACAAATAATATCATAAGTTCATTAAACAAAATATCAACATTCATTACAAACAATATTATGTATCTATATAAAAATATTATTAAAAGAATAAATAAGTATCACCTTTACTTTAATATGTAAATTGACGTCTAATTACAAATAGTATTATGATTTTATACAATAACTTTTATTTCTCTTTAAAATAATACCACATCTTTATACAAAATATCATTATAGTAAAAAAAGTACCACTTTGATTCTAATAGGAAAACATCTCATCTAGTACAAACAATGTCATGATTATGTTCAAAACATCATTATGTTTTACAAATAATATCACATCATTATATAAAAATATTATCACATTAAATAAATAAGTACCTATTTTACTTTGATATGTAGATATTATATCTAAGTACAAATAATATTATGATTCAATACAAAAATACTATCATTCTTTTCAAATAATACCACATCTCTGTTCAAAAATACTATCACGATAAACAAATATTACCACTTTTACTTTAAAATGTAAATACCGCATTTGAGTATAAATAATATCACGATTCTATACAAAAAATACTATTGCTCTTTATAAACAATGCAAGAGTTATATAAAAGTACTATTATAGTAAATAGGTAAGTACCACTTTTACTTTAAGACGTAAATACCACATTTGAGCACAAACAATACCATGATTCTATACAAAATGTAATTGATCTTTATAGATAACACTATGATTCTTTACGAAAAGATACCATCACGGTATATAAATAAGTACCAATTTTAATTTAATATGTAAATGCTGCAACAAAGTACAAACAATAATATGATTTCATACAAACAATATCATTAATTTTAGAAACAATACCACTCCCGTATACAAAAAGTACCATAACTGGAAACAAATAAGTGCTAACTATACTTCAGTATGTAAATTTCACATTTGAGAAAAAAATCATGATTTTATATAAAATACAATCATTCTTTACAAGCAATACCGTGTCTCTATGTAAAATATCATCATAGTAAATAAATTCGTACCGCTTATATTTTAATATGAAAATAATGCATTTAAGTACAAAGAATATCATGATTTTATTAAAAAAGATAACATCATTATTTACAAATAATTACAATTTTATTTTAACACAAAAGTATCATATTTGAGTACATATAATACTATGATCCTATATCAAATATGTGATACAAAAATACAATCATAATAAACAAATAAGTACCACTTATAATTTAGTATATAAATATTACATCTAAGTATAAATAATACCATGATTATATAAAAATACAACTACTCTTTACAAATAACACCACATCTTTACACAGAAAATATCATCATAGTAAATAAATAAGTACACTTATACTTTAGTATATAAACCCCATAAATGATTACAAAATAATATCATGATTATAAAAACACTACTACTTATTACAAATAATACACGTCTTTATACAAAAAATACCGTCACATTATACAAATAAGTACAATTTTATTTTAATGTATAAATGTCGTCTCTAAATACAAGCAATACCATGATTTCATACAAAACATATTATCATTGTTTACAAATAATCTCACGCCTCTATACAAAGTACCATCACAGTATATGAATAAGTACAACTTCTGTTTTAATATGTACATATTATATCTTAGTACAAACAATACTATGATTATATAGAGAAAATCGTCACTATTTACAAATAATATCACACCTTTATATAAAAGTGCCAACGCAATAAACAAATAAGTACTACCTATATTTTAAAATATAAATAGTGCTTATGAGTACAAATAATATGATGATTTCATAAAAAATTATCACCACTTTTATAAAATATCACATCTTTATACAAAGATACCATCATAGTAAATAAATACGTACCACTTATACTTTAATATGTAAATACCACGTTTTGAGTATAAACAATATCATGAGTCTATGCAAAAACACAATTACCTTTTATAAATAATGCAAACAATATCAAAATACCATGACCTTTTATAAATAATACCATACCATTATACGAAAATACTATTACAATATGCAAATAAGTATAATTTTATCTTAATATATAAAAATCGCATCTGAATACAAATAATGGCATGATTTCTTACCAAAACTATCATCACTCTTCACAAATAATACCAAGCCTTTAAACAAAATTCCATCACAATAAATAGATAAGCACTAGTTATACTTTAATGTGTAAATACAAACAATACTATGATTTTATATATATAAAAACTGTCAATCTTTGTCAATAATACCATATTAACATATAAAAAATATCACACTAAGTTCCTCTTTGTTGCATGAAAGAGTGGTTCTTGCATAATTTCATGAAAGATTTTTTACAGGACAAGATTGAATGCACACATATGTCACAAACTATGCTCATCTAAATTCTTCTCAGTGAACACAGTTTGGTAAATTTCTACTTATGGATGGTTTTATAAAGAAACATCATTTTTTAAACACATATTTAGTCGATCATATTTGTAATAACTCATCATAGTGGGAGAAAATAATGGTAAACCAATTCTTAAAAAAAAAAAGAATGTCATTAATTATATACAAAATTAAATTAAGTACAACTTATCCTAAACATTTTCCAAAGAATCTTGAATTAATTTGGATAAGAAAATTATATTATATATATAGCTAATAGTATTTTAATTTAAATTTTCAAATATATCTATCATGATTTACATTTGTTAATTTTAAATGAATATTTTCTATCAAATCAAAATATTGTTAATTATATATAAACCTAAACTAATTCTAACTTGTCCACTATTTGATTTAAAAATACTTATTAAATTTGACATAATTTTTTTTATCCAAACTTCGGATTGAGATATTTTGAGCATCTCAATATGAGTTTAAAACTTTTTTTTTTTACAGAGGAAAAAACGTAAAACCTGAAAAAAAAATCTAGCTAGCTCATTGCTCTGCGGTACAATGTTCCTTGCTTGTCCCAGTGGATGAGTTCCATAACTGACATCAGAAGCTCCTGAAAAAAATGCATGCCTAGGTTGGCTAGGACTGCTAGGTTAGCCAGGTTATTCGCACACTGGTTCCCTTCATGATGCACATGTTGAATTTACACCTCCCAATCTCGTTGGATTAACCCACGAGTACCTGCTAACAAAAAATTATTCTCATCAAACGTTGTATTAGAAGAGGATAGGATGTTAATCACTTCTAAGGAATCCACTTTGACCATGACTCGGTGATACCCAAGAGATCAAGTCAAGGTTAGGCCTGAGTGGACTCCCTAGAGTTCGGCAACTAGCTGCGAGCTTCTTCCAATATGCTGTATATACCCACTGCACCACTGACTGTGTCAGTCTCAAATTAAACTACCAACAGTAGTGACAGATGACCTTGTTTAACCACTCCATCCTTGTTTAGCTTGACGCAGTCCTCTGGCGATTTGTTCCACCCAACTAAATTGCCCATCGATAAACCCTGTGTCAGAAACACACAGTTTTCCACTACCCTCGCCCTAACTATATACTCCACATACTCCATAACAGCCCTTATACCTTCTTCCGGCCAAACAAAGTTAGCTTCAAAGAGACTTTTGTTACACTAATGCCAAACCATCTAGCAAGTGACTCCAAAAATATTAAGTCATTCCCCTTGCATCACCTAGGAGTGCTTCATTAGGTTGGATTTCACCCATAATTCCTCGTCTTGTTGAAAGAAATTTGTATCAACCACACCCGAGGGAAATTTTCTCCAGAATGCTTACACTTTCAAACAATCCCAGATGACATGTACTTTGGACTCTTCCTGTCCACATATGTGACAACTACTATTCGTTGCAATATGGCGTGTCACTCATTGTTGGTTGCTCATAACCTTTTTCTTGGTCATTAACCAAAGGAAAGTCCTAATCCGCTGGGGCCCAACCTACTTCTAAATTAAATCCTAGAGACTAGCATTAATATCTGTGATGCTCCATTCGATTAATTCGTAGGCTAACGTCACTGTGAATTTTCCATGCTCAGTTTGTCCACACCTCATGGTATCTTCTGCTATACCTTCTGCATTAGGTGGTATCTCCACAATATCCATGTATACTGTGGAACGAAGGTATTGTTGAAACAAATTTCACTTCCAGTTGCCAACTTCGTTTGTCAAATCCGCTACTTTAGCGTAAAGAAAGCTATTGGGTATTGGCGAGGTCGCCACATAGATTAGAGGGTTCCAATCCTTTGCCCAATTATCCAGCTAGAAGAAAATGCACCTATCGTTACCCAACTTCCATTTTATACCTTGGCGTACAAACTACCAAGTTGCAGAAATTCCCCGTCAAATGCTTGAAGCCTCTAACCTTTCTATTGTATGACGAATGTGTTGCGGGTTCAAACGATATTTAACCCTTAAGATCCTGACCTATAAGGTTGTTGGTTGTGTAATCAAAGTCCAACCTAACTTTGTTAATAAAGCATCGTTGGAAGACCTAATATGCTTAATGCCTAAGTCCCCTGCCTTTTTGGGCTAACACACTGTATCCCAATTAACGAGATGCATTTTCCTCTGCTCTCCTGTGGATCCCTAGATAAAATTGCTTATGATTTGTTCCAAGTCATCACAGAGTTGTCGCGGTAGTCTCTCTATTTGCATCGTGAAAATAGGGAGGGCCAATATAACAGATTGGGTTAAAGTGACACGTCCCGCTAGGGACAATCGCCTTGCACACCACCCTATTAGTTTCTTTTGGGCGTTATCTAGGATATGTTGATAGGTGTATCACATGGTACGCTCATGTAGCAATGGAACTCCTAGGTAATTTCCCAAATTGTTTGTACTCATTCAGTGTGTGATTTCAGGAGAGATGTTCTTGGAGAAAAAAATCCTAGTTTTATCCATGTTAACTTTCTGCCTAGAAGCCTTACAAAACTCCTTCAGAGTCCTTGCGATTACTTACGGCTGGGAATCCGTAGCTTCAGTGAAAAGAATCAAGTCATTTGCAAAGAAAAGGTGGTAGATGGGGGGCCCTATAGGGCTCAATTTTATTGGTCTCCAATGACCTTGTACCACTTTTCTCGAAATAAGTTGGCTTAGACGTTTCATACATAGGACAAAAAGGTAAGTCGAGAGCAGATCGCCTTGTCTAATACCTCTTGAAGGACTAAAAGGATTTGAAACTGTACCTCACCAAGCCACTTACATAGTCATCGTTATCACATACTTCATAATGACCCAGATTAGATGTTCCAGTAAACTATTGTTGTCTAAAGTGTTTTGAATAAAGTTCCATCAAATCAGGTCATAAGTTTTTTTCAGGTCCATTTTAATCGCTAAAAACCACGTCCTCCCTTTCTTCTTTCTCATCGAGTGGATAACTTCCTAGGCAATGATGATATTATCAGTTATTTAGAGGCCGGGAATAAAACTACATTGATTCTCCTTTGCTAGAAGATCCAGATGATTTTTCAAACAATTAACAATGACTTTGGAGATGATCTTGTAAATCACGTTGCAAAGGCTAATCGGGTGAAATTGGGCGATCCTAGTCCGGGAGGGAGTTTTGCGGATTAAGACCAGGATGGTTTGATTTAAATCCTTTTCTCACCGTTGCTACCTGAATACTTCCTATATGTACTCTGTCATTTTTAGGCCGACCCGCCCCCATTGTTTTTGAAAAAATAATGCATTAAAACCATTTACCCTAAGGGCCTTATTCAGATTCATACCAAAAATTGCAAACTTTATTTCGGTGTGATGGATTGGTTGGGATAAGTCTTGGAGACTGTCCATCAAAAGTGAAAGGAAGGCTCCCAAGAGAAGGAACCGGTGTAGAGATCCTTCCTCTTGAGTATACAGGTGGACAAAGAAATCCCTGGCTAACCGGCTCAGTTGCCGTTGGTTAGAAACTATTGCCCTATGGGAGTCAAAGAGACTCTCTATCTTCATTTTCTTTCTTTTAGATAGGGTGAGAGTGTGGTAATAATTAGTATTCCTATCACCATTCGAAATCCATTCGCATCTGGCTTTCTGATGCTTAAAGATTTCCTCCTTACTTAGAACCTGCATTAGTTCCTCACTCAACTATTCCCCCAAAGCTAAGAGGGAATTCAAATTATCCTCGGTCATAGCTCTCTGGATGCCCTGCAATCTTGCTAACAGATTTTTTTTTGGGAAAATATTTGCAAAATCTGATCGATTCCATCTTGTGAGGTGTTGGGAAATTTGGGCTAGCGATTTACTCAACGTCTCCTCGTCAGGTAACCAATGCTCTGCTACTACCTCATCAAACCCTGGATATGTTAGCCAAGCATTTTAAAATCTAAATACTAGGGAACCTATCAGTCTAAAAGTCTATTATTGTAGTTGAATCAATATAGGTCTATGATCAGACCCTAGAAAGGGTAAGTGGTAATTTACCGCTTGCGGGAAGGTTTGTAGCCACGCCGTCGAACCAAAGACTCGATCCAACATAGCCTGTACCACCACTTGGCACCATGTAAACTTAGAGCCAACGAAACCTAGATCATGAAGGCTACTCCCATTCACCCAGTCTTAAAAGTGTTTGTTCAATACTAGCGTTGCCTTGGCTCCACCTCATTTATCTGCTATCTCCAGTTTTTCATTCGACGAGCCAACGTCTATGTAAGGATCTACCTACCCATTCTTACACAGGCCAGAGGTAGTTTTGAGAAGAGACTTGCAGGCTGACATAAACAGCGGTAAAATTGAACGAATATGACTCATACTTGATTGTGGTATGAATGAATTGACGGTGAACTAACACTATTGAGATATTAAAATCAACCTTCCATAATATCCATATCTCTCTCAAGAAACCATTAGCTTCTACTTTGAACGAGTAGTCAAACCCTAAAGGACGGATAACTTCGTGGGCCCTATTTCCACTAATTCAAGTTTCCAACAAAACAAGGATACCCAGATTATAGTTACGAAGGTAATTACGCAGAATGACCTGGAATCTAGACCCCCTGCCCCTTGACAATTCCAAATTAGGATCGACATATCGAAATAAGAACTCGACTATTTAACTAGAAATTGTACCTCCTATGGGAACGGCCTTGAAACCATTCCCTAGTGGTTGCGGTACCTACACCTCGTTACTTCCATTTTGTGGCATGGCTTCTGGTATATCTGACCTGCCCACTATATCTGGAAGGTCTGTATGCGGAGTGTCAATAATCTCCCTTATGTTACCAATAGCCCTTTGGGCCTCTACTCCTTCCATTAGTTAGAGTCGCTTCTTAACTTCTAACTCTCGGTTCCTCAAAACCTCACTATCACATACCATTTTCGTGTGCGAAGATATTTCAATCGCTATGTTTTTGTCTAGATTGGTGGGTTGTATTTGTAATTGGGGAATTATATCTGATCTTCATTCCTAGCTAGCACTAGCCTGAGAACTTTTCCCCCAGGTTTGCGGTGTTTGGACTACCTGCTGCCCTCTGGGCCCCTTTCTTGAATTTTGTTTGGGTCCAGTAGCCATGAAGATCAAGCCTTTTTGGGTTTGCTTGCCAGATCCTATAAAATCTACCAGTTCAAGTTTATGTCCGAGCCCCATCAAAAGATTATTTTGTGGGTCCTCTGCTAATTTCCTAGTTTCTGTCCCCATCAGCTCTTTTCCTGTAAGAGTTGCAAACCTAGAGCCTGTATTATGAGAAGCCTTGTTGCTTCCCATTAGAACTTGACATTGCATGGGGGTGTGTCCTTACTGCAGTAGTCATTGCGATGAGTGGCGTGGTTTTTGTTGAACTTGTATCCATGGACTGTAGTCGTTGGAGGTTTCGACCGTTGGTTGTCCACCTGTTGCGCTGCTTCCAGTTACTCCTCCGGCTAACGCTTCCTCTGTCGTCGCCATCCCAGTTATTCCTTAATCTATGTTGGGACGCTCATTAGTGGCACGGTGTCGTTGGGGACAAACTGAGGTATCTTGTCCAACCTTGCCTCACATGTAATAGAGCTGCAACAGTCCCTCGTAAGTCACCTGCAACACCTCACCATCTAACTCCACATTGGTCCTCAATGACGTGCTTAAATCTATGCCGATAGTGATTCGTGCATATCTTCCCCGTTGAGCTTGCAAAGTCGTTTCATCGATTTTTATTGTATTTCCTACCAAGTTTCCCAGAGGAGTGAGAATCCCTGGATGATATCGTGCGATAGGGTGGTTCGGGAATCTAATCCAAGTTATCGCGCGATTGACCTATCCTTGCTTCGGACGAAATGTGACAACCATCGCTGCACTGAAACGTTTGCCCATATATGATCCATGGTCCAACAGTCAAGATGTGGAGGTAGTCTGCATCTTCTATGAACCGAATGAGGAAGAAGTCATGTTCCAAGTCCACGATTTTTATTGGTCCTTTTGGTTTCCATAAGGTTTCAAATGGGAGCTGATCGTTTGGAAACCTATCTGGCGTCTCGGGAGCTTCACTACGACCGCTTTGTTCCAATAATTATCTAGCTTCTCCTTAAAAGTTTGAGATAGCTTAAGTCCTCCCCCTAGCTCGCCAGATAGTTGTAATATGTCTCATTCCTCGAGTTCTATTGTTTCCTCTACAGGCCAGACGTTGTCTTCCACTACTATGGCTTTTACCAGATCCCCTATTACGGCGGAACTATAAGACAACTTTGGTCTTGATGGCGTTTTCTCCTCCCTCTTCCTCGTTCGCCCACGTTTGGGCGAGGGACTCCATATGAGGCCCAATGTTCTTACAGTATCTGTCAAAAACTCTTGGAGAGAAATCGATTGGAATAATACAAAGATTGCTTGTTCGAAAGGAAAATATCAAAGCTCACCACCTTTTCTCTCTCTAGATTCTCTCTTTTCACTCTAAAACTTTTTATATTTTTTAGCATTCTTTTCTTAAAAACAAGGGTTGGGACAAGCACGTGTCCCGTGGCGTGTCATTTGTAAAGTTATTTACTTAACAATCACACTTTAAGATATCATTATGTTTTTGACTGTATTCTTCTTCTTCTTTTTTTCAAATTACTTAAAATACAAAAGTTTTAGATACCTTTTAAATTTTTATAAAATCATGATTCGTCTTAATTAGAGTTTGAATAAGAAATTTATACTCAAATTAAGAAGTATTATCTAAATTAGATATTTTTGAAGATAAATTGTATATTAGATTTACTAGACTTAATTTTATTTTACATGTAATCAAAAATATATTGGTTTAATTTAATGATCTATCCGCCATGGTTTTCTTTTAATTTTAAATAGATATTTTATATGAAGCCAAAATATTATTAATCATACACAAAATTAAATATTTCTTAAATTTGACACAGCTTTCTTGTTTAAACTTCGATTGAAAGAATTTAATATGCTACAAAAAGTTTAGGAAGTTGTTTGAAACTATTTTTTTTAATAAAGAACACGAGTTAGGATGCGCCTATGTCTAGGTTTGACAATGGGTTTGACCAGGCCTGGGCTCGCCTAGGCCTAAGTATAACCCGATCCCTTATAACTGTGGCCTAGGTATAAAACAACATCATTTTACTAAAAGTGACATTGTTTTATTTATAAGAGTCAGGCATTAGGCAAAGTCGAGCCTAGGCAGCACGTGCCCAAGCTTGTGCTTGACTTAAGGCCAAATTTTCAAAAACTTTGGGCCTGAGATTTGATCCAAAGCTTGATCAACCCAAGCTTAACATGTTAACTTTGCGGTGCAGTAGACCAGACCAAGCCTAAGCTCAGTAGTGATCCCTACCTATATCCTAGAGCATGATCTTTGTAAAGTTGTTTAATTAATGAACACACTTTAAGAAATGACCTAGTTTTTTTATAGTATTCCTCACATTTTCTCATAATACTCAAAATGTAAAAGTTTTATAGCTATTTTTAATCTTTTCATAAAATCTAGAATCATGTTAATTGAAGTTTGGATAAGAAAGTTATGCATAATTTAAGAAGCATTGTATAAATTTGATATTAGAGTAGCCAGACTTAAATGTAGGATCCTTTCTTTCTTTCTTTTTTTTTGGGTAAGATTCCAGTTAATTTATGCTTGTTTCCAATTGGTATTTCCAGGAGATAATGTTATTATTCCAAATTTCCAACTTCAGGTGATTCGATCATTAAGTTGGGCAAGAACTTCAAGTAACCTGCCAATTAAAATCCTTAAGACATTGCCAAATATGTCCTTTCAAGATCCTATGAACGCTTGCCCGAGTGAACGAAGGCCTCCCATCTTTAGCAATTCACACGGAGAGTACGGATTATTAAGTAGCCTCCATGCTTGCTTTGCCAATAAAGCTTCATTGAAACCCTCCTGATCTCTGTATTCCAAGCCACCATAAAGAATGGTTCACGGTTGGTGTATTACCTACTAAACATTCTAATTTCACTCCAAAGGGGATGACTTGTACTCCTTCCTATCTAAAATAAGTGTCATTTTAGAGAGATGCAAACTTATTAAGAAAACTAGTGAAATGTTTGATATACCTTTATTAATTGCATGTTGAATTGTCTTGAAAATGTAATCTGTATAATTAGGATGTGAGAGAAATTAAAGGGTGATTTTGAAAATAAAATTATAAACATGCATGAAAAATCGTGAATGACACTTATTTTGAATAATTAAAATCCCTCTAAAACGACACTTATTTTGGATAGGAAGGAGTAGTTCGAAAGTTCTTGACGTGCTCTTTAAAATTTGAATCAAGGTTATGAGTTGGCGTCGTAATGACATTGTGCCGAGCTTCTCTTTGAATTAAGAGAATGATGAGATTATGAATTCTCCGAAATAAAGGTTATGAGTTTCCCAAAATAAAATTTCGCTATCATAATACATGAATTGTAGCCTCATAACAAGTTACAAATTTCGCTTTCACAGTGGATGAAGCAATGACAGACTGTTTAACACTTTTTTATAAGATTACCTCTTTAGTTAATAGGAACAAATAGCCAGAGGTTGACTTTCTATTATCAACACACCTAGTAAAATTTGAATTTGAATATCTAATCACTTCTAAATGATTAGACCTCTTATAAGTGAGCAAGTAATCATTTGTTCCTTGAAAATATCTCATCACTTTCTTTGCAGCCTTCCAATAATCAATATCGGGATTATTTTGATATCTACCTAGCATCCCTGCTGCAAAACTGATGTCAGGTATCATACAAGTTTACAGGTCTAAATTAACGATTAAGATTTAAATACTATTAAACTAAGAAAACCATAAACTAAATTTAATATGGGCTTATAAAAAATCTGGGCCATAACATCAAACCATATTTCTTACATTTAGAGACAAAGTCCACCTTATTTGATGTAAACCTAGTTATCAAGTTGTGTTTTATATTCTAGGATTAAAAATCAGTATTAAACAACCAGATCGAGACCTAAAAGAAAAGGGTAAATCAAATCTTGTCCAGCTCAATACAATACCCATTTATCAGTTTCCTTCTCAAATATTAGTTAGTTTCTAAATTATTTTTTTTTTGGTTACAAAACAAGAATGTTGAAAATAGCTTCACACTTCAAAGTTTGAATGCAAAGACCCCTATGTCAAAGTCATTTCCTTTTTCAAATATATTAAAATATAAAATAATTATGTGAAAATAATTAAAGATGTGGCATAACTTTTAGGAGAATTTAACATTAGGCTATTTTATAATAAATTGAAAGTTTAAATATTTTATTTTATTTTTAAATTTTAAAATAATATTATAAAATTGAATAAAGTTTTTAAAAAATTATAATTAACTCATTTGATTAAGAGTTACCTTACCGGGCTTTGTTTTGGGACTATTGGATATGTTGAGAGTACACCTAAATTTAGCCCTATTGAGTATCTAAAAAATAATAATAATCCAATTTCAGTTAAAATGATACAAATAGGTAAGGCCTCTTTACGACCACCGATCTTTTGGCTTGCCAATAGTATATAACAGCAGCAAAAGAAGTAAAGAAATGTGTATATGTGGGAACTTCAACTTATGGGTAAGACCTGAAATAAATATGAAGGACAAGTTAAATCAGAGCACGGGGTTAAGCTCTTCCTTCTTTTATTAAGTAAACAAAGAGCATTCGTTGTTAATAGTCGTGAGATTAATTTACTTTTGTACACGCGCGCGCGCGCACACACAGAGAGAGAGAGAATATTTAGTGGTGGTCGTCCATCCCCCTCCCCTGTTACAAAACTGGTGCATTTACAAGAAACTGAAAGACGAGAAGACTAGTTCCTTCCTTCCTGACTGGCCATTAAAAGTAAAAGTGTCCCATGTATGTTACTTACACCGTTCTTCAGTTGAGTTCACTTGTATTTTGACTTGGATTTTCTTACAACAGCAACAGTTATTGTGTTTGTTCCACTCATCACCTATGTCTTGTGCTATTCTGACGGCGTCAGAAGCCGTCCCTTGTAGTCCTCTCCTTGTGAACCCAACCGTGTACAGTCCATTCTTTGCTTTCCACCCATTGGGAAAGGGTATTTTTGGCATACCGTCTTTGGTGAAATAATCACACCCCTGTCCCTGTGTTTGTGTGTACAAGTAAGTAAACAAAAGAAAAAAGAAAACCAAGAATTCTCAACAATGACAGCAACAAATCATGCATACGAATCAAAAACGGCCAAAATGGTTAACATTCTCCTTTTGTAAAAGAAGAGATTTGGAGGTTTCTGTGTGTCCAGAGAGTAGAAAATGATGGATGATTCATATAAGGATAACAGAAAATGCAAACCAAACGAACAAAACATAACCTCCTTATACCTTGAGCCAAGTGGGGACGTTGCTTTTGTACCCGGTTGCCAAAATTATAGAATCGAACTCCTTTTCTTGACCGTCCATAAACCTCGCCCCATTTCTGTATATCTCCTTCACACCCTCCATCACCTGGAATAACCTAACAAATGTGAACTCACAACTAATATTTCTTAAACCTTAAAATGTGGACCACATCAGATTTTTACCTTAATCTTTCCGGATTTTATCAGGGACAGTGCACCCACGTCTAATACAGGGGTCCTTCCGGTCACATTTTTAAGCTCAATAGGCCCACTTTTCGGTCGCCGGAGGCCAAATTGGTCCGTGTTTCCCAATTTCAAGTAGGCACCTAGCAGCAACAACCTATCAACCCACTTTAGAGGTAGGTACTTGAGAAGCCACACGGCTATACTAAATGTTGATATACCAATCATCTCTCTAGGCAGAACATGCACCTGCGCGTCACAAATTATACACTAATTTAATTAGGCAAACCACTTGACAACAAAATATTTCAATAAACACAAACAACAGTCCAAGTAACTACCGTGTTTCTGGCCACCATGTGGGGGATTGCATTGTACCTACAAAGGTCTAAACTCACTTCCATGCCCGAGTTACCACATCCAACAACCAAGACCTTCTGGTTCTTGAACTCCGAACCAGATTTGTAGTCGCTAGTATGCAGAATACGACCGTTGAACTTGTCTAATCCACTTACTTCTGGTATCACAGGCTCCGCATTCTCACCGGTGGCAACAATAAGCCACCGAGAAATGTACTCGTGGTCTTGAGTTTGAACCCTCCATAACCCACTAACACAATCAAACTCGGCCTTCAAAACAGCTTGTTTGAACTTGGGATGGATTGAGAAGCGTGAAGCGTAGGACTCCATGTAGGAGATGAATTGGTGCCTTGAAGGGTACTTGGGAAAATCACTAGGAAAACGATGAAGGGGAAGTTGGCAGAAGTCTCTTGGAAGGTGAAGTTTGAGACGATCGTAAGTTCTGTGCTGCCAAAGAGATGCTATGCAGTCACTTTTCTCGAGAATCAGAGAAGGCACCCCGTGTCGTGAGAGGCAAGCTGACGCTGCAAGACCCGATGGTCCCGCTCCTACTATGATAGGCCCGTGAACACACATACACTTTGGTAGTATCTTAATCTCCTGCTTTCCTTGATCTTCGCAAGAACCCATGTAGGAAATCACAAGAAGAAGAAAGGAACTACGCAGTTGGTAGTGGACTACTACTCTGTTTTGGATAGTCTCCAAGACTCTGTCTTTATGTGAAAAGAAAATCGTTTGGAGGGGGTCGATGAAGCTGGAATTTAAAGGGAGAAAGATGGTACGGTGAATAAGAGGTTTAATATTTGGTGGGGTTATTAACCAGAAAAAAAAAAAAAAAAATTGGTGGGGTTATAAATGCAACACACAGCCACAGAGCAGAAGTGTTATTATGAGAAGTGAGAGGCGGAGAGAGAAAGAGTGTAGTTATGGTTTGACAAGAGAATAGGGAAGTGTAATATAGGCGTGAAGGTTAAGGAAAGGATTTTATTGTGTGGTTTTCTGTTTCTCAAGGTTCTTTCTTCTCTTCTCTTTTCTGCAAAAGGCTATTTCTTCTCTTCGCTATGCGTTCTGGCGGGCGTGCTATGTAGTGTAGTAGTGGTGGTGGAGGTGGAGGTGGTCGAAGGCAAGTCAAATGGGCAGTGGCTTCGCTGAGGTTTAAACGCCCATTCCCTTCTTTTATTTTTCTACTCTCATTTTGGGCTTGTTTATCTTTGTACCTCGAGTCGAGTCCATTCACCTTCCCACTCTATATAAGAATCGGACCAAAAACGTGAGTAGTGAACAAGATGTTTTATTGTTTATATTAGACCATATAATATTTGTAATATGTCTACTTGATTTGGATTAGGTTTCTCACTTCTAAATGATTTCTCCATTAAATTCATGACTAGATTTGGATGCTTGAAGAATTTATCACTTGCTGTTTCCGTGGAAACAGCAAAAGGACTACTGTATTATGATATGAGCAACCAAAAAACAAATGGGTTGTCAATCCATGGATCATTTTATAATTTCATCATTTAAAGTATGTTTTAAACATCGAATCAGTTAAAGAAAAAAAATGTAAAGTTTAAAGATTTGACAAGTATTAAATCACTATAAAATTGATATATAATAAATAAGAAATAAAAATAAGTAAAAATATATTATAAAATAAAATACTTTATTGAAATAAAATTTACTGAAAATGCTTATTAATATATAATAACCTAATAATAAATCTAATAATTTAAACTAAGATTGAATCTAATATAAATTTTAAATAATAATAAATTGTATTCTATATTATCATTTTTAAAGACTCGTAAAAGTTGAAGTATATTTAAAGAAAGTCAATAAAAACTCTAACTTTATTGTAACTTCTTTAATAATGTCCTTTAAACATACTTATTTATAGTTTAAATATTATTTTTAATACATTATTAAACTATCTTAAGTAAAATTACTTGTATACTAATTAATAATTTAATTTATTAAACAAATTCATGATAAAAATTTAAAATTTTAATTAAAATATAAGGAGAAAATTAAAGAACCTAAAATTTGAAAATACAATTTGTTAATGAGATTAAATAAATTAAGTAATTTTTAGAATAAAAATAATTATTTATTTTAACAATAACAATTTAAAACAAAATTTTAAATTAAAATGTAAAGAGATAAATAAAGAATATAAATTTAATTTTTGGTTTTGACGTTTGATAAGTTACATATTTCATAAATCTTTCAAAGTTTTAATCAATTAGTACAAGAGAGGAAGAAAAGTGTGGTGGGTTCCGCATTTTCAAAAGATGATTGGTTTATCAGTTTGTTAAAGAAAATGGGCAATTATTTTCATAAAGGTTATGTAATGTAAATTGGACTAAAATTCACGTCAGTTTATATTTATTTTAGTCAAACCGGTTAATTTGGTTTAATTTTTAAAACATTTTGAATGCAATTGATTGATTAATTTGTTGCAATCTAATTATTTGTTTTATTTATGTTGCAATGATGTGCAATATTAGATAATTGATTTAACTATTGAGAAGAGTTGAAAACCTTCCTTTTGTAAATTTTATTACAGTATTTTAAAATGATGAACAACATTAGAAGCATCATTAATAAATAGTTATTGATCCTAGTGACTACAACATAACTTTTTATTACCCACATTAGTGTATTACAAAGACCATACGCTAAAACAATAATATCTAGGCCTGCCCGCTGCCAGCTACCGTTCGACTATGTTTTGGCAAGGCCAGGTCTTTCCTACTGACTAACTACACGGCCACATCCTTGCCTTCTAAGTGACATAATTAGGAACTTAAATTTAAGAATTTGAAAGAAGAAAGAAGGTGGAGGAAGTTGGAAGGTGGTTGTAACTTATGCGGCTTAGACCTGGACTTTTAAGACTCGCGACAATTATAAAGTGGTAATTAGTGATTAGGTAGGTTCAATTGATGCTAAATTAGGAACTTCTATGCGTCAGCCTTTTCATCTAACACTAACACCACATCATGAGGTTTACAGATTGAGGCATCACAATTTTATTTATTTGTTTTGAGCAAATACGATGTTCTTACTTGTAAGCGAAGCATTTTTCGTTGCTTGACCTAAAAACTAGGTCTTAGGCAATGTTAACACATAGCACAGTGGCGAACATAAAGCTGTTAGCGCGTGACATATTTTGTAAGAAATATAATATCTAAAAAAGATTGAGCTAGCCCGGACCCGAATGGCCAAAGTAAAGAAGGATCTTAGGCTAGCTACGTTGGCTTTTCACAATGTGCTTTAGATGCTGGGATCTAGGGAAGCAGGATTGGCCTGATTTGCTATAATGACAAGAGTATCTAGGGTTAGGATCTTTCTGGAATATTTTGTATACTTAGCTGTAACCATTTTCTTGTTGTCTTTTTATCAGATTCAGCCTTTCAATAATGTTTCCTGTTCTTCTCCTCTTTTAAATAATATTTTAAAAAATTTATCAAAAATTAAATCGAAAGATAACAAATTTAAAGTTTAAAAAATTTCGTGACTTGCTTTATTAATATATTGGAGGAGAAAAACAAAATTGCCGAGCATGACCCATGTAAAGTAGGATATGACAAATTGAAAGGACTAAGGCAAATAAGGGATCTCTATCTTTTATATGGGAACTATTTTTAGAATATTGGTTGATTAGAACCATTTAAAGTGATACCTACAGCTCCTAGTGATTAAAACAAAAAACAAAAAACAGACCTTCCAGCATGTATCACCAATTGTAGCTCCATTGGGATGTATTTGATATTATTAGAATTCTTCAAAAATATCATATTTATAAATGACACCAAAATATCGAATCATGAATAAAGATAAAGAAAATAAATTCAAGTCGTAATAAATTTTCTTAAAATAGATTAAAGATAAAATAAAATAAAAATTAAATTTTAATTAAAAAGAGACTATTAGATAAAAATTAACTGGTTTATTTTATTTGTAAAATTGATTAATTTATAAAATTGAGTGATTAATTAATAAAATAATTGAGTTTTAACAACAATAATTATTAATTAAATTAAACTGAAAAATTAAGCATTAAATTAAAATTTTGATTGATTTAAATTTTTACCATTAAATGGATTAAATCATTTCAATTTTTTTAGCCGACGTTTTGTTCTTGAAGCCACCAAAATTTTCTTCGGCGTCAACTTTTAACTAAAATTTCTATTAAAAAATCTCCTCAACTTCATGTCTAGAAGCTTGATATTTATATGAGTATGATACCGTACATTTGAATGCTTAAGTTATATCCATCCATTCTCGGATTACAAGAATTTCAAGCTCTGCGTAGATAGGGTTATTCTACAAATTAAATTGGCTTAAGGAGATTCGTAAAGTAGCATAAACTTTTTCCATTAAAAAAATATCGTATGCAATCCAAATACATAAGAAGAATTTAGGGAGTGCTTTCTGTGTATGAGATATAATATATCTCTTGTCTATGCCGTGTAAGTAAAAAACTACACAAAAATATATATCAAAATAGGTAATCTTCCACGTACATACAAAACAAGGCAAACCATGTGGCGATTCCTCAATCACTGGTTTCTCTAATTGCAGCTGGCATTTGGTACGTGTTTAGTTGGATAGATTAGCTGCTCTGCCATGTAGTTTACATGCCGTATTCGGGCCATATGTAAAGAATCAATCTTATGTAAACTATATTATCCATGTTAATTTATCAATATGATCCACTCGAAGAAAAATTTTAAATTCTCTGTCTCTCTCTATATATGTATATGTATATATAAACGTTTATATTATTAATTTACAACATTTTTTGTAGAATTAATCTATTTACTTTGGATTTACTAAAGACGAGCCCTACCTGCAATACGTAACGGTACTTTAGTTACGTGTCCCAAATTTAACGTGAAAGGGCAAGAAATGAAGAAATGCAAAAAATACTCAATTTCGGTCTCCATAACTTTAAATGACCCTTTTGAAGTCAAAACGAGCGCAAATTCACTGTCACCTTCACAATAACTGCTCTCCAAGTTACGAGAAGATCTTTCTACAGTTTTATCAAAACCTAAGCTCTCTTAATGGGTTAGAAAATTCTTATACTTACGATTGATATGAGCAACTGTAGGAAATCTTAACCTTTATATATAACTTGCATATCGAGTTTTTCCATAACAAACCCAATATAAGTCTGATCCACACTGATTGGGATCTTTTTTCTATCGAAACTTCTACTCATTGATTTAAATTATTTATTGAGTCACTTTATTATCTTTACTTGGATTAAATTATATAACTTTACCGATAAGTTATTTAAAAACTGAAAAATATAATGAATAGTTATTCAACTTTATAAAAAAGGACATAATTGTATAACACCACCCTCATTCATTTTTTGTTTGACTTTAAGCACAGCTTATTTAAACCCGTAAAGTAATATCTCATGCTTGCAATCTTAACAACTAATGTAGGATCTGTGATTCAAAATATTTTCTCCATGACATGCTATTTAATATCAAACTTAAATTTATTGATCATATCCTTGAATTATATGTTTATATGTTAATTTGCATATTTATTAATTCGATATAAAATATTAATATTAAAATAAACAAATCATGTATGACTGTGCATTGGGAAAGAGGATTCTGAATAATTAGTAAATTTTACATTATTGATAAAGAAGAATTTTTAACAATAAGTATAGTTACAATACACTTGAACTATGTAATATGTTCAATCTATAAATTTGTTTGATATCACTTAAAAGTTTAGTTATATGGTTATATTTACTGATACATCTTACTCTAATTTTAAATATATTTATTTAAATAAATTTTATATTGAATAGAAGTTATCTTAATTATTTATTGGAATTAAGATTAGGTTATCCATATTCGAAAGCTCTACTAAAATCTTTCGATTTTATAGGTTATGTTTTACATAGAGTTTTATTTTTAATTAAAATGTAAAACTTCCCAAGAACTAATGTAAGTAGCCGTTTCTTTTTTTTGAAAAATAACTAATGTAAGTAGTCTTAAAAGCAAATAAATCTAAAGTTTCAATATGATTAACAGATCAACACTTGGAATTCACTCTGATTTACTGATATGGAGGAACTGAGTGAAGAATGCTAATTAAGATCTTCTACCAAAGTTTCAGATGAATTAAACAAGGTTATATATACATATATATATATTCAGGCCAACAGATTTGTTTCAACTGGTTGGCTTCTTGAGTTGAACGGCGTTTGTACCAATCTTCTGTGTGTTTTCTAATCAGATGATCCTCTGGTGCTGATGGTAATCCAATTCCAACCTGATGACTGAAGACTGAAACTAGGTCCCCACTCGTGCATGCTCTCTATGTGTGTGTATATATATAAGTATGTATCAGTGTTCTCTCTCTTTCTCAGTCAAGCCCAATGCAGCTCGTCGACCTTTTCCCTTGTCGCGGTTGGATCTCTTTGGCAGTCGGATTCTTTGCCAGTCTAAATGCCAGTTTGCCTTATCAGATTTTTGGTTCCCAAACAGAGGAAAAAGGAGATTTCGTAGGGTTCTGAGCGACATTTCTTACCTCCTCCTCCTCGTTTTAAAACAATAACAACGACATCATTCTTATTATTATTATTATTATTATTATTACTTCTATTTCTGAAAAAGGTGTATATATATATATAAGAGAGAGAACATGCTGTTCTCTTGCCAACATGTATCATCTTCGATATTCATGAACATTAGTCCTTCTCTTTAAAACAATTAGTGACTAACATGATTGTGCAATTATTAGAACGTTCTCTCCACAAAAGGGGCATGAATATGTCACTAATTAACGAGTAAAATAATGTGCAATATCTAATTTATAGTCAACTTCCAATCGTTAAACTGAAACGCCTCAGTTCCATATTATCCCTTTATAATATAATGACCAAGTGCCAGAGCCAGAGGTACATGCGACGTTGCTGAACAGAGTGACAAGCGTACGAAGGGCGTCTATCGTCAAGTTCACGTCAAATGAGCCCGCACGGCGAGGCTGATGTCACGTGAGCGAAGCCCACCTCACCCTGCAGTCCTCTAAATTCCTTTCAACCAGTAGAATCTCAGCAACCCAACGTCACGCGAAAGGACCAAAACAACCTTTGGATTAAAACAATGTTTGCCAGCCTCTAACAAGTAATAACTTCTCATCTAATCATCTTCCTTCCACAACTTGCGTGAAGTGACCCCTGTTTCGCGTAAAAGAATTGACGTACCTCGAGGGTATTTTGGTACGCAAGCCATCCTCCACGTGTCGAATGACCTTTTGCGTAAGATTTGACCGGGAGTCAGCGTGCTAATAATATGCTCCAAGACACGAATCGTGGATGCATCTGAAAAGAATCAGGAATCAACATTGTTGATCCCACGGTTAGGGAAGAGTAATTTGCACGCTGACATGTTCTACTCTGGCTTCGCTATTAAAGCTATATATATATGCACGTACATCAAGGTGGATGACATCATCTGAATTTAATGCATAGTTAATTCTATTTACCCCTCCAAAATTTACTGTATATGGAAGACGAGAGCTTACAAGTCAAGAGAACCTTGAAAGTAAAGATTTGACAATAAGAATTCTAAATGCATTAGTTTTTATATTGATACTTCAATTCATCCAGTGATAATATGTACACAATAAATGCACGTCAAGAATAGTATAGAATACATTCCCCCTGTTCTTGCCATTGTCTCCACTTCTCTTAAGGCATATGCAGTTGATAGACCTATGGTCTAGCAAAGCTTATGAACTGATTAGTGAACGATTCAATCATAAAAGTAATAAACTTTGCTTAGCAATGCATGCGCAAATACTGTATGATTTTGCAGGATTCAATGTTGACTTCAATAGGAAAGAATCATATATGCATAGAATAGCACTTTAGCTTTACGAAAAGTGTAGGTGGTGATCATGACCGCGTGATTACTATGTGCGATCCTGGGGAAATTAGGCCCCAGCTTCAGATACCCCGAACATATTTTCTGCTAGGCACTGCTGCCTAGGTTGACATTATGAAACAGGACGATTGATCAGTGAAATCTTATTCTAGCTACGCCAATCTGATCTCTTAGTGCATATTTAGAATATATGTATAGTAGTTTAGCTCTAGAGATTATGTAACCTTTCATATAATTGACGAACGAACGAATTTATATGATATGTTGAAGCCTGGGAAACTATGTCTTAAGAGTGGTTTCACAGGCATGGTCTTTTATAGTTTACCCTTAAAAAAGTAATTATTTTGAAAAGAACGCGAACTCAATTGGAGTAATTAAGGAGGTGAAGCAAAGGGGCACCTACGACCTATATCACCTGGAGCCTACTGCAACACTTGGGTGTCAAACAAAAATAGGTTGGTGCAGGGCAGGCCTTCGCCACAAAAAAAAAAGAGACAACACAGTGGCTCGAGCACCTTCTTCAATACCAGAAAATTTTATGTGGGGTTGTTGTCTCCCCTGCACAAATATCTTACAGTCAGATTCCTTCTTTATCGTTTTCTTACAACTCTGCGAATTGATCATTACCATTACTAACCGATAAGCTTTGTTCTAACGCTTTATACACTACAACATGCAAAAGTGGATTTTAGTTACGTTTTTAAACCATTGCTAAGAATAAGCTTTTGGTGGCGATTTCAAAATTCATCGCCAAAAGTGAAGACTTTGCGACGTTTTACCATATCGTTGCAAAATTGAGGTATTTAACAACCATTTATATGAATCATCTCAAAATGTGCAACCTTTTGTGACAGTTTCGAAATTTCGCTGCGAAATGTTTAGCATTGGCGACGATTCGCATAATAATCACAAAAAGTTGAACTTTTGACGACAAATTTTGAAAATCTGTCGCCAAAATTTGACATTAATGATTTTAAGATCGTGATGTTTTATTGTATTGCTATTAAAGGTAGATCTTTAGTGACGATTTATTTAAATTGTACCTTTTGCAACGGTTTCAGAATTTCGTTCCCAAAAATTGATATTAAAGATTTTATATCTTATGTATTTCTTAGGAAAATTTTGATGAATTTTTTGTGTGTGATAGTATTCTTAAAATAATAATGTTGAAAACATAATTTTTTAATGGTAAGTGTGCTTAATAATCATAAGTTTAATTATAATTGACATTTATATAATTTTCATAAATTTTCATTTACCTTCTTTATAAATTTGTTTAAATATCTAATGCATTCAAAACCATTTGAATTTGTTTAAATATATGGATTTATACACAAATGGTTAATGATGTCTACTGTACATAATAATCCTCCGTTCATACAAATATTTCATGAAAATAGACTGGAGCATCTAAAAATTATTAAATGTTTTCAAAGTTTTAAACATATTGTTGCAAAGCACATGGTAGGTGATTTGAATTTTGAAAAGTAAATATTATTTGGATATAAAAATAAGCATACCTAAAATTTTAATATTAATAAGATCAAAATGAAATAAATTTAAATTTACTACTATTCTTAATCATTAATATTTATTAACAATAAAATAATTGTAGCACTCCAACTCCCACAGGACTCAAACTTAATATCATGGGTGATATCCAAGTCCGTATCTCACGAGAGTGGCGTGCTAACGCACTGAAACAATCAAAACTTAATACATAATTTTTTTTTCTTTGAATACAATCAAATGCGCAGAAATCAATAAACAATTGGGGCCCACTTTTATTCATAAACATTTTCAATCATAATAATAAAATCAACTGAATTTCAATAGTCATTTGAGGCCCATTACAAATACAAAACACTTTAGTCATAATGTCTTTACATTACAACATAAATCATTTGTACAATAGTTACAGAATATACAAATTTATATAAAAATAGGAAAACACAAATGCAGACATGAACTGATCTCGACATCTATCCCTTACTTATATTTTGTATGAATGCTTCCGTTTGCCTAACGGGGTAATCTTCTGATTCTGAAAAATATTTACAAATTTTGAGTGAGTTTTGCGAACTCAATGAGATAGCTATCATCTATGGTTCGCTCAATTCATGCAACACAACATTTCACATAACATATATTTTCACAAAATTGCACTTTACATAAACATCACTTTTTCACTTGAGCATAGGCAATTTCGGCATTTCAATCAGTCAAACATACTTGATATAAATGCATATGAAATACTCATGAAACATTTTTCATTTATTACGTTGTTGTGACCGAGTGTCTGAGCTGTTCCGTATCTATTTGGATACCGGACTCATTAATAACTGTCCCTTATCCACTTGGGGGATACAGGGCTCATTATACATAGTGAGCCTTAGGCTCTTAATCACTGTTTGAGCTCGATGCTCTTTTTTACTCGTTGAGCTATAAACTCTGATCGGTCTCTACTTTGGTCACAACTGCCATTATCTGACTGTACATTCATGAATGGAATGCATGTACCACAATCACTCACATTATAAAGCACTTAGGTCTTTACGTTCACATTCAAGCAGCACTTCAATACACATTTCACATTTCACAATCATCGGACCTTCAGTCCGGAATCAACAATCAAACTCATTCATTACACGTTCATTCATCATTCAAAACATAATTTAAGCAAACATTAATTGACATAAATTTTCTAGGTTATTCACAGTACGCTCCAAAATAATATTTGCTTTTAATTCTGGATACGCCTGTATGCGGACGTTTATCCTGCACATCCTATTTATACAATACACTATTCACACACGTTACAAAACTCATTTATGCACAAATAGTTATATGGACTATGTACAATACATACTCAATGACAATCCCGGATACTTTATCAAACTTCATATCTTATGCTCATTTTCATTTCATAATTCAATCACTCAATCATGTGAATATTGTTATCCCCAAATATACTCATACCTTTGGTATTTTGATGTCAACAATTCATTCACTAATTTATCACTAGCAGCTTCCATTCCAATCCCACTAAAACACGACATCATCTCTCTCCCTCTCTCTTAGATTTCCTTAACTTTAGTCCTATGTTTGTTCATCCTCAATTTTCCAAAGACATTCACTTATGTGTATATATATATACACACAATTATAAGGGAAAACAAAGCATATAAGTCCTTATCACTTTCAAAATTTATGTACTCTTCTCCTGCATGTATTCAATGATCTTTCTACTCAAAATCGTCTCTACACCATCATATCACATAAAAAAATCCCTAAATATGTAAAAACAACACATCTGAAATTTTATCTAGTTTGTACTGTATTTATGAAAATGGCCACTTTTTCCATGACTATTTTATGTCGGATAAACCATCCCTTTTTTTCCATATTTAGACTTTTCATAAGGATTAACACGATACTTGTTAAAACTCCAAAATCTTCAACCATTACAAAGCCCTAACTTTCATGCAACTCACGTACTTCACCATACAGAAGGTTTGGGTTAGGTTTTCTTAAGGAAAAAGAAACAGATGACAAAGTGGTAACAATAGAAGATAAGGGTAAGCTTAGTTTAGCTTTGGTGGAGTTTTTGATGAAAAACTTTGTGTTGATGAAACACTAGAGAAAGAAACTTTGAGAGAAAGAAATGAAGGCCAGTATAGTAACTTGTCTTTCAAGGTTATTAAAACTCAACTTTAAAGCTGGGACACCTGTCTGTTTCTTAGCCACTTATCCACTTCCCTTTATTAAAACTCACTTAAATATGATTTGTACTTAAGTCTATGCCTTAATAAAACCACTGAAACACAAGTCATAACCCATTAAATCACTTCCAGATTTTTACATAAAACATCATTTTAGGTGAACTTTGCATGTTCTTTCTGACCCTGACACTGAAGTTATTTTGCAACATTTTCTTCTAGAAACATGTTCTCGTATGTCTTATGTTTCCATTGACACCAAAATCATTCAATTTTGAATCCTACATATCCATATGTAATTAAAATACCAAAGTAGGTTCAGTAAAACAACACTAGTTCACTGTTCCAACCTATTCCCTCACTTTTGTTCAATCAATATTTTCAAATAAATTCTAAATGCTACCAATCTTTTTGGAGAGGAATTAAAATTTCTTATGAATCCAATGGTCCAAGAATCACTTCATTTGGAGGTCGGATAACAAAGTTATGGCCAAAAGAATCAGATAAGGTTTTATCCTCAAATCATATTGAACCTAGGACAATAGCCATAACTCTCTCTACAGATGTCGGATTAAGATTATATTAAGACGGTTTCAAAGAGAAAATTGAGATCTACAATTTCCAAGAACACCTTGAGGATAGATTTTATCATCTATAGGGTCAAAAATGGAGCAAATGATAAGATCAGACAAAACCAAACGAAAAAGTAGACGAATTGAAAAAGCAGACAAATTGGGAAAATTGTCATAACTTTCCCTAAAAATATCAGATTAGGGTGTTCTTTGAACAGTTAGAAAGAGGAATTCAAGATTTAAAACTTTTATGAAGACCTAGAAGATAGATTTTATGGTCTGAAAGGTCAAAAATGGAGTAGACGATAGGATCAGACGAAACCAAACGAAAAAACATACGAATTGAAAAAGCAAACGAATTGGGAAAATTGTTATACCTTTCCCTATAGATATTAGATTAGGGTGTTATTTAGATTATTAGAAAGAGAACTTCAAGATCTACAACTTTTATGAAGATCTTGAAGATAGATTCTATCGTTTGAAGGGTCAAAAATGGAGCAGATGATAGGATCGGATGAAACCAAACGAAAGCAGACAAATTAAAAAGTAGATGAATTGGGAAAACGTCCTAACTTTCCCTAAAGATATCAGATTAGGATTTTCTTTATATGGTTCAAAAGAAAACTTCAAGATATACAACTTTTATGAATATATCAAAGACATATTCTATCATATGAAGGGTCACAGACGGAGCAGACGAAACCAAACGAAAAAGTAGATGAATTGAAAAGGCAAACAAATTGGGAAAATTGTCATAACTTTAACTATAAATATCAGATTAGGGTGTTCTTTAGATGGTCCAAAAGAAGACGTCAATATCTACAACTTTTATGAAGACCTTAAAGATAGATTCTATTGTCTAGAGGGTCAAAAATGGAGTAGACGATAGGATCAAACGAAATCAAACGAAAAAACAGACGAATTGAAAAGGCAGATAAATTTAGAAAATTGCTATAAATTTCTCTACAGATATCAGATTAAGGTGTTCTTTAGATGATTTAAAAGAGAACTTCAAGATCTACAACTTTCATAAGACCTTAAAGAAAAATTCTATCATCTAGAAGGACAAAATTGGACCAGATGAATGGTACAAAGAAGAAGAAGTTTCGATCAACAACAAAAGAAGCAACAAGTCAACTATACAAGATATGATGTCATCACAGACGATATGATGTCATCATAGATGATACTTTTTTACAGATGATATGACATCATCATAGACGATACATTTTTATAGATGATATGACGTCATCATAGATGATACGACGTCATCACAGATGATACGATTTATACTCATAAGCATCTCCCCTTATAAGGATTATAACTTTCAACTTTGATGTCCAAAATTCTCATATTGTATACCATTGGAAAGCTAAGAGAAAGAACTACAACTTTATAAAAGACACCTTTCTCTAATTCAGCCTAGATCAATCCAGAATTTCCCTTGAATTCAAAACACAAATTTTACATTCATCCACCAATGTACTGCACCCAGCTCTCAACTTCATGACAAATTTTGATATTCTTAAAGATAGAATTTAAATTAGATGTCTTCATAAGAAATGTATCCCTATATTTCTAGTTTAATCCAAATTAATAACCGTCTCATTTAGATAAATAGAGTAAAAGTTGTGGTTAAAAGACTAAAGCATACTCAGTGAATATTTTTCAAATCAACTACCAATTTTGTTTCCAAATCTTTCCTTATCACTACTCTTACCAAGATCACTCTTTCTACACCCTCTAGTTCTCATTTTCATTAAAATCACATTTAAAATCAATTATACCCAGAAGTGGTCAATGGATGCATGTACAATTATTTTTATGTGCAGAAAAATTTACTATTTATATGTATGTGTATGTCATATTATGCATGAGCATGAAATGTGTTTCCTACTTCCTCAGCAATTTCTCTCATTTATTGTTTCTGCTCAATATGGGTAATAGGATGTTACAATAATAATACATTTAAATATTGAAATGCGATTAGCAATATAATATAATGATATATGATAAGTAGTAAAAGATATTAATTAGAAGTTTAACAATTCCTACACATACATGTTGAATAAAAAAAGTTTCACGCTTATTCCATCACATACATGTTAAATAAAAAAAGTTTCACGCTTATTCCATCGAATATATATATATATATATATACACACATATATATTGGATTCCAAGTGATATGAGACTCGGCAGAAGGGGTAAAGGAGTTTCCTATGTCTGGATTCCTAATAAAGGTCCTTGCACGTTCAAAGACATTAATTAAAACAGTTAAAGATCTTCCCTCAAGTGTTGGGATATTGACACCATCTTCCAACAACTTCTTGGCTTTAGCTAATTAGCAGAAGATACAGTGAACAAGTCCATAGATGCTGTATAGATCACTTAATTAGATGAACCACCTGTATGATGAGTTTCACCTAAGAAACAATTAGTATGGAACTTAAATAGCTAATTAAGTCAAACATTATAATGAACCCAAATTTGAACACATACATACTTGATTAAATAGACATAGTAATCGGAATTGATGACTGCTCCAAAATAACTGATTTTCCTAATCCTATACCGACCGTTGAGATTGTAATATCCTAGCTCGATTATTGTACTGTGTACTGTGTTGTATATGCATTTTACAAAATATGCTCCATTTATGGTATACTAGAGTAATTTAAGCGTTTAAATATATTATTGAGGTTATAACGGAGACCACAGATAGACTAGAGACAGTTCTGGACTCGATCGAAAATTTTTCAAATTTTTTTTGAAAACTCAGAAAAGTTGTAGAATGAGTCTGAATGAGTTTTAAAAGCCTCAAAATGTGCCTTGAAATTTTAGGTGACACTTTTGAATAAAATTCGGACGATTTTGGTGACATTTAATGATTTCAGAATTCAATATGAAAATTCTTCCGGGCAATCGAAAAGTAATTGAATAATTTCAAAATATGATGAAAAGCTCCAGAATTAGGATTGGAGTCCATAGGAATTGAAACGGGTCAAACTAGAAGTTGTTTGAATAGAAATCGGGTACATCCAAAATATTGGACTAACATGCCCTTTTTGAAAAATAATGGGTATTGATGATTTTAAACCTGTTCAAAATTTTTAAAAGCATCCAATCAATAAATATTGACCCTAATTAGGGTATTTCATGGTCAATTTGAAAATAAGGCAGTTGTGGAATGATTTCGAGATTTAATTCGACTTGTTGATCAAATACATTAAAGGGTAATTTGGTCTTTTTGTACTAATTAATATGCAATTTGGTCTTTTGACATGATATTAGTGTATTGATGAGTCATTAGAGATGATCAATGAGATGATGACATATGTTTGATGAGTTATTAGTGATGCCAAATAAGAAGGTAACTTGTGTACCCCATTAAATGAGTATAAAAGCAACATTTGCTTCATTCTTTAAACATAACTGTGAGAGTGAATGGAGAGTGCACGTGAGAGTGGAAAAAAAGAGAAGAAAGAGTGATGTTTTGGTCAAGGAAAGAAGGAGAGTGCAACTGATTTTTGATGGGTTTTGGAGCATGATTTGAAGAAAGCTTGATCAAGACTAAATATTCTTCAATTGTCCAAACAATTGAAAGAAAGTGGTATGTTTTCCTAACCTAAATTCCTAATTTTTATAGGTTTGTTTTGAGTGAGAAAGATGTGTTTAAGATCAGTGGTTTCTTAGTGTTACTTTGATGTTTCTTTACATAGAATTAATTGAATATGACAAGAGAGCATAAATTCTATCTTAGGTTAATTTGGACTAGTCCCAATTTTTTATAACCAAGTCTATAGACTTCCAAATTGAGTAATTTTAATTGGAGTTAAAATCTAAGACATAGTACTAAAAACATCTAGAAGAGACCTAGACTTAATTCAGAATGAATGATATTGAAATTTGAGATCAAAAGTGGTAACCTAATACTACCCCTGTATTGAAACAACTTATGATATTTGATACATTTTTCATGATTTAGAAGTTGAAATGGCATGATTTTTGATGATATAGAAACTAGAGATATAGTAAACAAATGTTTAGAATACCTCAAAACCTAATTTGAATGTTTACTATGTGAAAATTATGGAACAAGTGGAGGTATGGATTCTAGATATAGGTCATAACCGTGAGTCATCATGCATGATTGTGATATGGTGAATTAAATTGGGTGAGATTGTGTTTTGAAGGAATTGGTAAGTTAGAATGGATAAAATATGATATTAAGTGACTTTTGAAGTTATATTTGGAAACCGTGACCAATAGGTTAGCTTACGAAAGTAAGCAAAAATATGATTAGCATGCGTGTTACACGATTAGATACAAATATCAAATTCAGTTAAACCAAATATATAGTTTTAATTCCTTATTTCCTAATTTGGAAATAAACGCCTAAACGAAATGCATTTTGTGTAGGTAAAGGAGAGTCACCGAACGTGTGAGTGTGCTTGGCGATAAGTGTGCAAAGTTGTGAGTGTATTTTAATTGTTTTATATGATTAAATTCTTTGCAAAAGAATTAATGATATGTGAGTTTTCTTTAAATTGATTTTATGCAAATGGTTTTCATTTGATCATGAAATAAATATTTATGTTGAGTTTTATATAAATGATATTTTACAAGTAAATATTGCTAAGCGTAAATGTATGCTTTGACAATATATGAATTTTATTTTGAAATTTAAATTTTATATGATTGGGAGTTACATTAAAATAATTCAATTATGGATCCTCCCATATTTCATTTAGAAAATAAGATGAGTCGTAAATGTAAGAGCTGCTTTTGGCTATGGTACACCAGTAAGCTTTATATATATTATTATACCGGTATATTTATAATGGTTAACCTATTATGAGTAAGTGACGTAGAACTAGCTTCTTAAATAGTGGTTAATTAGTCACGGGAATTTATGTTATGTAAAAAGAGTAATATTTTTGCTGAAAAGATAAGAAGTAAAGAAATCATAACTTAGTTCTCCATTTCCATTTAAATGCCAATTCTGAGGCTCAGATAGGAAGTGGAGAAAAAATGTAATAACTGAACATCTCCATTTTTTCATGAGAACAAGTGCGGAAGAGCTTACATTATATAGGCAAAGTAAAGCTAAAATAAAAGAAAAAAGATACGAAAGATGCTAAAGTAGAAAAGAATTAAAGTAAAGAAAAGACTAAAGTATTATCGGACACAATAATTTACATTATTTACAAAGAGAGACTATGGGGCCGCTAATTATTCTTCAATTATTGCTTCTATTGGATTGTTGTCTTCCTTGTCATTGGTGGAAGTGGAAGGGTAATAGGTACACTAGTGCTAAGAGTGATTGCAAAGTTGTTGACAGATGGCATTTTTTCCATTAGTCTGATAATTCATTAAAGATGCCACTGGTTTTTGAGAAAGATTGCTCAAATTGTAAAATAATTTGTAGAGCTTCAGTAGATATTAGTGCTTTGTAGGCTGAGATCATAACTATGTTTGGTCCTTTATAGTTGACTTTGATTAGTGAACCAGATATAATCCTTATGCATTGTCGATAGATGCCTTCGAGGTATTGAAGATTAAATTGATTAATGGGATCCCAATGAAAGGTATGTTAAGGAGGTTCATCTATGGGGTGATACATTCTGTTACTTATTCCAATATGAATAAATGTGATTTTGGATACTTTAATTTCTGTTTATTTGAGAATTTCTGTTTCTTTGAAAATTGTATAACCGCTGAAAACCTTGATAAATATTTTCCTTTGTTTGGCAAATCAATCTTTGTAGGTTTTGATTGCTTGGATAAATCATGTGGGAAATTCTGATAGAATAGTTAAATGGGTTAGATAAATAGTATTAATTAAGCCACTTTGGAAGAAAAGGTAGGTTGTTAATGGATTTGCTTAAGGGAAAATGACACTTTTAGGCAAACTAGTCAATATGGACAATGTTAATGCTCTGCCTACCAAGGCCCTCAACTTATAATTGGGAATCAAAACCCGTTGAAACTGAAGATTTAAATAGATTTGGTTATTATGGTAAGGATAGTAAATTTTGAAAATTTCCCATTGAATATTTACCAAAACATGTACAATTCGAACCCGAAGGCATTTTAAATCTAGATTGCATTTTATCACCTTAAAAATTATTAATTGAATGGACTAATAAACTAGCCCTTATAATACAACTAGAAAAACCATTTGAATGATTACAAAATATAAGTACAATGTGGAATTTTATAACTTATAAAACTATCGATAGTTTATTAAATTTTTATTAGATAATGAAGATCATATAAAAATACTACGGGTTCTTAAATGTACTTGAACCGATTAGAGCTTTTCATAGAGTAGCACATGAAATTTATAAAGAATTTATTAGAAAAGATGTCATTTCTTATCAACAAGAAATTGTAAATGAAGAAAGACAAAACGCTTTATAACATTTAAATAATATGCAAATTTGTAATATCGATTATTTAGAACAATATATTTGTGAATTTAAAAATATTATTATAAATTAACAAGAATCGAAAAAGAAATGTATATTCAAATCTTGATACAAAATTACCTTATCCTATAAATAAAACCATTAATGAACAATTTATGAACAAACAAAGTAAAAATCTAGTAGCTTATAATTTAGGAGGAGCTATTCTCGTTACAAAAGAAGTACTCTCACAAAATGTCTCGAAGCAAAATTATATAAGAAATTAAGACATAACAATATTCAACTATGTTGTTCCAAACATTCCAAAGTCCCATAACAATTAATATGGTTGTGACTTCACTACTTATAAACATCCTTGTTCAAAACATCCAAAATTTAGATTTAAAAACTACAATTGGAAAAAATATCCGAAAAACATTTTTCTTGAAAACCTTTTAGATCCTACAAAAAATTCTTTAGAAAGAAAGCCTATAGACAAATAAAACCAAAACAAAATTACTTCCCTCAAGGAAAGACACAATGTAAATGTTGGTTATGTAAAGAAGAAGGACATTATGCTAACGAATGTCCCAAATGCAAACAAAAACCAAATAATAAATATAATGAAAAGTTAATATTTTAAATTCACCTTACAATATAATCTAGAACCCATAGAATTTGATTATGAAACCAACTCTACTATAAATACTTTATATTATTATGAATCTTAAGAATTAGAATCAACAAACGAATACGAATACAACATTTATTCAAGTACAAATTCGAATTAAAAAGTAAATGCATATATCGATACATGAGCTACAATATGTATAGCTACCAAAACATTATTGAATAATTGGAAAAATTAAATAAACCATTACAAATATGAATAGCAGATAGAATTAGTAAGTATATTTGGTATGTAAGTTATTACAATAATATCATTATTGAAAATTATAAATTTATACCCTCAATTTACCAACAAGAATCGGTTTACCATTTATTTTAGGAAATAATTTTCTAAAAGTATATTATCCTTTTGTCAATATTTACATTATATAACTCTAAAACACCAATAATCAACTCACTCAATAAAAATCTATCATTCTTAAAATTCCTATTTATCATACTACCTATTATAATACTTTAAAACTTATAACTGAAAAATTGGATCAATTACAATTTTATCTTGAGAATAATTTATATTTACAAACTGGAATAGAAACCCTACTAGATCAAGTTTGTAGTGAACATCCACTAGATCCAATAAAAATACTAATACTCAATTAATTGAAATAAAATTAAAAGATCCTACACAAGAAATAAATATTTGCAATAATATCCTATATACCTAAAAGATGTACAAAAACTTATTTTAGAATGTTCGAATTATTAACAAAACAATTAATCTCTTCTATAAGTGACCATTCTACACTTGCTTTTTATATTAATAATCATTTTAAACAAAAAAGGAAAACGAAGTATGGTTATTAACTATATAAAAAAACTAAATGAAGCAACTATCGAGATGCATATAAATTACCTAGAAAAGACTATATTATAAATAAACTAAAAGGACATAAATGGTTTAGTATATTAGATGCAAAATCTGGATACGAGCAATTACGTCTACATGAAAATACAGAATGTTTAATAGCTTTCACCTATCCTCCACAAAAACATTTTCAATGGAATGTCTTATCCTTTGGATTAAAACAGGCACCTAATATTTATCAAAGATTTATGGATAATAACTTAGAAGGTTTAGAAAAATTTACTTTAGCTTATATAGATGATATTATTATATTTTCAACTACCAATAAAGAAGATCATCTGAAAAAGTCAAACTTGTCCTTCGAAGGTGTAAAAAAAAAGATTAATTCTAAGTAAAAAGAAAGCTAAAATAGCATAACAAAATATTGAATATTTAGGTATAGAATTTCATAATGGATTTTTAAAATTATAACCCAACATTCTTACCAACATACAACAGTCTCTCGATATTTTAAAAAATAGAACTCATGTATAACAATTTCTAGGAATACTTAATTATATATTAGATCAAGGCTTCTTCAAAAATCTTGTTAAGGAAAGAAAACGGTTATAACTCAAATGTAGTACCAAACATCAGTGGAACTGGACTACTGAAGATACAAATACGGTATATACACTAAAAACTCTGTGTAAGGATTTACTTGTCTTATATAATTATTTACCAAAGGATACACTTCTGGTACAAATTGATGCCAGTAAGATATATGGGCAGGATACCTGTTGGCATGACCACTCAATCAAAAATAATATTTATTGTGCAATTATATCAATGGAACATTCAGTTCTCCTAAAAGCAAGTATCCAATCCATGAAAAGGAATCAAAACTTTGAGAAAATGGCATATTGATTGTCAATTGAATTTACTATTCAAACAGATTCAAAATATCTATGTGGATTTACTAAATATAATATTAAAACTAATTATAATCAAGGAATATTAATCCAGTGGAAATTAGAACGAAAGCAATATAATTTTCAAATCCATTATATAAAATCTTCTGATAATAGTCTTGCAGATATCTTAATCAGAGAACGGAAGCAACCATTATGAGTCTCAAGGAATCACTAACCAAAAAGGAAGTTGAATTGATTGAACTACAGCAACAAGTGGGAACAATTACTAAAGAGATCAATCAACTATGGAGTAATATTACTTTACACCAAAAACAACTTTCTCCAAAACAAACATCTCAAACAATCGTTGTCCCTACTATTCATCCTATTACCCCACAACAAATTACCCAAAATTCTTTACCCAAATCTCATGTAGCCTCATCTCTGTCTCAACGCAAAGAAGATTTTAAGGAAGAAAAAATCTATGTGATTTTTAATGGAACTATGGCAGGACTTTATAAAGAATGGCACAAAGTAGCAGTACATATCACTAGAAAATCATCCATTTTATATAAAAGTTTATCAAGTAGACAAGAGGCCGAAAAAGCCTTATCAAAATCTAAAAACCCAATCTTAAAGCCTCAATACAAACACGCCCTTGAAAAACCCAAATGACACTTTTAGGCAAACCAGTCAATATGGACAAAATTAATGCTCTACCTACCAAGGCCCTCAAGGAAGAAATGGGAAAAATTACTTCCGAAATGTTCTATGACTATTTTCAAACACTTAACGAGTAGAAAGATGAATATAAGTTATTTCAATACTATCCACAAAACAGAGGCAAATATGGACCAAAAGTCATCATTTTTCCTGAAGCAGATCCATTAACAACCTACCTTTTCTTCCAAAGTGGCTTAATTGATACTATTTATGTAACCCATATAATTATTTTGTTAGAATTTTCCACAGAATTTATCCAAGCAGTCAAAACCTACAAAGATTGATTTTCCAAAGAAAGGGAAATATTTATCAAGGTTTTCAGGAGTTATCCAATTTTCAAATAAACAGATAATCTCAAAGAAACAAAAATTAAGGTATCTAGAATCGCATTTTTTCATATGGGAATAAGTAACGGAATGTATCCCCCCATAGATGAACCTCCTCGACATATTTTTTACTCGACATATTTTTTACTAGGATCTCACTAATCAGTTTAATCTTCAATGTCTCGAAGGCATCTATTAACAATGCATAAGGATTAATTCCAATTCACTAATCAAAGTCAACTATAAAGGACCAAACTTAGTTATGATCTCAGCATACAAAGCACCAATATCTATTGAAGCTCTTCAAATTATTCGACAACTTGAGCAATCTTTCTCAGGAACTAGTGGTATCTTCAACGAGTTATCAGATCAATGGAAAAATGTCATCTGTCAACAACTTTGCAATCACTCTCAGCACCAGTGTACCTATTGCCCTTTCACTTCCACCAACAACAAGGAAGACAGCAGTTCAATAGAAGCAATAATTGAAGAATAATCAGCGGCCCCATGTAGGCCCTATAGGCTCGCTTTGTAAATAATGTAAATTATTATGTCCGACAATACTTTAGTTTTTTCTTTACTTTAGCATCTTTTGTATCTTTTGTCTTTTATTTTAGCTTTTCTTTGCCTATATAATGTAAGCTCTTCCTCACTTGTTCTCATGAAAAAAAAAGATGTTCAGTTATTATAATTTCTCTCCAGTTCCTATCCGAGCCTCAGAATTGGCGTTTAAAAAGAAACAAAGAACTAAGGTATGATTTCTTTACTTCTTATCTTTTCATCATAAATATTACTCTTTTTACATAACATGAATTCTGTAATATTTATCTTTTGGTTATTATTAGCTATGTTTACATACTAATGATTTATGCTTTTATCGCTCTTTATATTCTTATCTGCTTGTTTTACATATTTAAATCCAATCGGTGTATTAATATTCTTACAAGATTGTTGCCGATATAAGTTTAGATCTACTCTTCTTCATTGTTTAATTAAATATACTTATCTTTGAAATAATAATAAAACACGTTTATCATTCTATGATTGTTTATCTAATTATTTATATTATAATGCCTATTTGTGAAACCTATAGAAATCTTCATAACTCTATAGTCCATAACGAAAATAAATTAAGTATTAGTAGAAAACTTATTCAAGTCTCTACTTATGTATCAATTTTTCAAACACTGGATGCCTATGTTGAAACACTTCAACTTTTTGTTAGGAAAGAATTAATCAAATTATGAATTATATCAATTAGAAAAGAAGATGCTAAATATTTACATAATCGCTTTAAACAATATTACCAAATACATCTTCATGAATTATAATTGTTGCTCATTCTATAATCAATTACATGAGCATATCCTATATATTAAAATTTAGTTACTTAATACCAAATCGAAAAAGAATATTATGAAGCTCGATACAATTATGTACAGTTTGTTATTAGCAATAATAATGGAATAAAACCCATAAAAGAAAAACCTGAGTTAGCTCAAAATCTCTATAATTTTTATAACCAAGAAGTAGCTTATTTAGAAACTGTTTTAGTCAATCATCAACAGAGTCTTCATCACTTGCAATAAAAATGACAGATAATACAAAAATAGAAGAACAAAATATATTAGAACTAGATAACTTAGAATTAATAGAATCAACAGGCATTTTTCATATAAATACCTTTGTTATCAAAACAAAAACAAAACAAATAGCTAAAACTCAATTAAATTTAAAATCGGACAAGATATACAACATTCTCTTATAAAAATCTTATTAATCAACAAGATATCATTTATTATGGAAAATAGTTCATGAAAGACCAATAAGGATTGATCAATGTAGTGGCCATATTAGAATAAATTTAATCGATCAAAAACAAATTTATAAACAATTAAAAACTACCAAGATAAAAACACAAAATAGGATATATACATTTATCCACAATTCAAATTTTATTAAAATCAACTTTTCAAGAAAGAATCGATTCTCTATATGAATGACAATTATCGATGAACGAATGACTAATTTAAATGATCAAATCATCGAAATTGTGAACGGAAATTTAGCATATGGAAAAATAAAATTTAATACTTGTTGGAAATTAGGAATCTCACTAATATCACATAATTTAGATGAAACAATTAATATTGCTTATAAATTTTATAGAGAAAATTTAATGAATATACGTCAATATCCATTTTCAATAACATACCAAATTAGTTATGCTTTAACTAATTCACAACATAGTATTAAATTTAAAAGCACCGATAAAATCTATATTGACCAACTGCTTAATGAAGTTGCTAAAGTACGAACAAATTTACAAACTACCTTAAGAAATCTACCCGAAATTAAATATCCAATTCAATTAAATCATCAAATACCTCCTAGATTTTCTTTCTCTACTAATAATCATTCGTTAACTAAACAAAATCTTTTTCGATCCCACTCTGTACGATTAGAAAGACCTATAAGATTTACTGAACCAGGATAGTCTATCGAACAATCTATAAAAATTACTGACCCAAGAATTTTACAACCCAAAACTGAACAAGAAAAAGATATAGAAATAATTAAAGATCAACTACAACAATTAACCACACATATTAAAAATACTTTATGAGTGTTACTAAACAATTATCTGAAATAATAGATAAACAAATACATCTCAAAATCAACTAACAGAAATAATTACAAATTTTTTCCTTTAATTCAAAATTTTAAAATTTGATGAAAAATATGAACAACATTTACAAGGATTAGATAATATAAACAAAAGACTTGATATTACATTAGAATTAATACATATAATTATAGAATTGAAAACTAGAAGAGAAAAGAAACAATTTTAAATAAATAAAAATTTTGGAACCTTTATAATATTCAAGAACATATATGAAGAATTATTCCAACCTTATTTAATGAAATTCTCAAGGTAGTATTAGTATTGAATTACTTGTCACAACTCTATTAGTCTAACTAGTACTGATAAAGTGAAGAAGGAGAAAGACGGACCTGATAGAGAGACAGCCTTTGATAAATTGATGAGTGCGTACGATCGTCCATTATTCATGAACTTCGATCTTTCTAAGGTTTGTGAACTTATTTTTTTAAGTGTGAAGCACATTGAGAGTTGTTTTGGGATTTTCTCTTACTATGTAGTATACGAAAATGTATAAAAACTTGAATAAAATGAAAGTGAGAGTTGTTTTCCGAATTGTCAATTAATACTTAAATATTTTATTAATAAATTAATATTTTATTATTATTAAAATCATGAAAATTAACTCATTTTATTCAATAATAGTAATGAGATCTCTTTACAAAATAGTGTTGAAAGAAGTGTTAACATTTATAGAATGTTACATGACAATTTTTTAATGTACATTTGGCGATTTTAATACGTTAATCTATGATTTATATAATTGGAACTTAACACATCGTAAGTTCTCTTCAGATAAATAGCTACATATCTTTTATTTTAAAACAGTTTAATTTGATGTAATAAGATACTAATTTAATTAAAGTAAGAGTTAAATTTTAATTGGTTACTAATATTCCTTAAGACTTGTAGGAATGTAAACATATTTGTGTGTATATATTCGAAAATATTTTCTTTCCATTTGTTATTATTCAAGATTTTAATTTAATAAAAATATATAATGAAAAATTCAATTAATTAAAGTTGCAATTTTCAATTGGCTAATAAAATTGAGATTTTATAATAAATAAATATATAAAACCTACATATATTGATAAAATAAATAAGATAAAACAAAATTAGTTAATAAAGAAGGATATGATTATATGAAATAAAAGAGATTATAGCTAAAGTGATCAATTCAATTAATTAAAATTACTAATATAAAACATACATGTATTAATAAAATAAATAAGATGAAACTAAATTCATTAATAAAAGATGATAGAATTATAGGAAATGAAAGAAAAACATTATAATTAAAATGATCATTTCAATTAATTGAAGCTACAAATTTAAATTGATTAATAAAATTTAGATTTTATAATGAATGAATATATAAAACGAATATATTGATAAAATAAATAAGATGAAACCAAATTCATTAATGAAGAGGATATAATTATAGGAAATGAAAGAAAATTTTTATAATTAAAGTGATCAATTTAATTAATTAAAGTTACAAAAGTCAATTGATTAATAAAATTAAGATTTTATAATAAATGAATATATAAAACACATATATATATTGATAAATGAATTAGATGAAATTAAATTCATTAATGAAGGAGAATAAGATTATAGGAAATGAAAGCAAAAGATTATAATTAAAGTGATTAGTTCAATTAATTGAAGCTATAAATTTCAATTAATTAATAAAATTGAGATTTTATAATGAATGAATATATAAAATGTACATATATTGATGAAATGAATAATATGAAACTAAATTTGTTAATGAAGGAAGATAAGATTATAGGAAATGAAAGAAAATATTATAACTAGTCAATTAATTAATGATAAGAAATTGATAACATAATTTAAAAATGATTATCCAAAATTTTAAATGATACAATTTACAAAAATTCAGGATAAAAATCATGAAATAATATTTTAGAATGGGAGTCTGAGATTTAGAGAGACTAAGAGTAGAGAGTAGAGATTAGAGAGAGTGAAGACTATAGAGGCGGTTAATTGTTGCACTCAAGATCATTAATAGTTTACATCACTTCTTTTGTATGTAAAAGTATTATATTTATTGCTATAATATTAAAATTAAAGAAATATTAAGCCTATGATAATTATTAATAAATAATTAAATATACATTTATCATAAAATATTTTATCGAAATAATGTCCACTTGATTGATGAGTTTGAGTATGTGTATGACTAGTCACCTCAAACTCCACATTAGTACTTGTGGCTGTATTAATATATAAATTAAAAAATAATATAAGGTAATATAAGATAAAAAATAAATGAAATTGATACATATAACAAAAGAGTTTATCCTTAATATCTTAATTATCTAACCAACTTCAGATACCTATAAGGACTTTTACAATACGAGGATAATGTTCAGCACGATAAGGACTAACAACACGACTAACTGTGCTAAAAGGAGACTATGAAGTAACAATAGATGATGGAATTGCTAATAGATCTCATGCAATTACTTGTATTATTATAAAACTATTTCCACAACTCTTCCAACAATGCATCGAACTATACGCCTTCAACTTCAGCCACACAATCTTCCATCAAATATTTATCTAACTCCATCATATTGGATGAGGTCCTAATCCTTTTTCCTTTGATGAATTTTGTAAGTGAAAATAACAAACTACCTTTAGAAGATGAGACCAAACTAGAAACTGAAGCCAAAGTTGAATAACATGAATTGCTATATCCCAATCCTAAATTTTATCTTTTTTATCTTATTGGTAATTTTATCTTATTAATAGAAATGGATTTGATAGAAATTGATATAAGATGGATAGAAAAATCAAGTGAGTAAATGGCAATACGTCTCGAAATATAAAATGGGATATTTCTCTCAATTTCAATGAGTTTTTATTTATTTATCGTATATATATTTTATATTTATTTATTATTTATTATTTGTTTTATTATTATATACATATAATTTTTGATTATATTTTATTATTATTATTGTTTATATATTATTGTTGTTTATATTATTATAGTTTATATTATTGTTTATAATATTGTAGTTTATATTATTCAGTAAGCTATTACGCACTCTTTCAAGGGTGGTCGCTTACAGTAAACCTCGACTTTCTTTGCACCCCTACCTCCTTTATCTTTGGCGGTCATTTAGAGGCCTTAGGCGGTGATCGTGGTCATTTTCGCTCTCGACGATGAAGCTTATTCTCCACCGTCTCACTGGCCGACCTTAACCCCTGTTATTTTGAGGTCATATCTAATATTCAGAGTTTGCTTTGATTTGGTACCACTCTTGCGGTCCGCACCGAAACAGTGTTTTACCCTTAAATGTCCAGTCAACTGCTACGCCTCAATGCATTTCAGAGAGAACTAGCTAGCTCTGGGTTAGAGTGACATTTCACCTAATCACCATACAACACATTCTATATAGAATTATTCCTCCCCAACCTTGTATCTCAGGTCCAACATAAATATGACTACAATAATATGTCTAATTATATACCAATAAGATTTTAGCTTCTCAATCATCTGTTTGCCATAACCTGAATAACCTCATTGGAATCAAACATCCAATAAGATAAATCTTTCTTTATCTCACAAATAATGTTAAAGCAATAGCGCAAAGTTGGATATTTTATTCTTGAGAACAATTCAGTTGCAGTATAACATAATTCTAACTTTACACAAAGCTTTCTAGCCAACTTCCATTGGTCTTTTGTAAGCATACAGGTGTACTGAGAATCTCTTTGTTTTAGTCTGGTAAACACCTTAACATATTAGATTGCTAACTCCAACATCTTGAAGGTTAAGTTTTATAGGGTTGGACAATTTAAAACCAACTTTTTCGTACTTGAAATGCATAGTTATCATGTAGTTTCTTCAAATTTCTCAACTCTTTTTGGTATTGTAATCTAATATACTACACTATTTTGAATCGAATATATTGCTTCCTCTATCATCTAAAATTTATAATTCCCAATCAAATTCAGAATATGTGCAAAATAACGCATATGGAATAACCTTCCATCAACCAATAAGCTCTCAACTTGTATCTTATTCTTCAACTTTCCAACTATAGAATCATTTGTGTTACAATTTTTAAGTGTTATGGTAGACAATTTGGTGCCAGTTACATTATATCAAATAGTCTTCTAACACGATTGTCAACCTTTCGCTGGTATGTGGTGTCAACACATAAATGAACCTACTATGTACAAATATGACTAACATCAATTAGAACATAATAAAAAGTAAGTGATTACAATATTAAAGAATATAAATCACCTCAAATGTGTATTGCATAACGTCCAATCATTGTCAACATAATGTGATGTCACTATAATAAAACCCTTCGTTTGGTTATCGACTATCCATATGTTTGTTGTAATGGCAATTCGTCCTTCAATACTCAACAATGTTCTTAAATTTTCATACCTTTTATCCTTATATATCTTCATAGTATCCTTCTTCAACTAATTCCTAGTTGAAACCTTAAAGGTTAGTTATAGTGAGCTGCAAAAACATCCTAATTTTTTTAGGATCTACTATAGACAGCAGATGTTCATCACTAATTAACATAGAAGTAACAAAAAATCTTTATTTTTTGCAATTATTTCATTATTCCCTCTTATAAGGTTAGGGGTTAAAAATGTTTGAATTCCTAATAGTGATACAATCTTTTTTCTATCACATGAAACCGCATATCTTTAAATGAGAGGTTTTACTTTTTGAACTCTTAATCAATATCGTCCGTCAATACTTACATTTGGATTTTATATTCGTCCATTAATCTATTCTTTTTGAAGTGATTCCAAATTTCACTTTTCAATTAACCTGGACTTTTATCTTCATTTAGTATAGGATATGAAGTTTCCACTTCTGTCTCTGGTACTAAATTAAAACTCTCTATTAAAGGAATATGCTAATCTATCTAAAACAATCAACAAATAAATATGTATATTTTTCATAATCATAATTCATAATTCATAAACATGGGAGAGAATAGTAGAACATAAATCATAAATAGATTTAAAGTTTATCAATTATGAGTGACTTATATGGTTACATACACATCTGCGTATATAATCATGTAAGTTAATGAGATCATATCACATAACACACAGGTAAGCATGTGTTTTTGCAGACTTACACAATCACATATATGGTATAAGCCACTATTTATCTTTTTCTATACTTACACATGAGAGCGCTTAGGAGAACATAAATCATACGTAGATTTAAAATTTATAAATTATCAGTGACTTATATGGTCACACATGTGCTCGTGTAAGTCAATAAGATCATGTCATATAACACATGATTGTGTATTTATTTTCTTTGTATGTGACCATGTAAGTCACTGTAAATTTTTTCCATATTTACACAACCATATGTATGAATGTGTATATGACTGTATATGTCATTTAATCTTACACAGTCACATTTACAGACGTGTATATGTCCATGTAATTTCTCAAAACTTACAGTCATTTACATGATTAGATACACGGTTTGAAAAACACCCCAAGATGACAAAGATTCAAAAATTCTAGTATTTCACAAGTTCAATTTTAATAAAAGATTTAGGAATATTCAAAAATTATAGTATTTGATTGTGAATGGTTTATTTATTGAAATAAAATATTTGGTAAAATATTTTTAATTTAAAATAAATTGTAGGAAATTACATAAGAGTTTAGATGGATGGATCTCTTACATTAGAAAAATAATATGAACTTTGTTTAAAATAAAGAAAATTCTACAATAAAGAAAAAGGCTTCTTTTTCCTAAGGAAAGACTTTAATTTAAAAATAAAATTCTTAATTTGAATGAAAATATTATTTCTATGGAAGAAATATATTGAGTTTGAAGAATTGGGTTTATTTTAAGAAAATTGATTTGATTTTGAAAAAGCTAAAATTTAACCTTGGAAGGAAATGAATAATTTGATTATAAAATTCTAATGTCTATTGTCTAATTAAAATTAATTTATAAAAGGATAATAGATTCTTATCTCCAAAATGGTGGATTTAAAAAAGGGAAAAGGTCTCCAAATTCCAAACGATATATTTCTCAAAGCATTGAACTTCAAAAAGCAATCAGGTTTTAATAAAATGGACTTGATAAATAAAATAATGAACTTAAGAATTAGATTAAAATGGCACACGCACTAATGACGAGTTTAGATTAAAATGGGCTCAGGCTTTGAGAATTTGCTTGCGATGAAAGAATTTGACAGGTCTTGTATTGGATATAAATTGGGCTCAAAAAATTTAAAGACTTCTCTTTTCATGCCTTTAATAAGCCCTACATCACAAATTAGAGCCATCGCATAAATCAAAAGGAAGAAAACTCATCAGTTTTAAGTTAATTTTAAGGCTTAACTTTTGTTTTGGGTGCATTGACACCAAAAATAGTCTAATTTATTTGAAAAGTCACCATTTGAATTTTTTTTCTTTGAACTAAAACCCAAATGTGTTTTTTACTAGGAATGAATCCAAGAAAAGATTTGATTTAATTTATTCATAAAATAAAATTAAACAAGTAATACAAATTAGTATTACTTGGACTTTAATGTGTATATTTATAAGGATAATGAGCCAGACCCACCCTTCTGATACAAAATAAACAAAAGGTCAAATACAAAGGATAAATTATGCTTAGTTGAGAAGTTAGATATGTTTAATCCCTACATATAAGCATAAAATTTTGTACAAGGGGTCAAGCCTATAAACACTAAATATTCCACTTTTACAATAACTGAGATCTAGCCAGAGGAATTATAAACACAATTGACATCAATCAAATGGCCTTTTGGTTGGGTACCAACTAACTAGTTTTTTTTAATATAAAAAATGGTGTTAATAAATAAATGTTGACAGTAGTAAAAAATCGACAAAAGAGAAGGGGCTTACCCCATGTCAAGCCTTACATGATAGTGTGAGGAGTATAGACTAAATAAGAGTTATAACATATTAAATCAACCATGAAAAGAAAGAAGTTTCAGATGTTCAGTGAAGAGAGTGTATTGGCAGTGCAGTGCTGGTGTAAATTGGTCACGATCAACAACTCACAGATTTGTCTGATCGAATGGTCTCCAATGTTGATTTTGATTAGCTAAGTGTCTGAGATTTCTTTCTCTCTATAGTATATAGTTGGGTCGGTTATATTGAACCTGAGCTCAACCCCACAGGCCGATCGATCGGTCTCACATCCATCAATTAATTCCGGCTTGACCCACACATCCATGACCCAACAGTAGAAGAACATCTCCCATGCAGATACGTAAAGACCTAAACCTAGCTGAAAAACCATATAAAAGGTATTATTCTCATAACAGAGGTACGCACAATCATTAACCTAGCTTTCTCTGCGTTTATCAACCTCACCCTCACCAGAAAACTGACTTAAGGGTCGGAGGGGCTAATCGGGACACAACCCCCTTCAAGCCTTCCTTGTTTTGCAGGTATCTTCGCACCGAATTCACCACAGAAGACAGTCAATCATATGGAGCACAACGGCAATGTTCCGTCCTACTAGAATCTGGCAGAACCAAATGGCGCCCACCGTGGGGCCCAACTTCTGGGCACCACGTCCAGAAACACACAAATCAGCCAGGCGGTGGAGATGAATCCTGATATAGCTGCTGTCGCGGATCTGGCGATGCAACGTATAAGCTCACAGCTTCCTGCGACTCTGCCGCCTGCACCACATGTCTCCCGCACGGAATCCTCTAATCCTAACGATCAACTGCAGCCTCAAACCTTAGAACAAGAAGAATATAGCGTGGCCTTAGAGGTTAACGTTGCACTCAATGCGCGCCCGAATCTCCAGCACTGGTTAGGCGCAGATCCTCCTCCGTCCATGCACACCACATCGACCGGAAGCAGATAGAGGAGGTGAGCGGTGATTCGCCAGATCCTGCAGTCTCAACCGGCACAACCGTCTCCGTCTGCGCGGCCAGCCGCCCGACAAATCAGCTTAACAACCGATCATCGCCCATCTGAAGCCCTAGAAAAAATCGCGAATGATCGGATTAACGCGGCTATGAGCTTTCGTCCGGATCGCCCAATGGCGCGATCTGACTCTTCCTTCACCTCGAAATCTTGGATGACCTCCGGCACCGGCACAAAATACCGACCCCCGAGAAATACACTGGGAAGACCGACCCCCTGGATTATCTGCAGCACTTCCAGTCCATGATGAATCTACATTGTGTTCGGACGCTATCCAATGTAAGGCTTTCTGCACGGCCTTCCAAGAGGGAGCTCGGCGATGGTTCAATAGCTTGCCCCGAAGTGTATCACATGCTTGAAGATTTCAGTTGATATTCTGAACCGGTTAAATTACTAGTAAGCGGCCGAAATGAGCACTCTGGAGGTGATGTAACTTACCCAAGGAAGAAACGAGTTTGCGGAGTTCATCACTCGGTTCAATAACGGCGGTCGAGGTGCCCGACCACCTGCTCGTCCATCTTGGCGCTTATGACCAATACAAGGACGAGGAGTTTAAGAAGTCACTAGCCCTCGATCAGCCCGATCCGTTCAGAAATAAGAAAGCAGGCGGATAGGTATATTCAACTTGAAGAAGTCTTTGAAACATACGAGGCGTCGAATGGATGATCGTCGCAATGAATGACGATGGCAATTCGCCTGGCAAAAAGGCCACCGAATCGAGAAGACCGATCAACCGGCGGGGATATCGATAGGAGTTCACCCCACTAAGCAAAGCGATATGAAGAGGTGTTGCAGAATGAGAGCAGATGGGAAACTATCCGAGAACTGAAAAATGAAGACCCCTACAAGGACGGGAACCCTAATTTGTATTGCGTTTCCACAAAGAGGTCGGTCATGACACGTAAGATTGCTTGACAGTTGAAAAAAATCAATTCCTCATACAAATGGGAAGGTTAGGCCGATTTGTGAAGCAGCGCAGTACGCCGATCGGGATAATCGGACGAGATAGGTCGGCCGGACAATGACGCACCGCCAGGTAGAAATGATGAAATAACGAAGGAGGCGAAATGCGAATTCGGATAATCGACGAGAAGAGAGAGGGCGATCGAGGGAAAGAAATGACGGAAATGCCGTGCAACAAGACGACCGACCGACTGGGGTCATTAATATGATATTCGGTGAAAATACAGCCGGGGGATCCACCAACAAAGGGAGAAAAAGATATGCCAAACAGGTCGGCAAAGACTCATACATCAAAAAGCCGAAGGAGAGCGACGGGATGATATCATTTGACGAGTCCGACCTCAATGGAGTAAGTTGCCCTCATGACGACGCCCTCGTGGTAAACCTGAGCATGGACGGATACGAGGTGAAACGGGTGATGATTGACACGGGCAGCTCAGTCGACTTGTTGTATTATGAGGCCTTCAAACAGATGAAGATACCCGAAGATCAACTACTACCCACAGACGACCCCATCAAAGGGGTAACCGGGGCGTCGGCCTACCCGTTTATCCGGGTGAACTTGAAAGTGAAGTTCGGACAGAAACCGTGTCAGATAGAAAGGGACGTTGAGTTCCTGGTCGTAAAGTTTCAAGGTGCGTACAATGCAATAATCGGGCGGGCAACTCAAAATGCCCTCAGGTCAGTCGTCTCCACCTACTACCAAGTTATGAAGTTTCCGACACCCCACGGAGTCGGTATTGTCAGAGGTCAGCAGAGAATCGCCAGGGAATGTTTCTTAGCAGAGACTAAAACATTAGATGGGGCGGTAGTGCTGACGAGCTCTCTTGATGTGAGAACCGACGAAGAGACGGATAGGATGAACCAGGTGGAAGAAACGCAGAGGGTCGTACTGGACGAAGTTGACCCTTCTAAGTTCACAAACCTAGGTTTCGAGCTGCAGAGGGACCTGGTTAAAGAAATAACAGATTGTTTGGTGGAAAATAGGTCGGTTTTCGCTTGGGTACCGAGCGACATGTCCGGAATTTCTCGATCGGTCGCATCTCACTCCCTCGGTATTCGGCATGACTATAAGCCGATCAGACAAAAGAAGCGATGGCACAGCAAGGAGCGACAGGGGGTGATCGAGAAGGAAGTAGCGAAGTTGCTGGAGGCCGGGTTCATCCGAGAGGTCAAATATCCTGAATGGCTCGCCAATGTCGTTTTAGTAAAAAAGAACGGAAAGTGGAGAATGTGCATAGATTTCACCGACCTGAACAAAGCGTGTCCAAAGGACAGCTTCCCATTGCCTAAGATCGACCAATTAGTAGACTCCACCTCAGGGCATGAGCTGCTCAGCTTCCTGGATGCTTTCTCGGGCTATCATCAGATCCAAATGAGCATGGAAGACGAAGAAAAGACCGCCTTCATAACCGACCAAGGCACATATTGTTATCAAGTAATACCTTTCGGCCTGAAAAATACCGGGGCGACCTATCAACGGCTCGTCACAGAAGTCTTTAAAAAACAGATTGGCCGGACGGTGAAAGCTTATGTGGATGATATGGTGGTCAAAAGTAAGACATCCGCGGAGCATGTACAAGATCTCAAGGAAGTCTTCCAGACCCTGAATAAATTCCAGATGAAGCTAAACCCGGAAAAATGCGTGTTTGGGGTGGCATCCGGAAAATTCCTGGGGTTTATGATCACTCAGCGGGGAATCGAAGCTAATCCAGAGAAGATTGAGGCCATCATACAGATGCCTTCGCCGCAATGCTTGAAAGATGTTCAGATATTGACCGGTCGGATAGTTTCGCTGAGCAGGTTCATTTCCAGACTAGGAGACAAGTGCCTCCCATTTTTCAAAGTCCTGAGGAAAGCGAACGTGACCCAGTTTCAATGGCCGGATGAGTGCGAGAAAGCTTTCCAACACTTAAAACAATATTTGTCTAGCCCGCCTATTCGCAAAGCGGTAGAGGGGAGAACCGATTTATACTTGGCGATTACGGAGGGTCGATCGATCAGCAGTACTTATCCGATCGGAAGGAAGCCAGCAACATCCCATCTACTATGTCAGCAAAGTGTTGACCGGGCCAGAAACGCGATATACACCCATAGAGAAGCTAGCCCTCTCTTTGATAATAGCAGCCAGGAAGCTGAGGCCTTACTTCCAAAGTCATACCATTGAGGTATGGACTGATCAACCCCTCAGGCAGTGCCTTCAAAAGCTCGAAACTTCGGGTCGGCTGATAAAGTGGGCAGTAGAACTGGGAGAGTTCGAAATACAATACAAGCCCCGCACGACCATTAAAGTGCAGGTGTTGGCAGACTTCATTGCAGAGATGAGCCAACCGAGCTCGAAGGACGAGCAGTTCCCCGCCTGGAGCTTGTTTGTCGATGGGTCATCCAATGCCGAGGGATGCAGAGCGGGAGTAGTGCTGGTCAGCCCGTATATGGAAGAAAAGGTGGAATACGCCCTTCGGCTAGAATTCAAGGCCTCCAATAATGAGGCAGAATATGAGGCTCGATAACTTGACCTCCAACTAGCTGAGGAGATGGAGGTGAAGCACTGAAGATATCAATGACGACCCAGTGGTGGTCGGCCAAGTCACCGGGCAGTATGAGGCCAAGGGGAACAACATGATTAAGTATCTGGAGCTAGTAAAGCAGGAATTGAGCAATTTCGAACAGTACTCAATCAGCAGAATAGAACGAGCTCAAAATGCTAAAGCGGATGCGCTCTCGAAAATGGATTCTGACCGTGATGCCATAAACAATGTTCTAGTCGAATGACTTGATCGGCCTAGCATTCAGAAAGCCGAGGAAGTTCTCAACGTGAGTATCGGTCGGTCGAGTTGGACAGAACCGATCGCGCAGTACCTTTTAGAAGGAAAGCAACCGGAAGACGCGTCAGAGGCCAAGAAGTTAAGGATAAGGGCAGCCGAATACACGATCGTCAACGGTACTCTATATAAGCGGTCTTACGACTGGCCGCTGCTTCGATGCTTGAATAAAGAAGAAGCCGAGCAGGCAATGACCGAAGTCCATGAAGGGATGTACGGAAATCACATAGGGGACAGAATGTTGGCTCACCGATTGATCGGACATGGGTACTACTGGTCGACAATGAGAAGAAACTGTCAGGAAAAGGTCGACCGATGTGAGGCCTGCCAGAGAAACTGCAGCCTGTCTCACCAGTCGACCGAGCAGATGCAAATCGTGAGCCATCCTATCACTTTCGCTCAATGAGGAATGGATATACTGGGGCCTTTCCCTCTCGGTCCCGGACAAAAGAAATTCCTGATAGTGGCAGTAGAATATTTCACTAAGTGGGTAGAAGCGGAGTCTGTCGCTACAATCACCGAGGGGAAGGTGGAAAGTTTCATAAAGAAGAATATACTATGCCGCTTCGGGATACCTATGGTGTTGGTTATAGATAATGGTCGGCAGTTCGACAACGACAAGTTTAGAGATTTCTGCGACCGACTAAAGATCAAGCTACGGTTGACTTCGGTAGCCCATCCCCAAAGTAACGGTCTCGCAGAGAACACCAATAAAAAGATAATGAACGCCCTCAAGAAGTGCCTGGACGACCGAAAGACCTGGGTGGAAGAAGTAGACGAAGTATTGTGGGCATATAGAACCACACCGAACGGAGCCACAGGGGAAACACCGTTCAGGATGACCTTTGGGGCAAAAGCCCTAGTTCCAGTAGAGGCGGCATTGCACAATCAAAGGGTGTCGAGCTATGAAGAAGAGCGGAATGATGAAGCCCGCAGAGCAGAGCTCGTTCTCCTTAGCGAGGATAGAGAAAGGGCAGCTGCTCGCTCAGAAGCCATCAGGCAAAAGGCGACCAAGTTCTACAACAGAAGGGTCAAGCCGAGCGATGTAAAGGTAGGTGGTTATGTCCTACGAAAAGCCAAGGCGGCTGGAAAGCATCCCGAAAAGCTCGGACAGACATGGGAAGGACCCTATCGAGTGATTAAGCAAGTCGGGCATGGTTCTTACATCCTCAGCGATGAGAAAGGAAAGTTTCTACCAAGGCCTTGGAACTCACAGAACTTGAAGGCGTTCTACTAATATATAAGTTTTATTTTAGTTAATCTTTCTTTATTATCATTTTTGTATACATATGGGTACCTTTTTCCTGTCCCTGCCAGACAGGTTTTTTAACGGCCCACGCCCTCATTATCATCAATAAAGGGGTTTTCAGATTTCTTGTCAATAAAGAATTCAATCATGTATGGCAAAGAATAGAAAATCCAGGTACCCATTGTTCGGCATTCTCCATAGATCGACACGATCGGTCGGGTCGCCAAGACAAGATCCTTGGGACCCTCGCCATCGCCATTGCTCGGTACTTCCATAGATCGACACGGTCGGTCGGGTCGCCAAGACAAGATCCATGGGACCCTCATTCGCCATCGTTCGGTATTCTCCATAGATCGACCACGGTCGGTCGGGTCGCCAAGACAAGATCCTTGGGACCTTCGCCATCGCCATTGCTCGGTACCTCCATAGATCGACCACGGTCGGTCGGGTCGCCAAGACAAGATCCTTGGGACCCTCGCCATCACCATTGCTCGGTACTCCCATAGATCGACTACGGTCGGTCGGGTCACCAAGACGAGATCCTTGGGACCCTTCGCTCGCCTTCGACACGGATCGACTAAGGTCGATCGGTCACCAAGACAGAATCACCGGGACCGTAGCTCGGCCTCAATTATAGGTCGACCTCGAAGTCGGTCGGCCATGAGCGACTTTACTAAACTACACTATGATCGAAAACAGAGAGCGAAAACACGGAAAGTAACTTCAAAAAAGAATTCTATTATTGCAAATTGATCATGGCCACAAGCCCGACCAGGTGAGCTCTACAACTTGGGAGAAGGGGAGCTACAAACAGCCGAAGGAGAAGGAGAATACCCAGGGGGAGCCTCGGAAGCTGGCGGAAAAGACGTAGGAGCCGGACCCGGGGGAGCAACCAGAGGAATATCTTCACTAGGAAGCTCTTCCTCTTCGGAGAGCGACACAATGGGAATAGGAGCAGGACCCGGGGGAGCAACCGAAGGAACATCTTCATAAGGGAGCTCTTCCTCTTCGGAGCTGAGATCTAGCTCTTCATCCAGAACGTCGCCCAGTTCTCCCTCGACTTTCTTCGTGATCTCCTCCAAAGAAAGCCCAAAAGCTGCGGGAATAAGCGGCTCGGCATAATCTTCGAATGAAGGGCATACCACCCCCTCAGGAGCATAGAGCTCGTAGCCCCTCTTCAGAACCGAGAGGGTTACCTCACAGGCGAGCTCCAAACTCTCCTCGTACAAGAATCGCCTCTTCCATCCTTTGATTGCTTCAACCCGCTGCTCCCGCACAGAGCGCCGCACCTCCCGCAAGGTTTTCTCGGCTCTATCCCTATCCACCACGGCGAAATGGCAGTCTTGGTGGTACTTCTTGTTGAGCTCCCGCTCCGCCCTCACAGTCTTCCTCTACTCCTCACTCTCCTTCTCCCTCCTCTCTCTCTCCTTCTCCTTCTCCTCCTCTACTTTGGCCAGTCGAGCCGTCAAAGCTCCCATCTCCCCCTCCTGGGCCTTCTTCTCCTCTTCAAGGGACGCGTTTTTAGCCTGGAGGAGGTCTCTCCCCTCCTTCACCTCTGACAGCTCGCCCTTCAAACCCTTCATCTGCTCATGGAGATCCTGGACTTCTTGGTCCAGAGTCTCCAAACGCTGCAGTACGGCAAGGGACGTCGTCGCAACCCGCATATCGAGACGAACGAGCTGAGAACCCAACTCCAGGTTACCTTTCTTCTCCATGACCCGCTCGTCCACAGGGGGAGTAACCCTCTCGGCAAGGTAGCGGGACACCTCGAGGTCCTCGATCGAGACGTCCTTACCCAACTTGATGGCAGGCTCCCACTGCCCAAGGCTCACGGCTCGCGCCTTCTCCTTGCCTTTTTTCTGGTTACCTGCTCCGGCTGGACTTGCCGGACGGGATGGAAGGTCACCTAGTCGAACCAACCTCTTTCTCTTAAGAGGAGGACCCGCGTCCTCCTCCTCCTCCTCCTCCTCTACCGGAGCAGCCCGTACTACGGCGACTGGCACAATCGGCAATGGCTCCGACGCAATAGGAAGGTCCCCGACAGGGGGAACACCCGCCGACACTGCCGAGGAAACCAAACCCGCAGACAAAGCGGCGCCCTCACCGGTCTCCGCCTCACTCCCCTTCTTCTGAGAGGCCTGCTTCCTTGACGTAGAAGCTCGAGCTCCCATCCTCACCATCGCTGCACGATGATAAATTGAGTTAGAGAACAAAACTAATGCACAAAAGTTCAACAATTAGTACAATCACGAGGAGTCAACCGGACGGGGCGGTTTCCTCCTTTAGCCCGCTAATTCGTGGTGGGGGATCAACGAGGAAAGAATCGGCCGAGGCCCCCCTGGGGTATCCCTGAATGAGCCTAGCAAAGTCGTATCTGCCGAGCTCCTTGATACGACAGACCACCTCCCACTCCTCCCTGCTAAGGGACAGGGTCGACGAATCATTCCGTTGCTCGGCCAGAGGATACCTCCATGGTCGGCACTCAGAGGAAGATCCTGGGGGCTTCACAAAGAAATACTTAGTTCGCCATGAAGAAATTTTCGAGGGTGTCCTGGCCGGGCGATACCGAGCATCTCTATATTGCAGAAAGGGATTCCATTGAGCTCGGACTATGGCTCATTCTCGTGAAGTGGCGCGAGAATGCCGATCAGAAGCGGATGGTCGAGCGATGACACAAAGAATGCCAACCCGTTTATAAACCTCCAACTATTCGGAGGAATTTGGCTCGCAATAACCCGAACATGGCGCATACCTCATCAACAATCAGGCGTCTGGGAGCCTCATGCCGCCTACTGAGAAAAAGCTACCGGAGACGGCGAAGTATCCACTGAAGTTGCTGTGGATCCGCTCATGCCTAAAGGCCAGTCGGGGCCCCCAAGACGAAGGGATATTATACCTAAGAGACAATTTGTTCAACTCCCCCATGGTCATCGACGATGCAGTCTTTGGCGGCAACTCCACAACTAAACCGTCTTTTCTCTCTTTCATCGACATCTCCTCCGTACCTCCGACCATGCTCCCAGAACTACCCGTCGACATGTTCACCAAGAAAAAGATTTTTGGAAAAGAAGAGGGAATGAAGAAAAAGGACGTACCTAATCAGAGGTTCGAAACAGGGAAATCGGACGGCGAAGTGAAAGAAAATTTCTGGAAACCGCGAACGATAAAGAACAAGCGAAAGCAAAGTGTAAGCGGGAGAACGAAAGCAAAAGGTGAAAACCGCCACAACTTGTCGACTATGAGTATTTATAGAGGGTCGGCAGAAGGAACACTCGAAAGTGACCCGATCGGACTACGACAAGTGGAGAAAATCCGAGCTATGCTCAGACACGCGGCACGATCTAAGCCATGGGAATCAGGGTTGTTCGAAATCCAGAAAGGAGCGGTAGTTGAAAGGGCGTCGGGACATTGCAAGAATTACAAGACGATCGTTTGATTCGAGCGGTTGTCGAGAGCACGCGCCGTCAAATAATAAATGTTTCAAGCAAGTCCAAGCGTCTGCCAATGATGACTATCCGACCTACTATAACGCAAGCTGTCACGCAGTAAGTGCTGAGACGATCAGTCGGGGGCCCTCAGCCAACCGACCCCAATATGAGCAGTCAGGTACGACTAGTCGGCACCCGACCGATTTAAACTGCCCGAGCTATCCCATGACCGAGCTACAAGGCCAATACCTGACCGATCGACCACCTTACGAGCCGTCTTGCTTACGAGCTATGAGGTAACCGACGAACAACAACGTCCAACATACTCCTTCGACCCTGCTCTTCGCTCAGACTCGAGGAGTAGGGGGGCTTATGGTTGGGTCGACTATATTGAACCCGAGCCCAATCCCACAGGCCGATCGGTCGGTCTCACATCCATCAATTAATTCCGACCTGACCCACACATCCATGGCCCAACAGTAGAAGAACATCTCCCATGCAGATACGTAAAGACCTAAACCTAGCTGAAAACCATATAAAAGATATTATTCTCATAATGAGAGTACACACAATCATTAACCTAGCTTTCTCTGCGTTTATCAACCTCACCCTCACCAGAAAACTGATTTAAGCGTCGGAGGGGCTAATCGGGACACAACCCCCGTCAAGCCTTCCTTGTTTTGCAGGTATCTTCGCACCGAATTCACCACAGAAGACAGTCAATCATATGGAGCACAACGACAACGTTCCGTCCTGCCAGAATCTGACAGAACCAGTATATATACACACTGAGTCCCAATCCAAGAATGCATAAAAGTTGATCATGTTTCGAGTAAGCAAGCTGCGCAAATAAACGTTGCATAATGCCAGTGAGAGATTGCCCCATATCAGATCATAGACACTTTCCTTTGATGTTCGTCCATAAGTAGTTGTTGAAGGGACATCTAACGAAGAGGCAGTCCCTTGTTTCGATATGAACCCAACATATGGAACAAGTTTGATCAATGTGCAGAAAGACAGTCTATTAACAATTTGGAGTTTGTTTTGCATTGCCAGCCAAATAATAAAAAGAGGCGAGGCGTAAGCTCATTTCTCGAGGCGATTCTATGCCAATCAAAAATAGGTTGTTTTCTTCACAACAGATCATTGGTTTCATTGATGGTTAGTGTGTGGATCGGGTGGCCTTTCTAGTAAAAGATATCAGAGGAACTTAGATTTGGGAGATACGTAGGCAGTAAGTGGCTCAGTCATTATAGGAGCTGCCAAGAGTTTTCATGGATGACGGAGCTCATCCTATCACGAAGTGAAGTCGAGGGAGAGGAGTTCCTTGTTGCAAGTACAAATGATTGGAGGGATCCATGCCTTGACTAATTATCATACCATAAAGAAATGAGTTTGCCATTTCCAACCCTACATGTAACTTCGGCTTGTAATGTATCTCTCAAGGTGAGAAGTCGATTTAAGCAATGTACATGTGAAGTGCTTTTACACATATGCCGTATGCATCTTCCTCAGGAGAAGTTTGATTGAAGCCATTTATACCATAATGAAAGTTTGTTAATCAAGATCCTTTAAAATCTTTTGAGAGTTAAAGCCTGATTTGTTGTCCTAATGGATGGGATATTTAATCCACCTTCATCCTTGGGAAGGCATCGATCAGTCCATTTGAGTTTAGTTGTACCTTTGGATTCATTTGGATGACTCCATAAGAATTTTTTAAGCAATCTTTTTATAGTTTTGGTAATGCTTTAGGAGAGAAAGATGGGGGAGCTCCAATAGATATGTAAAGAATTGAACACAGTTTGATGAGTTGTAAGTTACTCGCATAGGAAATAGTTTTGTTAACCCAGAAGCTAATTATTTTTTGAATAATTTTGATGAGGAGTAGGCATTCCAGATGGTTGAGGCATTTAGTTGTCATAGGGAGACCCAAATACATGAGTGGAGGATCGACGGACTGCATGCCACTGTATTATGCAATGCGCTGTCGAAGATTGGAAGCCTCCTTACAAATGATAAAGTGGCTTTTGTTGATGTTAATCTACAACCCCGAGTAGCTGTTAAATTTAGCAAGGGCTTTTATAAGTGTGACAACGGAATCCAATCAAGCTTTACAAAATAAGAGAAGATTATCTACAAAACCAAGGTTAGTCAAACCAATTTGTTTACATTTTGAGTGGTAGCTGAATTTTGGATTGAGCTGAATTTCTTGATGGATGATAGAGTTGAGGATTTTGTTGCTTAGGTTGTAAAGATATGGGGATAGGGCATCTCCTTATCAAAGACCTCTAGTATCCTTAAAGAACTTAGTAATTCTGCCATTAATGAGCATATATAAGGAGGATGAGGATATATAAGGGGGATGAGGATATACATTCTTTCAATTGTTTGATAAAGAGGATTGGAAACTCGAAATCTTGTTTAGTATCCATAGAAATTCCCAGATGATGCTATCGAAGGCCTTGTGAAAATCTATTTTGATTCTGCAGTTAGGAGAGTAATTCATTCTGGAGTAGCCATATAGAAGTTCTTGAATGACGAGAACATTGTCTCCAATATGACAATCACTCATGTAAGTACCCTGATTATCACCAATCAAAGGGGTAATGGCTTTTTTTAGTATGTTAGCAAAGATTGTAGAAATAATTTGACAAAGGAAGTTGGTACATGCTATTGGTCTAAATTCTCTAAAAGTGTTGGACGGTTGGTTTCACAAAATTTTTAGTAATGTTCCATAATTTTTGAAAAAAGTAACCGTTGAAACTGTCGGGTCCTTGAGCCTTCATGCCATCCATTTCAATGATAACTTTCTAAATTTCATTTTCATCAACAAGTTTGATTAACAATTCCAAATCTTAAGCTAACACTTGCTTCAAAGGAAGAGTACTTAAAGTAGTATTAGAAGCATCCCAAGTATTAGGAGGGTCGAGGAGAGAGCTGAAGTACCTGGTTGCTTCATCTTGTATGTTTTGGAAGTTTTGGAGTGGTGAACCTATGGTGGAGGTTATAGAATGGATTTTATTATAGTTTTTCCTTGATAGGATTGAATTGAAGAAGAAGCTGAAGTAATGATCCCTCTCTTTGAGCCAATTTACTCTAGCCCATTATTGAAGCATAGAATTATGATTCTTGATAGCCTGCATGTAATTGGAAAGGGTATTCTTTCCGGTATTCAATAATAGTTGATCAGTAAGTCTTGCAGCAATTTTAGATGACTAAATAGCTAATAAGGTATAACCTCTCACTAATTTTAGAAGCTTAAGCTCATGTTTAATGAACTTTAGCTTTCGTGAACAATAGTATTGCTTGATTCCTATACATTAAAGTTCTACTCCCTTTTGACCAGCTTCAGAAAATCTCAGATCTTGGACAAGATAGTTATTGAATCAAAAAGGATAATGTGGGTTAGATTCTGGAACAAGTTGTCAACTATGATAGGGGTATGATCCGAGAATAAGGGATCTTTAAAATTTGCAAAGGTGTTGGGAAATTTAATCAACCAGCTGTCGCTAACAAGTGCACGATAAAGTTTCTTTCGAATATTCCAAGTACAGGATTGTTTATTGGACTAAGTGAAGGAGTGTCCAATAAATTTCAGGTTAGTTACTTCAATATCATGAACACAATCTTTGAAATCATCTGACTTTGAGCTTTTATGGCTTAGAGAACTGAGTTAAAGTCACCACATATCATCCATGGGTTGTTATTATTGCTACCAGATGTGCATAGATCGTTCGATAGACTTCTTCTCTGAAAACCATAATTGCTTGCATAAATGAAGGAGATGGTTATTTCAACATTTTGGTACAAAAAAATAGATATAGATGCTTTGCTTGCTCATTGGAACTCAACAGATTTACCTTGAACTCATCCTTGTTATAACAAATGATGATTCTTCTAAAAGCATGATTTCTCTTTTCTTGGTCAAGTTTCTTATTGTGATTTTAAAAATAATTTATAAAACATATTTATCTTACCATCTTTAATATTTCTGGTTTTCTAAATGTATAAAACATAACAATTTTAAATAAATATGAAATGTGTTTTTCAATTACAATAACTAATTTCCAAAACAATAACAATGTTTTTTTTCCAAATCTATTCTATTTTCATTTTCATTTTATTAATCATTCTATTTCTTTCCCCTTTAAATATAACCACAATTATTTTTGATAAGGATGTTATATGCTTAAGTTGACAATGAGGTATGACAACTTACATTACCTTTATCTTCAAAATTAGGTTTAGAAACTTAGTTTTGATGAATGAACTTATACGACCTTCATAAAGTTTAAGTGACAAGTTGTAAATACTATGTAGATAAAAATTCATTAAATATATTAAAATAAACTACCACCTTATGAAAACAACGCCTATGTGCATAAAATATACAACCTTTAATGAATAAGTCACACCTTTATTTTAATATGTGAATACTATCATAAAGCACAAAGAATGTTACACCTTAATAAAAGCTATAAATTCTATATATTCAATAAAATGCCTATATATAAAAAATACCACCATTTATAATAGATAAATCACACCTTCTTCTTAATATAAGAACACTATCACTTAGTATAAAGAATATTATGAGCAGTTTATACATTTAATAATGTGTAAAAATATCAATACTCATTGTAGATACGTAACACCTTTACTTTAATATGTGAATCCATATTTGATGATCAAGATTATAATACCTTAATACAAACTATATCAGGATTCTATACATCTAATACTATGCTTATACAGAAAAGATACCGTCATTTGTAACAAATGAGTCACATGTTTAATTAAAATGAGAATACCATCATTAAGTACGAAAAATATTATGACTCGATATAAACATAACATGACTTCATATATTCAATACCATGTCCATGTATGGAAAATATCACTACATATAATAGATAAGTCACACATTCACTTATCATATAATAATATAATTACCAAGTACGAAGAATACCATACCTCAGTAAAAGTATAATAGGACTCTATACACCTAATACCACACCTGGTTACACAAAATACTACCGTCCATAACATATAAGTCACACCTTTACTTTATTATTAGAATCACATCACTAAAAAGTGAAGAATACCACATACAACCATTATATATTCAATACCAATCTTATGTATAAAAGAAATCAGAACTCATTATAGATAAAGTAACACTTCACTTTAATATGGAAATCATGTCTAAGTATTAAAAATACAATGCCTCCATGTACCAGGATTCTATGTATCTAATGTCATGCCCATGTAAAAAAGATAACACCGCTTATAACAAGTAAATCACACCGTTAATCAAATATGAGAATACCATGACTTAATCCAAACTATACTAGGACTTCATATATTCAATACGATGCCTATGTACTTGAGATACCACCATCCATAACAGATAAATCGCATATTCACTTTTAATGTAAGAATTTCATTACCATGTACAAAGAATAGTATACCATAATAAAAATTTTAATAAGACTCCATACATTTAATACTAGGCCTAGGTGTACACAATACTACCACCTATAATAGATAATTCACACTTTTACTTTAATATCAAAATACCACCACTCAGTATGAAGAATGCCATATACAACCTTCATATATTCAGTACCACTCCTCTGTATAAAAAAATAGAACTTATTACAGATAAAGTAACACTTCATTTTAATGTGTGAATTCCTGTCTGAGTATTAAAAATACAATGCCTTTAATACAAACTATGTAATATCCTAGTTCAATTATTGTACTATATACTGTGCTGCACATGCATTTTGTATGGTATGCTCTATTGATGGTGTAATAGAGTAATTTAATCATTTAAATGTATTATTGAAGTTATAACAGAGATCACGGATAGACTAGAGATGGTTGTGGGCTCGACTGGAAATTTCTATTTTTTTTCAAAAATACCGAAAAGCTACAAAATGAGTCTAAGCAAGCTTTAAAAGTTTCAAATTGTGCTTTAGAGATTTAGGAGACACTTTTGAATGAAATCCAGAAGATTTTAATGACATTTAGTAATTTTCGGATTCAATCCAAAAATTCTTCCAGGCAATTGAAAAGTTATCAAACAATTTTGAAATACAACAAAAAGCTCCAGAATTAGGATTCGAGTGCATAGGAACTAAAATGGGTCAAAACGGAAATTGTTTGAATAGATTTTGAGTAATCTAAATTATTGGACTAAAATGCCCTTTTTAGAAAATAATGGATATTGATGATTTTAAACCCAGTCAAAAATTTTAAAAGCATCCAATAAACAAGTAATGACCCTAATTAGAATATTTCACGGTTAATTTCATGATAAGATGGTTGTGGAATAATTTTGGGATTTAATTCGGTTAGTTGGTGAACTAAATGCATGAAAGGGCAATTTGGTCTTTTTACACTCATTAAGGAAAATTTGGTCTTCTTACGTGATATTAGTGGATTGATGAGTTATTAGAGATGACCAATGAGAAAATGACATGTGGGTGACGAGTCATTAGTGATGACCAATAGGAAGGTGACATTTGTAATCCATTAAATGAGTATAAAAAACAAAACTTAAGACATTTTGCTTCATTTTGTGAGAGTGCCATGAGAGTGGCATTAAAAAGCCCAAAAACTAAAAGAGAATAAGAGAGAAGCAAGAGTGGGTTTCAATCATTGATGAGAGAAAGGAAGAAAGAGATATAACAAATATGAGAAAAGAGAAAAGAGAAGAGAGAGTTACAGCTAATCTATGGAACCTAGGTCAAACTTCGTCAAAGGTGAGATCTATTGCCTAAAGTGTTTTATTTTGTTGTTTGATGATTTAAGATTAATGAATGGAATTAGAAAGTTAGGTTAATGATGAAAGAATGAAAGAAAACCATGGCAATGATTAGATGAGTTTTCGGCTATGGTTAGGGTATTTAATTTATTATGTTATGAAATTCTATTTCAATGTTTTATGATGTTTATAACATGATTTTAATGCTATTGAAGTAAAGAAATGAAAAAGAATTGATTTGGAATTGGTTTTGATTGAAATTTGGTTTAGGGTGCATGATTTTGTAAAAATTTGTTAATAAAATTTTATTTCTTAAATGTGTGTATTAAAATGTCATGGAAGTGAATTTGGAGAGAAAAATTAGTAAATAGAGTGTATGTGGAAAGTAACAAAGTTGACATGGTTTATGGTGTATTTAATTGGAAAATGTGTTAAGAAGTTGAATGTATTCATATTAGGTTTTCATATCAAAAAACAAAACCAAATGAAGGATTTCGAAGTTGTGAAAAGGAAACTAGCAACTTGTGAGTGAATTTAATTGTTTTATATGACTAAATTTTTTGCAAAAGAATTGATGACATGTGAGTGTATTTAGTTATTTTATATGACTAAATTCTTTGCAAAATAATTGATGACATGTGAGCATATTTTAATTATTTTATAATACTAAATTCTTTTTGAAAGAATTGATGACATGTGAGTGTGCTTTAAATTAAGTTTTAAAATAGTTTTTATTTGATCGTGAAATGAATAATTATGTTGTGTTTTATGCAAATGATATTTTGACAAGTGAATATTGTTATCATAAGTGTAAGCTTTGGCAAAATTTGAGTTTTAATTTGAAAGTTAAAATTTACATGATTGGGAGTTATATTGAAATAATTCAATTATGAATCTTCCTATACTTGATTTAGAAAATAAGATGAGTCATAAATGTAAGAGTTGCTTTTGCGTATGATATATCGTTAGGCTTTATATATGTTATTATACCGGTATATTTACGACGATTCACTTATTACTGGTAAGTGATGCAAAACCAGCTCTGTAACTACAAGTGTATAGCGGTTAACCTATTGCAGGTAATAGATATATAACCAACTCTGTAATTAGTGGTTAATTAGTCGCGGACAAGCAATGTAGAACTAGCTCTGTAACTTTATACCTAGTGTACAATATGGTAAAGAAATTGGTGGTGGACTATGTTGAGCAAGAAAAATCATGTAATAATAATGCCACCACTATTTATTTTTAAAAGTGGTTTGAGGGGTACCATATAGTACCAATTCTAGTGGTTGACTTATTTTTAGTATAAAAGTTTTCAAAAAACTTATTGGCACCACTGTTTATTGTTTAAGGAAAAAAAAGGAAAAAAGAAAATGGAAACTTGTACATTTTGAGTTAAGGTCGACAAATATTTTGGAATAGTATTTCAAAAAAATTGAAAATTTGTTTTACAAAATGTCATATTATTATCAGATTTGATGATACACAAATAAATTGTTATACAAATGGTTTACCATGAATTTTATGATTGTATGAGAATATAGCAGTTATGTTGTTATGAAAAGTTCAAAATTTTTAGTAAACTGATTAACAGTCACTTAGCTCGATTAACTCACTCTTATTTTTTAAAAAAACAATCCACCCCTAATATGCATACAGGTGCTACAGTAATTAGTACTCTGCCATATAATTAGTTGTATCATTAGTTGTTGTTGTGTTTGTGGCATTTTGATATGTACATTTATGTAAAGAATGGAGGTTTATAAAGACTTTTAAATGAAATGCAGGAATATGTTTTATCTTTTTAAAGTTTATTGTAGTGATTATTGAGCATTATTTATTTAGGGTTGCTCGTGAATGGACTTGAAGTCCAAAATTTGTAATTGAGAAATTGGTGTGAATATAGAAGTATTTTGAAATTTTACAGGGCTTTTGAAAATTCTAGAATGTCAAAATGAAATTGATTTGTTGTCAAAATTTTAAAAAAAATGATTTGAAAAAATTTCCCACTATTTTCCATGCTTTTAACTTTTAAAATATAATTTTTTTTAACAGTTAAATGGCTTGACTTTATGAGAAACCTTCGGTTGAGTTAGATATCGATTAGAGGGCTACTGTGGGGTCACTAGGAGGGCTCCGCTCAGGTTCTGGAAGGGGAACTCCTAGTTGCATCCTTTCAGGTGGTATCATAGCTTATTTTGAAATATGGTTGTCTTTATATGTGATTTGATTTCATAATGTGATTTTACATGGTTTTTGTGAATAGGGTAACCTAAAAGTGTTTTTTAATTCTTTCATAGATATGATTTTTAAACAAAACTTTCTAGTTTTATATATTTTATCTTTGAATTTATAGCATTATGCACCGAAAAAGTTTAGGGGTGCTAAAGCCATACTAAAGGCTCCAGCACTTGAGCTACCTTTAGCTCAGGAGGCTGAGCATAAGGATAGTTCAGTAAATGTTTTTGTTTATGAATCAACCTCGTTTAGAATAGTCAAGACTAGCAAAATGGCCGATGGAATTTTATGTTTACCTTGAGTGAACAATACAGATATAGGCAGCGGTAATGTGCCAACTAGGGGAGGCGTTAGTCGTGTCAGGGAGTTTTGATCGAGTATATTTATAAGTTAGGTGCAAAACCATCTAATAGGAGTAAAGATAAAAAAAACGTACCCTAATTTGGTTGGATCAAGATAATAATAATAAATGTAAATGGTTTGGTGATAGAAGGATGAGGAGATGAATATCATCTAGCTAGAGGTTAGTTAGACCACCTACAGTGTCCAGAGACTTCTAAAACATTAGGAGCTCAGTACCAAGGTGTAGCTAATATGGAAGGAAACCACCTGCATAGGCTAGGGTATTTGCAACAACCTAAAAGGATGTTGAGGACATATCTAGTATGGTAGTAGGTACGATTACAGTTTCAGTAGTGATGACTATATTTTAGATCGACCCTAAAACTATGCACTCATATGAGCTAAAATATTGTGTTAGCTAAATTAGTGTGAAGTTGGAGCTTTTAAAGTGCTATTTGATAATGACTACTTTTATTAAAGCTACGCTAGTAGCGTTGAACGTTCATAGATTTAGATACATAGTATTTAGTATTATAAGCTCTCTAATGAGTTAATCTTATTAGGTATCCATGACCATGAAGTCACATTAGGAAGGGAATTGACTAATAGTGCATTCTATCAATGTGGATTGCTTCTAAAGGAAGTTAGGATTTGTACACAAGGGAAGTTAGATATAATATTCAGTAGAAAATGTAGAATGCTCCCATCTCTTAACATATCATCCATGATAACTAGAAAAGTACTAAGAATTTAGTATATAAGTTATTTAGTTCTATGACTCGATAATTACAAAAGTTTATTGGGTTATTTCACATTTTTTATACTAGAAAAGTAATTTGTGAATACATCTGAAGTATGAAATTGCTTATTACGATTTAATTAGTTGACGATTAATTATTGATACGAGTAATTGGTGACTAGCTTTTGATATGTTTAAATGTTATGACCTCATGGAGTGATTTATTAGAATAAATATCAATATTAGCATAGTTTTTTTTAATGTTTAAGTCAAGTCTATTTTTGAATGTAACATGACTTGTGGATTCGTAAAAAGTAATGTTATACATGACATTGTGATGGGATCTTTAATCAAGATTGATTATTAAACAATATTTTTAGGAGCAATTATTAGTTTGATGTAAGCTTTCAATTGTGCGTATATTTGTATACCGATTCTGTAGCACCCCACTTCCGCGAGACCCGAACCCGACATCGACGGTGATATCCGAGCCCGTGACCCACGAGAGTGGTATGCTAGAGCAATCAAAACAATTCAAATACTTAGTATGACCCCCTTTTTTTTTTGAAACCAATCGAGTGCGCGCATATCAGTAAACAATTTGGGCCCGCAATATGAAAACATTTTCAATCAAATACTATTTCAGTACTCAAATCAGTTCATATACATATAATCATAGCCAAATTGGGCCCAATACAATAACAATAGTTATTTGCGGAAATACAAATTTACACATATAAATCAGAATGACTCAAATGCAGACATGAAACCGATCCCGACTTCAAACTCTGTCACTCTTGCAGTACTCATACTCCCGTTTCACTAACGGGGTACTCTTCAAACCCTGAAAAATATAATTGCAATGTTGGATGAGTTTGCGAACTCAATGAGAAACTATCATCGATGGTTCACTCAATTCATGCATATTCACACAATTCACAGAATATCATATATTATCACTTTCAGAAATATAACATGTGCTGTCATTTCACAGTTATAGGCATTTCGCCTTTCACACAATCCATATTTAATCATTCATATATGCAATGCACATGTGACACTTTTCATTTTCATTACGTTGTTGTGACCGTGCGCCTGAAACTGTCCCAGTGACGGGCATATTACGTTGAGCCTGAGGCTCTGATACGTTGGGCGTGATATGCCCTGATGCATTGAGCCAGTGGCTCTGAAAACGTTGGACCAGTAGTCTTGTGCGTTGAGCTTAAAGCTCTCATATACGTTGGACCTGAGGTCCTATTGCGTTGAGCTTAAAGCTTTGAGGCTTGCTCCGGTCACAACTGCCTTTATCTGAACATACCTTTACGCATGAAATGTACATGCCCATTTCCAATTATCACATGCCAAATGTTCATTCAATTTCAATTTCACATGTATAACACTTCGATCACAATTTACCGATCCTTCGGACACCCTTGGTCCGAAACCAATCACAATCAAACACATAACCCTCCATTTCATCCTCATGGCATAAGCACGAAATTAAACACACAATTATTGAGGAACCAACTAGGTTACTCACCTGAACTTCCGAGCTACCTGCCTGGAAGTCTCAGCAATATCCGTGAAATTGTCGTTCCAACGGTGCCTCTAAAACAGTCAAACAATTTCCAATTACTAAAATGCACAATTAGAAATAATTTAATGATGCACATGTCTTAATTAAAAAAATGTACTATGCCTATTCATGACCTTCCCGACGCTATTTCCCAATTTCACTTTCTTTTGTAAATTTCTAACTTTTCACTCAATTTATCAATAATGACTGATATCAATTCAATAACATATCATAGAACTCCACCAGATTCATTTCTACTGTTTAGTTCCATTTGCCAATTTATATGCACTAAGCTAATCTCACAAAAATCTCAAAACCAATATCATTTGAACTAGATCAAATTCACTTATTGAAGACTCCAATTGCATTGAATTTGCATTCAAAATTCTCACAATTATAACCCAATTATCAGAAACCATCCTTAGGTTGCAATACACTCACATCCTTAACTTTCTTTCACTAATTGAGATCTCAAAAATCCAAATTCAAACTCTCATTCTTTTCCTCAATTGTAGACCTCGTTCTCTAGTTTATAACGAATCAAGAATCACCTCAATTGGAGGTCTACACCATAAGTTATGCCCCCTAAACTAAAACATATTTTTCAGAAAATTTTGTCCCTCGCCACGACCTCAAGCCGTTCGCCGCGGCGTCTTGCAGGCGCTCGCCGCGACGTGTGATGTCGCTCGCCGCGGCGAACGTTTCTCTTGGGCTTGCCGCAACGCATGGGAGAAGACTTGTCGCGGCGTGAAAGACTTGCGCTCGCCGCGACGTCGAGAGGAGCTTGCCGCAGCGTCCCACCTTTTAAAGCTCACCGCGACGTCTTCCTTCCCGCTCGCCGTGACGAATTAAATGTTAATTCGCCGCAGCGAGGCTTCGCGCATGCCGCGACGTGCCAGCCACAGGTCGCCTTCTCCGATCAGTTTTTCGCCCAATCTCTCTCTAAAACCAGTCCTAACTTAACTCAAACACTCTAATCTTTAACAATTAACCTCATGAATGCATTAAGCACAATAATAAACAACATATAACCAATTACTAACCAACTCATGCTCAAAACCTCCGATCTCTAAAATTTCTCTAACTCTTTCCCCTTTCCTCAAGCATCCACGGTTAACTCCCATAATCACACACAACATCATCTCCCTTTAACAACAAGCAAGGCTTTGCACAAGGAGGAATAAGCAAGTAAAATCTCAGAGGAAAAATCGAGAGTCTCCAAGGAAGAACAACGGTCGTGCCCTAGGAGAGAAAACGAATTTCTTTTCCTCCCAAATTATAAGACTTAAGGCATTTTAGGTAAATCAATTAAGCTTCTTGTCGATTTCCTCAAATCTCTTTCTCTATTCACTATCATTTCCATTCCAAGTAGTCTCCAAATTTCAATAGCTCGACATATTGATTTCTAAAATCATAATTCTAAATTTCCATTGCCATATACCAATTATTCTAGCACTATTCAATCAATCAGTCCGTTACTCGAAAAATTTCCGGTCCAGACATTTTTTCCCGAATTATCAGAAAATTTCCGAAGAGTCACTACCAATTAGCAATTACTCTAAAACATTTCCTATTAAATTTTCAATCCCAGTTATTCCACAATTCTCCATAATTCAAAAGCAAACCTAATTATTCACAATTTCACAATTCATAACCTTATCACAATTAAATGCTGAGAAAAGTCATGAATGCATGTACCTATCAGCGCACGTGCCAAATGACTCAATCCTCTACAATTAGAGGCCAAATGAATGTTCAGTCGATATTATGCGGTAAAATCCTATCCCATCCTAATTTACCAATATAACCTTCCCATCGGTGACGGGATGTTACAGATTCTAAGTATTTAACATTCATTATTTTAAGTTTATTTTGATGTAAGTCATTTGTTTTATTTATTGAAAATCATATGAGTGAAAATGGTGGTAAAATTTCAAGGAAATGTTAGTGATAATTTTGATCCGTAATGGAGAATTTTCTCACTAGAATTTAGAGCTATTATTTTATAGACAATTATAATTGACAATTATGAGAATGATAAGAATTATGTATGAGACCTTTGAACAAGTGTGATATGGAGATTTTAGATAATTAAAAATTTTTAGTAACTAATGAAGTCCTAGATTGAGTTCTGAGGTACCTGAATTCATATAAGTGTTTTGTGGTGTTAGAAATGGACAAGTGAAAAAAATTATTATTCAATATTAGAGTTGCACAGTGGAAGTATAAGGTATACTCCTTGTTTACAGAGATTAAGGTTTTATAAGCTCGAAATTGTGTTATGAGATAGTAAAATTTGAATTATGAGGAAATTGAATGGTTTTTAATATAAATAGGACATTATGTTAGTTTATTACAATATGATCTTAAACAATTGATTTGCTTCCAAAAAAAAAAGATGGGAAATGATAAAGGTATAATAAATAGTTCACTAGTGGTTATAGATTTGAGATTTGAAAGCTAAGGAGTTAATGTGAGGCATCAGAAACACAAGAAAAAATATGATTGAGTTTTGTTATTAATTAGATACAATGAGAAAGGATATGTTTTTTATTAAGAAATATACAAGAACAATTATTTTGTGGAGAGTCCTAATCAAGTTTCATTGGTAGTAATCTAAGTAAATACGAATCTTGATAGTGTTAGATGGATGGTTTGATGTATGGTTAAGTTAGAAAAGCTATGAATAAACTGATTATTAGTGAGAAAGCAAAAGTAATGATTTTAACAAAGGAGTTTCATGTGGAGATAAGTGCCAATGGGCTGTTTTTCCCAACGAAGGTGCCTAGCGATCGTGCCAACGGGCATTCTCAGATCCCACCCCTCGATACTTTCAGTTGATACTGCTAGATTCTTCACTTGGTGTTGGACCCCGAACTTTCGGTGGAAATTAGAAATATTGAAATACAAATTCAATGAGTGTTTTGTATATGAATTGTGTTATAGATGCCTTTTTGTCTTAAGAAAATTTATGAGAAAAGAATTGATTAGTTTTGATGACTTCGATAATTGAGTAGATCTGTGTGGATTATGAGAGTAAAATGAATGAGTTGATTGAAATGGATTTGAAGAATATGAAATAAATAGTGAAAGAGTGAGAATTTGAAGAATTGAGAAAGTTTGACCTTTTGGAGTAGAGAGTTGCCTTTTGATTTAGGCAGATTATGAGAAAATGATCTACATGAAATTGTAGCTTATGTTGAGAGCTTTTCGTAGCCATAAAGTATGCTATTTTTTGATATCGGGATTAAAAGTTATGATCTTTGAAAGTTAAGTGTATTTTGCTTTGGTTTTGGAAAATGCTCTAAGTGTAGGATTGTATATGTTGTGTTTTGAGGCCGATCGCCGTACTGATGTGGTTTGAATTGGAATAAATGATTTACGTGAAAGTTATAGAGAATTAGAATAGCTTTAAAGTGATGTATAATATGCGATTCTTGGACGTGGAGGTTAAAAGATGTGAAATTGTGAAGTTCGAATGTTGTTTAGTATGGAAATTTCTGGGCAGTAGCTTCGATTTGGATTTTGACCCTCATTGATGTAGAATTTTTTCATAGGGTCTTAATGAAATTGTAGCTCATGTTTCCAGCTTTCTAACGCCATAAAGCATGCAATTTTTAGATATCGGGGCAAGAAGTTATGATAAATTGAAGTTTGGATATTGCTTAGGTGATTGCTAAAAGGGTAGAAACTTTGATTGAATAATACACTTAGCTAGAGGTTGAAGTTGCTTTGGAGTTCTTCATGAACATTGTAGAGCTTGTTTTTATCTTTCCAATGATATAAAGCACGAAAATTTTGGACAAGAGAGTAAAAAGTTATGAATTTTAGAAGTTTTGATACTGTTAAGTGTGAAGCTGATTGACCAGTCAGTTTGTGTGGAGTTTTTGACCCATTTATGGGTCGATCTGATTTTTAATCCCTTAATAAAAGTTTTAGAGGGTTCTTTCACCTTTCTATAGACACTAAGTTTGTTAAATTTGGAGTCCTAGGTCAAAAGTTATGGTTTTTGCAAGTTTCGGTACTGTTAAGAGGAGCTAGTCGATCGATCTTGGAGTAAACTTTTGATTCCTTTAGTGTCCGAGCTTATCTTTGAGTCCTTCTTGAAAATGGTAGAGCTGTCTCTTAGCTTTCCAACGAATCAAACCCGCGCGCACGCCCGTTCGACAGCGAGCGCCCAAGCACGCATGGGCGGGCCGACCTGCTGTGCGACCTTTGCGATCGATCTTCAGCCGACCGACCTCTCCTCCTTGTTTTGGCCATAACTTCTTCGTCCGACATCCGATCGACCTGATTTTTGAAGCGTTGGATTCCTAAGACATTTTTCTATCTTTCCATACTAGATTTATTAGTTTTAGCATTAAATGGAAAAAGATCAACCTGATCTAAGTGAGCTGACCTGTGGAAAAGGTCCTAACATCGTTCAGTATTTTGGAGACATGTTGATCGCTAGAGCTCGGATTGAGTTGATTCTTTTTGCAAGTTAAACTAGAGACATGAGGCTACAAATGTTATGAAAGATTTTCAATTTCAGGTCGGAAGTGTGGTGTAGTGTTCAATCTCGGTGTTGTAATGGCTGAACAGTGTTCGGTATTTTGGATATATCTCGATCGATAGAGCTTCGATCGATCTGATTCTTTTTGGAAATTAAAATAGAGACATGGGGATACAAATGTTATGAAGAAGCCGATTGACAATGTAGCCTCCAAGGCTTTCAAATTCGGGTCGGAATTAGATGTAGTGTTCTGTTTCAGTTTTGTAATGGCCGAACAGACTTCGGTATTTTGGAGATATCTCGATTGGTAGAGCTCTGATCGATCTGATTCTTTTTGGAAATTAAAATAGAGACATGGGGCTACAAATGTTATGAAGGAGCTGATCTATAATTCAGCCTCTAAGACTTCCAAATTCGGGTCGGAAGTTAGGTGTAGTGTTTAGCCTCGAGTCTGAAGAACAAACTTCAGTATTTTGGAGATATCTTGAGCTATAGAGCTCCGATCGATCCGATTCTTGAAGCGATGGATTCGTAAGACATAGAGGGACATTTCCCAAAAAGAAATTCTTGGCAAATGGCTTCATTTACTTGATCGAAATAATCAGACATGATGTCAGTTTTAAAGACCAAAGAAGGGGCAATTTTGGAAGTTTACTTAAAGGGTTAAGTTTATAGGCTTAAATGGAGGGGCATATGGGTCATTCCTCATTCATTAAATGACATGGCACTATAAAAGCAAGAGGGCTGTCATTGTTTGAAGGAAAAGCCCGAAACTTATAATCAAAGGAAAGAAAGAATAAGAGAATAAGAGAGAAGAGAGAAGGGAGAACAAGCTTCGGTGGAGAAAAAGGGGAGAAAGCTAGGGCTCAATTTTTCTACCACTTGAAAAGAGGTTTTGATGTCATTCCAAGAGAGAAAAAGGTGGAGGATGAAGAGAGCTTCATCTTGAACCAAGAAAATCTGAAAATGGAGGAGAAATGAGGTAAGAGCAATTTTTAAGATTTGAGTTTCTCTTGAAGTTTTGGTTTAGAATTATGGAAAATGGTATAGGTTTGTGGAGTATGAAGTCAATTTTGATGATTGCTAAGTACTATGGGTTTAATTTTGGATGTAAGTTAATTAGGGTTTAGGCCATTTTTGTGAATTGGGAATTTTGGAAGTTTTTGGTATAGGTAGCTTGGAAATATGAGGGTTTTGTATTTTCTAAGCTCAATTTGAGTAATTAAGTTAATTATGATGTTGAATTTGGGTGGAATTGCTTTAGGTAAAGTTAAATTGGAAGAAATAAGGAATTAATGGACAAATTGGAGCGAGGAACAGTTTCTAGTATCGATTCGAGGTGGGTAACCGTTTATAATAGAATTTATAAGCCACTACTGTTTTCTTTAAACAAAAGAGATTTTCTGATTTCAATTGCATCATAAATGTTGCATCATTGCATGAATGATTTGAAAAATCATTATTGATTCAATACATGAACTTTTGATGAATTGCAAAATACCTTTGTATTATGCCTCGAACGATTTCATGGCATTTCGTATATTCGAAAAAGATCATTCGATAAATAATATTGAAGCATGATTATGTGATTGTGATTGGGCAAGAGAGAACCTGTTTCGTTAGTCACGTGCACGTCGACATATAGATAGCCTTCTCCCAGCTGCCCGCTTGGGGCCACGAGATCCTGAAAAATCGGACTCGTTGTGTTTCCGGTAAAACTTCAGTTTTCCATCGTGTTTATGGAACTCTCGAGCCAATTGTCGTGCATTGCATATGTGATTTGCCATTGCATCTATGAATTGTCAAGTTGATGCATTCATGTTTTGTAACCTATGGGTTTACGGCTGAAAGCCTAAAAATCATATGTTTTACAAATTGCGATTTGAATACAGCAAGAAAAGAACTTTTGAAAATGTGCTTTATGGGTTTTAAACAAGTTTCGACAAGAAAGGAAAAGAAAACCGTTTTAAAGATTTTGCTTATTTATTTGTTATAAATTGTTACCCACGAGCTATAAGCTCACCCCCTTTCATCCCCATCTCCAGGTATTTGAGCAGGAGATCGGATGAAAGACGGTCAAGATGTCAGATCAACTTTTTGCATGTTTTCGTAATTTGTATAAGTTAGATTTTGAGTAATTTGGATTTTAGTGTTGACATGTATATGGCTTTAGATAAATTTGGATAAATGTATTTGTGTATGAAATTGGGTATGGTGTATGTGATTTTGGTAACGGTGTAATTCATGAATGACTGGATTGAGAATTATTGAAGCGTTTATGGTGTATGAATTTCAGATATATATGTATGTGTATTGAGAGTCTATTGACAAAAGAAAGGATTAGTAAGATTTTGTGTAATTGACGGTCATGATTTAAATAGGATCAAATGGATTGAGATATTGGTTGAGGATGGATTTGTCCAAATGAGAAATTGAAGTGCTTTGTATGAGAATGATGAAAGGAATGAATAAGATAAGAAAGAAAGAAAGAAAGAAAAAATTATACGGGTTTGAGAATTGTCTTAAGGTTTCCAACGCGATAAGTTTCCTATGCTTTGTGTTTTCAACGGATGTCGGAAATTGCTTCCAATTTGTGATTCGATTCGTATCTGATTTGATTTCGCCTTATGTTTCGTTTCTTTGCTTTGATTCGATTCATATGGTTCGTATTCGTATTCGATTTCGCTTTGCTTCCGCACTTCGTTTTTTTTTGTATTCATTTCCATTTTCCGATTGGGATTTGATTTCCGGATCGGGTCACAACATTTGAATTGGCTAAATGGTAGTGGAGGCGTCCACTAAGTGGGACAAAACCTTGAGGTCATGGGTTCGAGTCGTGGCTCACCCTTGACCAAAGAGGACAATACTGGATAATGGGGTACGCTAGGCCAATGCCTAGGTGCCTGGGTAGCATGGGTGGGGCTTGCCCGTAATCCAAACCCGTGGACCCAACACTCGACGTATCCCAGAGGATATGGTTAAGTCCTTAGCGAGCTTTGTTTCAGATGAGGAGATCCGTATTGCTTTATTCTCCATCCCGAATTGTTTTCTACGTGATTTTAGGAGAGTTTTTGTCATCTTTCACGCACTGATGTCTTGCCCTTTCTTCTCTCCGCTGCCAATTTCACATTCTTGTTGTTTCTTCTCCATTTCAATATATATTCTAGCTTCTTAGGTCTTCCGCAGTCCCACTTCTTCTTCACATTCTAATCATTATGTTGATGTTAGGTAAGGAATTATGTGTTTTAGACATGGTTGAACTTAAGAAAGAAATTCCAGATTAAGTCACTCACCAGTTTAGACTATGCATACGAGGATCACAATAAGGCAGTATGCCCTGAAAGTGCTTTTTGATCGAAAAGGTATGAAAAGGATGATAGGAAACTATATGTTCAAATGCTTATTAAATCAACAAGTCAGGGCTGAAAGTAAAAAAAAAAAAGCTCAACCACTCCCTATTCGAGAATGGAAATGGAAGTGTATTATGAAGGGTTTGATGGTAGCAATTTTGCAAAATCTAAGTAGATATGGTAGTACATGAGACATAAATCAAATTACAAAATTTGCTCATTTCCTAAATATCCAAAGTAAGTATCCTCTTTGTAGATTCTATAAGTGATTGGAAGTATATAGTTACATAGAGTGCAGGTATATAAGGATGAGATAGATGAAAGAAAATTGGTTGGACTGAACTAGTTTTGATAACGACAAATAAGATCAAAAGTATATAGGTCAAAGTGATAGTACCTAAAATTGACAATAGAGCTAGGTGTGGAAATAAATGCAGAATTTGGAGTTTAAAGTTGCAAAATTAAGGAATTTTTACGAATATCATCAAGGAAAGGAATAGTCTGTTTTAGACAATGGGATAAGTAAAGCCCCCATGATATGTTGGTCCCTATGAAGTGATTGATAGAGTGGAAGTACGAAGCATAAATGTGAAGTCAATATCTGTATTTTTGAGACGACTATGTTTGTTTAAAATTTCAAGGAAAAAATATCTATAAGGAGGGGAAAATTTGTAATATCCTAGTTTGATTATTATACTGTGTACTATGCTACATATGCATTTTATAGAGTATGCTCTATTTATGGTGTACTTAAGTAATTTAAGCGTTTAAATATATTATTGAGGATATAACGGAGATCACGGATAGACTAGAGATGGTTGTGGACATGGTTAGAAATTTCTTGATTTTTTTTTGAAAACTCCGAAAAGCTATAGAATGAGTCTGAACAAGCTTTAAAAGCTTTAAAATGTGCTTTGGAGATTTAGGTGACACTTTTGAATGAAATCTAGACGATTTTGGTGACATTCAGTGATTTTTGAATTCAATTAGAAAATTCTTTTAGGCAATCGAAAATGTATCGCCCCCTTACCGTAGGGTCTGCACCGGAACGCCCGTGGGTCATCCCGAGACATATCCTACAATAAGGAGGCTACGAGCAGTCAGTCACTACAGTACTCTCCTGGCATCACAATAATAAAACAGTAATATGAAATTAAAACTTTTTAAAACCAAACTGTGTTCCATTTCATTTCATCAAACTCAGTAATTTACACAATTGTTAGTGTTCTCAGTCTGTACATCACTCTGAACACTTAACCCAAAAATATTATATACAACAAGACAAAAATAGCAGTCCTAACTAGGTCATCTCAAAAGAAATCCCAGTTGACCGACCTTTGATCCATAGCCTCTCTCGCCAATCTGATCTACGCGGCTCTACAGTCTCTCGGGAGCTATCAGTCTACTCTCGATCCTGAAAAATAGGTTGCAATTTTGGGTGAGTTTGTGAACTTAGTGAGGAACCATCATTGATGGTTCGCCCAATTCATGCATCACATAAACAAACTACAGAGTCAATCCAATAACACAGGTAGAAGAAACACATCACAATTGTCTCAGGCACTTTTTCCTTGTTCTAGTTCAAGTATTCAGTCAGTTAAATATGTATGCAATGCATATGTGACACTTTTCCAGTTTATTACAGTGTTGTGACCGAGCGCTTAACAGTAAATAGTATGCAGTAGACGCGTCTAGGGAGTAGGAGAGGCCTTCTCCCTTCGAGCTCGAGGCTCTTTTTCAGTATCAGTGGCGACTCTGGTCACAACTGTTATTATCCATTTATGTAGGGGTGAGCATTCGGGTAGTTCGGGTCAGATTTTTACTGTTCGTGCCCGGCCCGAATTACTTGAAATTTTTTTCTCTTACCCGGCCTGAACCCGAATTTTCAATTACCCGAACTTACCCGGCCCGATTTACCCGAATTACTTATTTACCCTACCGATTTACTGATTTTCAATTATCCTACCAATTTTGCGAATTATCCTAATTACCCTATTTCATAATTTTTATAAACCTAATTCGGGTAATCGGGCCGGCCCGAATTTTTTCAGAGTTACCCGTCCCGGCCCGAAAATAATTTGGGTAATATCCGGGCAGGCCCGAATTAGGTAATTTCTTTACCCGAATTAATTCCGGCCCGGCCCGAATAATGCTCACCCCTACATTTATGCCTTTGTGTATGAAATGCGTATGCCTAATTTAACAGTCAATGTATCACAATCAGTCAATGTAACACAATCAGGTCACATCCGAGGCAAGGCAATTAATCACAGTATATCACAGTAATAGCAAACAGTTCATAATTGCACATCAAAACACTTCTATGTCAGATCTTCCAATTCATCGGACCATCTGTCCGAAATCCAGTCAGAAAAAAACGCAACCACTAATCCCACCATTATTCCCCCCATTAGACATATAATAATTGAACGAAAACCATCTCAGTCACTCACCTATCACTTTCGAGTTAATGCCGGGAAGTCTCTGCAACGTCGGTGGATTGACGCTCCAAATGTGCCTCTATAATGATCAGAGAACAAACCCATTACTAATTGTTCAATCGGAACGATTTTATGATGCACATGTAGCAATTAAAAAGTGTACAATGCATGTTCATGATATTCCCGGCCCAAAAATCACAATTTTCAATCACAAAAATTCGTCTAAAAATTAGAAATCTTACGACACTGAAATTACTCAATTCGGACCTTTATAGGTCCAAAAATAAATAAAACAGTGACCAAAGAACCATTACCTGAACACACGTCAATTTTTCGTCCAAAAATTTCCAAAAGAATACAAAAATCAATTAAAACAATTAATATATATATATGCTGCCCCTGTTTCCTTCTCTTTTTTTTTCTTCATATTTTCAAACCGAAATTCAAACATCAATAACTCTTTGCACACAATTCAGAAAATTACAAACCATATCTCGTTGGAAAGATCATGAAAACCTCTACAAGTTTCATGAAGACCATAAAAATCAACTTCACCCCTAAGGGTGTCAAAAATCCAATCGAAGCTACTGCCCAGTCAATGCCTCTCAAAACAGTGCAGGATCCATAACTTCCCAGTTCCTCAGTCAAAAATTACAAAATAAATGCCCAAAGAAAGATCAAAATGTTTTCTACAACTTTCATGAACAACCTGAAATCAAATTCAATTGCTAACTAGGTCAAACAATTCAACAAAGAATCTGCCCACTGCAATTACCCAATCTGGACAGTAATTTTCTAACAAGCATAACTCCTTGAAAAAATGTCAAAAACAATCACTACCTTATATCAATGGAAAGATAAAACATCATACTTCAATTTTTATGAAGAGCTTAAAAGCCAATTACATCTCTAACAAGCTCAAAACTGCCATGCAAGTGACTGCCCTGATCAGCAGTCAATAACCTAACTTAGGTTCAGTTTTTGAAAATTCATTACTCCCAAATCTGATATCCAAAAATAGCATGCTATATTCCATTTTCAAGATAATTGTTTCCTCTAAAAATTTCCAGAAGATCACTTGAGTCAATTCAAATCACAAAAATCTCTAAATTTGCTTCCAAGCACAATGCTCACAAAACCTACACTTATGGCTAGGTTTCACCCAAATTCACATAACCAGTCAATAGTCAACAATTCATATCTCCCAATACACATATCGAAAAATTGCAAAATTTGTGGCAATGGTAAGCTAACATGATAGGCTTCAACTTTCATGAAGACCATTTTCACCAATTCCTTCTAAATTAATCTAGAAAAATTATCAAAAGTTTAGGTCATCTCATTCAGTTACTGTTCACACAGTCCACAACAGTAACTTTCCAAGCCAAAATTCAACCTCTTAAGGCTATAGTTAGACAACACCTATTTCACAAGAAATCTTAGCCAATCAACTAAAGTTTCATTTGGTCCAAACCTCACCTCATTTGCATAACCACACAATTAGTTATGATCAAAACAGTGCAATAGGTACAAAAATCATATTTCCAGCTTTGTTACTAAACTTAAATCCTATCACTTCCAATGCCAATAACACATCAATAAGCATCCAAACGGACAAGAAATCAGCCACTAGATCATCACTACTTTCACTTAGGCCAAGAGACAAAATTTGGAAGCACTTAACTCTTCATTTCCATGCAAGAATAATCATCAAAATCAATCCAAAATCAAGCTAAAACCAAGTTAAAACACATCATTCATGCTAACTTCCTCAAGTCATACTCAAACATAACCTTATACCCAACCATTTAAACTATAATTTTCATGAAATTAATGCATCATAAATCATATTTAATGAACCATAGTTCCCAATTAATGCATCAAACTACTAAGAAAAGAACATAATTCAATGCTTACCTACTTTCAAGCTTTCAACTTCAATCTCTTCAATTCTTTAATTAATACTCTAACTCAACAACTTCTCCACTCTCATCTAACACCATACATGTTTATCATCATCATGAAAAGAAAATAGCTTGGATGCATGCGAGGCTCTTAAGGGTGGAAGAAGTAACACTTAAAGAAGGAGAGAAAAAAAATCGATGGAGAGGTAAACATGAAGAGGGTTTTCGGATGGGAATGAATTAAACTCTCAAACTTGCTCTTTTCATGCTTTAAACAAAGCAAAACCGAGAGAGGAAATAAGTAAGCATAAGACAAAAGCATTAACTCATTTAGGACAAGTGTCATCTTGAAGAAAAGATAAAATAAAGATAAGACAAAAACTTTGTATTGAACCCTAATGAAATGAATCTTTGACCCATTCAATTCCAATGGCCCTAATTTCAATACAAAAATAACGTACCCAATATTATAGTGCCATTGGATAAAAATTTTTGATACTGAAAGTCAACCTGTTCGTCACTTGGCGATTTTTCCGGTCCGAGAATTTTCTCCGAAAAAGTCTAGAAAAATTCTTAAAAATCCCTTAAAATGTAAAACACACAATGAATCACTCCAAATAATTTTTTTAAGCATAAGTACCACGTTATTCACAACCGAATTCCATTTAGGCATAAATACCGGGAATGTCATGAATGCATGTACAGGTATTTCTATGTGCACAAATTTCACTGTTTACCAATACCAGTATGCATGAACAATCCTAATTAAGCCCAATAACTCTCATCCTATGCCAATTTACTATTCTACCCTTCCCGTAGGGGGTGAGATGTTACAGAAAAGGTAAGGAATAATTTTGAAATACGATGAAAAGCACCAAAATTAGGATTGGAGTCCGTAAGAACTCAAACGGGTCAAAACGGTGGTTGTTTGAATAGAATTCAGGTAATCCAAATTATTAGACTAAAATACCCTTTTTGGAAAATAATGGGTATTGATGATTATAAACCCATTCGGATTTTTTAAAAGCATCTTATTAACAAATATTGATCCTAATTATAGTATTTCATGGTCAATTTGATGATAAGATGGTTATGGAATAATTTTAGGATTTAGTTTAGTTAGTTGGTAAATCAAATGCATTAAAGGGCAATTTGGGCTTTTGTACTCATTAAGGGCAATTTGATCATTTTACATGATATTAGTGGATTGATGAGTCATTAGAAATGACCAATGAGAAAATGACATGTGTGTGATGGGTCATTAGTGATGACAAATAAGGTGACATCTATAATCCATTAAATGAGTATAAAAAACAAAACTTAAGAAATTTTGCTTCAATTTGTGAGAGTGACATTAAAGAGCCCATAAACTAAAAGAAAATAAGAGGTAAGCAAGAGTGGGTTTTGACCATTGATGAGAAAAAGGATGGAAGAGAGAGAAAGAAGAGAAAAGAGAAAAGAGAAGAGAGAGCTACAACTAAGCTAAGGAGAAGTGATCAAAGACATTTTTCATGCTCTTCTACCTCCATCAAGCTTTTAAAAAGATTTCATAGCTATCCAAGATAAGAGGAAGAAGAAAATGGGTAGGTAAGCTTAATAATTTTGTTAAAAAATTGGATTTATTGGTCTATAGGTTAGATTTGGTTTTGATGGTGTAAATTGCACCATTTTGATAAGATATCAAGGTTTTATTGCATTGGACACAATTAGGAGAAGAAAATGATGTGACTCTAGTGTATGGAACCTTGGTCAAAGTTGAGATCTATTGCCTATAGTGTTTTATTTTGTTATTTGATGGTTTAAGATTAGTGAATTGCATTAGAAAGTTAGTTTAATCATGAAAGATAACCATGGAAATGATTGGATGAGTTTTCGACCATGGATAGGGAATTTAATGTATTATGATCCAAAATTATTTTTTGATGTTTTGTGATGTTTATAACATGATTTGATGCTAATGAAGTGAAGAAATGGAAAAGAATTGATTTGGAATTGGTTTTGATTGAAATTTGGTTTAAGGTGCATGATTTTTGTAAAAAATAGTTAGTGAAATTTTAAGGCTTAAATGTTTGTATTAAAATGTCATGGAAGTGAATTTGGATTGGTTTTAAGTGTTAGAAATGAAATGTAATTGAATTGGAAAAGTTTAATGTTAAATATGTTAAGTTTAGCCTTAAAGGCATTTTTGGAATAAAAGTATGATTATGATATAATGAATTTGTGAATGTGGTTACGGATGGTCATTAAGCATATTTGTTGCATTGGAATGATTATATTGGAATGATTAAATAAAGTATGTTATTATTTAGAGAAAAAAATTAGTAAATGGAATGTATGTGGAAAGTAATGAAGTTGACATGGTTTACGGTGTATTTGATTGGAAAATGTGTTAAGAACATGAATGTAGTTGTATTAGGTTTTTAGATCAAAAAATGAAACCAACATAAGGAATTCGAAGTGGTGAAAAGGAAACTAGCAAGTTATGAGTGTATTTAATTGTTTTATATGACTAAATTATATGTAAAAGAATTGATAACATGTGAGGTTAGTTAATTGTTTTATATGAATAAATTCTTTGCAAAAGAATTTATGACATGTGATTGTATTTTAATTATTTTGTATTACTAAATTCTTTGTGAAAGAATTGATGACTTGTGAGTGTACTTCAAATTGAGTTTATGTAAATGATTTTCATTTGATCATGAAATAAATAATTATGCTAAGTTTTATGCAAATGATATTTGACAAGTGACTATTGCTAGCATAAGTGTACGCTTTAGCAATATATAAGTTTTAATTTGAAAGTTAAATTTTATATGATGGGAGTTACATTGAAATAATTCAATTATGAATACTCCCATACTTGATTTAGAAAATAAGAAGAGTCGTAAATGTAAGAGTTGCTTTTGCCTATAGTACACCGCTAGGCTTTATACATGTTATTATTCTGGTATATTTATGGTATTAACCTATTACTAGGAAGCAACGCAAAACTAGCTCTATAAATAGTGGTTCACCAGTCAGAGGTAAGTGATATAGAACTAGCTCTGCGACTTGTTACAAGTAAGCGATGCAGAACCAACTCCATAACTATCGATTTATAGCAGTTAACCTGTTATAGGTAAGCGATGTAGAACTAGCTCTATAACTAGTGATTAACCAGTCGTAGGTAAGTGATAAGCGATGCAGAACCAACTTCGTAACTTTAGGCCTAGTGTACCATATGGTAAAGAAATTGGTGGTGGGCTATGTTGAGCAAGAAAAGTCATGTAATAATAATGCCACCACTATTTATTTTTAAAAGTGATTTAAGAGTTACCATGTAGTACTAATTCTAGTGGTTGGCTTATTTTCAATATAAAAGTTTTCAAAAAAACTTATTAGCATCATTGTTTATTGTTTAAGGAAAAAAGGAAAAAGGAAAATGGAAACTTGTATATTATGAGTTTAAGGTTGAAAAACATTTTGGAGTATTATTTCAAAAGAATTGAAATTTATTTAACAAAATGTCATGTTATTACCAGATTTGTTGATGCACAAATAAATTGTTATGCAAATGTTTTACGATGAATTTTATGATTGTATGGGAACATTGCATTTATGTTGTTATGAAAATTTCAACTTTTTTAGTAAACTAATTAACACTCATTGAGCTCGTTTAGCTTACTTTTTTTTAAATGTTTTTAAACAAACCACTTCAGGTATATGTACAAGTGCAGTAATTGGGACTTCCCCATAGGATTAGTTGTAGCATTGGGTGTTGTTGCGCTTGTGTCATTTTGATATGTACATTTATGTAAAGAATGGATGCTTATAAAGGCTTTTAAAGGAAATGCATGAATATGTTTTAGCTTTTTAAAGTTTATTGTAGTGATTGTTGAGAATTATTTGTTTGGGGTTGTTTGTGAGTGCACTTGAAGTCCAAAATTTGTAGTTGAGAAATTGGTGTGATTATAGAAATGTTTTGAAATTACAGGGCTTTTGAAAATTTTGGGAATATCAAAATGTAGTCATTGTGATGCCGAAATTTTTAATAAAATGATTTAAAAAAATTTCGCACTATTTTCCATGCTTTTAACTTTTAAAATATAAAAGGTTTTAACAATTGAACGACTTGGTTTTATAAAATTTAGTTAAGTTAGATATCGATTGGAAGGCTACCATGGGGTCACTGAGAGGGCTTCACTTAGGCTCCAAAAGGGGAACTCTGGGTTGGGTCCTTTTAAACTATACATAAATCTATACATATGATGTCATGCCTATGTAGAAAAGATACCACCACTTATAACAGATAAATCAAATAATATGAGAATATCATCACTGATTTGAAATAATATCATGACTTAATACAAACCATACTAAGACTTCGTACATCTAATGCCACACTTATGTATAAAACATACTACCACCTATAACAGATAAGTCACGCCTTCATGTTAATGTTAAAATACTATCATTGAGTATGCAGAATACTATGTACAATCTTATACATTCAATATCACTTATGAGTATAAAAAAAAATACTATCACTTATTATAGATAGGTAACACCATCAGTTTAGTATGGGAATCCATATTTGAGTACCAAGAATAAAATGCCTCAATACAAATCTCATAGGATTGTATATATCCATTATCAAGCTTATGTAGAAAAAATACCCCCATTTATAACAACTAAGGCATACATTCAATTTAATATGTGAATACCATCACCAAGTAGAAAGAATACCATGACACACTACAAATTATACTGAGAATTCATACATTAAATACCACACCTATATATGTAAAATATCACCACCCATAATGGATAAGTCAAAACTTCATTTTAATAAGAAAATATCATCACCTAATACAAAGAACACCATGTTTAAATACAACCTATACCATGACTCCATATATCCGATTACCACGCTTATATATGTATATAATACTCATCCATAAAAATAAAAATACCATCCCTTAATACCAAATACAACCTTCATAAATTCAATACCACTTATACAAAATACCAACACTCATTACGATAAGTGACTCATTCACTATAATATGGGAATCAATGTATGAGTTTCAAGAATACAATACCTAAATTAAAAAATATACCAATACTCTGTATATCTAATACCATATATGTATATGTATGTATATACACACAAGAGATACCACCACTCATGTCATGTAAGTCTCACCTTTAATTAAATATAATAATACCATCACTAAGTGTAAAGAACACCATGACTCCAAAAAAACTATGCTAGGACTTCATACATCCAATAACATGCCTATGTATGTAAAATATTGCTAAGTATAGTGGATAAGTCACACGTTCACTTTAATACAAGAATATCATCACTGAGTACAAAGGATACTATGCCTTAACAAATTCTATAGTATGACTCTATGCATTCAAGACCATACGATGTATAAAAAATACTACCAACCATAATAAATAAGTCACACATTTACTTTAACATGAGAATACCATCATTTTAATATAAGAATATAGTGCATCAATACAAACTATACTAAGTTGATTACATTTCATATTATATTTATATACAAAATTGATGACATATTGAGTCTAAGTAATAGTTGCAAATAGTGGGTTTTCATAAATAAGTTAAAATATTTCAAAGATTTAATATAAAGGAGAAATATTAGTATAGGCATGTGCTTAAGAATATGTTTATAAAGGGTTATATTTAATATGATTAATTAAAGCAGTCATATGGTTAACTGTATTATTATTTAAAATTTTAAAAGAATAATGAGAAGTGTACAGATGGATACATCACTACAAGAAAAATGTAAATTAGCGACGGAAACTTAGCAATGAAAAAATTTCCGTCAGCAATTAGCGACAGAAATATGCTTTCCGTCTCTAATATTGAGTGATTTAGCGACAGTACTAATATTCGTCGCTAAATTTGGAGAGAATTTGTCTTGATAAAATTAGCGATAGAACAATATAGCCGTCAGTAATTTATTACCGACGAAAAATATACCGTTAGAAATTAGCGACGGAAAGCATATTTCTGTCGTTAAAATTGAGTAATTTAGCGACGGTACTAATACTTGTCACTAAATTTGGAGGGAATTCGTGGTGAAAAAATTAGGGACGAAATTTAGCGACGGTATACGTTCCGTCGCAAAAAATGGAGGAAATTTTTGGCGGAATAAAAAATTTTGAGTTTACCTACGGAAAATTCCTTAGGTGAATTCCGTTAGTAAATTAATTTAGCGACGAAAATTTTCTTTCCGTCGGTAAAAAGGCGGGAATTATTGACGGTATAATTTTTTTTTAAATTTACCAACGGAAATTTCCGTCGATAATTCTGTCTGTAAATTCTTTTTAAATATAAACTCACCCGACATCTCCCTCTAACTTCTATCTTCTTTTTCCTTTCTTCTTCTTCCTTCTTCCTACATCTTCTCTTCGGTTTTCTTGGAGCCCATTTCTCTGTTTTGGATTCCTTTTCTGCTCGACGATGTTGTCTTCTCCGGCTATTGTCATCGTGTCCTTCGGTAGAGGTATTTTTGTAACTACTGTCATTTGTTTTTTCATATATTAGATGAAAGTTAATTTGGATATTTATTATTTTCGTTTATTTGTGTATTTTAATATTGGAAAACAACTTTAAGGTATAAATGTTAGTGATAGAAGGGATAAGACGTGATTTTAGTTGTGATGTTAAGATAAATTTCTGATGTATGTAAGGTGTTTGATTAAATGTTTGTTATTTGAAAAAATGATTTCAATTCTTTATTTTCAGTTCTGTTTTAGTATGAATTTTAATATTTTAATTCTTTTACTTGAAATAATGAAGTTCTCTACATGGTGGCTTCGGAGAAACTAAACACTTTGTAGGTAAATTTTAAAAATAGTTTTCAAACAAATTTACCGAGCGGAAAAAATTCGTTGGTAAATATATTGGATTTTACCGAGAAAAATTCCGTCGCTAGCTAATTCTTGTGAATTTTAAAATCCATTGCTAATTTTCTGACAGAAAAATTTACTGACTGAATAAAATAATCATCGGTAAATTTACCGACGGAAATTTTTACCGTCGGTAATTTTGTCGGTAAATTTACCAACGAAAAATGTCCGTTGTTAAATTTAGTAACTACCATATCTCTGATGCTTTTTTCCGTTAATAAATTTCGTCGCTAAATAAGCTTATCGATGGAATATGTACAAATTTCGTCGGTAAATTTCGTCGCTAAACTTTATTTTTCTTGTAGTGCATAATCACTCATCAATTTATTTCTATTAAAGGTTTTGGTCAACACTATTAACTATGTACTTGTGTAATAAATTGTTTGTGTATAAAATCGTATTTTTAAAGTTTTATTGCACATAGTTATTTACACGCTCACGTAGCCAAACATACCCTTATTGCTTTTTATTACTGAACAATATAATGGACATAGATTGCTAAAAGATCGTATACCAAATGTTATGGAATGAATGTTTTCGTTGACATATTAACTACAAGATCGTGTGTTTAACGATGTTATTTTTAGAATTGATAAAGGCACTAGTTTAAAGTACATAGATTGTTACAAACCTATTTAATAAACCGTATCCATTATAGTAATTCATAATTTTTAAGGTAAAAATGTTGGCCCTGAAATTTTTTTATATGAATAAGCATGATTTAAATTTGATTTCAAGGTTTTGATAAATAAGTTATTATTCAGGAGTGTTTAATTTTGTTAAAGTATGGAAGAAAGTATGACAGGGGTTAGTGGTAGTATTAAAGTAGTAAGAGAGTGTGAGGGTAACTTTGGCAAGCCACATAAGTCTAGAAACCATAAGGCATTAAAGGAAAGGCAAGGTGGACTTTTATATGTCATTAAGGATAAGATGGGAAGAAAGAAGTGTTGTTTCCTTCCTTAAGAAGGAGAAAAATGAAAATGGAAGAGGAAAAGTGAAATAACAAATCAATGAGAGAGAGAAAGAGAGATTTCGGTGGTTGAGAGGAAGGAAGAAAGTTGAGCTAGGGTTTCATCTTTTCTAAGCTTTCTAGAGAGATTTAGAGGTTTTTCAAGAAGGGAAAAAGGTAGAGAAAATGAAGAGCCTTCTTTTGAACCAAGCATCTTTTCTTTTGGTGAAGATCTAAGGTAAGAGATTTTTAATACTTTAGATATGGGAAGGGTTTTGGTTCATAAAGCTTAGAAAAACCATGGGTTTAAGTTTTCTAAAGCCATCTTATGGAACATACTTTGTGGGTTTCCATCTTAGAAACTCTATTGAAGCTAGGAATTTTTTTCTATGAAAAGGGAATCAACAAAGACAAGAGGAGCAAGAAGAGAGGCACATTTGAGCAAGCCACAGTTAAGGACTTCAAGGTGGGTTTCACTTTTATAGCTAGGCAATAAGCTACCAAAGTTTTTGTTAACAAATGACAGTAATAAATTTTGCAACCACCTCATTCATGTGCATTTAAGGTTGTTTAGTGCTGCAAGATTTTTCTACATGCTTATACATGATTTGTGGGATGATACATGAAAAGTTTGCTTTATTAAAATGATTCTTTGAAAAGATACATGATTTTGAAACCATACTTTTGGAAATGGATTTTAGGATATAACAAGCTTATGAAAAGCAAGTTTTCAAGGAAATGTGCCTTTGTGGGCATCAAGCTTACAAGATTTTGAAATTCTATGTGTTATGTGGGTTAGTGGTAGTCCCTCAAGAACCGTTACGTACATTTTGACCCAAGTATAGGCTTCTCCCGCCTGTCCGCTAGTGGCATAGATCTCCTTTAAGGACTCCCTCAAGAATTAACGACTACAAAGGACCATTTCATTGGGAATGTGTAGTGCGTCATGTTTCGGACTTACCCAAACCATATGATGTGCTTATGTGTTCATGACCAGTTGATATGAGTGATGCATTCATGACTGCATACACATGATTTTGCATACACAAAAGTTTTCTGCATTGATGATGTATTAAAAATGTCTTTGTTTGTTGCAAACTATAAAATTGTTACCCACAGGCTTTAAGCTCACCCCCACTTTCCTCCTCATAAGTAGGTGATGAGCAAGAGATTGAGTAGTCGAGGACCAAGGCATCACTCCATTTTTGAAATGTTGGTGTAATTTAAAAAAATATAGTAAAACAAGGCTTTAATTGCATTTTGAGCAATTTATTGTTCACATATCTTTTGTATCTTGGAATATTCTTGAAACATTCATGTATTGGGGGCTTAAAATGCCCATTAAAGCTTTGTAAAACTACGATCTTTTGATACTGATGGTTTATGATTTTGTTTCTGCCCATGATACTCAAGGTTGCGTAGGGGGAACAAAATGTGTGTATTGACTTCAAGGATATTCTAGGTTAATGTGAGCTGAATTAAGCAAAATTGTCTTATGGAAAGTTGTAGATGATTTTTCCAGCTTTTCAACAATATAAAGTTTGTAAGATTTGGAGATCGTAGTAGAAAGTTATGATCATTTGAAGTTGGTGTTATTGCATAGGGTGAACTTTCGGGATAGCTGCATTATTTTGAAATTTTAACCCTGATAGAGGCAAAAATAGTTTATGAGGTCTTCATGGAAGTTGTAGATTTAGAAGTCTTCTTTAAAACGGTCTAAGAACGACCTCAATCCGAAATCTATAGTAAAAATTATGCCATTTTCATTGATTCATCTTAGTTTGGTACCTAAGACGCTTAGTCTTAGTTTTGCATCTCATAATGACATCATCATTGTCTTAGTATGACGTCATCGTCTCAGTTACTGTTCATTCGTCTTAGTTTGGTACCTAAGATATTTCGTCTTAGTTTTGCGTCTCATAATGATGTCAGCATCGTGTTAGTATGACATCATCATCTCAGTTACTGTTCATTCATCTTAGTTTGGTAGCTAAGACGCTTCGTCTTAGTTTTGCGTCTCATAATGGCGTCATCATCATCTTAGTATGACGTCATCATCTCAGTTATTGTTCATTCGTCTTAGTTTGGTACCTAAGACACTTCGTCTTAGTTTTGCGTCTCATGATGACGTCAACATCATCTTAATATGATGTCATCGTCTCAGTTACTATTCATTCGTCTTAGTTTGGTACCTAAGACGCTTTGTCTTAGTTTTGCACCTCATAATGACGTCAGCATCGTCTTAGTATGACGTCATCGTCTCAGTTACTATTCATTCGTCTTAGTTTAGTACCTAAGACGCTTCGTCTTAGTTTTGCGTCTCATGATGATGTCAACATTGTCTTAGTATGATGTCATCATCTCAGTTATTGTTCATTCATGTTAGTTTGGTACCTGAGATGCTTCATTTTAGTTTTGCGTCTCATAATGATGTTAGCATCGTCTCAGTATGACGTCATTGTCTCAGTTACTGTTCATTAGTCTTAGTTTGGCCAGAACATCTTCTGGTCCAAATTTGATCCTCTAGATGATATAATTGGTCTTTAAGGTCTTTATAAGAGTTGTAGATCTTAAAGTTCTCTTTCTATTCATATAAAGGACATCTGAATTTCAGTTCTGTATAGAAAGTTATAACTAATTTTCCAATTCGTCTCATAACGTCAGCATCGTCTTAGTTTGGCCAGAACATCTTCTGGTGCAGATTTGATCCTCTATATGTCAGAAGTGTCTTTAAGGTCTTCATGAAGGTTATATATCTCGAGGTATTCTTTTTAATGGTTTAGAAACGAAATCAATCCAGCGTCTGTAGCAAAAGTTATGGCATTCGCGCCAAGAGATGCACAACACTAGTAAAGGTATAAAAGTGTTAGACCCTTTTGGCCATAACTTCCTCATCCGACCCCTAAATGAAGTGAGTTTTGAAGCAATGGATTTATAACATCTTTGCCTATCTATCTTTAAAAATTTGTATCTTTTGGAGCTGACATGATTATTTTTGTTATAGAGAAAGTGAGGGGTCAGTTGGGAGAGCATAATTATGGTATGTGCATGCTTTGGTTTTCTAAATATATCTTGAGCTGTAGTGCTTCGATTGAGGTGATTTTTTTCTTCAAAATGAACTAGAGTTACATAGCTGAAAATTTTCTTTAATGAAACCAAATTGTAATTTTGGTGTTTGACTAGTGTGGGCCTCCACTCTTATAGGATGATGATTATTTAGGGTTACTGGAAATCACCTCCCAAGGTACTGCACAAGCCCAAGGTTTATGACTCTGGATGTTGGGCTCCGAAAACGGGGTCCAACATGTTATGGTATTAGAGACACCAAGTTTAGGTCCAAGTTTGGGATTAGGTTTTGGAATATCCTAAGTATGAAATGGGCAGTTAAAGGCATGAAAGTTTTAATTTGTTTCTTATGATTTGAAATTGTTTTATATGATTTAAACTGTTTTACATGCTTTGAAATTTCTTTTGCATAAACTAAAGATTTTCAATGGTTTTCTATTCAAGGAGTGAAAAATGCCGCTTCGAAGAAGAACTCGAGGAGCTCTGAATCAATCTGGCTCTAGCCAAGGGAGCACGGATGAATCCTATGTCCCGCAAGATGTTGGGACACATTCTGCTCCTGATCCTGAGGCACCAAGTGTACAGCATGAAGTGCCACCGCCTCTGTAACATCCCATCTCCCATAGGAAGGGTTTATTGGTAATTTGGGACGGGTTAGGAGTATTGGATTATAACTCGGCATGAACATACATTATATAGCCTCTATAACTGATGATTGTTTTGCACATGCACATGGTATACATGCATTCATGACATTTTCGGCATAAGTGTCTAATTGAGATTCTTTGTGAAATTTATGGGATAATTGTATTTGAAAAATTATTTGGAGTGCGCCATAAATTGTTTTACATTTTTAGGGATTTATGAGAATTTTTCTGGAATTTTTTGGGGTTTGTGCCCGGACCGGAAAATTCTAACTGACTGGCTGAGTGAGCCTTTTTGTACTGAAAAGGATTGCCTAATGGTATTAGATTATTGGCTAAATGGTGTTAGGGAATTATTTTAGTGCCATGATTAGAGTTTAATTGGGATTAGTGCTTAATTAACTAAGATTAACTAGTTTTTTTGTCTTTTCTCATTTTGAATAGCCATGTGTCCCTTTTAATTAATTAATTTTGTCTTTTCCACTCATCACCTACGACTTATGCTTCTTGTCTTGGATTAAAACAAAACCAACTTACTTTGAAAGCCTAAAACACCTCTCACCCGAAACTTGCTTCATCTTCTTAGAGTATTTCTTTTTCTCCTTCAAATTTGCTTCTACTTATTCCATACAAGAAGGTCTTCTTTGCAGCTTTGCTTGCTTCTTCCTTGCACACCTAAGACCAAGCTTGATCCTTGAGAAGATGATGATATGCATGTGTAGTGGAGATAGTCGTGGGTGAGGTATCAAGGTAGGAAGTGTGGAGAGTTTAAAGACTTGAAGATTTGAAGCAATTGGAACTTGCAACTTGATTGGTGAGTAATTGATGTTTGTTTTTATGCTTTTGGTAGTTAGAAGCATTCATGGAGGTCCTTTATACATGTAGTTGATCATCATAGTAGTAGGGTTGAATGGGTTTAAATGTATACTTGGTTATGGATGAATGAATGCCTATAGTTTTCCTTGATTTTGGCTTGGTTTGGATTGAGTTTGTAAGGTTAGATGAATGGAAAACTTAGGAAGATAATTTGTGTTAGTGCTGCCAACTTTTGTATAATCATGTAAATATATGTTGTGATGAATTTGTGGTTGAATTAGAGGTATAAATGGGTGCTTAGTGATGTGTTATTGATGTTAGAAGTGATAGGAGTTAGGTTGTAGTTGAAAAGCTGGAAAATGCAATTTGACCTATTGTAATGTTTTGATCATAACTAATTGTGTAGGTGAGAAAATGAGGTGAGGTTTGTGCCCAATTAAACTTTGGGATGTTGGCTACAACTTTGTGTGAAATAGGTGTTGTTAAATTGTAATGCTAGAAGGGCAAAATTTTGGACGGAAAGTTACTGTTTTATTGCCTGTGAACAGTACCCGCAGTTATGACCTGATTACTTTGTTGATTTTTCTACATTAATTGATATGGAATTAGGAAAAATGGTCTTTATGAAAGTTGAGGCATATTGAGTTAGATTTCCATTGCCACTGATCTTGCTAATTTTCTAGTTGTATATTGGGAGATATGAACTGATTACTATTGACTGGTTTTGAGCATTTTGATGAAACCCAGCCTAAGTGTTGGTTTTGTGAGCAGTCTGCTTAGGAGCAATTTTAGCAATTTTTGTGGACTGAATTGGTGTGAGTGATCTTCTGAAAAGTTGTAAAGGAAGAAATTACCTTGAAAATGATATATGGTGTGTAATTTTTATAGGTCAGAGTTGGGAGTTATGATTTTGCAAAAACTGACCCTGCATTAGGTTGTGAATTGCTGATAATGGAAGTAACTTCCATAACAGTTTTGACATTGTTAGAAATCGAATTGGAAATTGAGTTCTTCATGAAACTTGAAGTTTGAGATCTTATCTTTTCAGGGATATAAGTTAGTGAATTGGGTGACATTTTTGCTAAGAGATATACTGTTGTGAAATGTTCTGTTCAGATTGGGAAAATTCTGAGGGTTGATGCTTTGGTGAATTGTTTGACATAGTTGGAAAGTGAATCTTATTTTGGGTTGTTCATGAAAGTTGTAGATAACATTGTGATCTTACTGCCTTAATTATTGTGTAATTGTTGACTGAAGAATCAGAGAGTTATTGAATTTGCAATGTATTGCCCTGTGTTGATAGGTTTTGAGTAGGCAGTAGGTTTGATAGGATTTTTGACACCCTTAGGGGTGAAATTGATTTTTATGGTCTTCTTGAGAATTGTAGAGGGTTTCATGATCTTTCCAATGAGATATAGTTGGTAATTTTATGAATTGTGTGCAATGAGTTATTGGTGTTGAAAGTTGGCTTGAAATCAGGAAAATAAAGAAGGGAATAAAGGGTTATGTATATATAGATATTAATTGTTTAATTTGAATTTTGGTTTCTTTTGTCAATTTCTTTTCCGTCCGACGTCCGATTGACCTGATTCTTGAGGCATCGGATTCATAGAATATTGAATTTCATTTTCTGAGAGATTCAGAATTTTTGGACGGAAAATTGACGTGGCCCCGGGTAACGGAACCTTTAATCACTATTTTGTTTAATTGGGGACCTATAGAGGTCCGAATTGCGCACCGTCAGCGCCAATAGGTTTCTAATTTTTAGACGGATTTTTTTATGATGGAAAAATTTTGGATTAGGGCCGGGAATGCCATGAACATGCATTATACATGTTTTAATTATCTCACGTGCATTGGTTGATATTTCTAACTATCCAGTTGGTAACGTGTCCTTATTTTAATTGTTATAGAGGCACAGTTGGAACGTCATCCCACGGACGTTGCAGAGACTTCCCGGCATTAGCTCGGAAGTTATTAGGTGAGTAACCTAGATGGTTCCTCGGTTAGTAAGTGTTTATAATTCTGCACTTATAACTCTGTGGAGAATAATGGAGGGACGATTGTGTTTGTTTGTGCTTGGATTGCGGACCGGAGGTCCGACGGATTGGGAGATTTTGACATAGAAGTGTTATATGTGATTTTCTTGTGATTAGCTGTGCGAGACTTATGTGTATATGTTAAATTGGGATCTGATATGATGTTGGTGTTGTTTTATTTGGACATATGCACTTCATGCATAATTGCATGATCAGTAATTGGCAGTTGTGACCAAAGCAACCAATGAGAGCTTAAAGCTCAACGTGATTGGGTCTTGAGCCCACAGTGATTCAGAGCCTATGGCTCACCGTTTAATGTGCCCTTAATGGGACGATTCTGGTATTCGATCCAACAACGTAATAAATTGGAAAAGCGTCTCATACACATTTCATGTGCATTTGAATTGGTTCCTTTGAGTGATCTAGTAATCATGTGGTACTTCTGAATATGTTTTGGTGAAATAAGCGTATGCTGTGATATCTTGTGTATATGCATGAATTGGGTGAACCATCGATGATGGTTCCTCACTGAGTTCGCAAACTCACCCAAAATTGTAAATTATTTTTCAGGATCGAGAGAGTAGACTTATAGCTCCAGAGGGACTTTTCCTGCCGTGTAGATTGAGTTGGTAAGAGAAGTCATGGCACATGTGTGTGGTCGGTGGCACTTTTGAGGGATGACCTAGCTAGCCTTTGATTTTCTTTTGGAGTAATGTAGAACATACCGGTTGTGTAAATTCTATCTTTGAGGTTATGAAATGAGAATTTATGGTTTCAAAAATTAGTGGATTTCATATTAATGCTTTAAGATTTTTGATGCCATATGGAGTGTTAGCGTTTGTTCGTAGCGCACCCTTATCATAGGGTGTGTGTCGGTATGACCTACGGGCGTCCCAATACATATCCTAGGGTAAAGGGGTGCTACAGCCTCCTCCTCCTATGCCATCCTTGGACTCGCAGTTCTTTTAGGCCTTTGCCCAGGCTTTCACTTATGCCATGGGCCAAGGGTCACAAGTACCGGTGCTAGCTCCAGTAGAGAGGACTGGATAGTATGATAAGCTCCGTAAGTATGGAGCTGTAGATTTTTATGGGACTACAAATTCCGAAGAGGTTGAGGCTTGGTTGAAGAGAAAAAAGAGGGTTCTAATTCAAATAAGGTGCTCGGATGAGGAGAAGCTAGATTATGCAGTCAGCTTGCTGCAGAGGGATGCCCTCAACTGGTAGAAATCAGTGTCCCATAGTCAGGTTGTGCCTCCAGTGCTAACATGGAGAGATTTTGGGGAAGTATTCAAGAAGAAGTACCTCTCCCGAGTGTATATCCAAGAGAAGGCCAGGGAGTTTCTAAATCTCACACAGAGGGATGAAGTGAATCACATGTTAATACAATACTAATAAAATGATATAGAATGCACGAGAAGGGGGGGGGGTTGAATTGTGTATTCCCCTTTTTTGAAAAATCTTTCAAAAACTGTTTGTTAAAAAATAAGATTCTTTACAGAACTTCCGATAGATTCTAATTAATCAAAACTTTTGAAAACTTTGTTTACTGATTAAGTAATGTTAAAACTTGAATCCAAAATAGAGATAAAGTGAGAGTGGTTGATACAGTGATTTATCCTGGTTCACCCCAAACCGTGGGCTACGTCCAATCCTCAGAGTTCTTTCTGAGATTTCCACTATCTCTTTCAACGTTACAAGTATTCTTTTCGAGCCTCTTCAGGTCTCTACAACCAGTATTCTTTCACACTTAGCCTCTGCAGCTATCTCGCACTACTTTTTCTCGTAAAAGTGTTTGCACACTTTTACGATAAAATAGCTCTCACCTAATTGAATGAATGCTTTTGCTATCTCGCACTAATTTTTTCACTTTGTCTAATTTTTCTAACTTTGCAATCTTCGACTTGACTTGTATTTATAGCCTTCGTTTCAAACCGCTTCTTGATTCTTGTTTCTTGAATCTTTAAAGAAAGCGGTTATTGATTGAGTTACAGAACTAACTCGAATCGACTCCTTCGTCTTCTTTTCAATTCGCATCTGCTTTTCTTCGTCATATTTTATAAATCGGCTTCTGCGTGCGTGCCTTTTACTTAAATCATGTTTGCTTTTACTTCTCCGTGTACGCTTTTATTTAGCGTCTTAAATCGCTTTACTATTTCGCATCTTCGTCTCCTTTACTATTTCACATCTTTGTCTGCGTCTGCTTTGCTTAGCGTCTGCGTCTGTGTTTGCGTTTGTTTCATTTAGCGTCTGCGTCTGTGTTCCTTCGTCTGTATGACTTCGCTCAGATGACTTCATCATCGACTTCGATTGCCTCATCGACTTCGTCTGTATTTCTTTTCTTTTTATTTTGCTCTTTTGTTATACATCAAAATCATATCTAAGTAAAGTCATTTGGACTTAACAATCTCCCCCTTTTTGATGATAACAAATTATATACAAAAGAAAACAAAATACAATGTTTTGAAAAGAACACAAAAAAAACTTATCTGCAGAACTTCTTCTTTGACTTCTTCCTTTCTTCGTCTGGTCACACCTTCTATACTGAACATTCTGAACATCCTCTTCTCTTCTCTTCTGCTCATTCTCTTCTCCCGTTGTTCATTATCTTCTTTTCTGCTCTTCTCCCCCTATTTGTTATAATAAAAAATGATTAACGATGATGGCTTTTTGGCAATTCTGTCATCATCTTCTTCAGGTCATTCATCGTCTCCTTGATCTCGTTGACTTCACCACGTAATTTGTTGATTCCAACTTGTGAGTCCAACGGTGAGGAGGATTGATCAGCATCTGCTGAGGGAGCAATGAACGGAATTGTCGTAGTATAAGCATCAAAGGTAGGAATGTATTCATCATTGATCTCAATAGTTGGTGGAGGAATAAATGTATCGACGGGAAGATCTAAGTCAAGCGGGCGGCAAACATCAACAAGCTGTCTTCCTTGCGGGGTATGCCTTGACTTCAATAGGCGGTGTATCAGATAAAAGTCTAATACGTAAAACTGTCTGAACAAGGAACTCAATAAACGTCCCTATTATTACTCTTCCCCCTACTGAACAGTCTTCTTGCTTGTCAGTATGGCTGCAACTAGCTCCATCTTCATTCTTGTTCGAAGCGCATGCATCATCAATTTTACGCACTTCTTCTTTAATTTGATCTGCGGACAGATCATCACGAACTTCTTTAGGAAATAATTTCGACTTCCCCTTAGTCAAATCTAAAGGATATCTTGGCTGGATATCCAGACAATCTTTATTTCCGTCTTTTCTGTGATCGAAAAAATAGTACACGGCTTGCAGGGAATTTTTGTAGGGTATGGCTTCGTAGCAGCATCCCTCAAAGCATAGTAGAACATCTTTTTATCTTCTTTCAGTAAGTCCCATGTGTCACTATTTATTGACATAGGTTGTACAAGAACTATTTTCTTCTTCATTGGTTGACTACCGATGGCGATAACAGTTGTCTTGGTAACATAATGAATCATTTTGATCTTCAGCTTTTGCTTTCTCAAAAACTTATGATAGTTGTATACCATCAGACAAGGTTTATCATTATCCGAGTCTGATTCTGCTGTTGCCTCTGGTTGTGCTTCAATAGGATTCTCTGAACTAGGCTTTGCTTCTTGGTTCCTCTGTTGAGTAATGGGATTTCTGAACTCATTACGCTTTCGGTTTCTTTTCTTGTTGAGCAACATCAGAGGTTTCTTTCTTTCGACTAACCTCCTCAGTAGTTGAGACGGTTTTCTTCCGACTAATCTTCTTAGTCTTGTCTTACCTTGATCGATCTTGAAGATTTGAACTTGAGATTTTTCTCTTTCAGATTCAGATTTTCTCTTCTTGTTAGTCTCTTTGGCTTTTCTGGCTGTATCCTCTTCCAGAATAGAAACTAACGACCTTGTCATTTTAGGTGCACGAGATTGAGGAGTTTGTTCCTGACTCTGTTCTCTGGCATTCTTCTCTTCTTGTTGCCTTAGAGTCCAAATCCTCGGTGATCTCTTTGCCTTCTTCGTAACTTCACTTAAAAGACTTTCTCCTTGTCTTTTTGGCACACCTTCTTCTGTCCTTCGAGGTAGACTTACTTCGACTTGAGGACTTGCCCGTTTTATCAGCGGTCTTCCCATAAGTCTTCTTATTTCATCCACAGGCGATCTTATACTCACTTGAGTTCGGAGACTTGAAGCGGGAGACTTCTTCGATACACGCTCCCCCTCAGTTCTTGTTCTCCTTGAAGAGTCTGTTTCTTCTTTATTTAATGTCCTCAGACCCATTCGCCGTATAGTGATTGAATCAATTTTACTTTTCACTGGAATAATACTTCTATTTCCTCTGTGGAGAGGGATTCCGGATTCCTTAAAAATCCTTGTAAGAAGCATGCCATAAGGATAGCTATTTGTATCCTTCATCCCCTTAATCATATAGTGAAAGATTAAGAAGGGTAAATTGATGGGATTGCGATTCAGTAGGTATAACAGGCATTGTTCATCTAGGGTAGTCACCAAATGTCTGGAACCTACTCTGAGTAGAATGCAATTAAATAAAATTGCATGGAGAACCCTAGCTTTTGGGATCAGATTCGAAATCTTCCTCTCCGAAGGGTTATTGGGTCCATATAGTTGTCTTCTGACATCTTCTTCTTTCATACCAACCTGAGACATCCAACTGGCCTTGGTAGACAGAGTCTCACCAACCGATGGACAATCAGTCACCTTCTTTATCAGCTCCTTAGTCACAACAACAGATATACCATCTACTGAAGATACCACAGTGTTGTTTACAAACTGAGCATTCTTCCAAAAATCAAAAACCTCATTGGTGTAGACTGGTTCTCGTACCTGGAAGAAATTCCTCCAACCAGCTCTTACAATCTCCGGTTCTACGTCCATACCATCATTTCTCAATGACTCGAAATCCACATGCCTTCCGAAAATCATGGTTGCTTCCATTGTTTCAGAACAAAAACTGTCTCTGGTAAGCTTTTCGTCTAGGGTAGGATGATTGAGAGAATTTGGAAAGCAAGATGAACCGTCTGGTGATGAGAGTAACCGCAATGATATCAACTTCAGGCAACTTGAAAGGTCTTATCACGCGTATTCTAGAATCATAGGGATTCTGAAGATCGTGAGGCGTTTTCCTCCAAAACTTCCTTGTCAGAGAAGTTACCAGCTGTAACTCACTTTATTCTCGACGCCGATTAATTTTGGCGTCCCTTTAGCTTTGTTGTTAAGCTAACATGACCATGTTAAGGTTGCGTCTGATCTTTTGGAACCGTTCTTCACTTAATGGTTTGGTGAAGATGTCTGCCCACTGAGACTTTGTTTCAATGAACTGTAGCTTAACCACCTTCCTATGAACATAGTCTCTCATAAAGTGATGTCTAACTTCGATGTGCTTCACTCTAGAATGCTGAATCGAATTCTTTGACAGATTGATTGCACTGGTGTTGTCGCAGTAGATTGGAATCTCCTCTTCTCGAACTGAATAGTCTTCAAGTTGATATTTGATCCACAACGTCTGTGAACAACAACTTACGACTGACATATACTCTGCTTCGGCAGTTGATAGAGCTATCGAGCTTTGTCTCTTGCTTGACCAGGAAACTAGGTTTGCGCCAAGAAAGTGACATACTGCACTTGTGCTCTTCCTTTCAATTCTATCTCCGGCATAGTTCGCATCGCAATATCTGATTAACCTGAAATCTTTACCTTTCTTAAACATCAAGCAAAGATCAGTGGTACTTGCAAGATATCTCATAATTCTTTTAACAACGATAAAATGAGACTCTCTAGGATCGGCCTGAAACCTTGCACACAAGCATACACTGAATAAAATATCAGGTCTACTTGTCAGAAGATACAAGAAAGAACCGATCATCCCTCTATACAGGGTTTGATCCACCTTCTTACCAAGTTCATCTTTCGACAAAAGGTTTGAAGGATGCATCGGAGTAGCCATAGGCTTCACATTCTGCATATCAAATTTAAGCAACAATTCTTTCACGTACTTTTGTTGATGAATAAAGATCTTCTCTTCGGTCTGCTTAACTTGCAACCCAAGAAAGAACTTTAATTCACCCATCATGCTCATTTCAAACTCTTTCTTCATTAGACTCTCAAACTTCATGCATAGCTTGTTTGAAGTAGCACCAAAAATAATATCATCAACGTAAATCTGAACTAAAATAAAATCATTCTGAAAGTTCTTCCTAAAGAGCGTCTTATCAACTTGACCTCTACTAAAACCATTCTCTAAGAGAAAAGTACTCAGACAATCAAACCAAGCTCTAGGAGCTTGCTTCAGGCCGTATAAGGCTTTATGAAGTCTATAGATATGGTCTGGATTCTTAACATCCTCGAAACCAGGTGGTTGCTTAACATACACCTCTTTGTCTATAAAACCATTCAGAAAGGCACTCTTCACATCCATCTGAAATAGCTTTATATAATGACACACAGCATATGCCAGCAGAATCCTAATGGCTTCAAGTCTTGCTACTGGAGCATACGTCTCATTGTAGTCTATTCCTTCTTGCTGATTATAGCCTTGTGCTACTAATCTAGCCTTATTTCAACTCACTCTTCCTGATTCGTCTAACTTATTCTTAAAGACCCATCTGGTTCCTATGATAGATTTCTTAGGGGGTTTCGGTACTAAGGACCACACATTATTCCTAGTAAATTGATTCAGCTCCTCTTGCATGGCTAACACTCAAGCTTCGTCTTGAAGAGCTTCCTCAACCTTCTTAGGTTCTATTTCAGAGATAAAAGCCACATTAGCTTCTCTTCTGAATCTGGACCTTGTTCTAACTCCTTCTGAGGTCTCTCCGATAATCAACTCTTCTGGATGAGAACTTTTATATTTCCAGTCTCTTTTCAGTCCGATAGTTTCTAGAATATCTTCAAATTTGTCTACTTGAGTTCCTAGTGATGGAGTTTCTGTACTATCATCTAAGTTCTTTGAAGGACCTTCACTCTCCATTTCATCTTCCTTATGGGGTTGGGAACTATCATCAAATTTGACATGGATGGTCTCCTCAACTGTCTTTGAAGTAAGGTTGTACACTCGAAATGCCTTAGACAATGATGAGTAGCCTAGAAAAATTCCCGGATAGGTCTTTGAATCGAATTTATCCAACAGCTCCTTTGTATTCAGAATAGAGCACTTGCACCCGAATGGTTGAAAGTAAGATACGTTTGGTCTTCTTTCATTCCATAACTCATAAGGAGTCTTCTTCAACATGGGTCGCAATGTAATTCTATTAGATGTAGCAAGTCAGATACACTTTTCGTCCGAAGTATTTAGGAAGATTCATCTCACACAGCATGGTCCTTGCCATCTCTCGAATCGTCCTATTCTTCCTTTCAACAACTCCATTCTGTTGTGGAGTCCTGGAAGCAGAGAAATTGTGGAAAATTTCATTCTCCTCACAGAATAACCTAAACTTCTCATTCTCAAATTCTCCACCATGGTCACTCCTGATACTGGCTATAGACACTCCTTTTTCATTCTGTAACTTTCTGGATAAGGTCCTAAAGCACTTAAAAGATTCATCTTTGTGTGATAAAAACAATATCCAACAAAATCGCGTAAAGTCATCAACAATAACAAGTCCATATTTCTTTCCACCAAGACTTATTGTCCTTGTTGGACCAAACAAATCCATATGTAACAGCTCTAAAGGTCTAGATGATGTTACAAAATTTTTAGAAGAAAAAGAGGTTTTAACTTATTTTCCTTTCAAACAGTTTTCATAGAAAAACTCTTTGTCAAAACTTATTTTTGGCAATCCTCTTACCAAATCATGTTTTGCCAACTTTGAAATATGTTTAAAAGAGACATGACCTAGCTTTTTATGCCAGATTAGTCTTTCTTCTTCGGAAGATAGAAAACATGAAATATTTTGGCTTTGAAAATCTTCTAAATCAATTTTGTAAAGACTGTTTCTTCTGGTGGAGAAAAGTATAGACCCATCTTTGTTTTGACTTTCAAAGATTTTGATTGAATGTGATTTGTGAAACCAGAATCACACAATTGACCGACGCTTAATCAAGTTATGCTTCGACCATCAACAAGCAGTACATTATTTATGCATGCAAAGGAATCTTTACCAATTTTACCGATTCCAATGATCTTGCCCTGCTGGTTGTCTCCGAAAGTTACCGATCCTCCCTTCTTATACTGAAGGTCTAGGAACATAGACCTTTTTCCCGTCATATGTCGCGAGCATCCACTGTCTAAATACCAATGGTGCTTGTCGTATCTTCCAAGGAAGGATATCTGCAGGAGAAACTATTTTATTTTTTGGTACCCAAATTTTCTTGGGTCCTTTATGGTTAGTAGTATGCATATGATGAGTTCTTTGATGCATATAACTAGAATGTTGATTAAAACGAGATTTATTAGGGTTTCTCTTTTGAAAGAAAGGTTTTTTTTATGAGATTGAGTCTTGTTAGCTGTAAACCCTAATCCGGTTTTATCACTCGGATGTCTACATTTTCCAAGCATCTCATTCATTTTCTTAGTGCTCTCTGTGAAGGTAGCTAAATCAGCTGACAGATTCTTAATTCTTTGTTTAAGCTGATTAATCTCTTTTGATCTGTCTATGACTTTATTTTTCTCTTCTAATTGCTTCTTTAGACAAACATTTTCTCTCTCTATTACTTCAGTACGTCTAATATTTTCTGCATACTTTTTCTTTAACAGTTTGTACTGTTTCAGAATAGCATGAGAATCTTCTAACAATTCTGAGTAGGCATCATGCAAATTATCGTAGTCAGATTTTACCTCCTCATCACTATCTTCCTGGCTACCAAAGTGCGGATGTTTGCATGTTCGCAGACGACTTCGGAGATGTCGATTCGATGAATCTAGGTCCTCCCACATTGACATCATGCTTTTCTTGCCTTCTCTACTCTTCTTTGGTTTCTTCTTTAGAGTCGGACATTCGAACTTGTAATGTCCAGGATGATTGCACTCGTAGCAGATGACAGATGACTTCTCTAGCTTAGCTTCATCTTTGACATTCTTCTTGAAAGTCTGGTTTGCTCTGGACTTCTTCTTCCACATGCGTCTTATCTTTCTAGAGATGAAAGATAACTCGTCATCTTCATCACTTGACTCTAGTTCTGATTGGCTGGAGTCGTCATCCTTTGATTCTTTAATCTTTAACGCTTTTGATGATTTCCTCCGTCTTTGAGTCTTGTGATTCTTATGTCCGGCCTTCAGCGCTATCGACTTGTCCTGTTTGGGCTTGTCTTCAGCATCGTGTTCAACTTCATGAATCTTCAAGGATCCAAGCAACTCGTCAAGTTTTAGCACGCTCAAATCTTTGGCTTCTTGCATCGCAGTAACTTTAGGTCTCCACCTCTTTGGAAGACTTCTTAAGATCTTTCGAACATGGTCTTGATTGTTGTACGTTCTTCCAAGAGCTTTCAATCCATTGACAATTGTTTGAAATCTTCCAAATATTTGATCAATAGATTCTTCATCTTTCATCCTGAAAAGTTCATACTGGTGCACAAGAATACTTATCTTGGATTCTTTAACTTGGCTTGTGCCTTCGTGAGCGATGGACAATGTGTCCCACATCTCCTTCGCGGTATCGCATCCGTGGACTTTGTCATACTCGCTCCTGCTTAGGGCACACGTCAAGAAGAATTTCGCCTTTGAGTTCGGTTGTATTCTCGCCTTCTGGTCAGCCGTCCATCTGACTCGTGGAATGGAATTGCCGTCTTCGTCTACTAGTGTATAAGGTTTGTTCTCTATTACATCCCAAAGGTCGACATGAGTATATTCTATGAATAGCCGCATCCTATCTTTCCAGTAATGATAATCCTCTCCGTTGAATACTGGAGGTCTAGTGACTGAGGCTCCTTCTGCGATGTATACAATTCATAAGAGGCACAGTGGAGAGTGCTGGAGAGTGACAGGAGCCTGTTTAGCCTGTGGATCTATGGATCACATGATTCGTTTGTCCTCTGACTTTGGGAGTTCAGTCAGCTGCTAGTGGGAGAGCTGGTAGTAGCTCGACGGTGCAGCAGAACCGTAACGGTGGACCTGGATTTAGGGGCCGAGGCAGAGCCTGAGGTAGAGGCGGAGATTCCTTTGTGGGGACCGAGGGACGAGGCAGTAGGTCGCAGTCCCAGGCCAGGGTCTACGCCATGACCAGGCAGGAGGCCCAGGATTCTCCCGATGTGGTTGCAGGTTTGCTTCTGCTCTCTGATATTGAGGTTTATGCATTGATAGATCCAGGGTCCACGCATTCTTTTATTGCACCGCATGTGGCATGTAGATTGCATGTGGATAGGGAGATGTTACAGTATGGGTTAGAGGTGAGTACACATCTAAGTAGTACTACAGTTCTGGGAGAGGTCTGCAAGGGGTGTCCGATTATGATTGATCAGTCGGAGTTGAGTGCAGACCTAATTGTGTAGCCCCTTCGAGAGATTGATATGATTTTGGGGATGGACTGGCTCACTACCCATAGAGCTATTATGGATTGTTATACCAAGGAGGTCGTCTTGGAGTCTCCTGGTCAGCCTAGGGCTGTGTTTTGAGGTGTTAGTCAGGCAGTGCCAGCCAGGATGATTTCGTTCATGAGTGCTCTGAGATTGATGCGAGGGGGTTGTGAGGCCTATTTGGCGCATGTGGTGGACTCCAGAGTGGAGCAGCGGTTGCAGGATGTTCCCGTGATCAGGGAATTTCCAGATGTGTTTTCCGAGGAGTTACCGGATTTGCCGCCGGATCGGGAGACAGAGTTTGAGATTAACCTCGTTCCAGGTACCGCTCCTATATCGATACCTCCGTATAGGATGGCACCGGTGGAACTGAGGGTGCTTAAGGCTCAGCTGCAGGAGTTATTGGATGAGGGGTTCATTAGGCCCAGTGTTTCGCTGTGGGGAGCTCCAGTATTGTTTGTGAAGAAGAAGGACGGGACTTTGAGATTGTGCATCGATTATAGGCAGCTTAATCGGGTTACAGTCAAGAATAAGTACCCACTGCCTAGGATCGATGATTTATTTGATCAGTTGCAGAGAGCTCAGGTGTTTACCAAGTTGGATTTGAGATCCGGATACTATCAGTTGAGGATCGCAGAGGCCGATGTGCCTAAGAGCGCTTTCAGGAGTAGGTATGGGCATTTCGAGTTCTTAGTGATGCCGTTTGGGTTGACTAATGCCCCGACAGCCTTCATGGCTTTGATGAATAGAGTCTTTCAGCCTTACCTGGATCAGTTCGTGATTGTGTTTATTGATGATATTTTGGTATATTCGAGGACTAGACAGGAGCATGCAGAGCATCTGAGGATAGTGCTGCAGATTATGAGAGATAGGCAGTTGTATGCCAAATTCACTAAGTGTGAATTTTGGTTAGATGAGGTGGTGTTTCTATGTAACACCCCCTTACTGCAGGGTATCCACCGGGATACCCGGAGGTCATTCCGGCACATATCCTACGATGAGGGCATGCTACGATCGATCACTACACTCCCTTCAAAAGGCATGGTAACATAATTCACTTGAAAAGCATCATAAGAAGATCACAATATATTAAAAACCCACTTTTTTCCTCATTACATTTCACAAATATCAAAGTCTACATTTTCTGTCCACAATATCTGCATGTACATCATCAGAAAACCTAATACAGTAGTACTACATGAATGAGGAAAGTGTATCAAAATTATCTAAACCACCCAAAAGATCCCCAGCTAACCGACCTTTGAGCCATGACCTCTATCTCCAATCGCAATCTACTCAGCTAGTAGATCCTCTTTAGCAACTAGAGTCGTCTCTCGGTCCTGAAAAGACAACGTTGCAATTTTGGTGAGTTTTGCGAACTCAATGAGGTAACCATCATCGATGGTTCACTCAATTCATGCATCATATCATCGCACATAACACAATGTTCACTCCATTACATATTCATAATGTATCACATTATCGCACATAACATAATATTCACTTCATTGCATATTCATAATGTATCACATTGTTCATATAAAACACACAACAATTATAATTGGCAATGCACGTGAGACTCACTTTCATTTATTATTGTCGTTATGACCGAGTGCCTTTTTCCAGCTCATCCCTTAATGGATGTCGAGCTTAGTCGAATAACGTCCCATATATCTTCGTAGATATCGGGGACAGTCGCGCTCGAGCCCAAGGCTCTATTCACATTCTGAGCTTTTAGCTCCTTAATCTGGCAACTCCGGTCATAACTTTCTTTATCTTTCATGCATACATGTAATGAATGTTTCACATAGCATAACCTCAGTCAAACACATAGATGCACATTCACGTTTTGATCACATTTATCATCGGACCTTAGTCCCAAGCATTGATAGAAATGCTTAGCACACTTTTGCACTCATGCACATTCACAATTTTCGCATGGTTGGAGCACTTAAACAACTCATTCAAAACATATTCTAAAGCAAACAATTAATTGGGTGAGACCGTCTAGGTTACTCACAAGTTTCTCCCGAAGCTAATGCCTGGAAGATCCAGCAACGTCTGGAGGTTGACGTTCCAGTGGCTCCTCTATAACAAATAACATATACATATATCACAATTTTGAACAATCATAAGTGTTTAATAATGCACATGAATGAGATGAAATATGTACAATTCATATTCATGACTATCCCGGGTATCAATCCATAAATTTCATCACAAGACATTCAACTATCAAAACTCACTTAACTAGCCTCATTCTGTGGGATTTAAACCTCCATAAACCATTTGAATCCAATTTCATAGTCCAATGAACCATTTCAGATCTTTCTCCAAACTCTAACTTTCGGGTCCACTGTTCATGTTTAATTAGAAGGTAAAACTTGCATAATTCGAGCCTACTTTCTCCTATAAAAGTGTTCCTCTATCTTTTATGTTTCCATTAACACCAAAATCACTCAATTTGGTTCAGAAGTTTCAAAGATGTACCTCAAACATTTTCAGACTGTTCCTCATCAAAACAGTGTATTATATCCGACTTCCATCCAGCAATTGAACACCTTAGAGACCGTATCAAGATTCATCTCCTTAATATAATTTGTATCCCTATTACTCTAGTTCTCTACAAATTAAGAATCACCTCAATTGGAATCCTATAGACCAAGATATCATCAAAATACTGAAACACATTCAGTAAAATATTCAATTCATACTCCTTCCACCTGTACCCTTACTTCGATTCAGTCAATCATTTCTAATTTAACACCAAAGACCATAGATTTTTTTGTAGAGATAAATAAATATGTTAAGAATCCAATGCTTCAAGAATCAGGTCATTTGGAGGTCTAGAGAAGAAGTTATGATCAAAAGAGTACAGCTTGATTTTGCGTCTCAGTTCTGCGTCTACTTCTATGCGTTTACTTTTATGCTTCTGCTTTTATGCGTCTGCTTTTATGCGTCTTCTTTTATGCATCTGCTTTTATGCGTCTGCTTTTATGCATCTACTTTTATGCGTCTGCTTTTATGCGTCTGCTTTTATGCGTCTACTTTTATGCGTCTGCTTTTATGCGTCTATTTTTATGCGTCTACTTTTATGCGTCTGCTTTTATGTGTCTGGAATGTCTCCACTTATAAGACGTATAAATTTTGACTCCGATGTCTAAAATTTACAAAATTTATACCGTTGTAAAGATAAAAGAATTATCTACAACTTTCAAGAAGGTAACTTTTCCAGAATCTATCTTAATCAGGTCCAAATTTCCTCCCGAAGTTGGGATATGAATTTTCGCTCAACTCTCAACATCCTGCACCCAGTTCTCAATTTCGTGACAACTTTTGAGATTCTTAGAGACAGAAATGAAATTCGATGTCTTCATACGAATTGTAGCCACATATTCCTAGTTTACTCTGAATTAAGAATCATCTCATTTGGACAACCAAAAAAAAAGTTATGGCTAAAATACTGAAACATACTCAGTGAGAAATTTTCCAGACATTCTAACTTTCAACACTTTACGTCACCAAACACCAAAAGTTTTTCTCAAAAACTAATTTAACGCTATAACTGAATTTATTTCTCCCTAACTAACCAGTATTTAAGAACAAACAGATGAAGTACATTTTTCATGCAGATGACAGTATCTATCAACTTTATTTCACAAATCTCCAACAGTGAGGGATTTCTCTAACACTTACCTGCTGAAAACTCCAAAATCTTCAAGCCCTAAACTCCACACGTTTTCGTACTTCACTGAGTGAAATGATCAGCTTCTGGTTTTTCCTTAGAGTAGATGACACGAATGGCAAAGTAAGGTTGGTGAAAGAAAGGAAGAACAAAGAAGTCCCTTAGAAGATATTTTGCTGGAAAACTCTGTGTTTCCAAGAGAGAAGTTTTAGAAAGATCAGAATGAAGAAGGGACTTAGACAAGACTTAACCTGTCAACTCTCAAGGAATAGAGACCTACTTCTAGCTAAATTACAAGGTCTAAGTGACACATGTCACTTTCTTAATCATAAACTCTAACTTAGTTTCTTTGGAAACTAACTCCATTTAGTTCCCTCTTCCAATACAAAGAATCATCTTTACAACCCAACTATCTCCAAATCTTTATTTAATTTATTTCTTGTTTCCTACTATAAATATATCTCTCAATACTCCATAACTTCACCAACATATACAAATACAATAATTCCACCAAAATTCAAAATATCAAGATTTCACTAACCCATAAAATTTTCAATGTAATAACATTCAAGATTCTCAAATCATTCCAATTATACCTGGAATTATTCATGAATGCATGTACAATTATTTTCATGTGCAACAATCAAGTATAAATATGTAGCAAGTTATGCATGAACATGTAGAATACATCCCTAACTCTCATTAGTCACTCACATTTATCATCTTACCCTTCCCTCTAGTAATGGGATGTTACAACTCTCCCCTCCTTAAAGAAATTTCGTCCTCGAAATTCTTACCTGCTTGCTCGAATAGGTGGGGATATTGTCTCCTCATATGCTCTCTGTCTCCCATGTTGCTTCTTCAATGAAAGTGGTTCCTCCAAAGGACTTTACCAAAGGGATAACCTTGTTCCTCAACTCGCTTAATTCGTGATCCCACAATCTCAATCGGCTCCTCAACATAGCTTAAGTTACTAGCAACCTCAATCTCCGAATGGTATCATGTGTAGCCGGATCCGATCGGTATTTTGAGCATACTCACATGGAACACATTATGCAATTGAGACATCTCATTCGATAAAACCAACTTATAGGCCAAAGGTCCTATCCTCTCAATGATCTCATAAGGACCAATGTACCTAGGGCTCAACTTGCCCTTTTTACCGAATCTCAAAACTCCCTCCGTGGTGACACTCTAAAAATATTCTATCTCCTACATGTACTCCATATCACGTCGATGTTGATCCACATAACTCTTTTGCCTATCCCGAGCTGCTTTGATTGACGGATCAACTTCACCTTATCCATTGTGTCTCAGATCAACTCTGGGCCTTCCATCATTCTCAAGCCCTCTTCATCCCAATACAATGGCCACAGACATTTCCTACCGTGACAAAGGCCTCATATGGTGCCATTCCGATACTCTCTGTGGTAGTGGTTAATGTAGGCAAACTCTATCAATGCCATATCTCGATCCCAAGCTCCTCTAAACTCCAATACACAAGCTCTAAGCATATCCTCAACCGCTTTAATTGTCCTCTCACTTTGTCCATCTGTTTGAGGATGAAGCGTCGATCAAGTTCAACTTAGTTCCATGGCGGTCGCAAGCTCTTCCAAAATCTCAAGTAAATCTAGGATCTACATTCGATACTATGGACACCGACACTCCATGCAGTCTCACCACCTCATTCACATACTTGGGCCAACTGATCAAGTGAGTTATTCTCTCTCATTGGTAAGAAATGGACCGATGAATAACCGTCCACTATGACCCAAATAGCATCATCCGCCTCGAGTCTTTGGCAAACCCATGATGAAGTCCATAGTGATCCGCTCCCATTTCCACTCCAAATGGGCAACGCAATTCAACTTCCCTACGGAGCCCTGGTGCTCGCTTTCACTTCACGGCACGCCATACATCTTGACACGCATCGCCACTTGCTTCTTCATTCCAGCCACCAAAATGTTGCTTCAATGTGTTATACATCTTGGTAATACCAGGATGCATAGCATAGGCGGCCATATGAGCTTCCTCAAGGATCTCCTTCCTCAAATCATCTACATTAGGTACACATAGCCTATGTCTCAACCACAAAGTCTCATCCCTCAACTCAAATTCGGACTCCAGATTTGCCTTCACTTTCTCTATAAGCTTTACCATATCAGGATCTTTGTTCTGTACTCTTCTGATTCTATCATGTAGCATTGGCCTCAACTTCAAAGTAGCAGCTAGTGCCTCATCTTGCTCCAGATTCAACTCTACATTTAGAGCTCTCAAATGAATCAGATTAGGCAACCTTGATAACTAAATCTGAGCTGTACTAACATTAGACTTCCTGCTCAAAGCATCTGCCACCACATTAGCCTTCCCTGGGTGGTACTCAATAGTACAATCATAATCTTTTAATAACTCAATCCACCTTCTTTGCCTCAAGTTTAGCTCCTTCTGACTCATCAAATATTTCAGACTCTGATAATCAGTATATATCTTTAAAGTCTCCCTATACAAATAATGTCTCCAAATCTTTAGAGCAAAGACAACTGCAGCTAGCTCTAAATCGTGTACCGGATAATTAATCTCGTGAGACCTTAATTGTCTCGATGCATAGGCGATCACCTTACTATGCTGCATCAGTACACATCCCAAACCTTGATGCGAAGCATCACTATATACCACATATCCTCCAATCCCTAATGGAATAGTCAACACCGGTGCGGTAGTCAGCCGATGTTTCAACTCCTCAAAGCTCTTCTGACACTCCTCACTCCATCTAAACACTACATTCTTCCTCAGAAGTTTAGACAGAGGGGCCGAGATCAAGGAAAACCCCTCGACAAATCTTTGGTAATTTCTGGCTAATCCTAGGAAGCTTCGGATCTCAGACACATTTCTCGGAGCTTCCCAATTCATAACTGCCTCTACCTTCTTTGGATCTACCTGCATGCCATCTCCAGTCACTATATGTCCCAAAAATACAACTTGATCTAGCCAAAATTCACACTTACTAAATTTGGCATACAATTGTTTCTCTCTCATAATCTGAAAAATAATTCTCAAATGCTCAGCATGCTCCTTTCTACTCTTTGAATACACCAAGATATCGTCAATGAACACAATTACAAATCGATCCAGGTAGGGCTGGAACACCTTATTCATCAAGGCCATAAAAGCTACCGGGGCATTAGTTAACCCAAACGGCATCACTAGGAACTCATAGTGCCCATACCTGCTCCTGAATGCACTCTTAGGTATATTAGGCTCCGCTATCTTCAACTAGTAATACCCTGATCTCAGATCTAGCTTAGTAAATACCTGAGCTCCCTGTAACTGGTCAAGCAAGTCATCAATTCTAGGCAACGGATACTTGTTCTTCACGGTCACCCGATTAAGCTGCCTATAATCGATGCATAACCTCAAAGTCCCATCCTTCTTCTTCATAAACAACACTGGCGCTCCCCAAGGTGAAACACTGGGCCTTATGAAACCCTTTTCCAACAACTCTTGCAATCGAAGCCATCTCCTTCAATTCCACAAAGCATCCTATATGGGAAATGGATATAGAGCAACACGGAACCAGATCAATTGTGAACTCTGTTTCCCGATCTCGTGGTAAACCAGGTAACTCCTCGGGAAATACCTCCAGGAATTCCTTAACCGCTGGAATGTCCTGAACTCTCTGCTCAACCCTAGTATCAATAATGTGGGCCAGCCAGATAAGCCTCACATCCTCCCTGTATCAACCTCAATGCACTCATGAAGGATATCATCCTAGCTGGCACTGCCTGACTAATTCCTCTGAATACTGCTCTAGGCTGACCAGGAGATTCTAACACTACCTCCTTAATGTAACAGTTCATGATGGCCCTATGGGCAGTGAGCCAATCCATGCCTAAGATCACATCTATCTCTCTCAACTGTAATACAATCAGGTCTGCCTTCATCTCTACTTGATCAACCTTAACTAAGCACCCTCAGATACCTCACCAATAACAAGATAGGCTATCTGAGGTGTACTCACCTCTAGCCCATACTGCAGTAACTCCCTATCACAATGCAGTCTACATGCCAAATGCGGTGCAATGAAAGAGTGTGTGGATCCTGGATCTAGCAATGCAAATGCCTCCAAATCATAAACAAGAAGCGCACCGCTACCACATCCGGTGAGTCTTGGGCCTCCCGCCTAGTCATGGCATAGACTACGGCTCGAGGCGTGGTGGTACGCCTGACTCATGATCCTCATGGAAGAACTCCCAGCTCTCCCTATCTATCTCTACCTCTACCTCTCTGTCCGGATCCACCACCGCTTCTCACTGAATCAGAGCATCACTCCGGATCTCCCACTAACACCAGACTGGGTTCCAGCAACAACCGGACAATTTCTAATTTTGTGTTCGAAGGAGCCACAAGCCAAACAAGCTCCTATCACAACCCAACACTCTCCACCGTGCCTTTTCCCACAATACTCACATAGGGGCCGCTGGTTTTGCACTATACCTCGCCCCCACCAGTCTGTGTAGATCTACCTCTCATTCCCGTTCCGGACTGTCTAAATCCACCTGATGATCTGAATGGTCTACTATGGCGCTTACTAAAACTCCTGCCAGAACTGCCTTGACTCTCACTAGGCCTCTTTCCTCTGGACCCTTGCCCGATCTCTGCTTGCTTCTCCTTTATTAGCTGTTCAATTCTGATTGAGGCAGCTCTCAACTCAGTGAAAGTGCCCATATCTAACCTCGCCAACCTTGTTCTGATATCCATATTAAGCCCATTCTCAAACCTCATGCACTTGTCTTCCTCTGTAGGAATCAGAGCAGTAGCATAACCCATCAATTCATTAAATCGGACCTTATAGTCCGCCACGGACATCTTGCCCTGCTTCAGTTCTAAGAACTCTTGCATCTTTATATCCAAGTAGACCTTGGGCATGTAGTTGTCTCTGAAGACCCTGAGAAAGTCTTTCCACTTCAATTGACAAGGCCTGGTGGTACTGCTTGGAACAGTCTTCCACCACTGGTAAGCTGGGCCCTGTAAGAGAGACACTGCATAATCGAACCTCTCATCGGGCTCGCAGTCCATCTGATCAAATACTCTCTCTGTCCTCTCTAACCATCCCTCGACCTAAGCAGGGTCTGTGCTACCATAGAAGTCCACAGCTCCCTGCTTTCGTAGCCTATCATACCTCCTCTCCCTTCTCTCGGGAACTCTAGGAGGCAACCCCTCGGATTGAGGTACCGAGGACTCTCTACTGGCTCCTACAGATCCTTGGTCAGCGGGTTGATCAATTTGATCACCTAGGGCGGAAGACCTATAACAAATGATAACTTCGATCATTATCCGCGTTACTCAAGATATTTCATGCTTATCATTCCTATAAGTCCCAACAGATGCTAAACCATGTTCTGATACCACCTAAATGTAGCGCCCCCTTACCGCAGGGTATCCACCGAGATACCCGGAGGTCATTCCGGCACATATCCTACGATGAGGGCACGCTACGATCGATCACTACACTCCCTTCAAAAGGCATGGTAACATAATTCACTTGAAAAGCATCATAAGAAGATCACAATATATTAAAAACCCACTTTTTTCCTCATTACATTTCACAAATATCAAAGTCTACATTTTACATCACAATATCTCGCATGTACATCATCGAAAACCTAATCTGAGAGTACTACGTGAATGAGGAAAGTGTATCAAAATTATCTAAACCACCCAAAAGATCCCCAGCTGACCGACCTTTGAGCCATGACCTCTATCTCCAATCGCAATCTACTCAGCTAGTAGATCCTCTTTAGCAACTAGAGTTGTCTCTCGGTCCTGAAAAGACAACGTTACAATTTTGGTGAGTTTTGCGAACTCAATGAGGTAACCATCATCGATGGTTCACTCAATTCATGCATCATATCATCGCACATAACACAACGTTCACTCCATTACATATTCATAATGTATCACATTATCGCACATAACATAATATTCACTTCATTGCATATTCATAATGTATCACATTGTTCATATAAACCACACAGCAATTATAATTGGCAATGCACGTGAGACTCACTTTCATTTATTATTGTCGTTATGATCGAGTGCCTTTTTCCAGCTCATCCCTTAATGGATGTCGAGCTTAGTCGAATAACGTCCCATATCTCTTCGTAGATATCAGGGACAGTCGCGCTCGAACCCAAGGCTCTATTCACATTCTAATCTTTTAGCTCCTTAATCTGGCAACTCCGGTCATAACTTTCTTTATCTTTCATGCATACATGTAATGAATGTTTCACATAGCATAACCTCAGTCAAACACATGGATGCACATTCACGTTTTGATCACATTTATCATCGGACGTTAGTCCGGCATTCAGTAGAAATGCTTAGCACCCTTTTGCACTCATGCACATTCACAATTTTCGCATGGTTGGAGCACTTAAACAACTCATTCAAAACATATTCTAAAGCAAACAATTAATTGAGTGAGACCGTCTAGGTTACTCACAAGTTTCTCCCGGTTAATGCAGAAAGATCCAAAGAATGTCGGAGGTTGACATTCGATGGCTCCTCTATAACAAATAACATATACATATATCATAATTTTGAACAATCATAAGTGTTTAATAATGCACATGAATGAGATGAAATATGTACAATTCATATTCATGACTATCCCGGGATCAATCCATCAATTTCATCACAAGACATTCAACTATCAAAACTCACTTAACTAGCCTCATTCTGTGCGATTTAAACCTCCATAAACCATTTGAATCCAATTTCATAGTCCAATGAACCATTTCAGATCTTTCTCCAAACTCTAACTTTCGGGTCCACTGTTCATGTTTAATTAGAAGGTAAAACTTGCATAATTCGAGCCTACTTTCTCTTAGAAAAGTGTTCCTCTATCTTTTATCTTTCCATTAACACCAAAATCACTCAATTTGGTTCAATAGTTTCATAGATGTACCTCAAACATTTTCAGACTGTTCCTCTTCAAAACAGTGTATTATATCCGACTTCCATCCAACAATTGAACACCTTAGAGACCGTATCAAGATTTAGCTCCTTCATATAATTTGTAGCCCTATTACTCTAGTTCGCTACAAATCAAGAATCACATCAATTAGAATCCTATAGACCAAGATATCATCAAAATACTGAAACACATTCAGTAAAATATTCAATTCATACTCCTTCCACCTGTACCCTTACTTCGATTCAATCAATCATTTCTAATTTAACACCAAAGACCATAGATTTTTTTGTAGAGATAAATAAATACGTTAGGAATCCAATGCTTCAAGAATCAGGTCATTTGGAGGTCTAGAGAAGAAGTTATGACCAAAAGAGTACAGCTTGATTTTGCGTCTCAGTTCTGCGTCTACTTCTATGCGTCTGCTTTTATGCGTCTGCTTTTATGCGTCTACTTTTATGCGTCTGCTTTTATGCGTCTACTTTTATGTGTCTACTTTTATGCCTCTGCTTTTATGCGTCTGGAACGTCTCCACTTATAAGACGCATAACTTTTGACTCTGATGTCCAAAATTTACAAAATTTATACCGTTGGAAAGATAAAAGAATTATCTACAGCCTTCAAGAAGGAAACGTTTCCAGAATCTATCTTAATCAGGTCCAAATTTCCTCCCGAAGTTGGGACATGAATTTTCGCTCAACTCTCAACATCCTGCACCCAGTTCTCAACTTCGTGACAACTTTTGAGATTATTAGAGATAGAACTGAAATTCGATGTCTTCATACGAATTGTAGCCATATATTCCTAGTTTATTCTAAATCAAGAATCATCTCATTTGGACAACCACAGAAAAAGTTATGGCTAAAATACTGAAATATACTCAGTGAGAAATTTTCCAGACTTTCTAACTTTCAACACTTTACGTCACCAAACACCAAAAGTTTTTCTCAAAAACTAATTTAACGCTATAACTGAATTTATTTCTCCCCAACTAACTAGTATTTAAGAACAAACACATAAAGTACATTTTTCATGCAGATGACAGTAATCTATCAACTTTATTTCGCAAATCTCTAACACTTACCTGCTGAAAACTCCAAAATCTTCAAGCCCTAAACTCCACACATTTTCGTACTTCACTGAGTGAAATGATCAGCTTCTGGTTTTTCCTTAGAGTAGATGACACGAATGGCAAAGTAAGGTTGGTGAAAGAAAGGAAGAACAAAGAAGTCCCTTAGAAGATATTTTGCTGGAAAACTCTGTGTTTCCAAGAGAGAAGTTTTAGAAAGATCAGAATGAAGAAGGGACTTAGACAAGACTTAACCTGTCAACTCTCAAGGAATAGAGACCTACTTCTAGCTAAATTACAAGGTCTAAGTGACACATGTCACTTTCTTAATGCTTAAACTCTAACTTAGTTTCTTTGGAAACTAACTCCATTTAGTTCCCCTCTTTCCAATACAACAATCATCTTTACAACCCAACTATCTCCAAATCTTTATTTAATTTATTTCTTGTTTCCTACTATAAATATATCTCTCTCAATACTCCATAACTTCACCAACATATACAAATACAATAATTCCACCAAAATTCAAAATATCAAGATTTCACTAACCCATAAAATTTTCAATGTAATAACATTCAAGATTCTCAAATCATTCCAATTATACCTGGAATTATTCATGAATGCATGTACAATTATTTTCATGTGCAACAATCAAGTATAAATATGTAGCAAGTTATGCATGAACATGTAGAATACATCCCTAACTCTCATTAGTCACTCACATTTATCATCCTACCCTTCCCTCTAGTAATGGGATGTTACATTTTAGGCCACATTGTGTTTGGTGAGGGTATCCGGGTAGATCCTCACAAGATTGAGGCAGTGAGGAGTTGGGAGATTCCGAGGAATGTGTCAGAGTTGAGGAGTTTCCTCAGATTGGCAGGTTATTACCAGAGGTTTGTCGAGGGGTTTTCTATGATCTCAACCCCTTTGACAAGACTTCTGAGGAAGGGCGTGGTCTTCAGTTGGACAGATGACTGTCAGAGGAGTTTTGAGGAGCTGATACATCCGTTAACTACGGCACCGGTGTTAGCTTTGCCATCCGGCGCTGGAGGCTTTGAGGTGTTCAGTGATGCTTCGTAGCAGGGTCTAGGCTGTGTGCTGATGCAGCATGGGAGAGTTATAACATATGCTTCGAGACAGCTGAGATCCCATGAGATTAATTATCCAGTGCATGACTTGGAGTTAGCTGCAGTTGTGTTTTCTTTGAAGATCTGGAGACATTATTTGTATGGGGAGACGTTCCAGATCTTCACCGATCATAAAAGCTTGAGGTACTTGTTGAGTCAGCGAGAGCTGAATCTGAGGCAGAGGAGATGGTTAGAGCTGCTTAAGGACTACAACTGCACTATTGAGTACCACCCAGGGAAGGCTAATATGGTGGCAGATGCATTGAGTAGAAGATCGCATGATAGTGCAGCTCAGATTCAAGTTTCGAGGTTGTCGTGCTTAGTTCAGTTGAGAGCTCTTAATGTGCAGATGGATTTGCGTCAGGATGGAGCTCTGATTGCGACTTTGAGGCTCAGGCCGGTATTGCATGAGCAGATTAGGAGAGTACAGGATCAGGATCCAGTGTTGGTGAGATTGATTGATAGGGTCAGATCTGGATGGCCGTCTGAGTTTGAGATGAGAGATGGTACTTTGTGGTTGGGTCGGAGGCTGTGTATTCCAGATGTAGATGACCTGAGGCGAGAGATTTTGGAGGAGGCTCATTTGGCTGCTTATTCCATGCATCCTGGTGTCACCAAGATGTATCGCACTCTTAAGTTGCATTTCTGGTGGCCAGGTATGAAGAGGCATGTAGCGGAGTTTGTTTCTCGGTGTTTGACGTGCGGCGAGTTAAAGTGAGCACCAGCCCGATTGGGAGATTACATTCGTTACCCATTCCGGAGTGGAAATGGGAGCGCATTACGATGGACTTTATTATGGGGTTGCCTAGGACGCCGAGGCAGTGTGATGCTATCTGGGTCATAGTAGACCGGTTGACTAAATCGACTCACTTCTTGCCAGTGAGAGAGAGCAATACCTTTGATCAATTGGCCCAGAAGTATGTAGCAGAGATTGTGCGGCTGTATGGGGTCCCAGTATCGATAGTGTCAGATAGGGATAACAGGTTTACTTCGAGATTCTGGAGGAGTTTGCAGTCGACTCTGGGTACAAGATTGAACTTCAACACAGCATTTCATCCTCAGACAGATGGGCAGAGTGAGAGGACTATACAGAATGTTGAGGATATGTTGAGAGCCTGTGTATTGGAGTTCCGAGGTGCATGGGATCAGTATTTGCCTCTGGTAGAGTTTGCTTATAATAATCAGTACCAGAGCAGCATTGGTATGGCACCGTATGAGGCATTATATGGACGACCGTGCAGATCCCCTCTTTACTGGGATGAAGAGGGTATGAGGATGTTAGAGGGTCCCGAGCTGATCCAGGACACAGTAGATAAGGTACAGTTGATTAGGAGTCGCATCAAGGCGGCTCAAGACAGGCAGAAGAGTTATGTGGATCAGCATCGGAGAGAGATGGAGTATTCTGTGGGAGATAGAGTGTTCCTCCGAGTGTCTCCGTAGAGAGGAGTTCTCAGATTTGGCCGTAAGGGCAAGTTGAGTCCTCGGTATATCGGTCCGTATGAGATTACCGAGAGGATTGGACCGTTGGCCTATAGATTGGCGTTGCTGAGTGAGATGTCTCAGTTGCATGACGTCTTCCATGTGAGCATGCTTCGGAGATATCGTTCTGACCCGACTCATGTGATTCCGGCTTAGGAGATCGAGATAGCTAGTGATCTGAGTTATGTGGAGGAGCCGGTGCGGATTATTGGATCGCTGGTCAAGTAGTTGAGGTCCCGGGTGATTCCATTGGTGAAAGTCCTTTGGAAGAACCATTCGACTGAGGAGGCTACTTGGGAGACTGAGGAGCACATGAGGAGGCAGTATCCTCACCTGTTCGATTAGTCAAGTAAGAAATTTCGGGATGAAATTTTTATTAGGAGAGGAGAATTGTAACATCCCGTCACCGATGGGATGGGTACAGTTCATTGCATTCATATTTGGCATGCTCATGCATGATTTATTTATGTATAATTGGCAATGATTGTATTGGCATTCGTACGTACATACATGTATGACATATTTTCGGTTTGATTTGGATGACTTGGATTTGGAAATGATTAGGGTAAGTGTGATAATTAGGTCAAATTAGGCTTGAGAATTGAATTTGAGTTAGAAATGAAAGTTAGGGAATTGAATTATGAAATTGGAGTATACGATTATGAGTTTGCTATTTTTGAGGATTTATAGGAATTTTTCTGGAATTTTCAGAGCAATAGGCCCGGACCGAAAAATTGATCAATGACTGGTTAATTGGATTTCCATTTCCAAAATTGATTATTCATTGGCACAGATAGATTAGAAATGTGAATTAAGGAATTAGGGTTTAGCCATTGGAATTTTGGAGAAATTAGAATTAGAAATCGGATTGAGGTGGTTCGGATTTTGGCCTTGTGGCATTTAATTGCCAAACAATCCTTACTAATCCTTTAATATATATATAGGCTAACCTTTGAAATCTTGCTCCACGACTTCTTCTTGCTTTTGACAGAAACATCTTCTTCCTTCTTTCTCCATCGTGATTTCTTCCCTTGATTTCTTCTTGGTTCCTTCTTGATAGTTGCTTCTTCCACCCTTAAATCATTTCATTTAGTTTGGGTTGAAGATAATGGAGAGATGTTTTGCTTTGGGTGTTGCCGTGGGTGGTGATTGAGTTGGGAGTTGGAGATTTGAAGTGGTTTTCAAAGGTTAAAGGCTTTAATTAAGTAAGTTCCTACTTGTTTATGTTTTAAATAGTTTGATTTGAACATTGGATTAAGGTAATAATTGTTTGAGAATTTATAGATTTTCGGATGATGTAGGTTTAGGGAAAATGTTGATTTTGATTTTGGGTAATTGTTAAATAATGGTTATTTGGTGGATCTAAACTTAGGAATGAGTTGTGTTAAGTGTAGAATGTTGTTTTGGAGCGTTTTGAATGGAAAGGAATGGATTAGAACTGAAAAATCTGGAAATTTCTGGGTTTTTTGGGCGTGTCTACGATTGCACGCCGTGGCGCACGAAGAACATGCGCAGCCGAGCAAGGCGGCAACGCACGTCATGACGAGAGGGCGGCGCCGTGGCGGCAGATCTTGACCAGCGTCATGACGTCTTAATCGTCGCTTGTGACGAGGCGTCTTGACGCCATGGCGAAGGTGAAGAGGAAGGAGCTCGCCGCGGCGAGGGAGTAGGCGCCGCGGCGAGGAGAGCCAATTTCCGAATATGTAATTTTTGAGGTTTTGAATTTTAGGATTTAGGAATTTGATAATTCAATTAGATTTGGATTGATTTCAATTTGGAGACTATGAATTCGGGATTTAGAACCTGAGATCGGGAAATTCGGATTAGTGTCGGGAATGTCATAACATATATAGTACGTACATTATTCGATTCATATGCATCATTGGGCATTGGAATTGATACAATTAGTAATGTTATTTATGTTTTGATTGTTATAGAGGTGCCAGTAGACCGCCTATTGTCCGACGTAGGCGAGACTTCCCGGCAGTAGCTCGGAAGTTCTGAGGTGAGTAACCTAGTTGGTTTCTCAACCTATATGTGTTAAATTCGATGCAATATGCCACGTGGAGTTAAGGATGAATGCATGATCAGATAATGGGAGTTGTGACCAGAGTAGTCACTGATCAGAACTTAAAGCTCAAAGTGTGAAAAGAGCCTCGAGCTTATAAAGTAATTAAGAGCCTAAGGCTCACTATGTAAAATGAGCCATGTATCCCCTTCGGATAAGAGACAGTTAGTAATGAGCCCAGTATCTAATGGATACGAGACAGTTTAGGCACTCAGTCGTAACAAAGTAATAAATGAAAAGTGGGTCTCATGTGCATTGCATATGCATAATACGAATGATTAAAGTGTATTGAGTGGGAAATGTGAAATGATGTGAATGTAAATTATGTGTTATATAACTAGGTAAGCCATCGATGATGGTCACTCATTGAATTCGCAAAACTCACCCAAAATTTGCAAATATTTTTTAGGATCAGAAGAATACCCCGTTAGGAAAATGATAGTATACTTATAGCATACAAGTAAGGGATAGAGGTCGGGATCAATTCATGTTTGCATTGTACTTCTTTATTTTCGTATTGAATTGTATATATTCTAAATTGTGCACAATGTGTATACAAATGTATTTATATTGTAATGTAAAGACATTATAACTAAAGTGTTTTGTATTTGTAATGGCCCTAAATGACTATTGAAATTCTATTGATTGTATTGTTATGATTAAAAAAGTTTGTGAATAAAGCGGGCCCGATTTGGTTATGAATTTGGTTACAAACATAAAATTTTGTACTGAGTTTTGACTGATTGAGTGTTCTAGCTCGGCACTCTCGTGGGACGCAGATATCACACAGGATGTCGGATACGTGTCTTGTGAGAGTAGGTTGCTACACTAGGTCTACCCTAATTTAGCTCATTCTAAGATAAAGAAAACTAACAACAACTAAGAAACAATGCATAACAAAAGAACTCATTCTCGTAGATCATGAAATTTTGAAGTCTTCACTTAAATCTTGATAGAAATCCCTTCTTTTCTCTCCAAAATTGCTTCTTTTTTATCTCAAGATGCTCTAATTCGTAATGTGCTATTGTCCAATTTTTTAACCTCTTCATTTCTTTAACTCTTTTATACCTAAAACCCTAAAAATTCAAAATAACATAACAAACACAAGTGCAACTTGGGTTTGTGTTAAACATGTGTTTCTCCCCTTAAAAAACTCTTAATATATTAAAAAAATCACTACCATTTGTTTTCCCTCTAGAAAATCAATCTCAAATCATACTAAAACATAACCTAATTAACATAAACCAAATTCCCTTACACTTAAGCATTTTTTTTCCTTCAAGAAAATAAATTCCATTACTCTTGACTTAAATAGGTAATAATTTTATAAAAAAATTTAACAAATTAATTGCATTATTCAAGACTTTCCATTATCCATTTAATAGTAAAGTTCATCATATTACTAATTATTTATCTATTTATATCAAGTCATACATCAATTTAACTTATCACAAAAATCCTTCAAACTTTAACTCAACCACCATAATTTAACCTAATATTTAAGATGAACATATATGAGAAAGATGATATAACTTTCACAATTTAAAACATTCATTAATAAAAACACTAAATTTAAATTAACATAGAATTTATAGTCTTATTTGAAAATTTTCCTAAATTTTGGAAGTGAAAGTAAGCATTTTCTCATGAATACTCTGATTACTCAAATATATCACTATTTTAAATAGCTACTAGCACCATTCTTTAACTTCAACATTTTATTTAGTTGGAGGCCAAAGGTGGTGAATTCATTTATAATCACTTATTCTCTTATTCTTTTCTTTTTCATTTGAGATACTAAAAATGTTTTAAAGGAATTTACTTTTAACTCAATTATATGTCCAAATTATGCACACACAAAAAGTATCATAGTGCAAATTAAATATCTATTTTGAAAATTAATAAAGCAAAGGAAAATTACCTTAATCATAAATGCTCATGATTATATGCCTAAATAAATCAAATAACAAAAAAATATAATGAATTATCCCAATCGATATTCTTTTAAAGTTACAAATTTTGTCAAATTTATTCTCTATTAAGCTAATTATAACAAAATTGGTAAACATGACAAATTAATTTCTCTCCTTTCAAGTCCACACTTAAGTTATATATTATCCTTAATGTAAAATTTATAAGAATGATTAAAAACTAGAAAAGAAGAAAAGAGATAGAAGTTATGATAACTTATACTTCCACGACAATAAAAGGCTCTATAAGCTGTAATTTGAGTAGTATAAGTGACGGTGAAATCACAATCTACTAATAAAGAACATTAAAAACACACTTGAATTTATGAGTTTAAAGTATTTTTAACTTGAAACTTATGCAATAAAAATTAACATGCAAAAACATACTAAAAACTAATAAGCATATGCTACTACTATGAAACAAAAATTACATATATCATTGGGTTACCTCCTAATAAGTACTTCTTTATGAGTATTTTAGTTGGAATTCTTATTCAGTTCTAAACTAATAAGCTTATTAACCCCCAAATATGCCATATGCTTTAATAGAATAGGGCTATCCATCTCCCCTTCTTCGCCTTTAATGATATAAGTTTTCAATAAATCTTTTATGAATATTTTCTACATAACATAAAAAAAATTTAGTATCAATCACACTATATAGAAACAAATACCATCTTAAAACCTACTTTCCTATCTCTTATTGTTAGGATTAATTTCTTATGATGAATATCTATCACTGCTTTAGCATTAGCTAGGAAGAGCACATTCTAATATTAAAGGAACAACGTTATGCATTATATCCATAATCATAAAATCAATAGAGAATATGAACTTGTCAACTTTAACTAAAACATCTTCTTAATTGACCTATTCGATGATTAAATTCTCATTCTTCATAGGCCCCTTTTCTGATGACTAGGTGACTTGCCTAGCACCCTACGAAAACCCTCCAGTCCATATCTAGTCCAACTGGAAAGTTCCCCTGGAGCTAAGCCTTTTCCCTTTTCTTTAAAATATTTTAAAAATCAATATAAAGAAAAGAAAAAGGAATAGTAGTGGAAGTTTATAAAAGTAATCTTCATTAAAAATTTCGGCAAAATAACAAATGTTATTTAACAAAACCAAAAATTTTAGGTTCCTGAAAAGCAATTCAAAACACTTCTATCCACTTAACCAAAGCACCACTGTTACTTTTGGACTTCAAGCCCATTCAGAAACAATATCAAAGGTTTAAACATTCATGCATTTAGTTAAAGAAAGGAACATTTATAAATAACCATATTTTCACAAAACCAAGATCAGGACATATTTATAAAGATAATGAATACGTAGTAAAACATTTACAATCTATCTTTACACAAAAGATGTTCAAAACATGTTCATAATTATACAATACATGTAAAACAAATGCACAAGCAAAATTGCCTACACAGTTGCACGCGATGAAGGTAGTTACTCAAATGGTGGAGCCTCGGGTATTGAAATCCCGGAGCGTGCACTTTAGAGGTTAAAATTTTAAAAAAAGATAACAAAACAATAAAAGGTGAGCTAAATGAGCTCAGTGAGTGTTATGGTTTCTATCAAACAATTATACAAACATTAATCTTTATAAAGAACAAAGATAATTTCCTTTTCTTTTCGAGCAATAACCAATATTCTGAAATAACAAATTCATATAATCAATGCACATGTAAAACACAAACAAGTTCCCCTTTTCTTATGAGGCAAACAAAGATGCCAATTGGTAATTTCAAGAACTTTCTCTTTTAAAATTGTCTTTTCCATTTGGTACCGTTAGGTGTAAGGTTACAGAGCTGGTTTTGCATCGCTTACCCATGCCTGGCTAACCTCTAGTAACGGAGCTAATTCTGCATCGCTTACCCGCACTAAGTTAACCATTATATACCGATTGTTATCGAGATGATTCTACATCGCTTACCTATAACAGTGCTGACACTACATATAAATCAGTGGTTACGGAGCTTGTTTTGCATCGCTTTCCCGTAACAGTATTAACACAATATATACTCCATACGTGCATAGGGCAACTCGCAAGACATAATAATAAACACGACACCGTTAGTAACAGACACTCCCTAAACTCTACTATACACATTAGGATGTACTCTGATCGATATAATCATATATATAAAGAGACCGAATAGCGTACCACAGGCTAAACAACAATTAATACACAGGTGGACCACATTTATATAATAATTTATGAAGTGAATCACACGTTAATATTATGCTTATAATACGATACCGAATACACGAGAAGGGGGGTTGAATTGTGTATTTCCCTTCTTGAAAATTCTTTCAAAATCGTTTTGTTAAAAACAAGTTCCTTTTATGAAATCTTCGGTAAATTCGATTTAAACAAAACTTTGAAAACTTGTTATGAAATCAGAGTAATAACAAAACTTTGAACTTTAAAGAGAGATAGAGTAGAGTAGAAGTTGACACAGCGATTTTATACTAGTTCACCCCAAACCGTGGGCTACGTCCAGTCCTCAGAAGTCTTTCTGAGATTTCACTATCTCTTCAATATTTACAAGTATTCTTTCCGAGCCTCTTCAGGTCTCTATGCTCAGTATTCTTTTACACTTAGCCTCTGCAGGCTATCTGTACACTTTCTTACTAAAGTATCCGAACTATGTTACAGCAATAATAGTTCTCAGCTATTTCACACAGTAGTCTCACAAAAGCTTTTCGTTCGCGTAAGTTCAATAATGATCTCTCTTTGGCTAACTTTGCACTCTTCGACTTCGACTTCTATTTACAGCCTTCGTCCGTAACTGCTTCATGAGTCTTGATTCTTGAATCTTGAAAGAAACGGTTAATCAGTTGAGTTCTGTAACTAACTAGAACTGACTCTTGCGTCTGCATTCCTTTCTTCGTCTTCTTTTGGATTCTACGTCTGCGTCTGCTTTTTATTCTGCGTCTACGTCTGCTTTTTATTCTGCGTCTGCGTCTGCTTTTTATTCTGCATCTGCGTCTGCTTTTTATTCTGCGTCTGCGTCTGCTTTTTATTCTGCATATGCGTCTGCTTTTTAAACTTCTATGTTTGCGTATGTTTTTCAACTTCTACGTCTGCATCTGTTTCCTTCTTCTTTTTCTTCCTACTTTGTTATCCATCAAAATCATATATAAGTAAAGTCATTTTGACTCAACAATCTCCCCCTTTTTGATGATAACAAATCATATAGGTAAAAAGAAAAACTTATCTTCAGAAACAAATCTTCATGAGTATTCTTCTGTCTTCTTCATTAGTCTTCCTCATTCTCCCCCTATCTTTATTGACTTCTTCAATCACACCCTTCGAGACTCTTTTTTATTTCTGCCTTCCACTCTCTTCTCCCCTATTTGTTATAATAAAAAATGATCAAGGACGATGACTCTTCAACAGTTCTGTCATCATCTCCTTCATGTCATTCATCGTCTCCTTCATATCATTCATCATCTCCTTCAATTTTCTGACTTCTCTATGTAAATGCCTGATTTCAGCTTGAGATTCAATTAGTGAGGAGAGTTGATCATCATCATCCACTGAGGGTGCTACAAACACAATAGTAGTAGCATATGCGCCTGAGGGTGGAATGTAGTCTTCAACAATCTTAAATGTTGGTGGATGAACAGATAGATTTTTCTCCGGAAGATCTAAATCATAAGGAGCAGGTAACAGAAGTACTTGTTTTCCTTGCAGGGGTATACCTTCAGCTTGAATAGACAGTGTATTAGATAAAGGCCTAATCGACATCGCCTTTAACAAGGAACTCAACGAACGTCCCTGTAATCAGTTTTCCCCCTACTGGACAATCTTCATTCTTATCCGTATAACTGCAACCTGCTACGACAGTTGTCTTCGTTGAAGCGCATGCTGCATCAATTCGACGCACTTCTTCGTCAATCTGATCTGCGGAAAGATCATCACTGATTTCTTCAGGATATAGCTTCATCTTCCCTTTACTCATATCCAAAGGATATCTAGGCTGAATATTCGGTACAACCTTTATCACCGTGTTCTCCGTAATTGGATAAATAGTAAGAGGTTGGCTGGACATTTTTCAAGGGTATGGCTTTGTAGCAGCATCCCTCAAAGCTTCCTAAAAATGCTTTTCATCTTCACTCAGTAAGTGTCATGTCTCACTATTTATCAAGTTAGGTTGTAGGACAGCCTTCATCTTCCTTCTTGGTTCAGCACAGATGGCGATTGTGGTACTTTTCTTGGTCACATACTCAACCAGTCTGATCTCCAACTTATCTTTCTTCAGAAATTCAGAATAGTTGTGTATCACTAGAGTAGGTTCATCAGACACTTCCTGTGGTACCTATACCAAGCTTAAGTCTTCTGTTGCCACTGTTTGAACATCCATAGAAGTAAACTGAACCAGGCTAAGCTCCACTGGTTCCTCCTGTTGAGCAATAGTGGGAATGAACTCAACTATGCTAAGCTCAATTTCCTTTTCTTTTTGAGCAGCATCAATTGTATCCTTCTTTTAACTAACGTCCATAGCAGTACTCATACTCTTATTTTGACTAACCTCCTTAGTCTTCTCCACTGCCTCAGTCAGTCTTAGAGTTTTCTTCACTTGATATTTCTGCTTCTCAGACTCCGATTTCCTCTTCTTCTCAGCCTCGGTGGCCTGTTTGGCTGAGTCTTCTTGTAAGATAGAGACTAGAGATCTTGTTTCCTTTGGTGCGTGAGTTTTCGAGACTTCTTCCTAACTCTGTTCTCTGGCTTTCTTTTCTTCCTGCTGTCTCAGAGTGTGAATCCTTGTTGATCTCTTCGCCTTTTTAGAAATTTCACCCAGAAGATTCTCTCCTTTTCTTTTTAACGCACCTTCTTCTGTTCTTCGAACTAGGCTAACTTCTTTTTGAGAAATCGCCTGTTTAATCAAAGGTCTTCCAGAAAATTTTCTTCTTTCTTCTATGGGCATCTTCAAGTTTTCTTGTGATTTAGAACTTCTAGCGGGAGACTTCTTCAATAACCAATTCCCCTCAGTTCTAGCTTTCTTCATAGAGACTGCTTCTTCTTTCACCACAATCTTCAAGCCCATTCTTCTTATCGTATCTGAATTAATAGTACTTTTGACAGCTAGCGTCCTTCTGTATCCTCTGTGAAGAAGGAATCCGGATTCCCTAAAAATCCTTGTGAGTAGCATACCGTAAGGATAACTATTAGTATCCTTCATCCCCTTAACCATATAATGAAAGATTAGATATGGTAGATCTATAGGGCAACGATTTAACAAATAAAACAGGCACTGCTCATCCAAGGTAGTCACTAGATGCCTTGACCCAGCTCTTGGTAAGATGCAATTAAACATAATCGTATGAAGAACCCTAGCCTTCGGGACTAGACTCGAGGTCTTCCTCTCCCATGGGTCATTAGCTCCATATAACTATTTTCTGGCATCTTCTTCCTTCATACTAACCTTGGACATCCATCCGGCTTTGGTTGATAGGGTTTCTCTAACCGTTGAATATTCAGTCATCTTCTCCACTAATTCCTTTTTCACAATAACAATTATTCCATCTACTGTAGAGACAATGGTGTTATCCACCAGTTGCGCATGCTTCCAAAAGTCATATACTTCATCAGTGTATACCAGTTCCCGCATCTGGAAGAAATTTCTCCATCCAGCCTCTACAATCTCTAGCTCAACATCCATGTCGTCACTCCTCAGAGATTCGAAGTCCATATGTCTTCCAAAAATCATAGTTGGCTCCATTGATTCTGATTAGAAACTGCTTCTGGTAAGATATTCTTCAAAGGTAAAGTTGTTTGCGAGAGTTTTTAGAGAGAGAAATGAAATGTCTGGGATTGAGAGTAATCGAAATGATTATAGTTTCAGACTACTCGAATGGTCTTATCCGATGGGTTCTAGAATCGTTGGGATTCTCAAGGCTATCAAATTTTTCCCTCCAAAACTTCCTTGTGAGAGAAGTTACCAGCTGTAGATCATTGTTTCTGACGCCGTTATCTTTGACAATCTTCTAGCCTGACTGGTCATTTAACATAACCATGTTAAGGTTCCCTCTGATTTTTTTAAACCGATCTTCACTCAATGGTTTAGTGAAGATATCTGCCCATTGATACTCTATTTCGATGAACTGTAGTTGCACCACCTTCCTCTGAACGTGGTCTCTCAAGAAATGGTGTCTAACTTCGATATGCTTAACTCTCGAATGCTGTATCGGGTTCTTTGACAAATTGATTGCACTGGTGTTGTCATAATAGATTGGGATCTCCTCTTCTCGAACTGAATAATCTTCCAGTTGATATTTAATCCACAATGTTTGTGAACAACAGCTTGCGTCAAACATGTACTCAGTTTTGGCAGTTGATAGAGCGATCGAGCGATCAAGCTTTGTCTCTTGCTTGACCAGGAAACTAGGTTTGCGCCAAGGAAATGACATACTCCACTAGTGCTCTTCCTTTCAATCCTATCTCCGGCATAGTCCGCATCGCAATATCCGACTAACCTGAAATCTTTACTTTTCTCAAACATTAAGCAAAGATCAGTAGTACCTGCGAGATATCTCATAATCTTTTTAACAGCAATAAAATGAGATTCTCTAGGATCAGCCTGAAACCTTGCACACAAGCATACACTGAACAAAATATCAGGTCTGCTTGTTGTAAGATACAGTAAGGAATCGATCATCCCTCTATATAGGGTTTGATCCACCTTCTTACCAAGTTCATCTTTCGACAAAAGGTTCGAAGGATGCATCGGAGTAGCCATAGGCTTTACGTTATGCATATCAAATTTACACAACAGTTCTTTCACATATTTTTATTGATGAATAAAAATTTTCTCTTCGGTTTGCTTAACTTGCAACCCAAGAAAGAACTTTAACTCACCCATCATACTCATCTCAAACTCATTTTTCATCAGACTCTCAAAACTCTTACATAGCTTCTTTGAAGTAGCACCAAATATAATATCATCGACGTAGATTTGTACCAAAATGAACTCATTCTCGAAATCCTTTCTGAAAAGTGTCTTATCAACTTGACCTTTACTAAACCCACTCTCCAAGAGAAAAGTGCTCAGATGATCATACCAAGCTCTAGGAGCTTGCTTCAAGCCGTATAATGCTTTATGAAGTCTATAGACATGATCTGGATTCTTAACATCCTCAAAGTCAGGTGGTTGCTTAACATACACCTCTTCATCTATAAAACCATTCAGAAAGGCACTCTTCACATCCATCTGAAATAGCTTTATATTGTGACAAACAGCATATGCCAGCAATATCCTAATATCTTCAAGTTTTGCTACTGGAGCATATGTCTCATTGTAGTCTATTCCTTCTTGCTGATTATAGCCTTGCGCTACTAATCTAGCTTTATTCCGACTCACTCTGCCTGATTTGTCTAGCTTATTCTTAAAAACCCATCTGGTTCCGATAATGGATTTCTTCGAGGGTTTTGGAACTAAGGACCAAACCTTATTCATAGTAAATTGATTCAGCTCCTCTTGCATGGCTAAAACCCAAGCTTCGTCCTGAAGAGCTTCCTCAATCTTCTTAGGCTCTATTTCAGAAATGAAAGCTACATCAGCTTCTCTTCTGAATTTAGACCTTGTTCTAACTCCTTCTGAGGTCTCCCCGATAATTAGCTGTTCTGGATGAGAACTTTTATATTTCCAATCTCTTTTCAATTGGATAGTTTCCGGAATATCCTCAGCCTTGTCTACTTGAGTTCCTGATGATGGAGTTTCTGTTGCATCATCTAAATTCTTCGAAGGACCTTCACTCTCCATGTCATCTTCCTTACGGGTTTGAGAATGATCATCAAACTTGACATGGATGGTTTCCTCAACTGTCTTTGAGATAAGGTTGTAAACCCGAAATGCCTTAGACGATGATGAGTAGCCTAGAAATATTCCTGAATAGGTCTTTGAATCGAACTTATCCAACAATTCCTTTGTATTCAGAATAGAGCACTTGCACCCGAATGGATGAAAATAAGATATGTTCTTTCTCCTTCCATTCCATAACTCATAAGGAGTCTTCTTCAACACAGGTCGCAACAGTATTCTATTCTGAATATAGCACGTTGTATTTACAACTTCTGCCCAGAAGTACTTAGGAAGATTCATCTCACATAGCATAGTCCTTGCCATCTCTTGAATCGTCCCGCTCTTCCTTTCAACAACTCCATTCTGTTGTGGGGTTCTTGGATTAGAGAAGTTGTGGAAAATTCTATTCTCCTCACAGAATAATCTGAACTTCTCATTCTTAAACTCTCCACCATGATAACTCCTGATACTGACTATAGATACTCCTTTTTCAATTTGTAACTTTCTGGAAAGGGTCTTAAAACACTTAAACGATTCATCTTTGTGTGATAAGAACAATATCCAACAAAACCTACTAAAGTCATCAACAATAACAAGTCCATATTTTTTTCTGCCAAGACTTATTGTCCTAGTTGGACCAAATAAATCCATATGTAACAACTCTAAATGTTGGGCCCCATATTTGTTTTTCTTGATGTTATTAAGTATGAATTAATTTGATTGTGTTAGTTGTATGATTTATGGCATAGTTTGATTTTATTGAAAATATTAATGGAAATTTTGGATTTAATTGAGTTTAGTATGGAATAATGGTTATGAAAGAGTAAAAATGTTTAAGGGCAAAATGGGCAAGGCACTTGAGTTATGATGTTTAAGGCTAAGCAAAGGAGGGCATTTTAGTCTTTGTATCTTCTTTTAGGGCTTAAGAAATAGAAAAGAGGAAAAGAAAAGGAAAGGAAAATAGAAAGAAGAAGAGAAAAACAGAAGAGAGAGAGTCGTAGGGAGAGAGAAGAAAAAGAAGAGAAAAAGAGGAAGCTTGGTTTCGACGTTTTTCGAAGGATTACAAGCATTCTCCAGGTAAGTTAAACTCTCTTATCCTTGTTTGAGATGGTTTGAAACCTAGAATGGGTTGTGCTTAGAATGAGTAGGAAACGATGGTTTAGGGTTTATGGGAGAACTTTGGTAGAAATCCATGGGTTTTTATGTTGTTGATGTTTTTGGTGTTAGAATGAGTTAGAAAGGAAGTATAGGACTTGATTAAAGGGTTAGATGTGTTGTAGTTAAGGAAGGGAAGGATTTAGGGTTGAAAAATGTCTAAAATCTGGGTTCGGGAGTCGGCCCTCCCGTCCATGCGTCATGACGTCGTGAGGTCAAGACGCCTTGCGATGTCTTGACAAGTCGCGCACCGCTACTTCATGTAAAGGTCGCGACGAGCGAGGCCAGTTTTTCCAGCGAAGATGTTTTTAGTAATTGGAGCATATCTTTTGCTACAAAAGTCCTTTTGAGGTGATTTTTGAGGCGTTGTAAACTAGATTCATATATCTACAAGTTTTGTGAAGTGATGAAGTTCTGAATCAGTTTCTAAGGATATGAAATTTTGGATGGAAGTTAAGAATGGAATTATTGTTTCAGCATGAATTATTGAATGGGATTTTGGTTCTTATTTTTAGGAGATCAAGTGAGGCAAGAGGATCAAGAGGCTCAAGAGGAAACTCATTCCTAGGCAAGAACAAGCAAGGAATTCAGGTGGGTTCATGTTTATAATAGAGTAAATAAGTCACTCATTGTTTTGTTTAATCAAGAAAGAGTTAATGCATTTAAATTTCATCATCACGATTGCATTACATACTATTATGAATGATTATAGGTTGTTATGTGATTTGCATTCATGAATTATGAAAAGGATTCCAAAAAGGGGTTTTTCTCCTTTCACGAATACATGTACATGAAATCATGTTATACAAATATATGACAAGCAAGTTTACAAGCAAGTGCCAGTTTGGCAAACAAGTTTACAAGAACATGAATCATGCATATTTATGTCGGTTTGCGGTATGTCCCTCACAAATAGTCAAGTGCACATTGACTCACGAAAAGGCTTCCCCCACCTGCCCGCTAGTGGCACAGGGTTTCTCACAAGGATTCCCTTACGAAACTACGTCTACACATCAACATTTCGATGGAATGTGTAGTACGTCATGAACCAGGGACAACCCAAACCATTATGTTATGTTATGTGTTTATGTGTCATGCATCACGAATTGTTCAAGAATCAAACATTTTCAAGACAATGACTCATACATGCTCAATTGTTATAATTTCAACAAGTACCACGACAATGAGTTATTTTTTAATACTTTTGCTTATTGCTATATTATAAATATGTTCCCACGAGCTTTATAGCTCACCCCCTCTAATCTCCCCCATTTAGGTGACGAGCAAGAGACCGAGTGAGTCACGAGTTACGGCAGCACTGTAGCGCCCCCTTACCGTAGGGTACGCACCGGGATGCTCGTGGGTCGTTCCGACGCATATCCCACAGCAAGGAAGTGCTACGCTCGCAACTATCACTAAATACTCGCATGGCATCAATATAATTAAACCGCATTACGCAAATCACTAAAATTTAAAACCACAATAATCTTTCATTTCATCAAATCAATCCAAAATATAGACAGGTCTATCAGTTCCCTACAGACCAACACAATATCCCAAAAAAGAAACTGATACAAAAGTCTATACTAAGTCATCCCCAAAAATTGCCCCAGCTGACCGACCTGTGTGCCATCGCTTCACTTGTCCAAGCACTCGCACTACAGGAAAACTCTAACACGGGAGCTAAGAGTCTACTAACGCTGTCCTGAAAAATATTAGCAATGTTGGGTGAGTTTGCGAACTCAATGAGAAACCATCATCGATGGTTCACCCAACTCATGCATATACACATAATATATCCCAATATATCATACAGTCACAATACACAATCGGAACACTAACAAACACTTTACACATTTTCACTACAACATAAATCTGATATATCACTGAGCAATCATCACTTAATACACGCACTTTCACTTTTCACATTACAATCTGATGCATAATGCATGCCACTTCTCATTTTATTTCAGTGTTGTGACTGAGCGTCAATATTCACATTTCTGGCAAGTAGGAGGCCCTACGGTATGCCTTCTGCCCGCTCACTTTAGGGATAGGAGAACCCTCACGGGTATGCACTATTCCTTTTGGCCCAGCCCTTGCAGACCGATAGTCGAGCTTAAAGCTCTGATCACTAATTGCGCCAGTCACAACTGTTTATTAAGCGATTCTAATCATGTCTAGCATGCACTTACACTTGCACATCCAATAACACATGTATCGATCAATTCCACTTATAGCATTCATCACATTTACTCATAATCATAGCACATTTATTTCACATTTATAACACTCACATGGACAACAATTTACACATTCACAGCACATTTAATCACACAAAGATTGAGGAACCAACTAGGTTACTCACCTGTAACTTCCGAGCTATTGCCTGGAAGTCCCAGTAATATCCGGGGACTGACGATCCAACGGTGCCTCTATAACAATTCAAACGAATTCTCATCACTATATGCTCAATCAAATAAATTCGATAATGCACATGTCTTATTCAAATTTATACGATGCATGATCATGATTTTCCAACGCTCTAATCCTTTCTGCTATCTCTCACTTCACAACCAAAATTCACTATTCACTAGGTCAATAATATCCATCAATTTCATAAATCTCTCATTCAAACTCTAATTATACTCCAATTGTCACAACATAACTCTTTGGTTGCATTTGAAACTATAATAGACTCTCTTTCAATAATTACGATCCCTCTAATTAAAATTTCAAGCTCTCAATCTCTACCACAATTGTAGACCTCTTTCTCTAGTTCATAACGAATCAATAATCACTTCAATTGGAGGTCTACACCAAAAGATATACCCTAAAAACCAAAATACATCCATTCAAAATTCTGTCCCTCGACGCGGCTTACTGTCTCTCGCCGCGGCGTACAGAGGGACGCTCGCCGCGGCGTGGAACCGTTTGCCGCGGCGAACACCTCGCATCGTCTCGCCGCGACGACTACCAATTCACTCGCTGCGGTGTCTAAATCTATTCACTCGCTGCGGCGTCTCACTCAGCTCGCCGCGGAGAGCACGCCTTTTCTCGCCGCGGTGTGGCCCTTTATCAGACGTCGCGACGTGCGGCCCAACTTCTTCTTCTCCGATTCATTTTCCGCCATTTTCAACCATTCTCTCTCTATAACTAGCATTAAACACACTCATCTACTCACATCTAACACATTAAACACCATAAATGCAACACCCATAAGTAAATAACAACATTAAACTCAATAAACTTACCAAATCGAAGAATCGAACGGAAAACCCTAAAAACCTCCGAAAATTCCTCAAGATCTAACAATCACGGTGAACCCCTCAATCCAACCAACCATCATCATCTCCAAGGTCTCTAGCAGCTCTCCAACCACAAAGAAAAAAGGAAACAAACCAGATCTCCAAGGGAAGAGAATCACACCGTCGACGGGGAGAAGAAGGAAGAGCTTTAGGTTTTCAAAGCTTTTATAAAAGGAGATTTGAACTTAGAACTATATATAAAGGGTCCAATTTAACCTATAAATCATAGTCCTCAAATACATTCAATCTCAGTCTGTTGGGACCTGATCCGGAAACCGGATCCCAACCGAAAAACGAAGCACAGAAAACGGAATGCAGAAACAAAGTACAAAGCGGAGGCGAAAATAGCGGAGTGAATCGAATAAGTACGAATCAAAAGTGCTTGCAAAACAAAGTACGAATACCAAAATATGGACTCAAAATACAAATCGGATTTATCAATCGAAATACGAAAAAAATACGGATCGAATACGAATTAAAAACGGATACGAAACAGATTGAACCAAAGCAAACAAATCTGACATCCGAAAACAATAAGGAACACAGGAACACAATCGCGTTGGAAAACCTAGACTATCCGAATCTGGTATAAATTTTTTTTTCTTTTCTTATTCTCATTTCTTACCTCATTAGCCAACCTCATTCAAATCACACAACCAAATTCCACTTTTGGAAAAATCATTCTCATGCAAATCTCTAATTCTGATCATGCTCTTATTTATCCATACAAATCTTAAATTACATTTTATTATAATTTTATCAAAATTTCGGCAGCATAACGAATGCATTTATCCTATCCCAAAAATTCCTGCAAAGGCAAAATACACTTCTAAAAGCTCAATCAATCACACAATCATCAAAAATCAACTGGACCCTCCGTCCGGGATCTCAGCAGAATAGACACACTCCTATATCTAAGTACAATTCAATCTATCTCAATTCACATCCAACAGAAATTATGCTTCAATACAATATACAAATCCGTAACGTAATCCGAATACAACTCAAACGCACTAATAACCAATTCCCTAACTCATCCCCCCAATTATATACAAACTTCATAACTCATATACATATATGACAATTTAAGCCATATCTAATCTTAATTTACACAAAAGCCAAATGATACAAAATCGAATCGAATGTCTTGACACTCTTTCATCCGATCTCCTGCACGAAACCCGGAGATGGGGATGAAAGGGGGGTGAGCTACACAAGCTCGTGGATAACACATTTATAAATTGACCAATAAGCAGAAACCATTTTTCATAAGCTTTTTGCCAAAAGGGCTAATTTTTTTCAAACTTTGAAACTTTTCAAACAATTTCCTCCGACTTTTCAATTTTCAAACTTTTCATATAAATCTCACCTTTTATTTCTCAATTTTGAACATGAATGCAGCACACAAAACAAATCAAAACACATAACATATCAAAATGGTTTGGTTCGGTCCAAGCAGAGCGATCGCATAATCTCCGATAGCGGTCTTCATGGTACCGTGGAATGTAACGCATTACACTTTTCTCGCAAAGCGGTCCGATGTAGCCGTGAAGGAGTCCGAATCGAGACTCCGTGCCCTAGCGAGCGTGGGAGAAGGCTATACTGAATAGAGGCGATGCTGCGACTCGACACGAAGGACCTAACCGAACCCACATAACACATAAGCCAAAACGGAGATTCGAATTGGCCGAAGGCACTTTTCAAAATCTTGTCTTTCTAACTTTATTTCAGCGAAGTTAAACAAACTCGCAATTCACACATATCATAAAAGTCAAGAACTTTAATCAATCAATAATTTCAACAATTTGCACAATTTATCAATGCATACACAACCAATGCAGTTTCAGAAATGCTAGCGATTTGGCAAATCATTTGGAACAATGCATTTAAGCTTGCAATAATTTTTCAGAAATCATTCGAAAATCATAATTTCAAACTTTTAATCAATTCTTATTTTCAAACATTTACAAAACAATACTTTATCACAAATCCAAACTTTTTCTTTCTTTCATTTTTCAAAATTCGTATATTGCCTATAAATCAAAATATAAATATGCTACCCACCTCACATCCATGCTAACAACTTGCTTTGTGCCTCAATTGCTCCAAAGCCTCCTTCTTTCTTCCAATTTAACATTCCCTAAAGCAATTTCATCAAAATTCAATCAAATTCAATATCATAATTCACTTAATTACTCAAATTAAGCTTAGAAAACACCAATTCCATATAAAATCAAGCTATTTCAATCTCCAATTTTGAAAATCCCCAATTTTTAAAATTGGCCTAAACCAATTTACACAAATTCAATACCATAAATCACAATTTTTTCAAAATTGATTTCATATTTCACCAATTTATACTATTATTGATGATTCTACACCATTAATTCACAAAATCCCCAAATTTCTAATTAAGCCTAAACCCCCAATTTACAATTTTTCAAATTAAACTTCACCTAAAGCATAAACATCAAAATTCACTTAGGATATCTCAAATTCATTACTAATTCAAACAATCTAAAGCAACAATTTCAAAAACCCCCAAATTTAACTATTCATCATCCTCTTCACTAAGCTTTCTCTCTCTATAATCTTCCATAACCAAAAATTAACTCATTATACTTGACAATCACTAAATTAATCTCATAGCACATAAACCCACATCATTTCTAATTAATCTAAACCAAAATTTCAAGAATAACTCAAAACTTAAAACTTTTCTCTTACCTTTTTCCCTTAAATTTTCGGATTTCTTTGCCTCCAAAGGAAACTTTCAAGCTTTTCTACTCTTTTCCCTTTGAAAACAACGAAGAAATCCTCTTGAAAACTCTTAAAAATACAAAACTTAACTTTATCTCTCTACTCTCTCTTCTCTACATATACGAAGCTCTCTCATCTTTTCTCTCTTTTTTATTCTTTTCTTCTTTTCTCTAGAAACATCGTGTTTCTTCTCTTCTCCAATGACATCTTCTGCTTTTTGGAATGCCAAGTCATTAAAATGAGGGGTAAATGACCCATTTACCCTTACTCTTTAACGTAATTCCAAAATTGCCCCTGCACTTTCTTTAAAAATCTGATGTTTTGCGTCCTGGTTTCGGGCAACTAAACGAAATAATTTGGACAAACTTTCTACTAGAGAATTGTTCCTCTCGATCATACGAATCCAACGCAACTGACGGCGCTCAATTCGGATCTAAAACGAAGAAGTTATAGCCGAAATACTATCAGACCTTCACAAAATCCGAGACTGAACATTAACATAACTTCAGTCCAGAAAATAACAATCTTAGGGATGAAATTAAATTTCGATCCCTTCACAAGAGTTGTAGCCCTATATCTTAACTTTATTTTCCCCCAAGAATCAACTCAATCGGAGTTGTACAGCTCCTGAATTTCATGAAATACTGAACTATGTTCAGAAAATTATCCAACTTATAACCTATATCCAAAGCTCTCACTTAGGTTCAATCAATCTCTTTCCATTTAATCTCCTAAAAATCATAATTCTTCATAAAAATGAACGTAATTGTCTTAGGAATCCAACGCTTCGAAAATCAAATCAATCGGATATTAAACGAAAAAGTTATAAGCAAAAGAACGAGAGGAGGACATTTAGCGATTAGGCGTGGGCACGTCTAAGAAACTTAGAGACTAGACGTGGCCACGTCTAAGGATGAAATCTGAATTTGCAGGAAACTTTTAAAATTTTTAAATCATATCTTTTGCTCCCGACCTCCAAATGGTATCAATAGAAAGCTTAAGGGACTTTCTACAACTTTCATGAAGAACTCAAAATCAAATTAGGTCTCGAAAGAGGTCAAAACTTCAATCAAAGATTCTGTCCCAAAACAACTTTTCCTAAACGACTTCCCACTTTTAATCGTTCATAACTCCTAGCCCCGATATCGAAAAATTGCAAACTTTATATCAATGGAAAGATAAAAATATCGTCTAAAACTTTCATGAAGACCACTTACTCTAATTCAAACTAAATCCATAGGACGAGTGGCCTCGAAGCATAGAACACACAAATCTATACTTACTAGCATTTTCAAAACAAAGCATATCTGCAGAAAATCATATCTCTCAATCCCGACATCGAAAAATAGCAAACTTTATGTCCACAAAAAGCTCTCGACAGAGGCTAAAATTTTCATGTTGATCATTTCCTCAAATTTTGCCTAAATCAAAAAGTCAACTTTTTCTTCAAAAAGTCAAACTCCAATCGAACTTTGACTGATCATAACTCTCACTTCCGATATCGAAAAATATCAAACTTTATGGCTACAGAAAGCTCTTGACATAAACTACAAGTTTCCAGAAGACAATTTTATCAAATTTTGCCTAAATCAAAAGTCAACCCTCAAAGGCCAAAAAGTCAAACTTTTTACAATTTTTCATTTTTTTCACACTTTCTCTTTTTAGTCATGATTTTCAACTTAATTTCAATCAACTCATCCACTTAACTTCATAAACCATACCAGTCCACTCAAAACCCCAAAGATATCAAAATCAAATCATTTCTTTTCTTCTCAATATTCTTTAAAGTTTAAGACATCTCTTATACAATATATACACAAAGCACTCCTTAAATTTTATTTTCATAATTCAAATTTTCACTCAAAGATCGGGGTCCAACACAGTCTCTAAATTTCACTGGCTCATTACAAATAATTCCTAAACTCGCAAATCTAAATTTTCCAAGCCATTTACCACTCACTTTCAGAACCAGAGTCTAAGTCATCAGTCTCTAGGTCATTTTCTCGGTCCGGACACATAACTCTAAAACTTCAAGAAAAATTTCCATAATTCCTCAAAAATATAAATTACACAATCCCATACTCAAATTTCACTTTCCAATCCCAAAAATTCAATCCTCACTCTAATTCAACTATTCCACTCAAATTATCCCTAATTTCACTTTAAATCAAACCTAACTCAATTATCTCAAAATTCACAATTCAACTCATAATCACAATTTAAATGCTGGAACAATCATGAATGTATGTCACTATGTATGCATGTGCAATTTACTCGTTTATCACTTATGCAAAGGCAAAAATGCACGTGCAGTTCAATTATGAATGCACCCAAAGCTAACCCATCCAAATTACAGATATGCCCATCACATCGGTAACGGGATGTTACAATTCTCCCCTCCTAAATAAAAATTTCGTCCCCAAATTTCATACCTGACTAGTCGAACAGATGAGGGTACTGCCTCCTCATGTGCTCCTCAATCTCCCAAGTTACTTCCTCTGATGAGTGGTTCTTCCATAAGACTTTCACCAATGGAATCACCCTGCTCCTCAATTGCTTGACCCGAGATCCGATAATCTGCACTGGCTCCTCAACATAACTCAGATCACTAGCTATCTCAATCTCTTGAGCCGGAATCACATGAATCGGGTCTGATCGATATCTCCGGAGCATACCACATGAAACACATCACGAATCGACATCTCACTAGGCAAAGCCAATCTATAGGCCAACGGTCCAATCCTCTCAGTAATCTCATACGGACCGACATACCGAGGACTCAACTTGCCCTTACGGCCAAATCTCAGCACTCCTCTCCAAGGTGACACTCGGAGGAATACTCTATCGCCCACACTGTACTCCATCTCACGCCGATGCTAATCCACATAACTCTTTTGTCTATCCTGAGCCGCCTTGATGCGACTCCGAATCAATCTCACTTTATCCACTGTATCATGGATCAGCTCGGGACCCTCAAGCATCCTCACACCCTCTTCATCTCAGTAAAGAGGTGATCTACACGGTTTCCCATATAAGGCCTCATACGGTGCCATCCAATATCGCTCTGATGCGATTATTGTACGCAAACTCAACCAGAGCCAAGTACTGATCCCAAGCACCTCTGAACTCCAATACACAAGCTCTCAGCATATCCTCAACAGTCTTGATCGTCCTCTCACTCTGCCCATCTGTCTGAGGATGAAATGTTGTACTAAAGTTCAACCTCGAACCCAAAGTCGATCGCAGCTCCTCCGTAACGTCAAGTAAATCTGGGATCCCTATCTGACACTATCGATACTGGAACCCCATGCAGTCACACAATCTCTGCCACATACTTTTGGGCCAACTGATCGAGAGTATCATTCTCTCATACTGGCAAGAAGTGAGCCGATTTGGTCAACCGGTCCACTATGACCCAGATCGCATCATGCTGCCTCGGCGTCCTAGGCAACTCCATAATAAAATCCATAGTAATCCTCTCCCATTTCCACTCCAGAATGGGTAACGAATGCAATCTCCCAACTGGGGCCTGGTGCTCAGCCTTGACCTGCTAGCACGTCAAACACCGAGAAACAAACTCTGCCACTTGCCTCTTCATACCTGGCCACCAGAAATGCAACTTAAGGGTATTATACATCTTGGTAACGCCAGGATGCATCGCATAAGCGGCCACATGCGCTTCCTCCAAAATCTCTCGTCTCAAATCATCAACATCTGGCACACACAACCTCTGACCCATCCAAAGAGTCCCATCTCTCAATTCGAAATCCGAACCCTGACCAGCTCTAACTCTATCAATCAATCCCACTAACACTGGATCCTGATCCTAGACTCTCCTGATCCTGTCCTGCAACATCGGCCTCAGCCTCAGAGTAGCAATCAAAGCTCCATCCTGAGCCAAATCCATCTGCACATTAAGCACTCTCAACTGAATTAGGCTAGGCAGTCTCCCAATCTGAATCTGAGCTGCACTGATATGAGATCTCCTACTCAACGCATCTTCCACCACATTGGCCTTCCCTGGGTGATACTCAATCGTGCAGTCATAGTCCTTTAATAGCTCAATCCATCTCCTCTATCTTAGATTCAACTCTCGCTGACTCAACAAATATCGCAGACTCTTATGATCAGTGAAGATCTGGAACGTCTCCCCATACAAATAATGTCTCCAGATCTTCAAAGCGAACACAACTGCAGCTAACTCCAAATCATGCACTGGATAATTAACCTCGTGAGACCTCAATTGTCTCGAGACATATGCTATAACTCTCCCATGCTGCATCAGAACACTGCCTAATCCCAACTGCGAAGCATCACTAAATACCTCGAAACCTCCGGACCCTGACGACAAAGCTAACACTGGCGTCGTAGTCAATCGATGCCTAAGCTCCTCAAAGCTGCTCTGACACTCATCAGTCCATCTAAAAGTCACATTCTTCCTCAGAAGTTTTGTCAAAGGGGCTGAGATCACTGAGAACCCCTCGACAAACCTCCGGTAATATCCTGCTAGTCCGAGGAAACTCCGAACCTCTGACACGTTCCTCGGGACCTCCCAACTCCTCACTGCCTCAATCTTGTGAGGATCCACCCGGATACCCTCACCAGACACAATATGGCCTAGGAAAACTACCTCATCAAGCCAAAATTCACATTTCGTGAATTTGGCATACAACTGCCTCTCTCTCATAATATGCAATACAATCCTCAGATGCTTCGCATGCTCCTGTCTACTCCTCGAATACACTAAAATATCATCAATGAACACAATCACGAACTGATCCAGGTAGGGCTGAAAGCCCTTATTCATCAAGGCCATGAAGGCTGCCGGGGTATTGGTCAACCCGAACGGCATCACTAGGAGCTCGAAATGCCCATACCTGCTCCTGAAAGCACTCTTATGCACATCGGCCTCCGCAATCCTCAACTGATAATACCCTGACCTCAGATCCAACTTAGTAAACACCTGAGCTCCCTGCAACTGGTCAAATAGATCATCGATCCTAGGCAGCAGATACTTATTCTTCACTGTCACTTGATTCAACTGCCTATAATCGATGCACAACCTCAGAGTCCCGTCCTTCTTCTTCACAAACAACACTGGAGCTCCCTATGGCGAAACACCGGGTCTAATGAACCCTTATCCAACAACTCCTCGAATCGAGCCTTAAGCTCCCTCGGCCCACCGGTGCCATCCTATATGGAGGTATAGATATAGAGCGGTACCTAAAGCGAGGTCAATCTCAAACTCTGTCTCCCGATCCGGCAGTAAACCCGGAACTCATCGGGGAACACATCCGGAAATTCCCTAATCAAGGGAATATCCTGCAACCTCTGCTCAATCCTGGTGTCCACCATATGAGCCAAATACGCCTCACAACCTCCCTGCAACAACCTCAGGGCACTAAGAAAGGAAATCATCCTAGCTGGCACTGCCTGACTAACACCTCGAAAAATAACTCTAGGCTGACCAGGAGATTCTAACACAACCTCCTTGGTATAACAATCCATCACAGCCCTATGTGCAGTAAGCTAGTCCATCCATAGAATCAGATCAATCTCTCTCAAAGACAAAACTATCAAGTCTGGACTCAACTATGCCTAATCAATCACTATCAGACACCCCTTGCAGACCTCTCCCAAAATTGTCGTACTACCTAGAGGTGTACTCACCTCTAACCCACATTGCAATCTCTCCCTATCACAATGCAGTCTACATGCCACATGCGGTGCAATGAAAGAATGAGTGGATCCAGGATTCATCAATGCATATGCTTCAAAACTAGAAATCATAAGCATACCCGCAACAACATCTGGAGATTCCTGAGCCTCCTGTTGAGTCATAGCATAGACTCTAGCCTGGGACTGCTGTTTGTTGCTCTGACCCTCAGTCCTCACTACAGATCCCTCAGCTCGGCCTCGGCCTCGACCTCGACCTCTCCATCCAGATCTACCTCCACGGCTCTGCTGCACCGTGGTATGACTACCTGATCTACCCGTCATAGTGGACTGGGCCTCCACAGTAAAAGGACACTCTCGAAGCTGATGGTCCATGGAACCACACTTGAGACACGCTCCGGTAAACCTCCAGCACTCCCCACTGTGTCTCCTCTCACAATACTCACATAGCGGGATCATCCGCTCAACCTCTAGCACCGCATGCACCACTACTAGACCGAACAAATCGCCTCTCGCCTAAAAACCAGATCGTTTACCTCCTCCAATGGACTGAAGGGCTGTTTCGACGCTTGTTGAACCTCTACTAGATCGCCACGACTATCACTGGGCCTCTTGCCCTAGGTCTGGTCCACCTCAGCCGACTCGCCTCGATAATTGCTCAATCCTCACGGCCGCCCTCATTTCAATAAAGTGCCTATGTCCGATCGGGCCAACTGCACAGATCTCCATATTGAGTCCGCCCTCAAACCTCCGACACCTGTCGGACTCTGAAGCAATCAAAGTAGAGGCATATCCCATCAGCTCATTAAACCGCACCTCATAATCTGCCACTGACATCGACCCCTGTCTCAACTCAAGAAACTCCTGCATCTTCATCTCTAAATAAACTTTAGGCATAAAGTTCTCCCTGAATGCCCTTAGAAAATCATCCCATGTCAACATGCAGGGCCTGGTAGAACTGCCCGGGACAGTCTTTCACCACTGAAAAGCCAAACCCTGAAGCAAAGACACTGCATAGTCAAAGCGCTCCTCAGAGTCGCAGTCCATCTGATCGAGGACTCTATCTGTCCTCTCCAACCATACCTCAGCCTCCACAGGGGTCGGTCCGCCATAAAGTCAATGACTCCACAAGTAGCCTATCATACCTCCTCTCCCGTCTCACGGGAACTCTGGGAGGCAACTCGTTAGAATGAGGCACAGGGGACTCTCTACTAGTTCCCACGGATCCTAGGGCAGCTGGTTGATCCACTTGCTCTCCAAGAACGGATGACCTACAACAACAAGAATCTGATCAATTTCTGCTTTTCTCACTGAAATTCAAGCCTAAAATACACTATGCCCAAAAGATGCCAAACCATGCTCTGATACCACTTAATGTAGCGCCTCACCGTAGGTACGACCGACGCCTGTGGGTCGTCCGGACGATATCCCACAAAGAAAGAAGTGCTACGCTCGCAACTATCACTAAATACTCGCATGGCATCAATATAATTAAACCGCATTACACAAATCACTAAAATTTAAAACCACAATAATCTTTCATTTCATCAAATCAATCCAAAATATAGACAGGTTTATCAGTTCCCTACAGACCAACACAATATCCCAAAAAAGAAACTGATACAAAAGTCTATACTAAGTCATCCCCAAAAATTGCCCCAGCTGACCGACCTGTGTGCCATCGCTTCACTTGTCCAAGCACTCGCACTACAGGAAAACTCTAACACGGGAGCTAAGAGTCTACTAACGCTGTCCTGAAAAATATTAGCAATGTTGGGTGAGTTTGCGAACTCAATGAGAAACCATCATCGATGGTTCACCCAACTCATGCATATACATAATATATCCCAATATATCATACGGTCACAATACACAATCTAACACTAACAAACACTTTACACATTTTCACTACAACATAAATCTGATATATCACTGAGCAATCATCACTTAATACACGCACTTTCACTTTTCACATTACAATCTGATGCATAATGCATGCCACTTCTCATTTTATTTCAGTGTTGTGACTGAGCGTCAATATTCACATTTCTGGCAAGTAGGAGGGCCCTCTGGATATGCACTACTGCCCGCTCGCTTTAGGGATAGGAGAACCCTCTGGGTATGCACTATTCCTTTTGGCCCAGCCCTTCAGACTCGATAGTCGAGCTTAAAGCTCGATCACTAATCGCACTACCACAATCGCTTATTGCGATTATAATCATGTCTAGCATGCACTTACACTTGCACATCCAATAACACATGTATCGATCAATTCCAATTATAGCATTCATCACATTTACTCATAATCACAGCACATTTATTTCACATTTATAACACTCACATGGACAACAATTTACACATTCACAGCACATTTAATCACACAAAGATTGAGGAACCAACTAGGTTACTCACCTGTAACTTCCGAAGCACGCTCGAAGTCCCAAAGAATATCCGTGGATGACGATCCAACGGTGCCTCTATAACAATTCAAACGAATTCTCATCACTATATGCTCAATCAAATAAATTCGATAATGCATATGTCTTATTCAAATTTATACGATGCATGATCATGATTTTCCAGCGCTCTAATCCTTTCCGCTATCTCTCGCTTCACAACCAAAATTCACTATTCACTAGGTCAATAATATCCATCAATTTCATAAATCTCTCATTCAAACTCTAATTATACTCCAATTGTCACAACATAACTCTTTGGTTGCATTTGAAACTATAATAGACTCTCTTTCGATAATTACGATCCCTCTAATTAAAATTTCAAAATCTCAATCTCTACCACAATTGTAGACCTCTTTCTCTAGTTCATAACGAATCAAGAATCACTTCAATTGGAGGTCTACACCAAAAGATATACCCTAAAAACCAAAACACATCCATTCAAAATTCTGTCCTCGCCATGGCTTATCTTCTCTCGCCACTTGGCATGTGGAGGACGCCATCGCGGCGTGAAACCGTTTTCCGCGGCGTCTAAATCTGTTCACTGTCATGCGTCTAAATTCATTCACTGTCATGCGTTTAAATTGTTCGTGGCGTCTCCTCACTCGCCTTGGCATGAAAGCACGCTTTTCTCGCCACGGTGTGGCCTTTATCGACGTCATGACGTGCGCCCAACTTCTTCTTCTCCGATTCATTTTCTGCCATTTTCAACCATTCTCTCTCTATAACTAGCATTAAACACACTCATCTACTCACATCTAACACATTAAACACCATAAATGCAACACCCATAAATAAATAACAACATTAAACTTAATAAACTTACCAAATCGAAGAATCGAACGGAAAACCCTAAAAACCTCCGAAAATTCCTCAAGCTCTAACAATCACGGTGAACCCCTCAATCCAAGCCAACCATCATCATCTCCAAGGTCTCTAGCTGCTCTCCAACCACAAAGAAAAAAGGAAACAAACCAGATCTCCAAGGGAAGAGAATCACACCATCGAAGGAAGGAGAAGAAGGAAGAGCTTTAGGTTTTCAAAGCTTTTATAAAAGGAGATTTGAACTTAGAACTATATATAAAGGGTCAATTTAACCTATAAATCATAGTCCTCAAATACATTCAATCTCAGTCTCTAAATTTCACTGGCTCATCACAAATAATTCCTAAACTCGCAAATCTAAATTTTTCAAGCCATTTACCACTCACTTTCGGAACCGGAATCTAATTCATCAGTCTCTAGGTCATTTTTCGATCCGGACACATAACTCTAAAAATTCCAGAAAAAATCCCATAATTCCTCAAAAATATAAATTACACAATCCCATACTCAAATTTCACTTTCCAATCCCAAAAATTCAATCCTCACTCGAATTCAACTATTCCACTCAAATTATCCCTAATTTCACTTTAAATCAAACCTAACTCAATTATCTCAAAATTCACAATTCAACTCATAATCACAATTTAAATGCTGGAACAATCATGAATGTATGTCACTATGTATGCATGTGCAATTTACTCGTTTATCACTGATGCAGAGGCAAAAATGTACGTGCAGTTCAATTATGAATGCACCCAAAGCTAACCCATCCAAATTACCGATATGCCCATCACATCGGTAACGGGATGTTACAAGCACTCCATTTTGTCATGTTTATTTTTAAGCTTTAGTTACATTTCAAGTATATTGGTTCAAGGGTAATTTGTATTTTTGGCTCTTGAACTCAAAGTTGTAATTTGGTTTGAGATGTTCTTAAAGCTTTATGAAACTCATCTTTTGGAGCATGAATTATGGGTTTGTTTATTTAAATCACATGAAAGCAGGTTTCAAGTTGGTTTTCCAGGGAGCCCATTAATCTTCCGCGGGTCTTTTCCTTAAATGAATAATTAACATGTTTCTGTAGGAAAATCCCGGTGTGAGCACCACATGCTCACGGTGCGGAAAACAAAAATTTTTATTCCGGGACCTTCCCGAAAGCCAGGATCCATGTGTCTATACAACAAACCCAAACCATAACGGCCAAAGGAGACCGTCTCTAACGGTATCCATGCAGAGATCGAAGAACCTAACCGGGACAAAACCTTTGACCCGGGAATAGCTAGAACAAGTTAAAGACTGCTAGATCTTACCTTTGTTCTTGGAGAGCTATGATCAACAATGAAAGGAAGGAGAAACTTGGAGAAGAAGAGAGCTTGATCGATGGTGAGAAGAGACTTTCCTTTTTCACCTTAGGTTTTAAGAACTCTTTCTTTAAAACCCACGATCTCCATTCTTCAAGCTATCTTTTACAAGCCTTTTATGTCTTTTAACACTTTAAAACACATTTAATGCTTATGGTGACAAGGCTTGTCCACGAATAGCCTTTATATATATATATATATAAGTTAATAAAGATAAGCTTCTCCTCCCTTCCATCCACGTATAACATATATATATATATATATATTAATTCTTTAATTAATTAATTATATATATATATAAAAATAAATGCTGAAGTTGTCCAGTCACACTGGGGTCGGTCCTACCGGCCTACCGGCCTACCGGGTCCCGGTATGAGAAAAACCCCCGAAAACCTTTTTCAGCAATATCGATGTCGCGATCTCATCGGGACATATCTCGATCTCATCGGGATCCATTTAATCCTTTTGCTCTCCATATATTGGAACTCTGTCCAAAACTATTTTACGAATTCTCCGAGACACTCTTATACGTGTGACCCATTAGGTTCCCGGTTATGTTGGCCACTTAGATTAACACTTAATCTGAGCAAGTCATGAGCGGTATCTAGCAACACATCATGACCCCCAATTGACCGGAAAGTAATTGGTTTGACGAATGAAGATGTATTCATCATGAACCATATCATGAACCTTTCCATAGACAATTACCGTGCAATTCGTCCTTTCACCATGCTATACCCCACTTGGTTATGAGTATGGGCAAAGTGTCAACTCTTTACTAGACTGACTATGTCAAATCTAGTCCAAGTGATTTCAGTTCTCGTCTTGGGACTCATTACTTAATATGTCAATGAAGACATTCTTCATGACATATATGCTCCGGCCAGAGACTTCCAAGTAATGACCCTGACAATGGGCCATGGGTATCATCTTCTGCTATCACAGAAGTGGTGAATCCTCTATTGGCTACTCAATTACCTTCGAATACCTCAAGCTGTACTCAATCACCACCCTATGAGCGACCTCTGTAAGGCAACAAGGAATAGAGTCAAAGCACGTAATCAAGATCAAGATATCCTTGAGCACCTCAAGTCTAAGGATACTTGCACCATTGCTATGATGAGATTATCACTGACATTAGAATAGGACATCCATGTGTTGTAGAAGGTTGAACTGTTACTTTATCTGTATGAGTCACAGTTTCAGATTCAAGCAGTTGATCTGCGTCTGTTCGAGCATCCTGAACTTCTTCAAGCTCAATTTTGCTCCCACCGCCTTCTTGTAAAGAAACTCTTTTTCTAAAGACAGATGCTTCAAACAAACACCTTTTATTCCTCAAAGATGGTAGAATTGATATCCCATTGTTTCTTTAGGATATCCTACTAATGCAGACACTTGTCGATTTTGCATCAAGTTTATCCGACCGTGTTCGCTTCACATAAGGTGACAACCCCAAACTTTCAAATGAGTAAGATAGGGTCTTTTGTTAGTCCACATCTCATATGGAGTAACATCAACTGTCTTTGATGGAACTCGCTTAACAAGTAAGCAGATTGTCTCGATTGCATACCCCAAAAGGATTTTGGTAACTTTGCAAAGCCCATCATTGATCGTACCATGTCTAACAAGGTTCAATTTCTCCTTTCGCCACACCATTATCTTTGTGGTGTGTAAGGAGGAGTCCATTGAGATAAAATCCTATTATCTCGAGATAATCCAAAACTCTTGGTCTAAGTATTCCCACCACGATTTGATCGTAATGTCTTGATACTTTTCCCAAGTTGGTTTTCTACTTCATTTCAATTGTTTGAACTTTTCAAATGCTTGATTTGTATCTCATCGATCTGGTACCCATATCGAGAATAATCATCAATAAAGGTAATGAAGTAAAGACAACCACTTCGGCATGGATGGACATCGGACCACATACATCCGAATGTATTAGGTCTAATACTCTAATCGCCGCTCACTCTTTCCATTAAAGGGTAATTTAGTCATCCGCCTAATAAACAAGATTCGCATGTGTCATATGATTCATAATCAAATGACCCTAAACTTCCACTCTTATGGAGCTTAGCTATCGTCTCTCATTTATATGGCCAAGCGATAATGCCATAAGTAAGTTGATTTTAAATTATCTCGTTTATGTCTTTTCGTGTCATTGACATTCATAATTGGATGTGACATATCTAATATGTAAATTCCATTGCATAATGTACCAATACCATAAAGCATTCCATTCAAACTAATAGAACAACCATTGTTACTAAAAGTCACATGGAAACCAAATTTATTTAAACAAGAAATGTATAATATGTTCTTTGTTAATACAGTACAAAATAACATTCATCCAATTTAATTACAAGCCCAGTGGGGAGTGACAAAAAGTAAGTGCCTACGCTAATGCAAAGAACTCTTGCTCCATTTCCCACACGCAGTCTAGTTCTCCTTCACGAGCCGCTCATCGTCCACGAGGCCTTGCATATCATTGCATATGTGTGAGCCACAACCGTATCTAATACCCATATGTTATGGTCGAAACAGATAACCTCAATGACAAACATACGAAGAAGTCGAGGCATCGATGCCTTCTTCGCTTCAATTCTTCCAGATAGACTTTTAGTTTCGCCTTCGGTGGCGGTCTTGCCACAATGGAAGCAAGTTCCTTTAGTGCGCTTTGGTTTTCTTCTTGGCTGCACTTCCTTTCGTTTTCTTAGACCTTTTCTTCTTCACTTCTTTTCTTTGAACCGTAAGAAGAGGATGCCACCATAAGCACCGCCTTACTATCCTTCTTGATAGCTTGTTTCATCGTCTTGGAAGCAGATTGATCAACTCGAGGATTGTTGTGGATATTTGGTTCATCCGATAGTTTAACACAAATTGTGAATAACTATCGACATCCAACCGTAATTAAGTCAACACTTAATTCATAATCCATAACAAAACCTAAGATGACCAACCTCTCAATATACCCATTCATCTTGGTGCATACCGCCGCAAATGAACCTGGAGTCATCTTAGTAGTGAAGAGTAGCCTCGAGGTCTCGAACCTTTCAGACCGAGCTTGCTCATCAAACAGTTCCCTAAGATGAAACACTATGGTATTAGCATCCATAGACTCATGCTGCTTCTGCAACTCTGGTGACATCGAGGCAAGCATAATGCAGGTAGCCATGTCACTGTCTTTAAGATGCTTACGATATGCTTTCGATCCTCATCGGAACCATCGAAGCAGTGGATCAGAAGTGGAACATCTAGGACATATCCCAGTTCCTCGACACGAGAACAATTCTCGATTTCTCACCAATCTAGAAAGTTAGGTCCGATTAATTTGTTGGAGTCCATAAGCGGCGCAAGTTCACACCGAAGTCATCTTTAATAACCTATAGGAAAGAGAGAAAGAATGTTAGAATAGAATTGCATGCATGATCATAAGGACTTGAATGACATGCATATGGCTCCCACTAGTTTCAAAGAATCCATAACCCTCAGTACGAATCCAAGAAACATTATGACAAAAATGTCCTAGTGGGTCGATATTCGACATTACTAAAATAACCTTGGGTTTACCCAACAAGCCACCTTAGGTCAATCGGTAGGTATCGGTCATACCAATTGCATCATAGATATCCGACATTACTAAAATGACCTTGGGTTTACCCAACAAGCCACCTTAGATCTATCGGCAGGTATCGGTCATACCAATTGCTTCATAGATGCAACTATCGACTAGTGCTATCAACTCGTGATGTATGCACACACATTGGGTTATCAACTCTCGATGCTGCATACATCGATGCACACTGCCCAATTTCGCCTCTGTCCACGTTGACCTTGAGTTTACTCAACAAATCAACGCTTCTAGTAAAAACCGACCCATTAATCCGAAAATCTTATTTTCATGGTTCGAACATATCTGTATGGAGCAAGCTTGGGTTTACCCAACAACCCAACTCTATAAGAACTCTGGTTCTCCCCATATTAATGGAAGGCGTTAGTTTTCATATGATGTGTGAGGGTTTTCAGGTCTCATCTTCTTCCCCTCCAAGCCGTAGGATTATAGTCACCATGACTATATGGAATGATTTAGAATATTTCATCAATCACATTGAGTCTATACCTAAAATCATCCATCATCCCACCTTTGCATGTTGTAAGTCGACTTGTGTATGTATAAGTCGACTTATACCTTTGTGTAAGTCGACTTATTCATGTGTAAGTCGACTTATGTTAGTGTAAGTCGACTTATACATGTGTAAGTCGACTTATGCAACAATGACTAACAAGTCGACTTGTACTATCATTGTGCAAGTCGACTTATCGCTCTACGATGCATGCAGACAAGTCGACTTGTATCTTTATTAGTCGACTTATCCATGTGGAATTGCTATCTAATCGGCTAATTTCTCAATCCGTGCAGTTCCAATTCACAATACCAAGTGTAATACACTTTATTATGATGTACCAATGAAACACTTTCATTGTTGCTTACCATATATAGTCAAACTATACATGAAAAACTTGAAATTGATGAATACACTCTTATTCATTTAGATTTTCAAATAATTTGAGAATATAAAACTATCACCCTAAGTATCTCTAGGTAGTCTAAACTTTATCAAGATTACTTCGGCACTGGTCACAAAATTTGTGACGGCCAAAATAATCAAGACAACGAAATACACTAACGAGACGCTAATGTGACACATTTGACATCCGAAAAATATTTGGAAACCTAATTTCAAGCTATTCAATTTGGAAAGCATACAACATCAATATAACACATTTTTAATCACATTAAAAATGATCCAAGGCATTGGAATTGAGAAATACACAATTTATCATTCCAAACAAAACAGCTCCAGCAACTTTCTCAAAACTGCCAAGCTCTGTGTTTTGCTTGAAAAACTCATTGAAACAATTTCAATAAATTATGATAAAATTACAGAGGTTAAAAAATGTTCACAACATATTCCATGAATTTTTTCAGGATTTATTTTCAACAAAAACTCATCCAACCTCAGAAACAAAGCCAATGTAGAATCTGTGTTCCTCAACACAGTTATTCCCATAATCACACAATAAATTCTCAAATAAATAGTACATCACCTCGAAAACGTTTTTCCATTCTCATAGACATTCATAAACATCTTATAGACATGTTGGTGAAAGTAAATCCGAAAAAAAAAATTCTAAAATTTTTTCTTGAATTTATAAGCATGCCTGTTCATTGAATGTGCACAAAGACAGCAACCAGAACATTGGGGAATAAATTAGCAAAACCATATCAAATCACGTTGATAAATTCCGAGCTTCCACAGACATATGCAACAACATCTTGTGAACATATCTGGGTAAGAAAATTTCGAAAAAAATATTTCTACACTGAATTCGAAATTCACACAATCAACATGTATCATCGTCACAAGCAATAGGCAACTCCGACCTAGTCATGGTTTTTTCGTTATATACGACACAAGTGGCTCTGATACCACTGTAGGAAAATCCCGGTGTGAGCATCACATGCTCACGGTGATGAAAACAAAAATTTTTATTCTGGGACCTTCCCGAAAGTCAGGATCCATGTGTCTATACAACAAACTCAAACCATAACGGCCAAAGGAGACCGTCTCTAACGGTATCCACGCAGAGATCGAAGAACCTAACCGGGACAAACCCTTTGACCTGAGAATAGCTAGAACAAGTTAAAGACTGCTAGATCTTACCTTTATTCTTGGAGAGCTATGATCAACAATTAAAGGATGGAGAAACTTGGAGAAGAAGAGAGCTTGATTGATGGTGAGAAGAGACTTTCCTTTTTCACCTTAGGTTTTAAGAACTCTTTCTTTAAAATCCACGATCTCCATTCATCAAGCTATCTTTTACAAGCCTTTTATGTCTTTTAACACTTTAAAACATATTTAATGCTTATGGTGACAAGGCTTGTCCACGTATAGCCTTTATATATATATATATATATATATATAAGTTAATAAAGATAAGCTTCTCCTCCCTTCCATCCACGTATAACATATATATATATATATATAATTAATTATATATATATATATATAAACAAATGTTGAAGTGGTCCAGTCATACTGGGGTCGGTCCTACCGGCCTACCGGGTCCCGGTATGAGAAAAACGCCCGAAAACCTTTTTCAGCAATATCGATATCGCGATCTCATCGGGACATATCTCGATCTCATCGGGATCCATTTAATCCTTTTGCTCTCCATATATTGGAACTCTGTCCAAAACTATTTTACGAATTCTCCGAGACACTTTTATGCGTGTGACCCATTAGGTTCCCGGTTATGTTGGCCACTTAGATTAACACTTAATCTGAGCAAGTCATGAGCGGTATCTAGCAATACATCATGACCCCCAATTGACCGAAAAATAATTGGTTTGACGAATGAACATGTATTCATTATGAACCATATCACGAACCTTTCTATAGACAATTACCGTGCAATTCGTCCTTTCACCATGATATACCCCACTTGGTTATGAGTATGGGCAAAGTGTCAACTCTTTACTAGACTGACTATGTCAAATCTAGTCCAAGTGATTTCAGTTCTCGTCCTGGGACTCATTACTTAATATGCCAATGAAGACATTCTTCATGACATATATGCTCCGGCCAGAGACTTCCAAGTAATGACCCTGACAATGAGCCATGGGTATCATCTTCTGCTATCACAGAAGTGGTGAATCCTCTATTGGCTACTCAATTACCTTCGAATACCTCAAGCTGTACCTAATCACCACCCTATGAGCAACCTCTCGTAAGGCAACAAGGAATGGAGTCAAAGCACGTAATCAAGATTCAAGATATCCTCGAGCACCTCAAGTCTAAGGATACTTGCACCATTGCTATGATGAGATTATCACCGACATTAGAATAGGACATCCATGTGATGATCTCATAGCAGTCATCCAATGTACTTACTACCTCTAGTAAGCATCCACATCTCAACCCTAAATATCTCATATTTACGACTTCCGAGATCCACCGCTTGATCAAATCAAGGAGCTTGAGATGTACTAGTCTCTCCGGACACCGATGTCCGGCCTCAAGAATCCTATGACTAGGGATAATTTAGATATTGACATAATTGCACATGATAGGAATCTCAGAGTATGATCACATCACAATTTCCTCCATGCTATGTCATATATCATGGACTTCATTAATTTGCTTATAATCAATATCCATTCATAAATAATGAACAATGAAGTTAATGAAATATGCCTTTCTTTATTTATTCATAAAGTATGTACACAACTTTGTACAAAATGCGCTCAAGGCGATTGCCTTCAGGGCACTACTCTAACAGTTTCACACCACGCTCTCATGTCCGATGTTGGGCTCCGGCAGCGGGGTCCAACATGCTTGGCTCAATGGTAAGAGGCGTCCACGCAAAGTGGAACAAAACCCTGAGGTCTTGGGTTCGAGTGCTAGAAACTCACCTAAGGCCAGAGGGGACAATACCTGGCAAGGTTGAGGGTCATGGGGGTTCGCAACCCATGGGCTCAACAGTTGGGGGTCATGGGGGTTCGCAAACCATGGGTCCAACACTAAAGGTCTAGAAGATGTTACAAAATTTTTAGAAGAGAAAGATGTTTTAACTTGTTTTCCTTTCAAACAACTTTCACAGAAGAATCTTTGTCAAAACTCATTTTTGGTAAACCTCTTACCAGATCATATTTTGCCAACTTTGAAATGTGTTTAAAAGAGACATGACATAGCTTTTTATGCCAGATTAGTCTTTCTTCTTCAGAAGATAGAAAACATGAAACATTTTGATTTTGAAAATCTTCTAAATCAATTTTGTAAAGATTATTTCTTCTCTTGGCATAAAAGAATATAGATCCATCTTTGTTTCTGACTTCATAAAGATTTTGATTGAACGTGACTATGAAACCAGAATCACACAATTGACTGACACTAATCAAATTGTGTTTTAGACCATCAACAAGCAGTACATTATCGATGCATGCAAAGGAATCTTTACCTATTTTATCGATTCTAATTATCTTGCCCTGCTGGTTGTCTCCGAACGTCACTGATCCTCCCTTTTTATACTGAAGATCTAGGAACATAGACCTTCTTCCCGTCATAGGTCGCGAGCAATCACTGTCTAAATACCAACGGTGCTTGTCGCGTCTTCTAAGGAAGGATATCTGCAGGAGAAACTATTTTACTCTTTGGTACCCATATTTTCCTGGGTCCTTTCTGGTTAGTAATATGCACATAATGAGTCCTTTGATGCCTTTTATTGGATTGTTGATGAAAGCATGTTTGGTGATGCTTTTTATTTTGTGAAAAATGCTTTTTCACATAATGAGACTTATTACCCATAAACCCTAATTCAGTTTTATCACTTGGATGTCTACATTTTCCTAGCATTTCATTCATTTTCTTTTTACTCTCAGTGAATGTAGCTAAATCAGATGAAAGACTCTTAATTCTAAGTTTCAACTGATTAATCTCTTCAGATCGATCTACAACTTTCTTTTTCTCCTCTATTTGTTTCTTTAAACAGATATTTTCTTTCTCTAATTCTTCTGTATGTTTAAGATTTTCTACATACTTCTTCTTCAACAGTTTGTACTGTTTCAGAATAGCATGCGAATCTTCTAGTAGTTCTGAATATGCATTATGCAAGTTATCATATTCAGAAGTTACCTCCTCATCACTTTCTTCCTCGGCTACTAGGAAAATGTTTGCATATTCGACGTCTTGAGCTTGTATGTCGATTCGATTTAATCTAGATCCTCCCAAGTTGCCATCATGCTTTTCTTGCCTTCTCTACTCTTCTTTGGTTTCTTCTTTAGAGTAGGACATTAAGACTTGTAATGTCCAGGTTGGTTACACTCGTAGCATATGATGGATGTCTTTTCTGCTTTGCCATCATCTTTACTGTTCTTCTTAAAGAACTGACTCCCTTTGGACTTCTTCTTCCACATTCGTCTTATCTTTCAAAAAATGAAAGATAATTCATCATCATCATCACTTGACTCTTGTTCAGATTCGCTTGAGTCATCATTCTTTGATTCTTCTATTTTTAATGCTTTTGATGACTTTTCCTTCTTTGAGTCTTGTGATTCTTCTGTCCGGCCTTTAATGCTATTGACTTGTCCCGTTTGGGCTTGTCTTCAGCATCTATTTCTACTTCATGAATCTTCAGTGATCCAAGCAGCTCGTCAAGCTTTAGCACGCTCAAATCCTTAGCTTCCTACACCGCCGTAACTTTTGGTCTCCACCTCTTCGGAAGACTTCTTAAGATCTTTCGAACATGATCTTGGTTATTGTACGTTCTTCCAAGTGCTTTCAATCCATTGACAATTATTTGAAATCTTCCAAACATCTGATCAATAGATTCTTCTTCTTTCATCTTGAAAAGCTCGTACTGGTGCACAAGAATGCTTATCTTGGATTCTTTGACTTGGCTTGTGCCTTCATGAGCAATGGACAATGTGTCCCACATCTCCTTCGCAGTATCACATCCGTGAACTTTGTCATATTCACTCCTGCTTATGGCACACGTCAAGAAGAATTTCGCCTTAGAGTTGAGTTGAATTCTCGCCTTTTGGTCAGCCGTCCATCTAGTCTGTGGAATAAGATTTCCATCTTCATCTACTGGTGTATATGGTCCATTCTCTATCACATCCCAAAGGTCGACATGAGTAGATTCTATGAACAATCGCATTCTATCTTTCCAGTAATGATAGTCCTCTCCGTTGAATGCTGGAGGTCTAGTGACTGAGGCACCTTCTGCAATGTATATGTGTGATTCTACCATTATCTTTGATCCACACTTTGCTACAGTGATACTTGGATACCAAGCTCTGATACCAATTGAATTGAATCACACGTTAGTATTATGTTTATAATACGATACCGAATACACGAGAAGGGGGGTTGAATTGTGCATTTCCCTTCTTGAAAATTCTTTCAAAATTGTTTTGTTAAAAACAAGTTCCTTTACTGAAATCTTGATAAATTGATTTAAACAAAACTTTGAAAACTTGTTATGAAATCGAGTAATAACAAAACTTTGAACTTTAAAGAGAGAGAGTAAAGTAGAAGTTGACACAACGATTTTATCTTGGTTCACCCCAAACCTGGCTACGCCCCAGTCCTCAGAAGTCTTTCTGAGATTTCACTATCTCTTCAATGTTTACAAGTATTCTTTCCGAGCCTCTTCAGGTCTCTACACTCAGTATTCTTTCACACTTAGCCTCTGCAGGCTATCTGTACACTTTCTTACTAAAGTATCCAAACTATGTTACAACAATAATAGTTCTTAGCTATTTCACACAGTAATCTCACAAAAGCTTTTCGTTCGCGTAAGTTCAATAATGATCTCTCTTTGGCTAACTTTGCACTCTTCGACTTCGACTTCTATTTATAGCCTTCGTCTGTAACTGCTTCTTAATTCTTGAATCTTGAATCTTGCTTCTTGAGTGTTGATTCTTGAATCTTGAAAGAAACAGTTAATCAGTTGAGTTCTGTAACTAACTCGAACTGACTCTTGCGTCTGCATTCCTTTCTTCGTCTGCTTTTGGATTCTGCATCTGCGCCTGCTTTTTATTCTACGTCTGCGTCTACTTTTTATTCTGTGTCTGCGTCTGCTTTTTAAACTTATACGTCTGCGTCTGTTTTTCAACTTCTGCGTCTGCGTCTGTTTCCTTCTTCTTTTTCTTTCTACTTTGTTATCCATCAAAATCATATATAAGTAAAGTCATTTTGACTCAACAATTTAGTTCGTGTCCAAATTCCAATGTCGTGTCAATTCAGTGCATATGCAATTTCAATTCAATGCCATCTTAAATCTCATAAAAATTAACTTTCAAATTCAAGTAGCAACACCAATGAACTTATTCATAAACATACTTTTCATGATAAAATAAAAACCATTTTTCCTTTATAAAATCAATTTAAAAATGCACTCATAGTTTTGCACACTTATTGCCAAGCACATTTATGCGTTTGGTGACTCTCCTTTACCTACATAAAATGCATTTTTCTTAGGCATTTATTTCCAAATTACAAAATAAGGCATTAAAACTATATATTCGGTTTAACTAAATTCGAGATTTGTATTTTATTATGTAGCATGTATGCTAATCATATTTCTACTTACTTTTGTAAGCTAACCTATTGGTCACAGTTTCCAAATCTAACTTCAAAATCACTTAAATACCATATTTTATCTATTCTAAGTTACAAATTCCTTTAAAACACAATCTCACCCAATTTAATTCACCATATCACAATCATGCATGATGAGTCATGGTTATGACCTATGCCAGAATCCATACCTTCAATTGTTCCTTAATTTTTACATAGTAAACGTTCAAAATAGGTTTTGAAAGTCTTTCAGAAATTTATTCCTCTATGTCTCTAGTTTCTACATCATCAAAAACCATGTCATTTTAACTTCTAAATCTTGAAAAATGTACCAAATATCACAAGTTATTTCAACACAGGTGCAGTATCAAGTTACCACTTTCTGTCTCCAATTTCAATATCATTCATCCCGAATTAGAGATAGGTATCTTCTAGAGATTTTTATTGTTATCTCTTAGGTTTCAGTTCCAATTAGAATCACACAATTTGGAGGTCTGTAGGCTGAGTTATGGCTAAAACATTGGGATTGGGTTAAATGAACCTAAGACAGAATCCTAATACACTTTTCTCTCTTGTCATATTCAACTAATTCTATACAAAGAAACATCAAAGCAATACCAAGACAATATTGATCTTAAACACATCCATCTCACTTAATAAAATCCATAAAAATTAGAAATTTAAGCTGGGAAACTTACCACTTTTTCCTCCTAATCTCTTAGGAAATTGATGAACACCAATCCTAGGTCAAGACTTTTTCAATTTTCTACTCCAAATCTACCAAAAATTGCATCTCTCTTCTTCTTCTTCTCCTTAGATGAATTCTCCCTCTTTCTCTCTTCTTTTCTCTCTTTCTTTTTGTTTCTCATGAATCCTCCTTTCAAATGAACCAAATTATGTCTTCTTTTGCCCTTTTATACTACTTTACACGTCATTTTCTTATTAAACATCTTAGATGACTCATCCTCTTCTAATTTAATGTTTCTTAAACCATATGGAGTCTTGTAATTCATCAATAAATGTGAGTCATTTAAAATTTATTAATTAACTCCATTTATGTAAAAAGACTAATTCACCCTTTCATGGATTACTACACCTATAAACTAGATTAAATCCTGAAAATATTCCATAGCCATCTCACCACCAAATTGACCATGAGATACTTTAATTGGGATCAATACTTAGTAATTAGATGCCTCAATATTTTAGAATGGTTTAAAATCATTAATATCCATTATTTTCCAAAAAGGGCATTTTTATCTTAAACTTATAAATTCCTGAAATTCATCTTATTGGACTTATTTTCGATCCGTTTCAATTTCATTTGTCTTTAATACTTATTCTGGGTATTTTCACCTTTTTTCGGGGTTGGGTCCTTAAAGTACCTATTCAAATCAAAATATTGTTTACCCAGATTTACTATTCATCTAGAAATATTATTTACCCATAATAAAATATATAAACCGATATAAGAGAAAGTTCAAGGTTTTATAATTCTAGTTAGTTTACTTTTAGCTAACCCTAACTTCTAAAATATGTCATATGGAATTAATTTAGGATTAGCTCTTAAGTCTGTTAATGCTCTTTCAATTAACAAACTACCAATAGTACAAAGAATAGACAAATGGCAAAGCATTCCTCACTTAGAGTAACCATTGATAATTACTTGAATTATTTATTATTAGAAAGGAGATCCTTTAAGAATTTGACTTTTTTTTCATATATGTGAAAGATCTTCAACAATGATCTTCAACAAAAGGAATATTAATATTTAATTATTTAAAAATGTCTAAAAACTTACCAAATTGATCTTTCTCTTTATTTTTATCAAGAATGATCGGATATAGAATTTCTAGTTGGTACACTTTGAACATTTTCTTTTTTGGCTTCTCCTATTTTTCTTTATCCTTCTTCTTATCCTTCTTTTCTTTCTCTTCACTTTAACTTTTAGCTACTTTTCAGTCCTTAGTGTTATCATATTAACTTGCTCCCTCAAGTTTGCTTTATTAATGGATAAAGTACCAAGATCTTTTTAATACAAACTTAATGAGTTGTATAATTGATTTTTTAAGTTAGGGATGGAGGCTTATTAATTTCAAAGAGATGTTTTAATATTTTAGATGTAAGCCTCAGATGCAGTAATGAATTTTTCACAAGCTCTTTAATAATTAGTTTCTTATTATTATTATTATTGCTAAACTCTGATTGGTTTCCCTTGTCTTTATTATCCTTGATTATTCTATAAGAAGTCATGATGATTTCTCTATATCAGATTATATGTATTACTATAAAGATTATTTTAAAGTTAGTTCTAATAAAATCATCTAGCTTGGTTGGTTGCCCTATGCTATCATATGTCTGACACTATTGATGGGGTGTCCGTCACCATAAATGTCACAACTCATCACTTCTATCACTTAAGCTACCAATCATATATTATTAATATTCTTGTTAAAAGCTTCCAACTTTGCCTCTAATGTTGTTATCACATCAACATAATGATACCACCTGATTTTGTCTTGAGCCTCTAGTTCCTCTTTTAGTAATTATTCATAGTTATATTCTTAATCAACTATTTACAATTCCTCATGATTTTTAAAATAAGTGATTCCACCTAGAGAAGAATCAATCAACTACTTGAATGGATAACTTATTATATTATAAAAGGATTATACTTGTAGTTCCAAATCAAATTTATAAACTAGGTGCTTCCTCATCAACTCTTTCCATTTCTCCCAAGTGTCATACAACGTCTCTCTCTAATTGTTAAAAGGAGAAATTGTCATTTTTTAGTTTTGTAGTTTGTTTTGGAGAAATACTTAACTAAAAACTTTTTAACATTACCATTTTAAATAATAACAGATCTAGGAGACAAAGATTTCAACCATGATATATCTCTATCCTCAATGTAATTAAAAAGGAAAAATCTCAATTGAATTGCATGGTCAAAAGCTCCATTTAAAAGTATTATAATCTTTTAAAAGTTAGTGATATGTGCATTTATAACCTTATATGGTAAGCCATTAAACTGAACAAGTTATTGAACCATATGAATCATGTTGGAATTGATCTTAAGATTATTGATGTATACTCTTAGCCTTTTCTAATCTAAAAGACGAAGGATTGATTTAAAAGAATAATTAACTGAATTAAAATAAATAATTTAAAACAGAAAATCAAAACAATAAACAAGATTAAAGCAACTAATTGATAAACAAGACATAAAAGTATAAGCCCTCAAAACCTTTCTATTTTTATATTCATCTTGATTTAGTTATTAACCTAGTTTCTTATCGCGATAGATATTTGTAAAGTTAAAGCCATATTCTTTCTCAAGAAATATAGTTATTATCCTTAAATTAATTAATAAAATCTATTTCGATCAAAACCTTTAAGAATGCATTAACTTATTATGTGAATTTCGTGTTAGATTTGACTCTAACCTGAAGATTTATATAGTCCTATCTTTAGAATTTCATGCAACTCTTATTATTCATATCACAATTTATTCATCTAGAATTTTATGCAACTCTTACTATTCATATCACAATCTATTCATACATATGAATTCTCAATCTTTATATATGAAATTTCAAATTGAATTTAAATGCTAACAAATTCTAATTCATAAGAAAAATTGGTTCTTTCATTAAATTAAAGATTCAATATAAACACATGGTTCTAAGGTACATCTCATCTAAATCTATCCCAATTTAGTTCACATTAAGGTAAAGAAAACCAATCACAACCAAGAAAGACATAAAATAAAAGAACTCATTCTCATAGATCATGAACTCTTAAAGTCTTTACTTGAGTCTTAATGAAAATCCCTCTTTTCTTTCCAAAGTTGCTTCCTTCTTGTATCAAAATACTCTAATTCATCTCTCTAATTATATGTTATTGTTTAATTTTTTGCCCCATTGTGTTTATCTCTCTTTTATATTTGAAACCTTATAATTTCAAAAGTAAGCATAGCTCTAACACAACCTATGATCCTCCCCTACAAAAGACCCTCAATTTATGGAAAAAATCATCGCTGACATGGGTCCCAACATGACTTCAACAAAGTGCCATATTGGTGACCCATGCTCTGAACACTCCCTTTAAAATCATTGTAAAGCTTTTCTAACTTGGCTCCAACTTGTCCAAATTTGTTCCTTCTTTATTATATAACTAAAATAAGGCTTAGAAATAAAATATAAGTCATAATAAATAACAAATCCTATAAAATAATCTAAATATAAGGAAGATGCTCTTAAATCATGTTAAAACATAATTAGCACTTATCAATAAGCTAAAGAACTTTATATATAAAATAAAACAAGTCTCACATTAGTGATATATGAACTTTCATGATGTTATAATCTTTTATGGTTTTAAAGAAAACATAGTTAATCAACAGATACACCTTAATGTTAATAGAATATATATTTATTTTTTGTCATATATGTAGATGATATATTACTTATAACTAACGATTTGTGTTTATTATATGAGAATGATGATTTTCTCTCTTAAAAATTTAAAATAATGTCAGTGAAGTCTCCTATGTCACTGGCATAAAAATTCATAGAAACAAGTTCAACTGAGCATTAGGATTATCTTAGAAAGCTTATATTGAAAAGGTTTTAAATAGGTTCAAGATGAGAACATAATCAATATCATTATCACCCATGTCAAAGGATAAACTGAATGTGGTTTTAGTGGTTGAAGAATATGTTTGAAAAAGAAGCAGTAAAGGGCATATCATATACATAGGTAGTTAGTAGCTTATGTATCCACAAGACCTAATGGGCATACAAAATAGCAATGTTGGCAAGATATCATAGCAACTTAAGACTTGAGCATTGTATAAATGCTAATAATATGGGACATTTGCAAGGAACTAATGATTATTAGCTTATATAGATGCACTTTGATAACTTGGGGATGATAGGCTATTTCAATTTAGATTTTATGAGATGCAAAGACAATATAAAGTATGCATCTTTTTGTTGTTAGAGGTGTAATCTCTTAGAAAAGCACTAAGCAGATTGTAGTTGTCTCATCCACTATGGAAGTAGAGTTTAGAGCTCTACATAAAGCTACATCACATTATGACAAATTTGAGTGTCATTGATAGTATTACACGATCGTTGAAGATCTATAATAATAATTTTTATGCAATATTATTCTCAAAGAATAATGAAAGCAACAAGCATATTGTTATAAAGTATTTTATTATTAGAGATCATGTTAAAGAAAAAGCAATCACCATCGAGCATATTAATTCTAAGGTCATGAAAATTAACCATATGATTAAAAGTTTATTGACATCTTCAAATTTTGTATGTAATATGAGATTGCTTAGTTGATTATGATTTTAAATTTGATTTCTCACTTTATTAATAAAGATGATAAAGTTTGTACAAATAAACTTTATTGTTTCATCTCATTTGGTAAACCTAAATACAATATTTTCTTTAAGAATGTAATGCATCGAAAGAAGTGTTCCCTCATTTAGTGCATATTTGGATGGGTTTTGGAGATCAATAAACACTTTTCTTCCCTACAAAAGCCAATTTTTTTTAAAAATGAGTGTTTATCTATAAAACAAAAAAGTACTTTTTAATATAGCTTTTAAGAAACATAAATTTGAAGCTTCTCAAAAATAACTTTTTAGGTAAATTTTCATATCAATTAATAAGTCTATTTTAATCTCATTTGTCCTTATATTTTACATAATTTTTCCAATATTTACAAACTCATATTCACGTTTATTTTAAAGTTATATAATATTATTTAGCTTTTTATATCTTTTAATATTAATTTTACTTATACTATAATCCATATAAAATTTGGTTAAATATATTTTATTTATGTTTCATATGATTTAAAATTATATAATAATTAATATAGTGTACTTTGCATATTGTTTAATATACTTTAAATGATATTTATATGCATAACTAATTTTATTACTTAAATAAAATATAGTTAAAATTAAAAGTACTTTTTTGTTTTATGTTGTTAAATAATCATCTTGTGATGCTCTTTTTTAATTAACAACAAACAAATAACCTGCTTCTTAGAAAAGCTCTTCTAAGAAAAACTTAAGTTAACAAAAGTTTTACTTACAAAAACTCTACTGATATAAGTCCATATAAACATGTATTTAGAATATAACCACAACATGTATTTAGAATATAACCACAATGCTTCATATTAATGAAACTATTATCCTTTAATTACGTTGATTAAGGAGTTATGATTACATTTAAAATTTTAAGTGAATAAAGAATTATTATCCATTTAAAATTTAAAGTGATTAATGAGTTATTATACCGATAATAATTAAGTAATTTAATTAAGATTATATTAACAATAAGATATGAGAAGGATGGAGATAGTAAGTTGCTATAGATTTCTAAATTGAATTACAGTCAGTAAGGATCTCCCTATTTTACAAATTGGATCTATCTATTAAAATCATTCAATATTCTTGCTGTATATTATTTAAAATTCAATCTTATTTAAGGAGGAGCCAATTAAAATTCAGGCGTTGTAATTTTGTTTTTGTTTGGTGACCAGTACTAGACGTACTGCAACTTCCCACTCAAATAAAAGCAAAAGAGTACAAGGAAAATAATCCCTTTGAAATAACTACTTGTACAAGTTTACATAAAATAGAAGAGATGAGAATCTGGCTGTTCTCATTAACCATTGTTCCCGTTCCTATGTGTACAATACAAATTTAATAATAATAATCATGATTATGTCCTTTCTATTTAATCATGTACACACGACAACGTTAGTTACGTTTCACATGGAAAAGCAATTGACGCCACCTCTACCTACAACTTTAACCGCCAGATCAGGAGCGTTCCTGGTTGGATCGTGATGGCCTACTGACTCCCATCTCCGACGAGCTGACGGTCTGGGAAGGTTCTCTGGCACGATGGTCTCGAGGGAGTTGAGTTTCCAGGGCGGGCAGGTTCTCTTGTCGCTCCACTTTGTTCCGCTCTGGTAATCAACCACTGCTTGTACAGACAAAGGCATCTGTTCAGCTACGGAAGGATTTACCATTTGGAGTTGCAGGATCGCGCACGCCATTCCTATTACGCATTGGCTTCCCCAATTTCGATCACTCCCTTCCGTGCTATATAAGAAAAGAAAATTTGTTTGGTAAAAACAGGGGAGTGAGTGAGAGGGAATATCATTTACTTACCATCCCAGGAAGCGAATATTATTGGGCTTGGTTTTGGTATTGGTCTGGGTGGTTGTTGAAGGAGGCGGGCAGGCATTGAGGCAGCAACTGGTTGCAATAGTTGCCATGTTTGTGTTCCGGCCCCTCCCTTTCTCTAATTGTTTTTCACATCCTTGTATGTATGTATTTATATTGGAACTTGAAGGAGGAGAGTTGGTCAAGGGAGGCAGCTGAGCCGAGCCTGAGAGAAAGGAGACGGTCGGGTCGTGGAATTTTGTTTTGTCTGTTTCAGTTGCTTGCCGTCTGGTCTTTTGCGCATATTTTTTCCACCTGTGGCGGCGTGCCGTGCCGTGCCTTTTGCAAAATGCTTTCCTTGTTATTATGTTCACGTATAGCCAAAACTCTCACCTTCAAGAAAAGAAAGAAAACAAATCTTGGTTTGGAAAAAAGTTAGTACCCTCCTCTTTTTTAGTTCAGATCTCTTGTCTAATATTATGGTGTCCTATTCTATCCAATAAATCTCAGTCATTTATTTATTTGGATCCCGCATAAATTACGCATGGATCCTAAAAAATAAATGATTGAGATTTTATTAGACAGAATAAGACAGAATAATACTAGACAGAGGATCTTGTCTCCCTCCGTTCATATTCAATACAAGATCCCAATATTCAATAATTAAAACATTTTCAAAGGTTATTTTAATATCCTCATTATTTATATAAATTACTAAAAATAATAATTATATAAAAATTTTACATCTAAGAACGTGAGCAACCGAAAACGTTGACTTTAGTTTATAGGTATTATAGGAAGATGCGAGGAATAAAAAAAGAAAAACCTAACACGACACCGTAACAAGATTATCACGCCGCACCTCAGCACCAACCACTCGTAGTTCAGCAATCTCTCTCTAAACCCTTGAATTGCAACACTTATGCAATTCCGATAACCCTAGACGCATTGTGATTTGCAACTAATATTATATCTTGATACTCAACGGAACTGGAATTTAGTCTGATTCAACAGAGCGGCTAGTTTGCTAAAACATACGATTTTAACCCCTTTTTTTTTTTTTTGGTTGGTTGGGGTAAGTGGAGTAGGGGGGTGATGTGAAGAAATGGAGGAGGGAGAGAAAGGGAAAGGGTGCAGTGAGGGAATGGGAATGGGAAAGCCTCCAATTCCTTCAAACACATTGGCTATTGCCATTGACGGACACCGACTTGCCTTGTCCTTGCCTTGTAACAAAACTCTTGTTCCCCACCAGTCTCTCGTAAGTTGTAACTGTCTAATTTTTACTTGGATTTTTCAAGACTTCTGATCCCAAGTTTCCCCACAGGTCAATACCAAGGTTGCTGCTGATTTACAAACTCTTGATTCTGCTTTCACTCCTGTTATTCGTTCTGGAGCATGGGCCGACATCGGCTTTCGTCCAAGTATGGAAGATGTCTTTCTATGTGTCGACAATTTCATGACCGACTATGGCATCAAGAATACGGTTATTGATGGTCCCAATGCCTTTTATGGGGTATTCCTCTTCCTTCTCCCAACACATTTTTCGTTCAAAATCACATTTATCTAATCTACCAATTATTTGTATGCTCGTCAAATTCTTTCCCTTTTATTAATTAGAAACTATTAATTGCAAAATCAATTTGTCTTAGTTAATTTTTTTCATTGATGGTGGCGTTGGAGATTAAGTGTCTATAAACATTGCTAGTTGTGGTTTGCAAAGCTGCATCTCTAGTGATCTTAATATACTTAGATAGCAACCCGTGCTGTCTCCTTCTTTTGAAGGTATATGGTTTTTTCCTTGTCTCTTTTTTTTGTGCCAGCAAGCATACGTTCTTTAGGATCTTATAAGGGAAAGTCCTGGTGTATGCTTTTTGAATTTTGTGTATGATGTTGTTAGCAATGGATATCTCGACGATTTTATGTATTGCAGTAACAATATTTTGTTGCTGAAGACCTACTTGCTAATGAAATAATGTTTGTGTCACAGATCTTTAGTTGGGGGTTATATGATGGCAATAGCTAATACTTTTCGGTCTAAATATTCTACTGTTTGCATTTTAACATTTGCGTCGAATGTTGATGATCAGGTGTTTGATGGCCATGGAGGAAAGCATGCTGCTGACTTTGCTTGCTCCCATTTGCCAAGGTTTATTGTTGAGGATGAAGACTTCCCAAAGGAAATCGAAACTGTTGTTGCTTCAGCTTTTCTACAAACTGATACTGCTTTTGCTGAGGCTTGCTCTTCGGATGCAACTCTTGCTTCTGGCACCACTGCTTTAGCAGCTCTTGTCATTGGGAGGTAACATTTTTCGGCCCACTTATCATAGATGCACTTGTTTAATTCTGAAATTCTATTCAACATTCTTTTGCTATTCTATTTCCTTGAATCTCCTCAGAATCTTTCTAGGTTGTGGAAGAAAATAATGTGTTGAAAAAGGGTTATAAAGTTTGGTGTGGTGAGCTTCATGATCTTGAAATTCTGCTTGATAGCTATTTATATTAATTCTTATTATTTTACCAGTCACTTGAATCTTAGAAACCAAGGTAAGAGCTGTGCAACCTATGATGAACTTTTAAATGACTTCAATGGTTGCCTATTTAGTTCCATATTTATCGGTTGAAGCTATGGGAACATTTCTTGTGAATATGATCATTCTGTGCTGATCATGTCAAGAAAGTTGTGGTTATTGTCTTGGTTGTTTGTAAGACCAAATAATTGTAGAAAGCACGAGCCCATGTTTTGGGGAGAGATTACCCATTTGTAAAGTTCCATGAGTGGTCCAAGTACTATGCTGCACTATATTCACTACTAATGTACCTTTTTTTCTTGATTTTTGTCTTTGTTGGCAGATTGCTGCTGGTGGCAAATGCAGGAGATTGCCGAGCAGTTTTGTGTCGTCGTGGTAAAGCAATTGAAATGTCTAGGGATCACAAACCAATTTGTAGCAAAGAGAAAAAACGTATTGAGGCATCTGGGGGGTATGTTTATGATGGCTACCTCAATGGACAATTGAATGTAGCTCGCTCATTGGGGGACTGGCACATGGAAGGAATGAAGGGTAGGGATGGTGGACCACTTAGTGCAGAGCCAGAGCTTATGACTACACAGCTAACAGAGGAGGATGAGTTCCTCATAATAGGCTGTGACGGGATATGGGATGTGTTTCGAAGCCAAAATGCTGTGGATTTTGCTAGGCGGAGGCTTCAAGAGCACAATGATCCAGTGATGTGTAGCAAAGATCTTGTGGAGGAAGCTTTAAAGAGAAAAAGTGGTGATAATTTGGCTGTTGTAGTGGTTTGCTTTCAATCTGAGCCTCCCCAAAACCTGATTGCACCACGCGGTAGAGTTCAAAGGAGTTTCTCTGGTGAGGCCTTGAGGGAGTTGCAGAGTTTCTTGGATAGCTTCGTAAATTGATATGATGAGGAATGGTTTTCATTTTCTTGTCTGTTAACCATTCATCCTTTCTACCTACTTTGGAGGTTCTTTAGTTTTAGTTCAGACGTTGAGAGCAACTGTAATATATGTGGCGGCAAGTTAGTGAGATAATTTGTTGCTAGAAGTTTTCTATGTGTTGTTTGGGCCATTGTTTTTCCATAAACCGACAGAGTTAACATCCAACACTGGTAGTCTGAAATGCTTAATTTAAGTCGTGCGTAAAAGCAGCTCAAGTGAGCATGTTTTGGGCCTCATGTTTGTATCTTTCTGAATGTCCCTTGATTTGTCTCTCGGATACGATTTGATTAAGTGCCTATTTAGACGAGCTTATATCAATAACTTTAACTCTTAAAGAGTAAGCTGTAAGCACACCGATGTTGAGGTCCATGATGATTTGGTTTCCGTGGTTCTATGGTCCCTGAGCTGTAGTAACAACAGCTGCATATTAATAAATGCATCCGACCATGCACAATACTGCTCTTTTACAACTAACTTTTAAATTTTCATTTTGAAATTCTTTCCAACAATTATGTTGCATTTGTGTGATGAGTTGAGTTATATTGTGCGGGGACAAAAAGTTGTTCGACCGCACCTCATTTCTCTTTGGGCGGTGTTTCTTTTCATCCCTTGCCTATTGAAGCAAATCACCCTCACTATTAACTGACCTAACGTAATAGCTGTAATTACTTTATCTTTCATTTGCTAGTCTCCTCGTTATTGTAATATCCCTATCACCAATAGTAAGGCCTAAACGTTACACTTTACCATATATATTCTGGTTGATAACAAATATCTTCTTTTTTCTTTTTTTTTTTCTACGAGATGTTTTAGGAAGGTCCAATTATGAGAAGACACTTTTAAGTCATTCACACCTAGACTAATCTCACTCAAGCCCGGTAGGCCCCTTACGAAAGATAAAATTCTGACCTCAAGTTTTAAATAATTGCATACATGAAGAAACTTAGAACCCACGACCTCACTTAAATTAGGAGAGCCCCTTACCAACTCACTTGCGTATTGGGATTAATATTATTCAGCTCGAATCATCAAATATTTCATTCACTAACGCTTTTGATGCATTGAAGATTTAGAAGAAAAAAAATGTATCTATTCTACGTAATTTATTTAATATTTAATTAATAATATGCTGCAACCTATATAATCAGTCTTTTTGTAACTAACGCATTACATGAGATAACCAGATGGAGGTAAAATGTTTTTCATCTTTTCTGGAAGTTGAAAGCCTTGATTGAGTAGGCAAAGATGAAACCAAATATCAAACACATTCCAACATGCACTCCTGCAACAACTGCAAGAAAATCATGTCGAAAACCGAAATAGTTTCTCAAGAATTCTTCAACTGTTTCACCACCTTCCAGTGTTTTTGTTACGTCTCCAAACTGTGAAGTAACTAATCCATACAGTGTCCAAGCCATCGGACAGACCCAGTAGTACCATCTCCACCACACAGGAATGCTCTGTCTCATTAAAAGCTAAGTAAGCTTACTGCCATTTTGGCCAACTTGATAATTTTGAGGAAGAGAAAACAAAGGTTAACGAGAGTTTTACCAGACGAGGAACCACGAATCCTGAGAAAAGGTTCCAAATAATAAAAAATGAAGTTGAAACTATAGCAGCAACGTTATGGTTGGGTGTCAAAGCCACGGACATCATACCATACATAGTGAAGAACAAGAGGCTGAAGAACGTGAAGAAGATGTACCAAAAGAACTTTGCAGCTGCCCACTCGAAGCCAATCATGACGTAAACTATGATTCCATACACCAGAGTTTGCACTAGTAAGTATGGCAGTTCAATCATCACCTACAGGGCGAAAGTAAGGTGTTGAATCCTTTTTACTTGTTCGGATGTATTATTACGCAGCAGTCTGCAGGCTGCAGCTATTGACATACCTGTCCAAACGCATATGGCAGTGCTGAGTACATTCCAGCTGCTCTTTCTCTGTAGAAGACCGTCCTCTCAATAGCTACAACCGGCTGCACTGCTGAGCAATTCTGAAATCCTAGGAAAAGAACAGCGGCATACATAGAACCCATTGCATTGAAGATATCTTGCGAACTTCTCCTGCAATTTTTATAAAAAGAGTTAGACAGAGATGGTATGGCATGTTTCGATCTTATCAACTGTCCTTACTTTTTGCTGCCTAAATCCCAGAATATTGTTCCAAACATCAATCCTATGAATGTCGAGAATAATAATCTCACTGCAGTGTATGGCGGGTTTCGCCAATAAGACCAGTGCTGTTTCCACAGGCAAGCCCTACATTGGGTTGAGAAGGACTGCGAATATTGAGTTGGGAAGTATAGATCTTCTGAGCCTGGTGGGGGTACGCTTAGCTGATTGATCAACTCTTTATTTCTCCTGTCATAGTGATAGTGCACAATACTATCAGCTATGTTGCCAAACTTCTTAAGATTGCGAATATCCCTCTTCCTAGTAATACAATTTCAGTACTGGACCTGGTCGGTCTCATATCGAAATCTAACTATACCATCCATGAAACCTTTTTCTTCTCTTCTAATTAATATTAAGGTGATGTACCTGTACAGTTCTGAGTTCTTGAATATACTGCAGAAGTCAACCCCAATAGCTTCTTCTTGACCTGGTGAAGTAATCTCCAACATCCATGTAGCAGGGTTGTAACCGTTCTTAATTTTAGGGACTCCCTCAATTCCCTTGATAGTTTAACGTCTCAGAGTTAGCAGATAAGTAAGTACCAGAGAGAAAAAAAATTGGAGAAACCTAAATACCGTGCATCCTTTTGCCTCACCTCAAAATAATTGATCAGATGGCAACCGTAGCGCCCTGTCGGACCAATATAAATTTCTTGACCTCCCCTTTTCAGCAAAAGTAACTATGATGCGAGAGGCAGAATTTAGGAAATCAGAACAGTGGTCTAAAGTGTTAAAACATGATTAGGTCGGCCATCCTACATAAAGAAAAGTATTCTCACCTCATCAAATGCATCAAATATGTCAATGCTTGGCTGGTGTATTGTGCAGACCACAGTTCTTCCTGTGTCCACCGTGTTCCGTACTGTTCTCATGACTATGGCTGCTGCCCTGGCATCAAGGCCAGAGGTTGGTTCATCCATGAAAATTATGGATGGGTTGGCCACCAGCTCAACTGCAATTGTCAGCCTCTTGCGCTGCTCAATTGAGAGTCCATTCACTCCAGGCAATCCAACAAGCGCATCTCTTAACGTAGTCAGCTCAACAAGCTCCATCACTTCCTCAATGAACATCTGCCATGAATCAATTTAATTCAGCCTTTAGCTACTTGATCACGATGCATCGAACACTAATGTTGTGTATGTGGTTTTGTATAACAAGATAAAGCCAAAGAAGAGACAGAGATAAAGAGAGTGAAATGTACCTCCCTTGCATCAGAATTAACCTCAGGAGGCAGTCTTAGCCACGCAGAAAAAAGCAATGACTCATAGACTGTAACATGAGGGGAGTGGATATCAGTTTGTTCACAATATCCAGCAACACGAGCAAAAGTTTCTTGCTTCTTCGGATACCCAGATATTAAGATGTTTCCATCAATATAACCACCAGTTTTTCTTCCGGCCAATACATCCATCAAAGTAGTTTTGCCAGCCCCACTTACACCCATGAGAGCAGTTAGGACTCCTGGCCTAAAAGCACCACTCACACCCTTCAGAAGTTCTAGACGATCCTCAAAGACACCCTGAGCTTTCATTTCCTGCAGATATCATATGATATTCAAAAAGCAGTCACATTAATTTATTGACACAACAACAACAACAATAATCCTATTGTTCAAGTCTCTCCATTTTGCAAGAGTCTACCAATAACATCAATTTATTGACACAAACATTAGAATTTCATATTATGACCACCTTCTTGAGATTCAAACATTTCATTCGTGCTAGCAAGTTGTAAGGCACAAAAGAGAACAAATCAGGCACCAGGTATCAGGCTTTTCGCATATCAATCAATATAAAACTCGAGTACCTGTGGCATGTCTACAGCATATTTTATATCATCAAAGGTCATAGAAAGCGGATGAAATGGTAGGACCATCCCTCTGTTCCTTTTCTGTGTGTTCTCGCCAATGCTGCCCACCCTTAGCGATTGATTTCTAGATGAGACACTTCTCTGTATCTCATTTCTTCTCCCTGCATTGATTTTATAATACTGAACTTATAGCTTGAATCACTAATGCAGATAAAGCCACAATAAAAGTTGAATTCTAATGTTTCACCCACCTAAATTTGTCGTTAGCTCAATAGGCTCTTGAGTTCGATTAGCACTTTTTTCAGCCAAGGCCTCTTTAGATAACATGGCTTGCGGCTTTCCAAAAGCTGCAGTCAGTTCAATGATCAGTAATAAGTAGGTTACAAAGTCGAAACCTGAAATCTCAAAGCTGGGATACTTACGATCAAGATGTTTTAGGGCCAAAATGAAGAGAAAATTGGATAGGAACATATATCCAATCAAAGTTCCTACTGCAAGCCAATACCAATAAGCATGAGGAAAGAATCCTCTAGATTTCAAGATAGTGACTCCTAACGGCTCTGTGGAATTAGTAGGAACCTGCAAGATTAAATATTTCTCCATAATTCTCAAACTAACCTCTTTTTCTTCACTGGTCTTTTAGATGCAAGAGCAAGATAATTTAACTTACATGTCTCCAGCTATTTCCAAGAAATTCGTTGACAGAGATACCATTTTGCACATACATCATTGGTGAGATCCAATAAGCCCATAACCACCATTTCTTCACGTTCTCTGATACAAGAGATAGCAGGGTTTGAGAATCAGGGTAAAGTATAAAAACAGCTGTTAGTCAGCAAGTTGAAAAAGCCATTTCTCCTTTTGCATAACAATAAACTTGACCTCTTGATATGACGAATCCTCCCAGAATTAGTACTGTGAGTAACCCAAATGACCCTAGCGTATTAGCGACAATAATGTTCCTTCCTAATGCAGCAATCATGCGGAACAGTCCTGATGCCATCTGGCCAGTACATGCGAGTATCAAGTAGTGCTTGAAGAACCTGCCAGTGCCATCATGAACTTAAATCAGATTTGGAACCTGCAATCCATCAGTTATCATAAAATGATCCACGTACCTGCTGACATTTGATTCAAAGCCTACAACATAGTAAGTGATGATCACCCATATAGCAGTTTCTAAAAGAGTGATCGGAATTTTGAGAATCCATGTGGGTAAAGCATATGCCCACGAAGGATAGAAGAGAAAATCTCTCTGCTTGTAGAAGACAGGAAGCTTCATAACAGACATAGCAAGCTCTGAGAAACCATTGAACACATTGACAATAACTGTGAAGAAAAGAGCACCTAGGTATATCCCACCATCTTTCACCGTGTCATGATGCATATTCGTTCTCAGAAATAGGGTTGCGGTTACAAAAGCGACGACAATAAGCTGAAAATGAGAGCATTATATTAACCTCTAATCTTATATGCCTCTTTGGCAATTACAAACTAACTCTGGGAGAAAGAATACATAAAAAAAATTATAGCCTGAAGTTCATCCTTGCATGTTACAGAAAAATGGTAAAGATAGAGAAAGAAAACGGACCTGGCTCATCTTAAAGATGTAAACAAATGAGTTCCTCTTCATCAGTATATATTCTCTTGCAATGCAAGCTTTGAGGAGTTCCTTTTGGCTGACACCATACTTTTTGGTTGTTAGAGCAGCAGGGTGTCCTTTGGATTTGTCAAATGGTATGGCAAGCTCATCTCCTAGTTTTCGACCTATGTCAAATGACTGAAATGATTCAACAAATTCCTTCACCGAAACATAGCTATAAGGCTCCTCTTTACGAGCCCAATACTGTTCTTGATCTTTCCTCGATGTCACCTGTTGGATTCCCAGCAACACATATATTTGTTATCTTCAGTGCTGGTCAGGCTCAGACAGTTAAGAAATTAACGAGTATTGAAATGAATTACTTCTTGTAAGAAGTCAGCCACTCCTTTTCTCTCAGGGCATTTGAAACCCATGTACTCAAAGAAATCTAGCACATTTTCTCGTGGACCTTGATACACAACTTTTCCATCCGACAGAAGGATTAGATCATCAAACAGTTGGAAAGTTTCAGGTGCAGGCTGCAGAAGAGAGATCACAGCAGTTCCATTGAGAATGTGAATGGTTTGGCGTAGTGAGTTCACTATTTGGAATGTTGTTGAACTATCCAAGCCAGTTGATATCTCATCCATGAAAAGTGCTCGTGCGGGACCAACCAACATCTCCCCTGTATATCATAAACCGAAGATACTATTACTCGAAGTCTTTGAATAAAAGTATCAAATACATCAACTTCTTGGTTACCTGTTGTAACTCGCTTCTTTTGTCCACCCGAGATTCCGCGAATCATTTCATCTCCTACCAAGGTATCAGCACATACTTCAAGTCCCAAGATCTAATGCAAAAATATCAGTTCACACTTGTGTAGTTACCAACAACTGGAAGGACTTTAAAATGGTACCTTGAGAATATAATCTGTAACTACACTGCTCTCCTGCCCCTCAAGGGCTGCAGCCTGTAGAAATCGAATGCAATCGTTTGAGTACAATACAAATGTTTTGCAAAGAAGTTAAAAAGACTGAAATGTTTCCAAGGCACCTTCATGTAGATGTCGATATCTGGATCTGGCTTGATATTTGCTGCCTTCTCCCTTCTTGCTAGCTCTGTCAACATATCTGGCATTGTACATAATGCAATGCAATTCGTTAAATTCATTCCAAACCCAATTGCGGTAAGTATTGAACAAATCAAATGTCACTAACCGTAGCTGGTGCCAATCCCTTGGCATCTTGCAGAAAAAGCCAGAGTCTCTCTCACCGTCAATTCTCCTATGTGGAGATCATGTTGGCTAATATAAGCTGAGGATCTCTGTGCCACAAATTCATCCATAGAATGCCCATTATACGTAACGCTTCCCGAGAACTGAATTTCACAATTTATCATCAGCAGATCATAATGCAGGCCAATATTTGGAGAAACCTAAACATACTTTCTCCTTACTTTCACATCTTTGCTCAGTTTTCCAGCTAGAGCCAGTAGTAACGTGGTCTTTCCTGAGCTTGGAGGGCCTAGAAGTAGAGTCATTCTGCAAAATTGTCTTAATTCAATAAGGAACGAGTCCTTGGTAAATTTTGATATGGCCAGAGAATTAACATGATACTTCTACCCGCCTTTTGGGCTTGATGATTCCACTAACGTCTTCAAGAACCGGAAATGCTTCCTTTCGACTTGGAAGTATGTGAAGATCATTCAAGAACCCCTAAGAAAACATCTTAAGTTACTACACGTATTAAATGCATACAGCACAATCAGATATCGAAAGTTGTACCTCCAACATGTTGATAGAGTAGTTTAAGATCGTAGGTAAAGCTCTGCTTCCAACATAGGCTTTTGCTTCGACATTTAGGTGCTCGAAACGGACTTCAATTGCGGGGATTTCCAGTCCAACTCTGTACCGTGAATTTGAAAAAGCACTCCGATGATGAATTTTAACAGAACTTCAGTTTATGTTTTCAGTTGCTACACACATACATACCTCTCAATGCGTTGTCTGAGCTTTAACAGGAATTTCTCATTATCTTCCTCTGCAATTTTGATAAGCCTCTCAAGCAAGTTCCTTCTTTCTATTAACCCGAGGCTCTGTATGTCAATCTCTCTGGATTGACCCTCTTGTTCAGTAAGTATACCTCTCCTTATTCGCAAGTATGTAGGCAGTTTCTCCAAAGCAGCCCATTTGAGAGCTTCTTCATCGTCTTCATCACGAGAAGGCGTTGAAAAAATTTCCACGGTACTGTTCCTCCATATGTTGGAGCTGCTTATACGTGCACTACTGATTCTAAACACATCACCACCACCCTCCATTCTTGACCACCCACCCTCAATGTTATACAATTTCAGGAATTGTTCTCAGAGTTTGATGGAAGGAAAGTTCCGTTCAGTGGATTTCCTGACTGTTATTAAGCTCACTAGTGTACTGTCCATTAAGGTAAAGAGAGGTGAAGACAATGTTTTCCAAGCATGTACATCTCCTCCAGTGGAAAGATAGGTGGTTTGAAGGAGTTGTGCATCAGAGCAGAGCAGGTGCTTACTATATACTGACATAGCTGTAAGAGTTGAGTTAACAATATTAAACACGCAGACGAGATTATGTTGTTCGACGTCACACCCATGAAACCATTCCGGTTGAAGCTAAGACTTACACCAAGCCATTTTAATAAATATATGCAGAACTAGTAACCACATTTCTTATATTTGTTGCGTAAATGTTAATCTTTGTGTCATTCGGAGTATAGAAAAATCAATGAAAATTTGAAAACGAAAATGACTTTAAATTCGTAGTGGAGCATTAGATTTTATCAATTACACCATTACATTAAAGTATCCATAATGACAATTACTTAGTTGCGTTTAGGGTATGACCTGTCATTACACTTGGTACTTATTTATAATTTAAGTAAATATGTATTGTTGGAGCGTATCCTTAATCTGTATCCATTCTTTCTTTCTTTTTTTACAAATTTTAATGATTTATATAACACTAAAATTAAATAATTAAATAATGTATTTGGAATATGAAATACTTATATTTATCATATTTATTAAGATAATTCCAATCCTACATTGAATTTAACGCAACTATAAATCTATTTATAGAAATTCCATGATGCTAGCAGCACACATATACATGATCATTTTTTCTAATTCTACACCAACACACACACTTATATAATCACTTCTTCTAAGTATTATTTTAAAGTGTTACTTGTCAAAATTATACAACTTTATCTCTACTAATAATTATATATAAAGATATAGGTTGCTTTTTAACGAAAAATAATCTTGTAACGTATTCTTATTTTAATTCTCTTGCTTTAGTTTTTTAATTTAATCCTTTTCTTTTAAAAATATTTCAATAAACTTATAATCCTTAACTTTGTCAAAATGGTTAACAACCTTTTATGACTAATTTTATGGTTAAAGTTTAATAATAAAAGTATTGATTTATATCCTACAATCAATCAGTTAGTTGTTGTTTAGTGACAAAATAATTTAAAGACATTCTTTATCTAATATTTGAGAAGTATTAAAGATATTCATTATGAGTTGATATTTGAATTCAAGGTTATATAGATATTAACTTTAGAAGTAAGTCCTAATTAAGATATATTTTACTTAGAACAATACTATTTTGAGATTAAAAGTTTTCAATATAGCAATAATTGTTAATTAAGTCATAATACATTTTCATTTGGTGAAAATGATTATTTAAATCAATAATTTCTTTATTATACTTAATCTAGTTCCTTGCATTATTCAAGACAACAATATATTATACAACATTAGAGTCATTGGCCATCAAAGATGTAATTATATATTTAGGCAATTCTCTTAACTATGATAATAATTGAGGTAAAACTTATAAAATTTAAATAAGTCTTCACTATAGACAATCTTGTAAAATTCTATCACCTAACGATTATCTCAGTAGTAGCATGATCATCATATAGTGATATAATCGTATAAGATACTTAAATGATTGGCTTAGTGCAAGTGGGAGATTATTAGTTTGTACGCTACAGTCAATCAGTTAGTTGTAGTTTAGTGACAAAATAATTTAAAGACATTTTTATCATATAAATATTTAGATGTATATGATAAAGTCCATGAGATAATTATACATTGCAAATAAAAGTATGATGAAATTATACTTACGGATTCATAGTGCATTTATGTATTATCTCTAAATTATTTCTAGTCATTGTTCTATTGAGTCTGGACATTAATAGAGTATAAAAGACTAACATACATTGTGTTTTCCTTATAAAAGAAGTAGTTAATCACATACAGTATAAGATACTTAAACAAACATCTAAGTGCTTGTTAGAGAACAAGTTCACTAAACTGACTCCATATGAAAAATCTATTTGGATCATTACTTGTATGTCTATGAAAATTCTCGTTGTGATGCTTGTACAAGTGATCCTTTGATTTGAGATATACAAAGTTATTTTATATAAGAATTTCTATGTTTTGATATTTCTAATTGTTGAGTCAAAATGACTTTACATATATATGATTTTGATGAATAACAATGAAGAATGAAAAATGCATTTAAAAGTAAAAAAAGGCATTTGACGCCTTGCGTAAAAGGACGCAGAATGAAAAATGACGCGAAGTTGAAAAGCGGGACTTGAGAAAAGTAGACCTTGAGAAAAATAGACGCAGAAAAGCAGACGCATAATTCAAAAGCAGACGCAAGAGTCAGTTCGAGTTAGTTACAAAACTCAACTAATTAACCGTTTCTTTCAAGATTCAAGAAGCAAGATTCAAGAAGCAAGATTCAAGAAGAAAGAATCGAAGCGATTCTGAGCGAAGGCTATAAATATGAGTCGAAGTCGAAGATTAAAATGTTAGAGAATATTATTGAACTTACGCGAACGAAAAGTTTTTGTGAGATTATTGTGCAAAATAGCTGAGAGCTAGTATTGCTGTAACATAGTTCAAATACTTTTGTAAGAAAGTTGTACAGATAGCCTGCAGAGGCTAAGAGTGAAAGAATACTGAGTGTAGAGACCTGAAGAGGCTCGGAAAGAATACTTGTAACGTTGAAGAGATAGTGAAATCTCAGAAAGACTTCTGAGGACTGGACGTAGCCCACGGTTTAGGGTGAACCAGTATAAAATCGCTGTGTGAACTTCTACTCTACTCTATCTCTCTTTAAGTTCAAAGTTTTGTTATTACTTAGTTTTTCAAAACAAGTTTTCAAGTTTTGATTAAGTTGAACTTACTGAAGTTTCTATAAAAGAATTTTTTTTAACAAAACGTTTTCTAAAAAGTCATCAAAAAGGAGAATACACTATTCAACTCCCCTTCTCGTGTATTCATTATCGTATTATAAGCATTGTACTAACGTGTGATTTACTTCAATTGGTATCAGAGCCTGGTATCCAAGGATCACTGTAGCAAAGTGTGGATCAAAGATAATGGCATAATCACATATATACATTGCAGAAGGTGCCTCAGTCACTAAACCTCCAGCATTCAACGGAGAAGACTATCATTACTGGAAAGATAGAATGCGGTTGTTCATAGAGTCTACTCATGTCGACCTTTGGCATGTGATAGAGAATGGACCATATACACCAGTAGATGAAGATGGAAATCTTATTCCACGGACCAGATGGATGGCTGACAAAAAGGCAAGAATTCAGTTGAACTCAAAGGCGAAATTTTTCTTGACGTGTGCCTTGAGCAAGAGTGAGTATGATAAAGTCCACGGATGCGACACTGCAAAGAAGATGTGGGACACATTATCCATCGCTCATGAAGGTACAAACCAAGTCAAAGAATCCAAGATAAGCATTCTTGTGCACTAGTACGAGCTTTTCAAGATAAAAGAAGAAGAATCTATTGATCAAATGTTTGGAAGATTTCAAACAATCGTCAATGGATTGAAAGCCCTTGGAAGAACGTACAATAACCAAGATCACGTATGAAAGATCTTAAGAAGTCTTCCGAAGAGGTGGAGACCAAAAGTTACGGCGGTGCAGGAAGCTAAGGATTTAAGCCTGCTAAAGCTTGACGAGTTGCTTGGATCACTGAAGATTCATGAAGTAGAGCTCGATGCTGAAGACAAGCCCAAACGGAACAAGTCAATAGCACTAAAGGTCGGACAGAAGAATCACAAGACTCAAAGAAGGAGAAAGTCATCGAAAGCATTAAAGATTGAAGAATCAAAGAATGATGACTCAAGTGAATCAGAACAAGAGTCAAGTAATGAAGATGACAAATTATCTTTCATTTCCCGGAAGATAAGACAGATATGAAAGAAGAAGTCCAAAGGAAGTCAGCCCTTCAAGAAGAATTACAAAGATGATGCTAAAGTAGAAAAGACATCTATCATATGCTATGAGTGTAATCAACCTGGACATTACAAGTCCGAATGTCCTACTCTAAAGAAGAAACCAAAGAAGAGTAGAGAATGAAAGAAAAGCATGATGGCAACTTGGGAAGATATAGATTCATCAGAATCAGATACAAGTTCTGAAACATCTGAACATGCGAATATCTGCCTAATAGCCAAAGAAGAAAGTGATGAGGAGATAACTTCTGAATACAATAACTTGCATGATGCTTATTCAGAACTATTAGAGGATTCTCATGCTATTCTGAAATAGTATAAACTGTTAAAAAGAAGTATGTAGAAAACCTTAAACATACAGAAGAAATAGAGAGAGAAAATATTTGTTTAAAGAAACAACTAGAGGAGAAAGAGAAAGTTGTAGATAAATCTGATGAGATCAATCAGTTGAAGATTAGAATTAAGAGTCTTTTATCTGATTTAGCTACCTTCACTGAGAGTACAAAGAAAATGAATGAGATGCTAGGAAAATGTAGACATCCAAGTGATAAAACTGGATTAGGGTTTACAGGTAATAAGTCTCATTATGCTAGAAAGTCTTTTTCTCAAAATAAAAGGTATTACCAAACACTTACTCATCAACAATCTAGTAAAAGGCATCATAGGACTCATTATGTACATATTAATAACCAGAAAGGACCCAAGAAAATTTGGATTCCAAAAAGTAAAATAGTTTCTCCTGCAGATAACCTTCCTTGGAAGATGCAACAAGCACCGTTGGTATTTAGACAGTGGTTGCTCACGATATATAACGGGAAGAAGGTCTATGTTCCTAGATCTTCAGAGTAAGAAGGGAGGATCGGTGACTTTCGGAGATAACCAGTAGGGCAAGATAATTGGAATCGATAAAATAGGTAAAGATTCCTTTGCATGCATAGATAATGTACTGCTTGTTGACGGTCTAAAACACAATTTGATTAGTGTCAGTCAATTGTGTGATTCTGGTCTCTTAGTCACATTTAATCAAAAATTTTGTGAAGTCAGAAACAAAGATAGGTCTATATTTTTTTCTTCCAAGAGAAGAAATAATCTTTATGAAATTGACTTAGAAGATTTTCAAGACCAAAATGTTTCATGTTTTATATCCTCTGAAGAAGAAAGACTAATCTGGCATAAAAAGCTAGGTAATGTCTCTTTTAAACACATTTCAAAGTTGGCAAAATATGATTTGGTAAGAGGTTTACCAAAAATGAGTTTTGAAAAAGAATTTTTCTGTGAAAGTTGTTTGAAAGGAAACAAGTTAAAACATCGCTTTTCTTAAAAATTGTGTAACATCCTCTGACCTTTAGAGTTGTTACATATGGATTTATTTGGTCCAACTAGGACAATAAGTCTTGGCAGAAATAAATATGGACTTGTTATAGTTGATGACTTTACTAGATTTTGTTGGATATTATTTTTATCACACAAAGATGAATCTTTTAAGTGTTTTAGAACCCTTTCCAGAAAGTTACAAATTGAAAAAGGAGTACCTATAGCCAGTATCAGGAGTGATCATGGTGGAGAATTTGAGAATGAGAAATTTAGATTATTCTGTGAGGAGAATGGAATTTTACACAATTTCTCTGCTCCTAGGACTCCACAACAGAATGGAGTTGTTGAAAGAAAAAACAGGACGATTCAAGAGATGGCAAGGACTATGCTGTGTAAGATGAATCTTCCTAAATATTTCTGAGCAGAAGCTGTGAATACAGCATGCTATATTCAGAATAGAAAACTATTGCGACCTCTGTTAAAGAAGACTCCTTATGAGTTATGGAATGGAAGGAGACCGAACATATCATACTTTCATCCATTCGGTTGCAAGTGCTCTATTCTGAATACAAAAGAGTTGTTGGATAAGTTCGATTCAAAGACCTATTCAGGAATTTTTCTAAGCTACTCATCATCATCTAAGGCATTTTAGGTGTATAACCTTATCTCAAACACAGTTGAGAAAACCATCCATGTCAAGTTTGATGATCGTTCCCAACCCCATAAGGAAGATGACATGGAGAGTGAAGGTCCTTCAAAGAACTTAGATGATACAACAGAAACTCCATCATCAGGAACTCAAGTAGACAAGGTTGAGGATATTCCAGAAACTAGTGGATTAAAAAGAGATTGGAAATATAGGAATTCTCATCCAGAAGAGCTAATTATCGGAGAGACCTCAGAAGGAGTTAGAACAAGATCCAAATTCAGAAGAGAAGCTAATGTGGTCTTCATCTCTGAAATAGAGCCTAAGAAGATTGAGGAAGCGACGAAACTTGGGTTTTAGCCATGCAAGAGGAGCTGAATCAGTTTACTAGGAATAATGTTTGGTCCTTAGTTCCAAAACTCTCGAAGAAATCCACTATAGGAACTAGATGGGTTTTTAAGAATAAGTTAGACGAATCAAGTAGAGTAAGTCGGAATAAAGCTAGATTAGTAACGTAAGGCTATAATCAGTAAGAAGGAATAAACTACAATGAGACATATGCTCCAGTAGCAAGACTTGAAGCTATTAGGATATTGTTGGCATATGCTGCTTGTCATAATATAAAGCTTTTTCAGATGGATGTGAAGAGTGCTTTTCTGAATGGTTTTATAGACGAAGAGGTGTATGTTAAGCAACCTCCTGATTTTGAGGATGTTAGAAATCCAGATCATGTCTATAGACTTCATAAAGCTTTATACGGACTGAAGCAAGCTCCTAGAGCTTGGTATGATCGTCTAAGTGCTTTTCTCTTAGAGAGTGGGTTTAGTAGAGGTCAAGTTGATAAGATGCTTTTTAGAAAGAATTATGAGAGTGAGTTTATTTTAGTACAAATCTATGTTGATGATATTATATTTGGTGTTACCTCAAAGAAGTTATGTATGAGTTTTGAGAGTCTGATGAAAAATAAGTTTGAGATGAGTATGATGGGTGAGTTAAAGTTCTTTCTTGGATTGCAAGTTAAGCAAACCAAAGAAAAAATCTTTATCCATCAACAAAAATATTTGAAAGAATTGCTGTGTAAATTTGATATGAATAATGTAAAGACTATGACGACTCCGATGCATCCTTCGAACCTTTTGTCGAAAGATGAACTTAGTAAGAAGGTGGATCAAACCCTGTATAGAGGGATGATCGGCTCTTTATCAGATCTTACAACAAGCGCACTGATATTCATTGGTGTATGTATGCTTGTGCAAGGTTTCAGGTTGATCCTAGAGAGTCTCATTTTATTGTTGTTAAAAGGATTATGAGATATCTCGCAGGTACTACTAATCTTTGTTTAATGTTTGAGAAAGGTAAAGATTTCAGGTTAATCTGATATTGCGATGCGGACTATGCCGGAGATAGAATTGAAAGGAAGAGCACTAGTGGAGGATGTCACTTTCTTGGCGCAAACCTAGTTTCCTAGTCAAGCAAGAGACAAAGCTCAATCGCTCTATCAACTGCCGAAGTCGAGTACATGTTTGCCGCAAGCTGTTGTTCACAAACATTGTGGATTAAATATCAACTAGAAGATTATTCAGTTCAAGAAGAGGAGATCCCAATCTATTGTGACAACACCAGTGTCATAAATCTATCAAAGAACCCAATACAGTATTCAAGAGTAAAGCATATCGAAGTCAGACATCATTTCTTAAGAGACTACGTTCAGAGAAAGGTGGTGAGACTACAGTTCATTGAAACAGAGTACCAATGGGCAGACAGCTTCACTAAAACATTGAGTGAAGAACGGTTCAAGGAAATCAGACGGAACCTTAATATGGTTATGTTAAATGACCAATCAGACTGACAGATCGTCAAAGTTAACGGCGTCAGAAACAGTGGTTTACAACTGGTAACTTCTCTCACAAGGAAGTTGTGGAGGGAAAGTTACAGAGTCTTGAGGATTCCAACGATTCTAGAACACACTTGATAAGACCCTACGAGTAGTCTGAAATTGAAATCATTTCGATTACTCTCAAACACAGACGTTTCATCTCTCTCTCTAAAACTCTTGCAATCAACTTTACCTTTGAAGAACAGCTTACCAGAGCCAGTTTCTATTTAGAATCAATGGAGCCAGCTATGATTTATGGAAGATATGTGGACTTCGAATCTCTGAGGAAAGATGGTATGGACGTTGAACCAGAGATTGTAGAGGCTGGATAGAGAAAGTTTTTTCAGGTACGGGAACCGGTGTATACTGATGAGGTATTTGATTTTTGGAAGCATGCGCAACTGGTAGATGACACCATTGTCTCCACAGTAGATAGGATATCTATTATTGTGACAAAGGAGATAATAGAGAAGGTGATTGAATGCTCATCGGTTGGAGAAACCTTGTCAAGCAAAGCCAAATGAATGAAAAAGGTTGGTAGGAAGGAAGAAGATGTCAGCAAACAGCTGTATGGAGTTAATGACCCATTGGAGAGGAAGACCTCGAGTCTGATCCCGAAGGCTAGGGTTCTTCATACGATTATGTTCAATTGCATTTTACCTAGAATAGGGTGAAGGCATTTAGTGACTACCTTGAATGAGCAATGCCTGTTCTACTTGCTAAACCGTCGTCCCATAAATCTACCATTTCTAATTTTTCATTATATGGTTAAGGGGATGAAGGATACTAACAATTATCCTTACGGCATGCTACTCACGAGGATTTTTAGGGAATCTGGAGTTCTTCTTCATAGCAGTTTCAGAAGGACAATATCTATCAAAAGTTCTATTAGCTCAGATACAATGAGGAGAATGGGCTTGAAGGTAGTGGTAAAAGAAGAAGCAGATTGTACGAAAAAAGTTAGAACTGAGGGGGAGCGGTTATTGAAGAAGTCTCCCGCTAGAAGTTCCAAATCCCAAGAAAGTCTGAGAATGCCTATAGAAGAAAGAAGAAAATTATCTAGAAGATCTTTGATAAAACAGGCGAGTTCTCAAAGAGAAGTTAGCCTAGTTCAGAGGACAGATGAAGGTGCGTTGAAAAGAAAAGGGGAGAATCTTCTGGGTGAAATTTCAAAGAAGGCGAGGAGATCACCTAGGATTCGTACTCTGAGACAACAGGAAGAGAAGAGAGCCAGAGAATAGAGTCAAGTAGAAATCTCTGAATCTCGCGCACCAAAAGCAACAAGATCTCTTGTCTCAATCCTATAAGAAGACTCAGCCAAACAGGCTAAGGAGACAGAGAAGAAGAGGAAGTCGGAGTCTGAGAAGCAAAAATCTCAAGTTCAGAAAACTCCTAGACTGACTGAGGCAGTGGAGAAGACTGAAGCAATTAGTCAAAAGAAGAATGTGACTACTGCTAAGGAAGTTAGTCAAAATAAGGATACTACAGATGTTGCTCAAAAGGAAAAGGAAATTGAGTATAGCTTAGTTTAGGAAACTCCCATTGTTGTTCAACAGGAGGAACCAGTGGAGCTTAGCCTGGTTCAGTTTACTCCTATTGATGATCAAACAGAGGCAACAGAAGATTTAAGCTTGGTACAGGGACCGCACGAAGTATCTGATGAACCTAGTCTGGTTATATTCAACTATTCTGAATTTTTTAGAAAGGATAAGTTGGAGATCAGACTGGTTGAAATTGTGACCAAGAGGAGTACTGCAATTGTCATCTGTGATCAACCAAGAAGGAAGGTGAAGGCTGTCCTACAACCTATTGTGATAAATAGTGAGACATGGCATCTACTGAGCGAAGATGAGAAGGATGCTGCTACAAAGTCATACCCTTCAAAAATGTCTAGTCAACCATGTACTATTTATCCAATAACAAAGAAGACGGTGATAAAGGTTGTACCAGACATTCAGTCGAGATTTTCTTTAGATTTGAATAAGGAGAAAATGAAGCTATATACTGAAGGAATCAGTGATGATCTGTCCGCAGATCAGATTAAAGAAGAAGTGCGACGAATTGATGAAGCATGCACTTCAACGGAGAACACTGACGGAGAGTGGTGCAGTTTTACGGATAAGAATGAAGACTATCCAGTAGGGGGAAGACTGATTATAGGGACGTTCATTGAGTTCCTTGTACAGACAGTAATACGTATTAGGCCTCTATCTAATACACTGTCTATTCAAGCTGAAGGCATACCCCTGCAAGGAAGACAAGTGCTTATGCTACCTGCTCCTTATGATTTAGATCTTCCGGAGCCTAATCTATCCGTTCATCCACCAACTTTTGAGATTGTTGACGATTACATCCCATCCTCAGACGCATATGTTACCACAATTGCATTCAAAGAACCCTCAGCGGATGATGATCAACTCTCCTCACCGATTGACTCGCAAGATGAAATCATGAACTTGCGCAGAGACGTCAAGGAGCTGAAGAAGATGATGAATGAAATGAAGATGATGATGACAGAACTGCTGAAGAGTCATCATCATTGATCATTTTTTATAATAACAAATAGGGGGAGAAGAGAATGGAAGGCAACAATCGAAGAGTCTCAATGGGTGTGATTGAAGGAGTCGATGACAAAGATAGGGGGAGGAAGAGGAAGACTAATAAAGACGTCAGAAGAAGATATGTTATTTTTTTAATGTTCTTTTCATGTATAATTTTTTTCTTTCTCATGTATATGATTTGTTATCATAAAAAAGGGGGAGATTGTTGAGTCAAAATGACTTTACATATATATGATTTTGATGAATAACAATGAAGAATGAAAAACAGACGCAGAAGTTAAAAAGCAGACGCAAAAAAGCAGACACAGAATTCAAAAGCAAACGGACAATTCAAAAGCAGACGCAAGAGCCAATTCGAGCTAGTTACAAAACTCAACTGATTAACCGTTTCTTTCAAGATTCAAGAAACAAGATTCAAGAAGCAAGATTCAAGAAGAAAGAATCAAGAAGCAGTTACAGACGAAGGCTATAAATATGAATCGAAGTCGAAGATTAAAATGTTAGAGAATATTATTGAACTTACGCGAACGAAAAGTTTTTGTGAGATTATTGTGCGAAATAGCTGAGAGCTAGTATTGTTGTAACATAGTTCAAATACTTTTGTAAGAAAGTTGTACAGATAGCCTACAGAGGTTAAGAGTGAAAGAATACTGAGTGTAGAGACCTGAAGATGCTCAGAAAGAATACTTGTAAACGTTGAAGAGATAGTGAAATCTCATAAAGACTTCTGAGGACTGGACGTAGCGCACGGTTTGGGGTGAACCAGTATAAAATCGCTGTGTCAACTTCTACTCTACTCTATCTCTCTTTAAGTTCAAAGTTTTGTTATTATTTAGTTTTTCAAAACAAGTTTTCAAGTTTTGATTAAGTTGAACTTACTGAAGTTTCTGTAAAAGAATTTTTTTAACAAAACATTTTCTGAAAAGTCATCAAAAAGGAGAATACACTATTCAACCCTCCCTTCTCGTGTATTCATTATCGTATTATAAGCATTGCACTAACATGTGATTTACTTCACTAATGACTTGTTTTAGTCAAGGATAGCTCAATCAATAGTCATGGAAACTATATGGAGGTAATTAAGTGATCAATATAAGATTCATCATCCTAAAATAATTAGGGAGAATATTTTGTTGCTTTTGAGTAGTATTGATTCGAGAAATCTTTAGCTAATATATAATGATACTTTGTAAAATAGTTTACAAATGTCGTTAATTAGAATATTACTAATGGTGAAGAACTAACATGATTGAACTTAAATAGATTAGAAATTAATTTCATACTTTATGTATAATTGCAATACTGTACAATGAAATGATTGAATTATATACAAGGACGAACCGAATCAAATTGACCAGCCATCATAGAAAAAACTTCAGTTGATTGATCCCTACTTTTATTGAAGTTCCTAAATAAGATTATGTTGCATTTTAAAAAAAATATCATCTCTCGAGAATTTCTTGAGTAAGAAAACTGTGTAGCTTCTTCTTAAGTAGTAGCACTGGCAAAAAAAAAAATTTTCTATCCAACATTGGTTACTTATATAAGACTAAGAACAAATCATACATGGAAAGATTAATCAAAACTACTTTGATATTCATAAATATTTGGGTGGTCATGATATATTGCTAGATGTCAATCTCGGTCTATGAATATGAGTTGTTTAATTAGAGAATTGAAGATAAATTAAAAGATTTTAATTTATCTAATCTTAAATATGATTTATTTATATCATTGTCAGCATAATTGAGAAGCTAATGGGTCACACATAAAGAACGAGTTAAAGAGAGACAAAATATTTTAATCATGTTAGACTTAATTATAAAGTTTGAGAAAATTGATGATTAAATATGAGCCATTTAATAGAAAAGGATCAATATGAGATATTGGATCCTATTTAGGCATAACTAGTATTTAATTATAATTATTTATAATTTACCTAAAGTTTAATTGAAAATTTGGGTATAATTAGTATTTAACTAGAATTCTTTGTAATTCTAATTAAAGCTTAATTGACATCATAATTTAGTAATGTCCAAATTTTATTATAAATAAATTTAAACTCTAAAGAAGTTATTACTCTTTGTCTAACCTTATCTATAATAGTTGTAGAGTTCTTATAACTCATTCAGTGAATACCATCAAAAGCTAGACATGAATGTAGTTACGATGGTTGAGAATTTAAAGTGATATTGACTTTGAGAAATCAATACAAAAAATTTCGTAATTATCTCGTTGCTCATGATTTTCCAACAAAAATGCCTAAACTAAAATTTTAACTATGTTATAGGATTGAAACAAGAAAATATTATAAAATGGAGGAATCTAATTGGTTTATTTCAATAATATATATGACAATTAATTAGAGATCCAAAATAAAGAATTAATGCAAGTATGTTGGACGAAAAATTGACTATCCTTCACCTTAATAAGTGTTACAATAATCTATTAACAATCAAATAGCATTAGAACTGCCCTTTTAATATCTCGGATAATTCATATTTTATGACCAATGTAATAGATAACAAATTCAGAAATTGACCTTTTAAGTTGTTCCTATTTCAATGAATTGCCTCTTTAATTTGTTTGGGACCGTCCAAGATCTCCGAAGTTAGGAGCTTTATTATCGCACAAAATTCAACAACTTGTCAGTTCTTGATTGATCTCCCGAAATATATAGTTTTAAAGATCTAACCAAATGTTTGATGGCTAAAAAGGTTAGGAAAAGGACTTAAATGTCTCCTTGCGAAATTTTCTAGGGTAATGGTATATAGTGCATATATTGAAAATCTTTCAAATTTTGATGCATTCAGAACTCAAATGTCCAACATTAGATATTATAATCATCTGAACATATGAGTGAAATATTGGAAATGGAACAAAGAGAGAGTTAGGTTGAATCCGACGTCAAGGTACTTAGCATGATTGAATTGTGCACATTAATGTAAAAAGACTAGCTGATTGATGATCAAAACTCCAGGTGGGAGGGAGGAGTTTTTTTTTTTTTTGCTTAGATCAGCCTCTCATTTATTAAAAGATCTTAACTAATTAAACATATTGTCTCTACTTGATATGGTGATATGCGTATGTGATTCGATCATGACAACTATTGTCTTCTATGATATATAAAATAAAAGGATGACCACACAACTCGTACAAAATCATCTCACCGTAAGAGTTAAGGCTTCAATGCAACTTTGTAGAACCTATTAAAATTATATTTGATGACATATTGTCCCACCCTTGCTATCAGTTTATCCAATTTAACTATCATGTTTTTCATATACATGTCTAAATTAAAAAGAAGAGCAATTTGAATTGAGTTGATACTTATTATAAATAATACAACGAAGGTAATAATTCGAATACAAAAAGACATACATACTCTTTTATCTCTTCAATTTTCTAAAGCGCTGATAAAGTAATTTATAAGGAAAGATAAGATTGACGATGAACAGTCATTTGCCAACGCCACAAAAGTTTCCCAATTTGCCCAACATCTCCATAGATACTATTAAAAAAAAGAGTTGTTGTTTATGATCAAGTAGTTTTTGTTGTTTATTGGAGCTTGATTATAAGGCATCTTAATGACTATACATATATATATTCCTTGTCATTATATGGTTAACATGCATCTAAGCCAAAATTCACGACTCTCCTATGACGAAACCAAATTTCGATCGTTTGCCATCTACAATTATTTGAGCTATTTAAATTTATGACAAAATTGTTGTAGCGACCCCTGTGTTATACGAAAGTAGTTAATTAAATTCTGAGATATAAAATGTTACTCTATTAACCTTATGTTTTCAATTTTCTTTGTAAAAACCCTTAATGTATGTTGTTCCTCCACGCTTAAGGGGCTGTGAGTTAATAAAATTTCAACTCAGGATTTTTTTTGCTAATTTTTATATGTCAAGATTTTTTTAGCAACTTTTGAATAACACAGAGTTATTAAGACAGTAAATTCTTAAATATTTGTATTAATTGAAGACAGAACGAGTCACTAATTTATTGTTTAACAACATGGGTCGCTCGATGGTTGTTTCCCTATTCTTGGACGATGTCCGGTTCCGATACTTTGCGTGTGGATTGTTAATTTAAGAGGTTTAACAGGATACGTACTATCATTTTAGTTGGATGATCGTTACTTCTTCAAATTGGAAATTTGCAAGTTGGAGAAGAGACAAGTCTGGAATAATATTGTCGTACGTTGGCTTGCATCCAGATGTTATGTATATATAACGGAATCTAAATTTTCTGGTTGATATTACTTCTTTGAAATCTTCAAGTAATACGTTGCTTGCATGCACGTCGAGGAGATTAAAGACTTTGAAAAAAAATGTACGGTCTTAGATAAGATAACAAAAGTCATAAAAATTAATTCCACAGAGCTTAGTTTTGTGTGATTGAACTACTCTTGGTTTCTAAAAGGTTTTGTCTGAAGTGTGGACAGGTTTTTAATGGACTGTCAACTGTGTCCTGTCGCTCTTATAAAATATGGAAAAGAAAGGGGAAAAGCTCGTTGAAATCTTCTAACAACAGCATATTCTAATTACAAACTAGTGTTGGATTGATAGCTTTTTGATTTGGCAGTATCCTGTCCCAGTGATACAATTGAAATACGATAAACTTGGCATCTTTGGGTTGAGGTTGATCTTATTTTCGTCAAGGTTCCAACGGCAGTCTTATAAAGGCTAGAACCGAAGGAGTTGATTTTTTTTTTTTTTGGTTAGCCTACGAAGTATTCTAGGAGGGTCCCAATTATGAGAAAACACCTTTAAGTTATCAACTTCTAAATTAATCTCCACTCGCACCAGGTCAGTCCGTAAGGGGTAAAATATTGGCCAAACAGATTTCTCCATTTTTAGGACTCGAACTCGAGACCTCTGATTAAGGGATGAGAGTGTTGAACCACTCACACCAACCTATTTGATTTTGTTTTAAAATTTTGAAACAAATGTTAATCCTTAAGCCTTGTTTTTTTCAACTGGAGCTTTATACTCAATCCCACTAATGATTAACACTGCCTCGTCATCGAACTAATCAAGTCAGTCCGTTTAATCCTCTGCCTCGTCAAAGAGGTTGGCTGATCAATACTTTCTATTATAGCTTAAATTTATTGTTTTGATGGGTAATCTTCTTTCTTCCACACAATAATAGCATGTCTAGATAGTATCTTGTCAACCATACTGATTAATGTACATAATCAAACATGACCATATATATTAATTAGTTAGTATAACCGGCTCCACCATTTCACATGCTTTGGAAGTGAGACACTTTTAAAATTCGTCTACAACCATTATAATCTTAGCTAAATTAATGAGTTGTAAATATAAAACAACAATTGTAAATTTAATCAAACTGTTTGCTAAAATTTATAATTTTTTGAAATTATTTAACCCAACTATAAACTCAAGTTATTATTTGCTTTCTTGATCAAAGTTCTATTTCAAATATAAACTTAAGTTTATTGCACACCTAGCAAAATTGGTCTTGAAATACATACAACCATGGACAAAACAAGCTAAATGCCTACATCGATTTTTCACTTGACTCAAATATTTTGTTGTTAAATTTGTTATTTATAGTATTGTAAGTATAATTTTTTGCGTAAACATAATCACTATAATTCTTTAGCCTATATTTGAAAATTCTATGTTTACATGAAAATATAAAATATAAAGTACATACCTTGATCCATAAGTGTAAGTTTGATTAAGAGAAACCCTTCCAAAAGATTGAACGTGAAGAAACTTGTTTCTCTTCTCTTTCTCTCAATAATTATGTTTTTTAATGGTGAAAATAAACAAAGTTGTATATGGGCGAGAGAGCGGACCAGTTTCAAATTAAATAAGGATATCTTTAAACCGTTATCATCAAATGGTATGTTTAAAATAAAATCTTACCGTAATTAATCAACATTATCTTCCTTCATCAAATTAACCAATCGTAATTTAGCATTTAATATTATTAAAACCATAATTATTTAATGAACCACATAATAAAATATGTACATGTTTTACATTCTCTCACTTGGCTAATTAATTGAAAAACATTTTATTATGGTTTAATAATACATAAACATTTTATGCATAACTTTTGCTAAATTCTTTAATGTTGATTATATCATAAACCATAATCAAATAAAGACACTAATAAGAGTCGTAGTAATTTCACATCTTAACAAACGACATAATTTCTTCCACGTACTACACTATTAGTGCTTTATTCAATATGATCCATAAATAAGAAACACATTAATGATCCAACGATAATGTCTTAATTAAAGACAAATCCTATGAACATAAGTTATTCATAAATGTATACTATAAAATAGGATTAACAGAAGTAGAAACATAAATGAGCTTATAATGTCAAAATACAAATATCATAAATCTTAATAATAGTATCTAGTAATACCCATTCTTTTAATATGTTCTTTAAAGACTTTTGGCGCCAAGCCTTTTGTCAAAGGATCTGCAATCATATAAGTAGTGTTAATATGTTGAATTGACACTATTTGTTTATGAAGAACTTCTTTAATATACAAGTATTTTAATTCCATATGTTTAGCACCGTTAGAATACTTGTCGTTCTTTGAAAAGAAGATTGCTGCATAATTATGACAATAATTTTTCAGTAGCCTGGTAATACTATCAATAAGTCCAAATCTTGAAATAAAGTTCCGCAATCGTAATCCTTGAATTGTAGCTTCAAAACATGCTACAAATTCAGCCTCTACAATGGACACAACAATGATAGGCTGCTTTGCATTTTTTCAAGAAATAGTCCCTCCAACTAATAAGAAAATGTAGCAAAAAGTGGATTTTCTGGTATCAATGCAACCAGTAAATTCTGAATCTAAATATCCAATCACTTCCAAATGAATGGATCTCATATAAGCGAGCATATGATCTTAAATACCTTATAGATATCTCAAAATTTTCTTTGCAGCTTTCCAATGATCCAATCCAGGATTACTTTGATACCTACCCAACATACTGATAACAAAGCTAATGTCTAGTCTAGTGCAAGTTTAAGCATACATTAGGCTTCCAACACTTGATGCATAAGGAATATTTGTCATTTGCTTATGCTCCAATTCATTCTTTGGACATTTATTAAGACTAAACTTGTCTCCCTTATGAATTGAAACTACACTTGCAAAATAATTTTTCATGTCAAATCTCTCCAAAATCTTATGAATGTAAGCTTTCTGAGATAAGCCTAACAGTCCTTGTGACCTATTACAGAATATTTTAATTCCTATAACATAACTGGCTTCTCCCATATCTTTCATTTCAAAATTCTCATAGAGAAATTTCTTAGTGTTGTGCATTAAACCAAGATCATGAGTAGCTAACAAGATATCATCGACATAAAGTGCCAAAAGTATGAACTTACTCCCACTAATTTTTAGATATATACATTGATCAATGATGTTTTCTTTAAATTCAAAGGAGGCAATAGTATCATTAAACTTAAGATATCATTACGGGTAGGCTTGCTTAAGTTCATATATTGACTTCTTAAGTTTTCACACCATGTCTTCCTTTCCTTCAATTGAAAAGCCTTTAGGTTGATCCATATACACGTCTTCCTCTAAATTACCATTAAGAAAGTTGTTTTCACATCTATTTGATGTAACTCTAAATCATAATGAGCCACTAGTGCCATTATAATTCTAAAGGAGTCTTTCTTTTAAACAGGTGAAAAAGTCTCCTTATAATCAATATCATCTTTCTGAATATAACCTTTGACAATAAGTTTAACTTCATGTCTTTCAATATTGGCATAAAAGTCATGTTTGGTTTTTAAAACTCACTTACATCCGACTCTTTTACAACCTTAAGGCAATTTGACTAAATCCTAAACTTCATTATGCTCCATATAAGTTAACTCTTTTTTCATAGCATCAATCCATTTAGTAGAATTAATGCTTTCAATGGCTTGTGAAAACAAAACTGGATCATCCTTATTTCCTATATCAAACTCTGACTCTTGTAGATAAACCACATAATCATTAAAAACAATTGGTTTTTTTAATCTTTGAGACCTTCTTAATCTTATTTCTTGTGGTTGTTCTACAATTGGAACATTTATTATAGGTTCATTAACCACAGGCTCCTCAGGAAGTGTTTGATCATTTATTTGTTGCTCCTATAAATTGTCTCGTTCTATAATTGTAGGAGTAACATGTATTGAAGAATAAAGTAAGGGAACTTTAACTTTTATTTTTTTAATAACTACATTACGTGGTCTTTCAACACTCCCACTGGTTTCACCATTTTCAATGAACCTAGCATTGCCAGTTTCAACAATTTTTATTGTATGATTAGGATAATAAAATCTCTACCCTTTAGGATTTTCTGGATAACTAATAAAAATTCTACTAATTGTTCTTGGATCCAATTTCTTTTCATATGGATTATAAATTCTTACTTTTGCTAGGCAACCCCAAATATATAAGTGTCTTAGACTAGGTTTCCTTCCAGTCCATAGTTCAAAAGGAGTCTTTGGAACTGCTTTACTAAGAACCTTATTTAATAAGTAAACAGCAAACCTTAATGCATGCATCCATAATAATAAGGGTAAAGACGAATAACTTAACATACTCCTAACTAAATCCATTAATGTACGATTACACCTTTCTACCACATTATTTTGTTGTGATATGCCTGACATTGTATATTGAGCACATATATCGTACTTTTCAAGAAATTTGGCAAATAGGCTTGGACATTGTCCTGACTCATTATATTTGCCATAAAATTCACCACCCCGATTAGATCTGATAATTTTTACCTTTTTATCTAATTGCCTTTCCACCTCATGAACATAACTCCTCTAACGCATTGGTTGCTTGAGTCTTCTCATGCAATAAATAGACATATCCATAACATGAAAAGTCAACAATAAATGTGATGAAATAATTTTCTTCACTAAAAGATGGAACATCGAAAGGTCCACATATATCGGTATGTATAATTTCAAAAAGTTGTGTGTTTCTTGTAGCTCCTTTCTTTGTGTAATTGGTTTGCTTTCCTTTAATGCAATTCACACACGCACACTAAAATCAATAAAGTCCAAATCTGGTAACATTTCATTCTTTACCGGTCTTTGTAGTCTTTTTTTAGAAATATGACCTAAACGTTTGTCACTAGAAAGCTGAACTTTCATTAATTAAACCACATTTAGTACCAACATTATGATGCAGGATTGGTAAGGATTCAACAAAAAAGTTATTAAGACTCAACTTATATACACCATCGTAAAGAATACCATAATCAATAAGGCAATTGCGTCTAAATAAACTAAAACATCAATTCCCAAATTTAAAAGTATAACCAACATAATCAAGTTTAGATAAGGAAACTAAATTACATGAAATAAAAAGTACATAAAGTGTTTGAAATAAATCTAAATGATGTCCAGTATCTAAAATCAAATGATAAGCTCCTATGGCTTCAACCGGAGCTTTGACACGGTTCCCCATTAAAACAAACTTTTCATTTAGGTTTGTGGCTTGGGTTATAAGGAATCTCTACAAGGTATTCGAAATATGAGTGGTATAACCAAAATCACTCCACCAAGTATTATAAGAAATTTTAGTCAAATTAGATTCGAAACATACTAAAGCACTAATCTTACCTTTCTTTTTGAACCAACTTTTACATTTTAGGCAAACTTTCTGGTAATGCCCAAGTTTCTAGCAAAAAAATGATATCTATCACCTTTATGTTCCTTCTTATGAATTTGACTAGAGGATTAATTAACTTCAAGTGATCCTTGCTTGCCCTTGCCCTTGCCATAATTCCTTTTGGGCTTCTTTCTAGCTCCTTGATGACCTACTAAATTAATGGTATGGGTTCCCTAATTCTTAAGCCTTGTCTCCTTTTGAACAAGCATATTGGCCAATTCATTCATATTCCACTTATCCTTTATAGAGTTATATTTCATTTGGAATGACCCATACTGCTTAGGAGGCAAAGAACCAAGAATGAACTGCACTAGAAAAAATTCATCAACATTTATTCCCAATGTCTTCAGTCTTGCTGTTATATTTGTCATTTCAATGACGTATTTATGTATTCTTCGTGAACTATCAAACTTCATAATGGTCAGCTAATGTCCCTGTAAGTGACTTATCAGCAATTTGGGAATGCTCTTCCACAAATTTAAAAAATTCTTTTGCAACTTCAGTGTTGGGAAAAGTTGTCTTAATATTGTTAGCAAAAGTCATTCACATAAACATTAAGCTCAATATGTTCGATCTTTCTCAAGCTTTATAGAAAGATTTCTTATCAGTTGTGCTTGCATCGATAATAGCAGATGGTTTCTTAACTTGGAGTTTCAAAGACCCAATACACCAAGGTGAAATTGGACTTGCTCACATCAGTCAGAGTAAGTTAATTCATTAAAGGATGGAACAGATGAAGCAATTGAATTAAAGTTAACAGGAAAAAAAATTGCAAAACATAATAGAATACTCACACATTAATTCTTTGAGTTATAAAACTTAACACTTAAATCAGATTCAAAACAATTATTCCACATAAAAGATTTAGTATATATCTAAGATCTCCTTTAGGTAATTTTAAGACATACCCTAATTACAATAATGACGCTAATTTTGTATGACTTAATTGTTAATTAAATATACCTCAAATAAACATGTTAGATATCTTTGGATATTCTAACACATTCATTCTAAGCATATAAATTAACACTTCATGTCCACAAATTATAAAATTAATTCATTAACCTTTGGGTAATCCTAAAATATTTTATAATTAGTGAACTTCAAAACTCATAAATTCATTATATCATTTTTCTTAATAAGCTTCCATTAATAATGAGTAATTGAATTTAAATATTTCATAAATTAATATTCATTAAACATTAAAGTTTGGTCACTTTGGAGACTAACAAATTTCATAAATATGAATATTAAAATTATGCATATACTTAAAGAAATCACACTGTAACTAACAATGTACATGCTCACTTATATAATCTTAAAATAAAATAACAAGGCAGTGAAAGTTGAAACACGGAAATCAAGATTATATAAAGCCATCCCGATGCTCAACTATAAACTAATTGAATGAACGCGATCATGAGGCGTGACTGGCATACAAAAGGATGCTTTACCGGCAAGTCAAAAATTGACTTTTATCGAAATAAAAAAAATGAAAATGATGACCACATCAATTAACACACACAATATAGTCCAGATGTATCTGCGCTTTCAGATAGCATGTGTTTGAATCAAAAACAATTAAATTTATACTTATTTTTATATATTATATTGATGAATTTGAATGATTCCTCGAACAATTATAGTAATACTACATGTTTCTCAACACAATATTAATTAAAATATACAATCATTGAAATAATTATAAACATTAAAATAAGTGAAGAAATATCAATAATAAATGGAAAATTTTATTTGTTAATGAAGACTACAAAATTGCATATTTAAAATTTAATTGTAAACTTAGTTTATTATATAAATACATTCTTATTTTAATGATTTTATATTATATAATGTATTTATTTTTAAAATTTTATATACTTTTGTTTTATAGAATCTAATTACCAGGTCATTTAATAAAACTTTATAAGGTAAGAAAGATTTTTTGTTTTAATGAAAATGGTTGATTTGTTTATTCGTTTAGTTTTATACTGTATGATTTTTAATTGAATATAACAAAATAATATTTTGTCCTTAAATTATGCTTTAAGCTATTACTAAAGAGTAGTTAATTATAAAGATAAGTGGGAAATAATTAACAAGTTAAACTTTTATATAGTTTGATCAATATATTGTTTATTTGATAAAATGTAAAATTTAATTTGATTTGAAAAATAAAAATCAATTAGTGATGACTTGATTTGGAACTTGTGTTCAAACTGCATTAATCTAATCTATCAAAAATGGTATGCTTAAAAGTAGTTACGTTCATTTAATCTATCATGATTTATGTTCATCGACAGCCTGAAGATATGGCTTGTGATTTTGTATACAGGTGCAGGTAAGATTTGATTCAGCGCAAGATCAGCATTGGAAAAAGTAAACGTGTTGTGGTCATTGACTGGTGAGTTGCAGTTGTGGGTATACAAGTAGAAGCCCCGCTGTATTTGTCGTTTTCGAATTTAGGTTGAAAATCAAAACTACAAAAGATACGGGCCGTCCTTGACGGGACGGGATAGTTATATTAAGAACATAAGACTGTTTCCCATGTTCTGCCAATGAGATCAGTTGATGACTGAAACGGACGGCATTTGCCCAAGTATAGTTTCTGGTATTATCTAATGTGGGTCGGACCAAGTCCAATTTAGTTCAAGCCCGTTTCAAACACTAAGCTTCAGCTTGATCTTGATCGAATTCCGTCCACTCATTGTAAACTTAAAAATGAACAGAACAAACTGTTAGACAGAATACCACAAATGTAAGAATGTGATTGAAATGATTAGTTTCAACCTATTTACTTACGTACGGTTCACATAAATGTGTAGACTAAATTAAATAGAACATGATTGGAACACTCCACGTAAAATAGGTGCTCCAGCCAGTGATTGAAGCTCCACAAAGTTGGTGGTCCATTGATACGTCTTTGATACACAAATTATGGAATTTTTACTTATGAACAACCTATTCATTTATTTAGACATTCCAAGTTGGGAATTGACATATCTATAGTTAATGATGTAACCAGGAATTTAGTTGACTGAAATAATCATTTCGTTTCTGATCTATTATTAATAATAAGATATTTTTTTATTTGATTGAAGAAAACATATAAAATATATAATTCAAAGCTTTACTCACTCTTTGAGTTTAGGGAATAACTAAACCTATCATTCCTTATCTTTATCTATTCTAAGTCTATTTTAAGTGGTTGAGAATAAAATTGAGGACATGTTAAACAAAAATTTCCTTAAGGAATCTACGTAATTCAAAGCTTTACTTATATTGGTCTATATAAACCATACAAGACTTGAATAAAAGGCAATAAAGTATTATCTACTTTATCCTTCTTCTTCTTCTTAGTCTCTTCTACTTCTAGTACTTTAAATTCTCCATATCTGTGGTATCAAAGCGGGTTATCTGATGGAGACACGACAACAGTCCAATGCGGAGTTTTGCGCTGAGGTTCAGGAGGTTCTTGGAAGACATGAATCCATGTTCGACCAAATTAATTCCACCATGCAAACTATCATTTCAAAGGTCCAAACGTTGGAAGTATTCCACCACAATTCTCACAATGGTCATGAGAATGAGAATCCATTTGGTCATAAATCTTCTTCTTCTTCTTCTGATAATGCCAACAACAACTCACACACCACCAATCCCAATGTCCTCAAGCTTCGCTTTCCCAAGTTTGACGGAACTGACACCCATGGATGGATATTTAAAGGTGAAAAGTATTTCAAAATTCATGGCATCACACTTGATCACCAAGTGAAATTAGCTTCTTTCCATTTGAAAGGTGTTTCACTCCAGTGGCATCGATAGTATGAGAAATATCAAGGGCCAATCACGTGGGATGAATTCACAAAAGCATTGTTGTTGAAATTTGGTCTTATTGACTATAAGGATCCATCCGAAACAATTTCTCGCCTTAAACAAACATCCACAGTTACAACTTATCAAGAAGAATTTGAGAAACTTTCTCATAGGATTGAAAATTTACCCCAAAAACACTTGGTTGGTTATTTTATTGTAGGGTTGAAAGACGAAATTAAACTAGATACAAAAATCAAACAACTATGCAACCTCACTGATACAGTTGGAGTTGCCAAATTAATCGAGGAAAGAAACACTTTACAAAAGAAGACGGTATCAGTTGTGAAACTAGCTTGGACAAACAAATTGATAAACATCCTTGGACCTGCTCCTGTATTAAAACCAACAAGCCCCATTCCTCAAGTTCGGCACATCTCTAATCAAGAAGCCAAGGAATGGTGCGACAAAGGCTTATGCTACTACTGTGATGAGAACTATATTCTGGGACACTGCTGCCATAAACCACAACTACTTCCAATCACAGATGTTCTTGAAGATGGAGAGGAAGCAATAACCACTATTGAAGACCTACCAAAAATTTCACTACATGCAATCTCTAGAGCTAGCTACCCACAAACTATACGGTTACATGATGAACTCAAAGGACGAGACGTGGCAATTCTAACTGATGGTGGCAACACTTATAACTTCGTGGACCAGTAGTTGGCTGAGAGCTTTGGCCTTCCAGTAATTCATAGGCTCAATTCCAAGTCACCGTGGCCAACAAATCAACAATTTCTTGCACAGGAAGATGTTTGAATGTATCGCTTGCAATTCAAGGATTTTATACACAAGCTCATTTTTATATCCTTCCTATAGCTACTTTTCTGATAGTCTTGGAAGTTCAATGACTTGCCACCCTTGGATCGGTAGAAATTGATTACGAAAATCTCACCATAACGATTAAAACTAATGACACTATCCACAGGTTTCAAGGAATCAAACAAGGAGACATGAAGCCATTATAAAGTTTTGATTCCATTGTCATGCAGGGGAATTGTTTTTTATTACAACTTATGCCCATTGAAGCTAGTGATCCACCACTCACACATTCTGATATTCAACATATCCTGGATCAATTTGATATGGTCTTTGAAACGCCAAAACATCTGCCTCCTCCTCAAAGCTATGACCATCAAATTTCAATTCTTTCTGCTAAAACCAGCTGTCAGTGTTTGACCCTATAGATATCCATATTAGTAGAAGACAAAAATAAAGAAACAAGTGAAAGAGCTACTAGCATCTAGATTAATTAGGCCAAGTAGGAGTCCTTTTTCCTCACCGGTCTTATTAGTTAAGAAGGCAGATGGGAGTTGAAGATTTTGTGTTGATTACAGGTCTTTGAATGAAATCACGGTGAAAGACAAGTTCCCCATACCAGTGATTGACGAGCTTTTAGACGATTTACAGGGTTCCACTTTCTATTCGAAGCTCGATCTTCGATCTAGCTACCACCAAAAAAGAGTCAACAGTAAAGACATATATAAAACAATGTTTCAAACTTATGATGGCCACTACGAGTTTGTAGTTATGCCATTTAGGCTAACCAACGCCCCATCCACATTTCAAGTATTGATGAATGAGATTTTCCAACCTTATTTGAACAAATTTATTTTAATGTTTTTTGATGATATTCTTATGTATAGCAGGAATTGGTAGGACCACCTCAATCACGTAACCACGGTCCTTCAAATCCTTCAAGATCATCAACTATATGCAAAAAGGAGCAAGTGTACTTTTGGAGTCACAGAAGTTGAATACCTTCGCCACATAATTTCCAAAATTGGTGTTATGGTAGACCCACAAAAGATATTAGTTGTGCGTGAATGGCCCCAACCAACTAATTAAAAAGGAGTTCGTGATTTTTTGGGGTTAGCAGGATACTACAGAAAATTCATTAGAAAATTTGGAAGCATTGCCACTCTTCTCACCAAACTGTTGACGAAAGAAGGATTCTATTAGAATTAAGAAACAACTAGAGCCTTTGTTAAAATCAAAGAGGTATTGCCCACTTCTCTTGTATTAGCTTTACCTGATTTTTCCTAGGAGTTTATGGTAGAAAGCGATGCAAGTGGTCATGGGATTGGAGCCATTCTATCACAAAATCAAAGGCCTATCGCTTACTTTAGTGAAGCCTTAAAGGGGTCATCTCTGAGCATGTCCACATATGAAAAGGAAATGTTGGCAATCGTTAAGGCAATCAAGAAATGGCGATCTTTTCTCCTCAGACTTCCTTTCATAGTAAGGATGGATTAAAGGAGTCTAAAATTTTTGATAGAGCAGCGAATCAGTACTCTAGCCCAAACATGATGGTTATCGAAATTAATGGGATATGACTACAGGATTGAGTATCGGAAAGGAAAAGATAATCAAGGTGCGGATGCTTTATCTCGAGTTGAAGCATTTTTTGTTTCATGTGGAGCTTTTTTTGTAGAGAATTGGTGGAGCTAGTTATAGAAATAAGTGGCAGAGATGAAGTTGTGTTCTTATTTGGAGGTTCAATCAAAATCTTACACTAGTAGTCCTTATCAACAAAAATCTTAAACGCATGCATAACATTTCATATGGTTTAGTAGATGGAAGTTTGTTGTATGCAATGCTTTGCACTAGTCCGAATATCTGTTACGTAGTGGGATTGGTAAGCATATTTCAGTCCAATCTAGGAATGGAACATTGGACTAGAGTTAAACGTATACTTAAATATCTTCGTAGGATGAAGAACTTAATGCTTGTTTACTCTAGAAGTAATCTTATTCTGACAGAATATACAAATTTTGATTTCCAATCAGATGTTAATTCAAGGAAATCAACTTCTGATTCTATATTTACTTTAAGAGGTGGAGTCATAGTCTGGAGGAGTGTCAAACAATCTTGTATTGTTGATTCGACTATGGAGGCTAAGTATGTTGCTGGTTGTGAAGCAACAAAGGAAGCAATTTGGCTCCGAAAGTTCTTAAATAATTTGGAGGTTGTTTCAGAGGCAGAAAAAGCCATTACACTTTATTGTGATAATAGTGAGGTAGTGGCTAATTCTAAAGAAACTCAAAATCATAAAGCCGCCAAACATATTGAGCGAAAGTATCATCTCATAACGGAGATAATACAACGTGGAGAGGTGGATGTGGTAAAGATTCTCACAGAACAAAACCTTGCTGATCCGTTTACGAAGACGCTATCTTAAAAGAGTTTTGAGGGTCACCTAGCACGGATGGAAATGAGGGATATGTCAAACTTATTTTAACGCAAGTAGGAGATTGTTGGAGTTATGTAAATATAGTACCCTAGAAAGCAAGTGTATTTACATGTACCTTAATCTTCTTCAGTTACAGTTTTGTAATGGAAATATTTATTATTAATAAAACCAAAAGAGTTTAGTTTTAATGAGCATTATATATCTAGTCATAAGGTACTAAGATTCTTTTGTAAGTAATAGACATATACATAGAGATATATGGGAAACATGTATATTATTAGAATCTAAATTAATGGATTCATTGTTGAATAATCAAGTTGGTTACTTGATTATAGTTTAGACTGTAGTATTGCAATTTATCTCCGTATAAGTAAAGGAGTTTACTTTAAAGGAATGATGAGTTTCATGTCATGATAGTAGTTGATTATTGATAATGACATTATTAAATGAATCTAATATCAAGTATATTTTTCAAGAATAAAGTGGTCATTACTTTAATCTCAAAACATACAACTTAAGCAATTGCTTATTATGAACCACAATCTTGATGAATGGTGAACTCGTATGTGTTTTATTATAATTCTTGATATGATAAGAATGGATTTTTACAGAGTATTAATCCAATTTCTGCATGTTGGAATTATTAATTGAAGCATGTATCAGGGAATATTCACTCAAATAAAGAGTTTATAATGATATCATCACTTCTAGATGTTTTAAGGAGATTTGGTGATTAAACTGGCACTAGTAGTTTGATAGACTAGCTACCCATCAAGTCTTAACACTAAGATGAGATCTTGTGTGTTAATCAACATATAAAGTAAAACGGGAGATCTAAAAGGAAAAATCAACATAAGGGCAAAACGATAATTTTACCCTTTATTGTGCTGATGGCTATAATAAGGTTCCAAATAAGGTTTGCAATTAGACATAAAATATGTGTTCTCATATTATTTAATAATTCAAGAGTTCAACTAATTGTTTTTAGTGGAATGACATTTAGTTAATAAACTAGAATTAATTTTAATGAGATTAAATTAATTCTAGGCTTATTGGAGCTTGAATTATCAAAGTTCAATAAGATTCTCCACTTAGCTTCAAGGAAGGTTATTAAACTAAGTAAGAAATATAAATGGAGATTTTAGAGCCCAAAATTGAATGTTGGGCTTGCACTAATTAATGGTTAATTAGAAGCCCAAATGTTTATTTAGAAATGGGCTAGACTTTGGTTTAATGTAATTAATTAGATTAATTATATTAAAACAAATTTTTTAAAGAAAGGAGTGGCAATTTTGGTTTTAACGGATTGATTGTGTAGCTGCACATTTGACATTAAATTTTTAAATAAAGATGGTCTTTGTTATGGTTTATCATCATTAAATGGAGTTATGAACTTACCATTAAATGGTTTAAGGCTTATCTTTTAATGTTGGCATATAACCTATTAGCATTCGTTGGATTAAAGGAGAAAGAAGTGCATTGGATGAACAATCTTCCTTCTTCCATCTTCCAAAATCGAAATTGGTAAGTCATATTTAGGTTAATAGTCTTTTCATATAGCCTTCTTAAAGATAAATGAGAGAAGTCTCATTTATTGGCTACCTCTTGATGATTGATTAAAGTAAGAAATGATGCACTAGATGCTATTCTCTTCTTCCATTCCATGCATAACTGAAATTGAGTGTGTAAAAACGTGTTCTTGCATGGTTTGACTCTCTCTCTCCTTTCATGCATGAGCGAGTCGAAATTTGCAAGAGAAGAGTCCCATTTTTGGTTCATTTCTTCTAAGAAAATCTCCTCCAAATATTTCTTCTCCTTTCCCACCAAAAGATTTTGTTAACTAAGTTGTCCTGGAAGAACAAGAGGTAAATCAAATCAGATAAGGATACAACAACAAGGAGAGGATAGATTGACAAATAAAATGATTCAAAAGTAAGGGCTTTGGATACAAGAAGAAGGAGAGGATCGCGCAGCGAGGAATTAAAGTTGTAGCGAAGGAGTCGGTAATATCACTATCTGGTTTATGTTTAATATTATCCTTATACTATATCATGTATAGATTGGCATGATGATTTGGATATATTGCTTCCACTGCAAATAAGATTTCTAAATTTTTTTTGAAATTTACCAATTATCCAAATATGACATGCTTTGTTTTCCCGATCCAACAAGTTCATGGACTAATTTGCAAAGTCATGGAATGTCACGATCATGAATGGTGTATACTTATGGATCTATCATACTTAAACATATTTTATTTAAGTGTACCATTAGATTGTTCAGTTTCTAAAGGTGATGATTGTTGATTAATCATTAGTAGAGGAATTTAATGTTGAATTCTTGTCATGGTTTTGAAAGTTAGTCATCTTTTCTTATGATTATATATTCTTAGGAAGTATGGAAATAAGAAAGTTTTTTGGTTTGTGACTTTGATTTTATTGTTTTTCAAGAGGACGATCAAAAGCTATGTATGGGAAAAATTGATATGTGCTTAATTGATTGTACATTTATTTTGATAGCACTTAGTGATTAATGTTATGAAATGTTTAAGAAACTTATTTTGGTTCATATTTGATTTTATGTACAATTTGGAAGTATAAGAGCTAAAGTAAGTTAAAAGCATATTCTTTGAGCTATCCTCTTAATTTTCAAACTCAATTGTCATTGAGGAACAAGAAGGAGACAAATTGGGGTGAAGATGGGACAAGAAAATCCAAGGAAATGAAACTTTCAAGATGATTTGGAAGGTACATGACTGTGTTCTATTCCCACGGCCATGTACACATTCGGAAGTTTTTTTTAACTTACACAATTAGATACATGGTCATGTACCCAATCGTGTACAGTCATAATTTACGGAGATTTCTTCTCATGCCCAGTTTGACACTTTTCTATGTATCAAATCGTGTATCTCCCTATAACCCTAGCTTTTAATATAAAACAACATTTAAGCAGAAAAACATGTTTGGATCGATTTTGGGAGAAAATGAGGGGTAGAACACACACTTTTTGGAGACCCATAGAGAGTTAGGCTTCCCCATTCTGGTTCTGAGGTGAAATTGAAGCCACAAAACACTTTTGGGCATATCTTCATTGTATACTCTCTCTAGGAATTGTTTACATTATTTTATGTTTATTGATTTAGGTATTCATGTATGGATGATCGTTATTCTTGTTCTTGTTAGATTATTTCTGTATGAACCCATTACTAAAAACTTAAATACAATATGTAATTGTTATGTTTGGATTCATTTTTGGCAACTAATGGTGTCAAATTATTAGGGATAACATAACTTTTGTTAAATAAACCGAGCTTATGTGGTTGTTTCCTTGATTAACCGAACTTATGTGGTTGTTGGCTTGATTGATTTGTTTTCTTAATCATAATGCAACTGTCCTATTAAATATAAAGAGCTTTTTCTAAGTAGTTGGATGGCTAGGTTTAGTTAAAGAGCTTGTTTTAACTAAACATGACCTAAGGAAAAACTAAGGTTAACAAAACTTGTTGTTGACCTAAGATTAATAGTTGCTAGGAGAGGTATAAGAATAACAAGAGATTAAAGTATGATTATTTGTGTGTAGGTTGAGATTGACGTGAGGACCAGATTTAAAACACATTTATCACATTTATCATTTTTTTTGATTGTTTGTTTTAATTTGCTTTCGTTAGTTTAATATCACTTTATTTTCTTATTCAATTTCAACCAACAATCATACTTATGGATCTATCATACTTAAACATATTTTATTTAAGTGTACCATTAGATTGTTCAGTTTCTAAAGGTGATGATTGTTGATTAATCATTAGTAGAGGAATTTAATGTTGAATTCTTGTCATGGTTTTGAAAGTTAGTCATCTTTTCTTATGATTATATATTCTTAGGAAGTATGGAAATAAGAAAGTGTTTTGGTTTGTGACTTTGATTTTATTGTTTTCAAGAGGACGATCAAAAGCTATGTATGGGAAAAATTGATATGTGCTTAATTGATTGTACATTTATTTTGATAGCACTTAGTGATTAATGTTATGAAATGTTTAAGAAACTTATTTTGGTTCATATTTGATTTTATGTACAATTTGGAAGTATAAGAGCTAAAGTAAGTTAAAAGCATATTCTTTGAGCTATCCTCTTAATTTTCAAACTCAATTGTCATTGAGGAACAAGAAGGAGACAAATTGGGGTGAAGATGGGACAAGAAAATCCAAGGAAATGAAACTTTCAAGATGATATGGAAGGTACATGACTGTGTTCTATTCCCACGGCCATGTACACATTCGGAAGTTTTTTTTAACTTACACAATTAGATACATGGTCATGTACCCAATCGTGTACAGTCATAATTTACGGAGATTTCTTCTCATGCCCAGTTTGACACTTTTCCATGTATCAAATCGTGTATCTCCCTATAACCCTAGCTTTTAATATAAAACAACATTTAAGTAGAAAAACATGTTTGGATCGATTTTGGGAGAAAATGAGGGGTAGAACACACACTTTTTGGAGACCCATAGAGAGTTAGGCTTCCCATTCGGTTACGAGGTGAAATTGAAGCCACAAAACACTTTTGGGCATATCTTCATTGTATACTCTCTCTAGGAATTGTTTACATTATTTTATGTTTATTGATTTAGGTATTCATGTATGGATGATCGTTATTCTTGTTCTTGTTAGATTATTTCTGTATGAACCCATTACTAAAAACTTAAATACAATATGTAATTGTTATGTTTGGATTCATTTTTGGCAACTAATGGTGTCAAATTATTAGGGATAACATAACTTTTGTTAAATAACCCGAGCTTATGTGGTTGTTTCCTTGATTAACCGAACTTATGTGGTTGTTGGCTTGATTGATTTGTTTTCTTAATCATAATGCAACTGTCCTATTAAATATAAAGAGCTTTTTCTAAGTAGTTGGATGGCTAGGTTTAGTTAAAGAGCTTGTTTTAACTAAACATGACCTAAGGAAAAACTAAGGTTAACAAAACTTGTTGTTGACCTAAGATTAATAGTTGCTAGGAGAGGTATAAGAATAACAAGAGATTAAAGTATGATTATTTGTGTGTAGGTTGAGATTGACGTGAGGACCAGATTTAAAACACATTTATCACATTTATCATTTTTTTTGATTGTTTGTTTTAATTTGCTTTCGTTAGTTTAATATCACTTTATTTTCTTATTCAATTTCAGCCAACAATCATACTTATGGATCTATCATACTTAAACATATTTTATTTAAGTGTACCATTAGATTGTTCAGTTTCTAAAGGTGATGATTGTTGATTAATCATTAGTAGAGGAATTTAATGTTGAATTCTTGTCATGGTTTTGAAAGTTAGTCATCTTTTCTTATGATTATATATTCTTAGGAAGTATGGAAATAAGAAAGTGTTTTGGTTTGTGACTTTGATTTTATTGTTTTTCAAGAGGACGATCAAAAGCTATGTATGGGAAAAATTGATATGTGCTTAATTGATTGTACATTTATTTTGATAGCACTTAGTGATTAATGTTATGAAATGTTTAAGAAACTTATTTTGGTTCATATTTGATTTTATGTACAATTTGGAAGTATAAGAGCTAAAGTAAGTTAAAAGCATATTCTTTGAGCTATCCTCTTAATTTTCAAACTCAATTGTCATTGAGGAACAAGAAGGAGACAAATTGGGGTGAAGATGGGACAAGAAAATCCAAGGAAATGAAACTTTCAAGATGATATGGAAGGTACATGACTGTGTTCTATTCCCACGGCCATGTACACATTCGGAAGTTTTTTTTAACTTACACAATTAGATACATGGTCATGTACCCAATCGTGTATATCATAATTTCTTGAGATTTCTTCTCATGCCCGATTTGACACTTTTCCATGTATCAAATCGTGTATCTCCCTATAACCCTAGCTTTTAATATAAAACAACATTTAAGCAGAAAAACATGTTTGGATCGATTTTGGGAGAAAATGAGGGGTAGAACACACACTTTTTGGAGACCCATAGAGAGTTAGGCTTCCCATTCTGTTCGAGGTGAAATTGAAGCCACAAAACACTTTTGGGCATATCTTCATTGTATACTCTCTCTAGGAATTGTTTACATTATTTTATGTTTATTGATTTAGGTATTCATGTATGGATGATCGTTATTCTTGTTCTTGTTAGATTATTTCGTATGAACCCATTACTAAAAACTTAAATACAATATGTAATTGTTATGTTTGGATTCATTTTGGCAACTAATGGTGTCAAATTATTAGGGATAACATAACTTTTGTTAAATAACCCGAGCTTATGTGGTTGTTTCCTTGATTAACCGAACTTATGTGGTTGTTGGCTTGATTGATTTGTTTTCTTAATCATAATGCAACCGTCTATTAAATATAAAGAGCTTTTTCTAAGTAGTTGGATGGCTAGGTTTAGTTAAAGAGCTTGTTTTAACTAAACATGACCTAAGGAAAACTAAGGTTAACAAAACTTGTTGTTGACCTAAGATTAATAGTTGCTAGAGAGGTATAAGAATAACAAGAGATTAAAGTATGATTATTTGTGTGTAGGTTGAGATTGACGTGAGGACCAGATTTAAAACACATTTATCACATTTATCATTTTTTTTGATTGTTTGTTTTAATTTGCTTTCGTTAGTTTAATATCACTTTATTTTCTTATTCAATTTCAGCCAACCCCCCCACCCAATATCCTAAACATCAATTGTTTTTATTACAAAGCTTTATACACACCCCAAACTTATCACTAGCTATAGTTTTAAGTTTAGTTATTTTGTGTAGCGTTACAATACACTACCAATTTTGGCGCCATTGTTGAGGAGTATGGTTCTGTAGTTTTTGTTTTTGATTTCAATTGGGGTTTTGTATATATTTGTTTATAACTAGATTTTAATTTTATTTCTTGATCTTTTCTTGTTTGTTTGCTTTTGAGTACAAAATGGACACAGTGAAGGGAGTATGTTACTGCTATATACAATCAATGCTATTAGTGGAAAATTTCCCCATAACCTATATTCCCAATCTTATAACCAAGTTTGGAGTGATCATACGAACTTTATATGTGGAGCAGATAGCCAACAAGACTACTTCCTAAATGGGTTATAGCATGCACAAAAATTCTTGCATAGAAAAATTAGTTATGTCTTTTGTTATTAATACTATGCAATTTAAATAGTAGGTGATAACATTCCAACAAGATACAATGCCTAGTATCTAGAACTTGGTAAACTAGATGGGCCAGTTGATGGTAGCTATCAACCTCCTAGAATCACAAAGTGGAGAGACATAGCCATCTTAACCCAAGTTGAATTTAAGGAACATTAATTGAGTAAGCTTAAGAAGTAGAGCGGAGCTTGAGAATCTCGAGAAGAATTCTCAAGTGATTGCTAGTGTAGAAGAAGTGAAAAAGGAGCTCAAAAGCGAAAAGAATATATCATTTAACTCAAAGATGAGTGTTGAGTCCTTTATTATTGTTAACACTAATCCTTCACCTTTACCTAGCAGGTTAGAGAAATTAAAAAAGGAGGATAAAGGTGAAGATATATTTGAGATATTTCAAGAGTGTAAGGACTCAATAAAGATTAAAAGTTTTAAGATTGGGAAGACACAGAATGTGAGGGGCCATCTACTCGGTTGTTATCCTGAATTACCTCAAGTGGAAATGATAGAAGTGGGGACACCTGAAGACCATAATTTTGTAAGTCAAGGAGGAAAACAAAGAGTTAAGCCAATGACAATAAACAAAGGTGTTTCTTGTAAGGCAACTCAATGGAAGTTTATTTCTTTTCCTTTAAATTTTTGCATTTGTTAGGATATGTATGTGTGTTTTTAAGTTTGCTTGTTTCTTACATATTTTTTAAGCTTTGAAACAAAAAGAGAGAGAATCAATACAAATAAACAAATAATTTCTCTTTTTCTATTGCTTTTAAGACTGTATAGTCATAATTAAAGAATGAATTGACTAGAAAAATTCTTGACAACTTGTGATTAGTCATGTGATTGGTGAATATACATTATGTTTAAAAGAGTAGTCACTAGTGGTAGGCACAATACTGTGAGATTTTTTAGCCTTTATAAACTGACACATCTATATCATTCTCATGGTTTTGTTTATGCATGAACTTTATGATATGTGCATCCTAAATTTACTTTGATTTTCTATTTGAGACCACATTTTTATCATATGCGCTGACATGAAAATGATATAGGCATTAATTATTTCATAAGCTACATTAACGAAATAGCCTACCTATTGATATGATTTTTCCTTTTGGATGAGCCCCCTTTATCTTTAACTGTTTTTTTGTGTTAACCATATTACATGCTTTAAACATAACTAAATATCCTACCCAAGCCCTAAAGCTAGTAGAACATTTATTAATTGTTAATGATTATGAATGCACAAAAGTATGCATTGATAAATATAAGTGTGGGGGTGTGCATATATATGGGTTGGTTATAATTGGAATACAATTTTATCTCTTATTAATGAATTCCAAATGTTGATGTAGCTACTTTCAATTTTTATTAAGGAAACGAATGAAAGAGACAAAAGCAAAAGCAAAAAAAGAAGAAAAAAAAAAGTTTAAATACAATTATTAAGGAGGAAATGCATTTATTTTCTAAAGTTATTCATGATTAGTCTTTCCTCCTAAAGTTATATGGAAAGGGTTATTTGATTATGATCTAAATGAGGGAGATGTAGTTTTCTATGGTCACTCTTTATAGTTATAAAATATTGTTTATGATCAACTTTTGTGATTGATTATTGTTTCATGTTGTTTATGGTGTGAAGACTTGAATTTCATTTATGAAACAAAGTTTTTGCATTCATCATAGCTGATGTACACAATTTTGAGTGAATGTTGGTTTTTTTGTTTAATATTATATTGAGTTTTTTTCTAACTTCACTAGTTTTGATGGCTTTTATGCCAAATTACCTAAATACATCTCACCTTAACCTTTATCCACATTACAACCTTAAAAAGTCCTATTGATTCATGATAATGCATGTGAATCCTAGTAGTGGAGAAATGAATTGATATGCAAAGTCATGGAATGTCATGATTATGAATGGTGTATACTTATGGATCTATCTTATTTAAACACATTTTGCCCAAATGTACCACTAGATTGCTCATTTTCTAAAGGTGAACACCGTCGATTAATCATAAGTAGAGGAATTTAATTTTGAATTCTTGCCAGGGTTTTGAAAGTTATTCGTCTTTTCTTATGATTGATTTTGTGACTTTGATTTAATCATTTTTCCCAATGACGGTTAAAGCTAAGCGTGGTAGAATTTGATATATGATTAATTGATTGCAAATTTATTACATAACATTTAGTGATTAATGTTATGAAATGTTTTAAAAAACTCATTTTGGTTCATATTTGATTTTAGGTACAATTTGAAAACATAAAAGCTAAAGTGAGTTAAAAGCACATTCTTTGAGCTATCCTCTTGATGTTCACACTCAATTGTCTTTATGGAATAAGAAGGAGACAAAATGGGGTGAAGATGGGACATGAAAATCCAAGGAAAAGAAGCTTTCAAGATGTTCTGGAAGATACACAACCGTGTATCTATTTCCACAGTTGTGTGTACATTTGGAATTTTTTTTTGACTTACACTATTGCATACACGACCATGTACCCAACCATGTATAGTCACAATTTGGGTAGTTTTCTTGTCATACACGATTTGACACATGATCATGTATCTTCCCAGAACCTTAACTTTTAATATAAAATGACATTTGAGCAGCAAAACATGTATGGATCAAATTTGGTAGAAAATGAGGGGCAGAACATGCTTTCTTTAAAGACCCATAAAGAGATAGGCTTCCCAATTCTGGTTCTGAGGTGAAATTGAAGTCAAAGAATACTTTTGGGCGTATATTGATTGTGTAATGTTGAATCATTTTCTATCTAGGGATTGTTTACATTATTATACGTTTATTGATTAGGGTATTCATGTATGGATGATTGTTATTCTCGTTTTTTTAGATTATTTATGTATGAACTCATTGCTAAAATCTTAAATACAATACATAATCATTATGTTTTGATTCATTTATGGTAACTAATCGTGTCGAATCATTTGGGATACAGTAACCTTGGTTAAATGACCCGAGCTTATGTGGTTGTTGCCTTGATTAATATGTTTTCCTAATCATAATGCAGTTGTCCTATTAAATTTAAAGAGATTGTTCTAGGTTGTTGGATGGCTAAGTTTAGCTAAAGAGCTTGCTTTAACTAAACACGACCTAAAGACAAATACTTGCCAGGAGAGATATAAGAATAATAAGAAATTGAAGTATACTTATTCATGTGTAGGCCGAGATTAAACTAAGGACTAGATTTCAAACCAATTCATCACTTTTATCTTTTTTTGATTATTTGTTTTAATTTTTTTCGTTGGTTTAATTCCATTTTATTTTCTTATTTGATTTCAACTAAACCCCTTCCCAATATCCTAAACATCAATTCTTTTCATTACAAAAGATTTACACACACTCTCTGTAAGATCGACTTAAATTTATCACTAGCTATAGTTTTAAGTTTAGTTATTTTGTGAAGTGTTACTATGCACTACCAATTTTGGAACTATTACCAGGGATCCCCCCAATATCCCACTTGAGGCTACTTGAGTTAATTCCTGCCACAATTTAGCTTTATGTTAAGTAGTGTTAAAAGTATATATGAAGCTAACATAGACCTTTTGATTAATGTCTTTTATAGTGAGCCACAAATTAGTTTCATATTAAGTAGTGTTAAAAGTATATATGAAGCTAACATAGACCTTTTGATTAAAGTCTTTTATAGTGATCCATAGATGGATGGCTTACACACTAGTTTTGTGAGATTGAGCCTCCATTAGGACATGATTAGTTGCTAGTATCATTTTACCATTAAAGTGTTCCTTGTGGTTGGTAAAGAATTCTAGTCTCTTTGGGTGAACCATAACTTCCTAATTTTACCCTCCTTGATTTTATTCTCCAAAAGGCTATAAAAACATGGCTTTATTAAGCTTATTTAGTCCTTAACAACTAATTGCTCACTATGATTGTTTAATCACCTAACATTCTAAGCTACTCTAGTTATGATGAGGGACTAAGAGACAAACTCCTTTTTGTTTTCCTTATACCAGGCCTTCTGAGCGCTAAAGTGAACTAATTTTTAATTTCAACTTCTCTTTGCATTTGAAGTTCTAGGCTCTATTCTTTATTTAGGCCATTATTAGTTCCTTCTACTCTGGCTTCCATTTCCCTTAGGTTAGACTCATTTTCTGATCCATTAGCTTATTTTCTTCTTAAGATGAGTTGGTTTTTAATGAGCTTAAGGTTATGAGTAACCACTCTAAGGCTGGAATTTTATTTATTTTCTTGTTGCTCATTTTAATCCCTGAATTCCCTTCCCTTCTCTTCTCATAACGCTCCTCCACTGGTTAAGGTTGTACCTCAGGATCCTTAATAACCCTTCTAGTTGACCTCTATTCAATTTTAGTATTGATTTGAGGATTCATTGGTATGAAACTGCTATACAGCTTTTAGAGATTCTTCCCCATTCATCCAATCTTTGTAACTTAAGTTCTTTAGGAAAAGGTTTAAAAATGTAAACTTCTATACATACTTTAGCCTATCCAATCCTTCCCACTTTTTTAGTGTTCTTGTGTTAAGTTATAAAGGTTTTATGATGGAGCTTGTCAAATAACTAAGACCAATAATACTCAAGTTCTCTACTAGAATGTTATGACAATTCACCCATACTATAATATGCCTAATCTTTGCTTGTGTCAAGTTCTATGTCAAGCATCCATATGTGTAGGATTATTGACTTCCTCGAGTAATGCCATAATCCAAGCTCCAATATTCTACCATCTGCCTTTTCAAAAATGAATGTGAAGATGAAAAAATTATAAATACCTTCACAAGACCATAGTTCTCCTATTTGGAATCAAGCAAACTTTTAACAATATGGAATGTTGTCCTTTTATCTATAAAATACTATACTAAAGAGTGTTTCCATTTGTTTTCTCTAAACTTTAGAACTTCTAGAGGGGGACATACTATATTGGAATAATTTTTAGGAGGTAAGTGAGACAATATTAAATTAGGAGCATCATTTTGAACTATGTTCAACTATGTTCTAGTCTAAGTAGGGGATGAGGCATTCTCCTTGGAGGCCTGAGTGTCAAAATCGGGTGTAATTGGAGGGGCTAGAGGTCTTTCCCCAATATTGAAAGTTTTAATGTCTGGGAAGGATGTAGAAATTTGCTTTAAAAAGGCTAGAAACAGTTCTAACTGTTAGGGAGTTTTTTTTTTAAAAAAAGGTTGCTAGAAATGGTAATATGAGGGCTACAAAACTGAAGAGTTTAGTGCAAGGACCACTTGAGCCTTGTGAGCACTGGATGGTAACACGATGAGAAGAAGAACAAATCAATAGTGGCGAAGTAGTGTGACCAAAGAGATAGAAGAAGAACACATTTGAGAGGTTTAAACTGAATGAAGGGGAAAAAACATTAATAGAAGAAGAAAGAAGGATGAATTAAAGCTCAAAGGAAATTATTTAGCATATATTAATAAACATTTCTTATCGATTTGATCCTTGCTCACTGTTACTATAAATCATTGTTAATATATAAAGTAAGGAAATTGTTTTTGGTGCACTTGGCTCATATAACATGTATATCCAAAAGAGAGGTCCCAATTAACATTACATTCTAAGAAGTCCTAGAAATTCATATATTTAATATTCTTTTAGGTCTTCCTTATATAGTTCGTATACTCAAACCATTACTATGAGATGTTGTTCTTTTGGAGATCATGGAAATATTTACAAATTTTATTTCTTAAGGCAGTGAATTGTTATTTCTTACACAGTTATGTGTGTGTGTGTGTGTGTGTGTGTGTGTGTGTGTGTGTGTGTGTGTGTGTGTGTGATCATAGATATATTTACAAACTTTATTTTTAAGGCAGTGAATTGTTATTTCTTACATAATTATTATGTGTGTGGGTGTGTGTGTGTGTGTGATCATGGACACATTTCTTAAAACCTTTTTTCTTCATTTTTTTCTCCCTTTCCTGTTAGGGATAAGGCTATATGCTTTTAGACCTCCCCAAAACCGTGCTTGTAAGTGATCTAGAAGGGGGGGGGGTTGAATAGATCTTGAAATTCTTTGATAATTTCTACAATAAAATCAGAAGTTAAACACACAAAAGTAATTTAAATAACCTTAAATGAAATAGTGTAAGGAAGAAGATCAAACACTCGTTTTTATAGAGGTTCGGTGCTATGACCTACGTCCTCTACCTAAGCTCCCACTTAGGATTTTGCCAACAACTTTATTGCACACTTTGTAGTTGAGTGTGAACTTTTTACAACTTCACTTGAATTCCGGCTCAAGCAACCTTTACATACGATTTGTATTACTAAGACAAATCCTACCTCACGTGACCTTTCCTCTAGCCACTCAATTTTACCAACACAATGTAAAAATTGAAGAACAAATGCTCAAAGTAATAAGTAACAATATAAGAGCAATATTGAGCAATGTAAAGCAACAAGAGAGTATTTGAGCTTATGGAACTTGTATATATTCTCCTTGCTTCATCCTCTATTTATAGTTGAAGAAATATAGCTGTTGGAGCTCAACTAGCCGTTGCTTGATTGGATATAGTCGTTCCTTCATCACCTCCATTCCATTTTTATCAAATAGAGCCGTTGGAGCTGAATCTGTGCATAAATAAGTCGACTTGTCGAACCAAATAAGTCGACTTGTTTTAATCATTTTCGTAAAAATTTTAGCTCCGCTTTCCAATAAGTCGACTTGTTCTGTAGAAGTCGACTTGTCTTGATACTTCTTCATATAAGTCGACTTGTACTGCTTTAATAAACTAGTTATAATCAAACCATGAATTAAGTCGACTTGTATCATCAAATCCTTTACTTTCCTTGTGCTTTATGCCATTTTTGTCAAGAAGACAATACCCAACTAAATTCCTTATTGATTAGTCGCTTGCTCATCTCGATTTGCTTAATCCTTCCATTGACTAAAACCTGAAATAATTTCTTAACTATTTTTAAATATTTTATTATTATCAAAACATAAAGAGATTTAATTTGTCAACCGCCATTGGTCCAACAATCTCCCCTTTTGATAATGACAAAATATTTAGAAATTGACAAGAAAATTGAAGAACATAAAACTTGATCAAGGTTTCCTTGTCTTGATGGTTAGTATGTCTCCCCTTAATTTATGAATAACATCATTGAAAATTCCATTTTGCTTTACTCCCCTTACTTGAAAAAATTCAATTTCAATCTTACTCCCCTTTTGTCATAATCAAAATTAATTGAAAGAAAATGAAGATTAAGGAACTGAAACCAAACATAACATCAAACACAAGTGATATTCATAAAAAGAAAATGTCAACCCAACACGTAAAATACATAAAACACGAAAACCACATAAAGCAAACAGACATAAGTTGAAATGTTGGTCAAAGCACAATGCAATACACATCATGAAGAATCATCGTGCCTACACCCTAGCTTATCAAAAATCTTTTTAATGCTCTTCTCTAAGCGAGTAAGTATGCTGCGCTGTTCATCAACTTTCCTTTCCAGTCTAATCAGAGTGTCTTGTTGATCATCATGTCGCTCATTAATCTCATCCAACCGATCTCAAGTTCTTGAATATTAGCTTGGGATACTTCACTTCGTTCGACATTACTAGGCCTTGAACTACTTGAATGATCTGCGGTTCTAGATCGTTTCCTAGAGGATACCCTCTCACCTTCCAAGGTCAATCCAAGCTTCTCAACATGATACGAATATACCCAGCCTTTCTCAACTGTCCGGACCAACTTCATACTCCTTGTTGTAAGGCGTGAAACGCCAACTCTGAGGATAAGGAAAAATCACATAGGAATCCAGATTGCATCTCCTAATATGAGAGATATGAGTAATCAGTGCAGCATAAGGCATTCCGGTATGCCGGACTAATTTCCCTTTCAGCCGTCCATGTAATAAGGTTGCCTTTTTCCTCATCATCTGAATGATCAAGCTCGGATAGTTAATTTTTCGTCCTTCCTCCATATGCCACAAAATCTCCTTATCCAAAGCAGTGATCTGGTTACTGCTAGCTTTCTTTGGAGATATAACCCTGTTAAGCGCATAATGCAATAACCGATAATTCAACGGCAAATCCATTGCCTCAAATGGAGGGGAATGGTCAGAACATAACTGAGCTAACAAATCAGCACCTTTCTCCTCAGTATACCCGAAATTTTCTTCGGCTTCCTCATCTGTATCACCATCAACATTTCTCAAAATTTCAAAATCTGTGAAAGACGCTCTAGGCCTAACACCTCCTCGAGGTAAATTGAACATGGTACACAGATCTGATTCACTAAGATAGAAAGCTTTCCCGTTAACTTTAGAGGACAAAAGAACTCCCTCCTCAACATTGCTCCTAATCACAATCAGATTGGCATAAAATTTGAGGTTGATGAAGGTCGAAAATCTGTGGGTAAGCAAGATTTGAAGAGTTTGTGGAGGATAAGTCGAGTTTTGAGAGAAAAGGTTTAGGGTTTAGTGAGAGAAGTGTTTCGGAGAAGAAGAAGAAGAAGGTTTTTAAAAAAATGCTCCGTCCACAAATAAGTCGACTTGTCGATCCAAATAAGTCGACTTATTTTCCCATTTTCTGCTTTTTATAAAACACCGATATCTAGTCGACTTCTGAAGGTCCATTCATAAAATAGTGTCCGAACTCCAAAAATTTACTCAATTGAGTCCGAGTAATCAACACGATGAATGTATCTTCGGATGTGATTGCACAAATGCCTTGAATTTTGACCATTTGATATATAGATGAGGACACAAATTCAACCAAGTGAATTTAAATCACACATGCCTAATCTCAATTTAATGTTCACAAAACATCTTCCTTAAGAGGTTTAGTAAATATGTCGCTAATTGATCATTAGTAGAAACATGCTTCAAGACAATGTCACCTTTCAAACAATGATCACGAATAAAATGATGTCTAATTTCAATGTGTTTTGTTCTACTATGCAAAATTGGATTTTGCTCAAACAAATAACTGGTATTATCACAATAGATAGGAATATTTTAACTACAATACCATAATCAAGCAATTGATGTTTAATCCAAAGAACTTGGGCACAAGCACTCCCAAATGCTACATATTGATTCAAAGGTGGAAATGGCTACACTAACTTGCTTCTTACTAGCCAAGAAATCAAAGATGATCCTAAGAAATGACATAAACCACTAGTACTTTTTCTATCAATTCTACAGCCACCATGATCAAAGATCACTATAAGCATACAAATCAAATGAATCACAACTAGGATACCACAACCCATGATTAATAGTTCTACTCAAATATCTAAAGATTCTTTTACAAGCGGTTAAATGTGAAACTTTAGGGCATGATTGAAATCTAGCACATAGACATGTGACAAACATAATATCAGTCTAGAAGTTGTTAAATATGTAAGAGAGCCGATCATACCTCTATAGAGTTTCGATCAACATCTTCTTCATGTTTATGTTTTCCAAGACCAGATTTGTTGCCATTGGGGTTCTTGCTATTTTGCATCCATCCATTTTAAACTTCTTGAAGTTCCTTGGTGTGCCGATTGATGGATGAAGATCCCATTTTGTGTTGCTTGATTTGCAATCCAAGGAAGAACTTGAGTTCCCCCATCATGCTCATTTCAAACTCACCTTGCATTAAGTCACTAAATTCTTTGCACAAAAATTCATTAGTAGCACCAAATACAATGTCATCAACATAAATTTGACAAATAAGCATATCATGATCAACATGTTTAATAAATAATGTATTATCTATCTTACCACGAACATATCCATGTTGAGTTAGAAAAGTACTTAACCTCTCATACCATGCTCTAGTGCTTGCTTTAGTCCATAAAGTGCCTTCTTGAGTTTGTAGACGTAATCCGGATGCTCATGATCTTCAAATCCCGGTGGTTGTTTGACATAGACTTCCTCTTGAATATACCCGTTTAGAAATGCGCTCTTGACGTCCATTTGATTTAATTTGATTCTTTTATGTGACGCGAAAGCACATAGCAATCTAATTGCTTCCAAACGAGCCACTGGAGCATACGTTTCATTGTAATCAAGTCCTTCTTCCTGATAAAACCCTTGAGCCACTAACCTTGATTTATTTTTGATTGCTTCACCATTCTCATCATACTTAATCCGATTTACCCATTTAACTCCAATGATGGTCTTGTCTTTAGGTGGAGCTACCAAATCCCAAACATCATTTCGTTTGAACTGATTAAGCTCTTCTTGCATAGCTAAAAGCCGCCGCCTTTAAGAGCTTCTTCTATATTTTGGGTTCCACCAACGAAATGAAAGCTGAATTATTCATATTCTCATAAATTTTCTCCTAGTCCTTACTCCAACATTCAAATCACCAATCACTTTCTCCATAGGATGATTCTTTGCTTTTGCCCATGATTTAGTGTCGTGCACATGGTTTTCTTCATCCACTTCAATTCCTCAATCTTGGATTCAATTTCTTCAACTTTATTTACGAACTACACTGCATCATCATCAAAATGACCTTTCTGAGGTAAAATTATTTCATCAAACTTAACATGTATACTTTCTTCAACACATTTAGTCCTATTATTATAGACTCTAAAGGCCTTACTAGTTTGAGAATAACCAATAAATACACCAACATCGGATTTAGAATCGAATTTTCCCAAATTACTTTTTCCATTATTATGAACAAAACTTTACAACCAAAAGGATGAAAATAAGAGATGTTGGGTTTCTTACCTTTCCAAAGTTCGTAGGGTGTCTTATTTTGTCTCTTCGCAAGTGTACCCTATTGATGACGTAACATGCGGTATTGACCGCTTCGCCCAAAAGGATTTTGGGAGGTTGTATTCATTCAACATGGTTCGCTCATTTCCTCAAGTGAGCGTTTTTCCTTTCTACAACACCGCTTTGTCATGAGTCCTAGGTGTTGAGAAGTTATGTTCCATCCCGTATTTGTCACAGAGATTTTCAAAGGTTCACATTCAAATTCTCCTCCATGATCCGTCCTAATTGCAACGATTGATGATTTTCTCATTTTGAACCAATCTACACCACTTGGTAAATTCATTAACGGCATCACTTTTATTTGCAAGAAATCTTACCCAAGTAAATCTAGAAAAATCATCTACAATCACAAGAACGATAGTTTTCCACTAAGACTAGCATGCCTAGATGGTCCAATCAAATCCATATGCACAAGCTCAAGAATTCTAGATGTGCAAATTTCTTTCTTAGGTTTGAACGATTCTCTAACATGTTTACCTTTCAAGCAAGACTCACACAAATGATCTTTAACGAATTTGATCTTAGGCAAACCTCTTACAATGTCATTCTTTGAAAGCTTAGAAATTAAAGGCAATGGTGCATGTCCTAATTTTCTATGCCATAAAATGCATTTTCTTCTAATGTGACCAAACATTTTTCGTTAAAGGATCTATCATCATGCAAATCAACAATGTATGTGTTTCCATGTCTCAAACCAATAAATGCAACATGACCATCCTTCTTAACCATGCAATGTGATGATTCAAAACTAACATTAAAATTCATATCACAAAGTTGAGAGACACTTAACAAGTTATGTTTCAACCCATCAACTAACAAGACATTGTCTATGGTTGGCAAAGGTTCCTTACCCACTTTACCAATTCCAATGACCTTACCTTTGTTGTTGTCTCCGAAGGTGACATATCCTTGATTTTCGGTTTGATTTCCAAAGAGATTCTTGTCCCCACTCATGTGTCTTGAACATCCGCTGTCGATGTACCAAGTGCTTGACGACATTTCATTCCTTGCTTGTACCTACAATATCAATGTCCTTTTTTCTTATAAGTACCCAAGCCATTTTGGGTCCATTTTGGTTAGCCATATAATCCACATTTGGTGGTGTTGTGCCTTTAACAACCCAAATTTTCTTAACCTTAACACATCTTCTAATGCTTTTGCAAACAAGTTCTATGTGACCATCTTTCAAACATCTGGCACATTGTGCAACTTTTCCATCTTTCGTAAATTTTGAAATTAAAGAACATTCTCTCGTTATATGGATCATAACCTAAACCATGTTTAGAGATAGTATATCTTTGTAAAGACAATAATTCTTCAAACTTAGCATTTCCACCAAAGAAACTTTCCAACCACATAAGAAAATTCTTTTCAAGTCTATCAAGTTCGCAAATAAGATTTTCTTTTCAATAAGACATGGAATGATCTTCTTTTGGGCTATCTAAATCATCAATTGTTTCATGTAGAACACTATTTTCAGCAACCAATTCACGATTTTCTTTCTTAATTTTTGTTAATCTCAATAGCTTCTTCAAAGTCACCAGTAAAGCATCAAAAGAATCTTGTAGATCTTGGTCATTGAGTGTTACCTCATTTTCATCATTGCTTGATGAACTTTTGCCATAAGCGTAAGTTGTTTTCTTCGTCACTTTGGTAGGCTTCCTCATCGTCACCCAAGTGGCTACCAAACTAGTCTTCTTTTACCTTTGTCGATTTGTCATTTTTCCGAAAGTTCGATGTTGATGACGAGCTTTTGCACTCTCTTGCGAGATGTCCCGTTTTCCACATCTCCAACATTCTTCATTACCTTTCTTTTCTTCATAGCCTTTTGTTTTCTTTCCACGCCAAATCTCTTTCTTTCTACTGTTTTCCTCCATTTAATTCTTTCCTTCGGTTTCGAGAAGTCCTTTGAACTTCCTTAAATTCTCGGCGCATATAGCGATTTCCTCATCTTCTTCGTCTTCATCTAATTCCTCATCACTTTCATCAAAAGAGGTGTTAGCTTTAAAAGCAATGGATTTTTGAGGCTTACCTCTACCTCCTCTGGATTTGAGAATTATTTCATAGTTGATGAGTGATCCCACCAAAGCATTGAATTCTAGATGGTTGAGATCCTTCGACTCCATAATTGCGGTGACTTGAGAGTCCCATTCTTTCGGCAGTGAACGAAGAATCTTCTTTACCTTCTCACTATCCGTCATGTGCTTTCCCAGGTTGCCTAAGCCATTTATAATTTCTGCAAAACGATCAAGCATTGTAGAAATTGACTCACTTTCCTTCATGACGAACATCTCGTAGTCGTGGAGAAGCATATTGATTTTTGTCTCCCGGACTTGATTTGTCCCTTCATGAGTGACTCGAAGTCTCTCCCACATTTCCTTGGCAGTGGTGCAAGAATTTACCCGGTTTCTTTCCTCAATCGTTAATGCACAATATATCAGTTTCATGGCTTTGGCGTTGATGTACGCTTGCCTCCAATCGTTATCATCATACTCTAGCTCCGTTTTCAATTCACCATTTTCTTTCAGAGGGGCTTGGAGTCCGAAGATAATAATCTTCCAGTATTCAACTCCCTCGCTAATGATATGGTACTTCATAGGATTTTTCCAAGAAGAGTAATTAGTACCATTAAATAATGGAGGACGATTATTAGTGTTACCTTCTTTCCGCTAGGTTGTTGTGTGCCATCCCGTATACTTCGCTCGATACCAATTGTAAGTGATCTAGAAGGGGGTTGAATAGATCTTGAAATTCTTTGATAATTTCTACAATAAAATCGAAGTTAAACACACAAAAGTAATTTAAATAACCTTAAATGAAATAGTGTAAGGAAGAAGATCAAACACTGCTTTTATAGAGGTTCGGTGCTATGACCACGCCCTCTACCTAAGCTCCCACTTAGGATTTTGCCAACAACTTTATTGCACACTTTGTAGTTGAGTGTGAACTTTTACAACTTCACTTGAATTCGGCTCAAGCAACCTTTACATACGATTTGTATTACAAGACAAATCCTACCTCACGTGACCTTTCCTCTAGCCACTCAATTTTACCAACACAATGTAAAAATTGAAGAACAAATGCTCAAAGTAATAAGTAACAATATAAGAGCAATATTGAGCAATGTAAAGCAACAAGAGAGTATTTGAGCTTATGGAACTTGTATATATTCTCCTTGCTTCATCCTCTATTTATAGTTGAAGAAATATAGCTGTTGGAGCTCAACTAGCCGTTGCTTGATTGGATATAGTCGTTCCTTCATCACCTCCATTCCATTTTTATCAAATAGAGCCGTTGGAGTGAATCATGCATAAATAAGTCGACTTGTCGAACCAAATAAGTCGACTTGTTTTAATCATTTTCAGTAAAATTTTAGCTCCGCTTTCCAATAAGTCGACTTGTTCGTAGAAGTTCGACTTGTCTTGATACTTCTTCATATAAGTTAACTTTGATCGCTTTAATAAACTAGTTATAATCAAACCATGAATTAAGTCGACTTGTATCATCAAATCCTTTACTTTCCTTGTGCTTTATGCCATTTTTGTCAAGAAGACAATACCCAACTAAATTCCTTATTGATTAGTCGCTTGCTCATCTCGATTTGCTTAATCCTTCCATTGACTAAAACCTGAAATAATTTCTTAACTATTTTTAAATATTTTATTATTATCAAAACATAAAGAGATTTAATTTGTCAACCGCCATTGGTCCAACAGTGCTCTCAGTGGGATTTCTACTAGGATATTGTTGTACTTTTTAAGGTAATGATTATTAAGTAAATTAAAAAATATATGGCTAGCATCAAAGACCTAAATTTATGTTGGTACCTATAACATATTAATAGGCTTATGTTAGTCAATATCAAGTGGCATGAAATGAATACTAACTATTTTTATAAGCTTCAATAGTATCATGTGAGGAATAACCACGAAATCCCTAAAAATTGACACTATGATCCCTTATATGATCCAAGTAAGGAAATTGATATTAAAATGGTTAATTATTAAACCATATAAGGAAGAAAAGGAGGAAACCATTTATTTTCATATTGATAATATTTAAATATATTAAATTTTCATACATATTTAGAAGGAGGAAAGCATTGTTACATGTACCTAGGGAGAAAGATATATTGATCTTTGAATTTTAACATAAGATTTTTAAAATTATTAATTACTTGACAATCACTTTGCATTACACTTTATCCTTATGGTTGAAGTTTTAAAAGGGATAAAGGGAAGTTATTTTCCATTTTGATGTATAAAAATATTTATATTGTATACTTTTTCTAATATTTTTAAAAGGAGAGAATGGTGTTATTAAAACTTAATCTATATAAATCAATGATGCATGAATTAAGAGAGAACTTATGCCACCATATTGCATGGACATTATGGGAGTTATTTTAATATTATATAATTTTCTCAATATTCAATTTTAACATTGTTAAAAAGAGTGGATTATTAAACCAAGTAAGGTCCTAATTCATTGTTTTGATAACAAAAATATATTGCTACTTAATTAATTTAATTTTTATGATATTAGTAACCTTAATTATAATGGAATCAAGAAATATTTAAAATTCAAGTTAAATAGAAGGAAAAGTGGAAAAAGGAGAAAAATTAATGAATTGAGCCAAGTGAAGCATAAATACAATTATCGAGAGTTTTAAATCAATAACAGTCAAATGAACCAGGAACAAAGAAGAAAGAAGCTACTATATGTATACACATTGATGTGATATAAATATATGAAACATAAACAATGCTAAAAGAAATCACCAAGGCAAGTGCAACTATCATTTTCTATAGTTTAGCTTAGGGGAGTCGAGTATCGTTCCCAAAACGATTGTAATTGTTAATACTAATAGTCTTCACATTATCTAATCTAACAAAAAGAGTGATTAAATTGGAAAAAGGAAAGGTAAAAAAAATTAAAATAACGAATAAGAGATAACTAGCCAAGTTAATAGATAAGAATTAAACAACCGTAGAAGATCTAGATGAGGAATTCCCCTAAATCATTTCCTATGCTTGAATTTATCTTGATTTAATAATCAAACTTAATTAGTTGGACTAGTAAGAATTATAAACTTACAACTATATTCTTTTTGAAGATATACAACCTCTATCTTTAATTTAATTGAACAAAATCTCTTTCTAATCAAAACCCCTTACAACAAAAACAATATCCAATAAAAATTTTGCTAAGGCGTGAAGTCTGTGGAGGTTTGGTACTGCATAGCTTTACCCCTAATTAGTAGAGATGTTGTTTTCAAAAATCAAAACCCCTTAGAATGCATTAATTCATTTTGTGAATTCTCATAATAGGTTTAACCCCAATCGAGGAAATTTATGTGACCTTGTCTTTAGGTTTCCATGCAACCATCATTACTCAAGCCTTGATCTAATCATAATATGAATTTACAATTCGATGTAAAATCCAATATTGAATCTTCTCATTCCCTACTTCAATTCAACACAATAAGAAGACATGGATAATGTTGATAAGTATATATGTAAATATATATAATTCAATACTGCAAGTATACAAATTGTAATTTGTGGTAAAAAAAAAGTATCATTCTTACAAGGACTAGTTAGATACTTAACAACTTGAACAAAACTTTGTTTCAGGTACTAAAGGATTGATTGAATTAAAATAAATTACTGAAATTGAAATAACTAATAAAATGAGACATTTGAATAAGTGAGTTGCCAACAAAAATAAGTTGATCAAAGTTGGAAGCTTAGGAATTATTCTGTTATTGTTTTGTCTCCTCTTATGCTTACTTATCAAATTATGCTTGATCCTAAATATCCTAAGATTTTGATTGCCCTCTCTCGAGATCTAATTAAGTAATTCCAATATAAATTGATAATAATAAAATTGTAACCTCTCAATTCACAAAACTACTCCTAACTATTCAATTGGATTTGAGGCAATTTTATAGATAATTAATTCACAAGTAAGATATCTCTTCAATTAATAATTAATATAATAATTATAGGTCTATTACGTTACTACTTCTCGTTGTGCACTTTAAAACAAATAACTTGATTCACTCTCTCAATGTATTACCAAATATAAGCATGACAATTATCACAAAGCATTCATAGATGTATTGAATTCAATAAGAATAAAGTTAACAAATCAATAATATCTCTAACATGAATTTAGAAACTCATAATTAAGTTTAACATTATTATAATCCAAATAAATATCCAAGACAGTGAAATAGTTGAAGAGAAAAGTAAGAAAAACTGTTTGGAGTCTTGATATGGAAATCTTAAATTTATGTAGCTTCGCTTAATGTTTTCTCTTTAATCTTCTTTGAATTTGGTGGTTGCTACCTTTTTTTACGCGTTTATCTTGTTCTTAAACAGTTATTGAGGTTTCTAGGGTTATTTCTAGGGTTTCTTTGCTTGATTTGGTTTCAAAAATAGCATTGAAACCTCAAAAATAAAAATAAAAACTAATAAACTAAATAGACTTATCATGATTGGATTTTTTTGAGAATGTCAATTTTAAAGCTATATTTAGTTGGAGTAAAGTTTTAATGGAATAAAATATAATAAAATAGAATGGAACGATTTATAATGAAATGAAATGTAGATGGATGTAATGATAAAAATTGTTGTTTGTGAATAATGGAATGGTTCATAATATAATATAGTGAAATGTTGTTTAGATAAAAGGTTTACAATATAATATAGTATAAAATTGTTTATCATTTTATATTCCATCTTAAATCTCTCGAATCAAGTTTTTGTTTTTACTGTTTACAATAGCATGAGATATAATATGAAACCCTCCACTTTTATTTCATCTCATTCTATTTCATTATAAACCTCCTCCCAATGATAAAATAATAGTCCATTTTATTCTATTCCGTTAATAAACCGCGGACTAATCATACTCTAAAGGACATTCTTAAGGTTTCACTAACTATAACAGTAGTTTTTGTCTTTGGCTCTTTGCCCCTACTTCCAATTGGTGAATATCTCTTTTATTAACTAATCTCTTCAATTGTTTGGATTAGAATGTATTAAGAAAGAAATATGATTTAAATTCGGATAAAATATGACTTACGTAATTTTAACTATCGTCCTTAAACTTTACATTTGTCGCCTTTCGGACTAACAAAACAAAATCATTAAGGAGTATGAGCATAAAAGTTTATAATACGACCGTCCGAGCAACAAATCAACCAATTGTTAAAGGAGCGCCACCAAAGAAAGGCACGAGTTTTTGCTGAAGCTCTTCACATTCCTTTGTACTTGCCTCCTGTGGATCAAAAGTCACACGATCGGGAAGTGATAGTCCTTGTTTGATCCGACCCACTCGCCGGGAATGCAAAACTTGTTTGGAAGTGACCGGTAGCCTGGTCCTCTGATACTCTTCAAGAGCTGAAGGCAAATTATTGGGTCCCCATTTCTCTAGGCATTTCCCTAGAACTGCAGCATCTAAGATTGACATATTTGTGCTCCTAAGTCCGTGAGGAGATGTTGGGTGGGCTGCATCTCCAATCAATACTACATTGTCCCACACAATTTGCTCTAGAGGATCGCAATCATATATGAAATTCAAGAAAGGATCCTTAGTCTCTCTCATGACTCTTACCAACTCAGGAACCCAAATTTTCTCTGCTTCCTGGTACATGTTTTCAATCATGTCACTGCTTACTTTCATGGTAACTGAGTTTCCCTGCATATAGTTCAGAGTAAAATGTATGATAAATATGGATTCTGCTCAATTATGGAGTATAAGAATGTAACAGCTTGTAGAAGGAATGAGAATAAGCAATCAGTGACCTTGAGCTGGGGCTCCGATTGACGCGCATACCAAATCCAATTCAGTCTTTTGTTGAGAAGTTCATAAAGTACACAGTGAGTTTTATGACTCAGTTCAAAGTACAAACATTTCCCAAGATCAGGATACAACCTTCGGATGCCCAATAAGGTCTCCGAAGTTTCATTCTTTGAAAAATCAAGCACGCCTCTCCAGGCACAATAGCCTGAATACCTACAGCAAACAATGATCTCGTTAGAAGTGCTAGGCAACTATCAAAAGGCAATCTTTATTTATCTAGCTAATAACAAACCTCAATTTCAAGTCAGGAAGAAAAGTTTGGCGAATTGAAGAAAAACAACCATCTGCTGCAACGAGCAACTCCCCCTTTATTTCTGAGATCTTGTCGATTTCAAGGACTTTAGCCTTCACGGTAACAGTTTTATCGTTTTGAGAGATGGAAAAAGACTGGTAGACGTGACCCCACAAAACAACTTCCCGTGGAAGAGCATTAAATAGAATGTCGTGAAGATCAGCCCAATGAGCAGCTCTGAAATTGAAGTTCTCATCTCTCGTCAATAGACTGGGAACCTTCTTCTCTCTATCTGTTACTTGGTTCTGTGACAAAAACAAGTCATCACATCATAGATAATTAAAACGCTGAGAGCTTCAAATTTAAGCAGGTACTGAACAATTTCTATACGCTATGTACACACACACACACACCTGATCTATGGTGAGAGGCAAGGTAACTTGCTCCAGGAACTTAGGTTGTTGGAGCCAGAAATCGATAATGGTCTGAGACTGACAGTCAAGACCGAGTCCGGCACCAGTGGGGCTGCCCTTAGACGGCGCCGAAGACTTCTCAAGCACTACCACGTCCCATCCCGCTACTATGAGGGCGTGAGCACATGAAACACCGGCGATGCTGCCACCTACTATCACTGCCTTGGCCTTCTTCCTGGACTCGTTCATGCCTATTGTGGCACGTGGCAGTTCAGACCTACCACTTTCTGGGTTATAACAGTAAGATACATAAGATGAGTGGTTAGGACTTAGGAGTAACGAAAGACAGATGGTCCATAACCCCCCCTATGGTTGCTGTCCCCATACATGAGTATGGGGACAGATAACAAAACAACATAATTCTGTCTACTATAAGCGTTTGGTTACCGCATCCAAGATATTGTCCCCTGTCTCTGATAAATAGAGACAGAGAAATCTTGTTAACCCGTTTAATGAAAGACAAAACGTCGTGTCTCTTGTCGCCCGAAGATTTTTTCCACTGAAGCCAATGTTACCCCTCTCTTCTGTCTCCCACGCTTATCTCGCCGTTCGGTTGGAGTCGGTTGTCTCTTCGCATAACTCTTCTTCGTCGCCCGGTTGGAGTCGGTTGCCGAAGACTCTCGCCAGTGGGCAAAGGTTTCGCCTTCCCCGTTAGGTCATACTTCTGCGTTGTTCTTCGATTCAAGAATGTGCATTTCGTTTTAGTTGACGTCTTATTGTTAACATGGTTTGGGTTTATTTGTTTTAAAGCTCAGATAACCGCACGTAATCTGCGATTCATCTTCCCAAACACTCCAGATCTGTTTTCCGAAATCAGGTTAGGGTTTTTTTTCTGTTATTTTCTTGTAAATGTCGCTGCTTCCTACATTCTCTTCATCTCGATAGAGGTTCAACCGTTGAGATCAATTTGTTGATCCTTGGCGAATAGTTTGTTGTTGCAGAAATTGTGGTGTTTGTTGAGCGGTGAGAGGTTACAAATTCTGCAAGGATATCTTCGTCGCTTTTCACGGTATTGATTTTTCCCAATTGTAATCAATCGCTTTGATCAATTGATTACTACAAAGTCGATTAGATACAATTTGCCAATGATGATTGAACAACTCTCTTAATTTGCCTTTCTCTTTGCGATTTGAAGTTGAAATCACGTATATATTAAGCATTGTTTTACTAATAACGTAGGTATGTTCTTTGGAATGCCAACATGTATGTCATTTGATCCATACCGCATATCACATTTCGCTGAAGGAATATCGAGCATAAGGCATATAAGAGATGCCTATTAGACTTAGAAAATGTAAAGTAGGTTGTTAAATGTTCAAATTTTGTGTTTGGGATGGCAATGAAACCGCTGGACAAGGAATGCATGAAATGGGATTTTGTCTCAAGGATTAGGAATTGAAAGTTCTTGTCTTTGATAATGCAGTTTGATCATGTATCCAAGTCGACTTCATTTGTTTCGACAGTACGTTTGTTGCGATCAATTGAATTTCCATGATTTCGATTCTTTGTGTTGTGTGAAGTGTATATTGAATCTGAATTGTGTGAATTGGATTATGCCTTGTCTTGGGTTAAGATATATGTTTGAGTTGTGTGAAGTATATATTGAATGCCATTGTTTCGAATTGCTTATGCCTTGTGTTGTCTCAAGTATATATGTTTCATTGTGTTAATCCTATTGTTCCAAGCGGAAGATGTATCGATATTATCTGTAAAATTCACTTTCTGGATAATGAAGATACATATATACTTCATCGAATTGCTTATGGTAGTTATTGATAATGATTTAAAGATTGGATAACCACACATGTTAGGAAATACAATTAAAAGATTGGATAAACACACAAATTAGAAAATAGGTAAGATGATTATCATTAGAATGGCATTGATTATGAGTCTTGCATTTAGGACTCATTGCATGATGAAAGAATGATAATTAGGCACTTAAAATGTTTAATCATTTAAGCGAGAGGTTTTCAAAGAAATAAACAACATTTTCAGTGAAAGAACCAAGAGCATATATTGTGTTTATTTAAAGTTTAGTCTCATTTCCTCGAGTATAAAGAATTCTTAATTATCCTCGTAAGGTAATCCGCTTCTAGTAAGGAACTTGATCTAGGACTCCACAAGTATTCTAATACACAAATGTAAATGCAACAACAAAACTCAAAAGTTAGGTTCTTCGTAGTTAAGAATTTATGGTAAGCTTATTCCATATCACAAGTCAGAAAGATAAAGCCTATACTTGTTGATGAACTATACTTATTACCCAAACATACATACCGCTTTGGATGCCATGCAATATATACATATATCCATCCATATATATATATATATATATTGATAATAGTGATAAAAGTATAGAGGCTAATATTGGTAAACCAACTTGGGTCATTGCATCCTCCATATCATATCTGCTAACATAAATTGTTAGGAGAATTGGTAAAAAAACTAAATCATATAAGTTATTCAAAGTACTCATCAATATTGTATTTTGTATATGCACTAGTGTCTACAAGTGGGGAGTGAGGAGTCTGCAAATGCCCAGAATACATATAGAAGTCCTGGATGAATGGATGAGGGTAAGATTTATGTGATTTTTCTTTGTTCATTACATTATCTTTATAATGAGAAGTTTCCAAGGCTGACGTTTTCTTATGTTTTACCCAGGGCCACCCCAACAAGTTTTATACTCCAGGCAAGCCTTTCCCACTTTACCCAAAGCTGGAGTTTGTGTTTGGGAGAGACAGAGCAACGGGGGCAAGTGCCCAAGATGTTGCAGATGCTATTGGTGAGCTGCAAACGGATGACACTGAAGGTGAAGGACCAGCTGATCTACTAGCGTCTGCCTCCCAATTTGATGCGACAACCCTATTGGTCAGTCCTCCTCCGACTACTTCAGGCAATGTCTTTGGTTCAGTCGCCTCTTCTAGCAACACGAACGGAATCCGACATAACAAAGGCAAAAGGAAGATGAGGGACATCGAAGTTTTAGAAAACGTTGCTGCCTCTTTCCTTCTTGCCATTGATAGTGGTAAAGAAAGTGCTAGGATCGTTGCTGATGCTATTATAGGATTGCATGGGACGAGGCTTGGTGATGAGCTTGGGAAGTTGGGCTTCTCCACTGAAGAAGTCATCAAGATTGGAAGGATATTCGCAAAGGATGTTCCTGCTGCGAATCTGTTTTGGGATCTAAATGAAGATCAGAGACCACGTTATATCAGGGAGCTGCTAGATGACGATGTTTGATTTGATGTGTTTTGTGGAGCTACTTCCTTTGTAGTAGCTTAATATGGATATATATATTTGTACTGTTATGAAACTAGGATTGTGATGTTGAATTTGACTTGATGATGTGTTGACTTTGACTTGATGATGTGCTCACTTTGTTATGTTGATGTGTTGACATTGTGTTTTCAGCAGACAACTTATGATCAATGCTTAGTTATTATAACTTCAAAATGTTAGTCATTTTCCTGCGTGTTCGAATGATGATAATATGATTCAATTTCAGGTACGTAGATATGGCCAGATACAGCTTTTACGTTGTCTTTGCTGGACGTCAAGTTGGAATTTTTACCAATTGGGAAGATGTAAAATTGGTCACTGAGGGGTTTCCCAATGCTCGATTCAGGGGATATCAAACATTGGAGGAAGCATAAAGTGCGTATGCCATGGACCAATATAGGCCGCCTCGTCGCATTGCAGACATTGCTCCTACTATCAATGAACCATCCTCCATTCCGATTCCATCCGCTCTTCCAACAACTGAACAAGTCACTGAAGTTCGGGCTGTGCCGCCAAACATGGCTTGGATTAATATATTTTTAGCCATTACCATTGGAGTCATTTTGGGGATGGTTCTAAAGGACATTATTTCTAAAATATAAGGCGTTAATTTACATCGAACCAAATATGTCAGACGTTGTGTTAATACTTAGATGTTTGTTTTCAATGAGAAGTTGAACCTATTATGTAATTAATTATATGAATGTGTGTTGACCTTTTATGTAATTAATTTCATGAGTCTTGTGAATCTTGTGTTTGCACATAATTATTATAATCAATATTATTATAATTCATTACATAATTATCATAATAATTATTATTGTTACTATTATTATAATTATTATAACTATTATTATTATTATTATTATTATAATAATAATAATAATAATAATAATAATAATAATAATAATAATAATAATAATAATAATAATAATAATAATAATTATTATTATTATTATTATTATTATTATTATTATTATTATTATTATTCATTATTATTGTTGTTGTTATTATATAGTTTGTAATTTTCCTTTTCAAATTTATTCTCGCTATACATTTTCAACTTATTTATGGTCTTGACATTAGTTTATTATTATTATTATTATCATTATTATTCTCATTATTATTGTTGTTGTTATTATATAGTTTGTAATTTTCCTTTTCAAATTTATTACCGCTTATACATTTTCAACTTATTTATGGTCTTGACATTAGTTAACATTTTCAACATGAATTATTATTATTATTATTATTATTATTATTATTATTATTATTATTATTAATCAATCAATTGCTTGGGTTATGATAATTATTTGCTTAATTTTTGACAATCATACCTTATTCCAATTAACTTATCAATTAATAACACATTTTTATTCATCTTAACTATTAGGGGCATTTTTGTCATTGGCACATTTTTTGTCGTTCTGTCCCCTGCAACCAAACACATTGTCATAGAGACGGAGACAAATTTTGTTTGTTCTGTCTGCCTTAACCAAACAAATTTCATGACTCAGGTTTACATTACATTGCTCATTACTGCTTTAGCCTCCATTCTTGAAGACAAAGAACCATACGGACAAGAAAGTCCATAAGCATTCTGAAATATCTCTTTTTTTTGGCACAAACTCGCGAGACATTAGTTATTTCTATGTTTAATTTTTCTTTTGTGCATATTGTATTGGGACTTATTTGCCATAAGAAGTTCACCGTGTCATGTGTGAACATTTTCAACAAAAATATATACCACCCAAACTTTGAAGGAGGGATGTAGGGACACTGCCACATATTTCATTCTCTTGTAAGAAAATGCCTACCTAATTCCTGATGGCTACCTAATCCCTGATGCCCAACCATTACGCCAAATTTGACGTGAAAGGAAATATTTCAAGAATTTTTTAAAACTAAATTTGTTGTTATTCCAATCATTTTATACTAAATTTTTACACCAAAATTTTTTCAAAGAATATATCACAATAATTTAGTTATTAACTAAATTAATTTATATTTATACAATAATTTTTATTTATTTATTAAAATTAAAATAAAATCATTATTTTAATTAATTAATATATAATTTATATTAAATTAATATTATTTAAAATATATTTAATATTATCGCAGCAACAAATTAATAACATACACAAATATAAACTGATTAAAATTTCTCATTTAACCTCTAATCATTTGAATTTCTATATCGTTCATACAAATGTTCAATTAGTACATTACAAAGTTCATAATGAGCTTCTTTATCTCTAATTTGCTTATGCCTAGTAAGGAATTCTTGAAATATAACTGTATCATTTCTATTGATATTAATTTTAGGGGCTGGTATTTCGCTCCAATCTTGTATGACTACTTGAGTATCAAGTTCGTTCTCAATGATCATATTGTGCATTATAATGTATGTTGACATAATATCATGTAATACAAAATTTTTCCAAAAACGTGCCGATCCCTTGATAATTGCAAATCTTGATTGGAAAACTCCAAATGCATGCTCGACATCCTTCCTACATGTTTTTTGCATTTTCATGAATAACTTCTTTTTTGGGCATCGGAGATCATGAATGATTTGTACCAAGGGAGACCATTTTGGGTAAATACTATCAGCTAAATAATATCCAATATCATACACTTTTCCTTGAATAACATAATAAGCAGAAGGTGCTATATCTTTAGCAAGGTTTGCGAACAAGTGAGATGCCTCTAATACATTAATGTCATTATTTAACCCTGGCAAACCAAAATATGCATGCTATATTCACAAACCATAATCAACTACAGCTTCAAGAATAATAATTGGGAATCCACTACATCCACTATATTGTCCTGCCCAAGCCGTTGGACAAATTTTGCCATATCCAGTGCATACAATCTAAGGTCCCTAGCATCCTTGGAAAATCTCGTTCTTCATTAATTTGAAGCAGTCTTACAACATCATTGCATTCGGTGCTCTTAGATAAATCTATCCAAAGAACTCCATAATGACTCGATAAAACTTTTTCATATTTTCAATTGCAGTTGATTTTCCAATTCTAATGTATTCATCAGTTGAATAAGCTAATACACCATACGCCAACTTTCGAAATCCTGCCGTTACTTTTTGTAAACTAAACAATCCTAGTTTACAACATCCATCTCTCCGATGCATAAAGTAAACATCATGACCTTCAACAGTACCAAAAAGTCGTAGGAATAAATTCTGACTCATTTGAAATTGCCCACGAAACATTACTGCAATATATCTTGGAATTTCTGCAAAATAATCGACCTATAGTCTTTGATCTACTACAACACGATCATAATAAATTACTCTATGATTGAAGATTGAGCCTTTGTGCTTTTGTTGGTTCACTATATTGTTTATATAGTAATCCATTGCAAGGTCGTTATTGGTGTATGCAGATAGTAATGCTTTGTTTTGTGCTAATATTTTAGAAGTGAGATCCAATTCATCCTCCGATGATGAGGATGAAGAACGGATGATATATGAGAAGAACTAGCATTAGTACTCATGGTTGTAGACAAATATAGTGAAGGGCTCAAAGAACAATTTGCTAGTGCCCTTATATAGTATAATTCGAGAAAAGATAAGGAAGCTCTACAAAAAAATCTAATTCTATCTCTTTTTAGTCGTTGTGTTAGATTGCATTCATCTCAACCATTAATTAGTATTTGTATCCTATCTGTACAATATCCAAGACAAGATAAGGAATCCCTGCCTATAATCTAACTCTATCTCTTCCATTCGCTAGATTAGATTGCATTCATCTTAACCGTTAATTAGTATTCGTATCCTATCCACACAATATCCAAGACAAGATAAGGAATCTTTGCACAGAATCTAACTCTATCTCTTCTCATTCGTTGGATTAGATTGCATTTATCTCAACCGTTAATTAGTATTCATATCCTATCTACACAATATCCAAGCCAAGATAAGGAATCTCTACACAGAATCTAACTCTATCTCTTCCCTTCCATTGGATTAGATTGCATTCATCTCAACCGTTAATTAGTTCATATCCTATCCACAAAATATCCAAGACAAGATAAGGAATCTCTGCACAGAATCTAACTCAACCATTAATTAGTATTCGTATCCTATCCACACAATATCTAAGACAAGATAAGGAATCTCTGCACAGAATCTAACTCTATCCCTTCCCATCCGTTGGATTAGATTGCATTTATCTCAACCGTTAATTAGTATTCCTATCCTATCTACATAATATTTAAGACAAGATAAGGAATCACTGCACAGAATCTAACTCTATCTCTTCCCATCTGTTGGATTAGATTGCATTCATCTTAACCGTTAATTAGTATTTGTATCCTATCCATACAATATCCAAGACAAGATAAGGAATCTCTGTATAGAATCTAACTCTATCTCTTCCTATTCGTTGGATTAGATTGCATTCATCTCAACCGTAAATTAGTATTCATATCCTATCTACACAATATCCAAGACAAGATAAGGAATCTCTACACATAATCTAACTCTATCTCTTCCCGTCTGTTGGATTAGATTGCATTCATCTCAACCGTTAATTAGTATTCGTATCTTATCTACACAATATCCAAGATAAGATAAGGAATCTCTGCACATAATCTAACTATATCTTTTCCCAACCATTTGATCAGATTGCATTCATCTCATCCGTTAATTAGTATTCATATCTTATCCATACAATATCCAAACTAAGATAAGGAATCTCCACAAGAAATCTAACTCTATCTCTTTCCAACCGTTAGATTATATTACATTACATTCATCTCAACCATTAATTAGTAATTCGTATCCTATCCATAACATCTCTATAAAGAGTTTATTTGTTATACTAAAATGAAACTCTCGTTTCATATAACACTCTTTGAAATCCTAAACTATAACACTCTTTCAAACCTATCCGAAAAATGGCAAGCTCTATTTCTGGGGTAAAGCCTTGAAATACCTCTCGAAGTGCATCATATTCAGTTGAAGAAGATCAAGTCTTTGCCATGTATATCTTAATGTTTCACAAGACCCATTCATTCATAGAGATCAATTTATGGGTCAGTTTTGGTCTTGCATCACAAATGAGCACCATCAAATGTTGTCGAATCATATCACTACTATTCGACCTTAGATATCTTTACAAGCTCAATGACAAACTATAATAACAACTATTGGAGAATTCAGAGTATGTGTTCGATAAATTGAAAACTTGAATCCAAATGATGCTTCTGAATAAGATATTGTAAGTGCTTTATTTAAAATTTTCTTTGTATTAATTGAAATACGTTTGATTTATACCCTAAAATCTAACTTAAGTTACATTGTTGTCTTGCAGTTCGAGAAAGCAAAAGATTTACTCATTCAAGATCCAAAATTTTAAAAGGGTTTCAAATTTGATCATGTATGTCCATTTAAAAAATATAGAGAAATATGATGATACTAGCAGAGAGAAAGCATTTGGTAATCGAAAACGATCTAAGTGCAATGAAATGTCACCGCCCAAATCTCAAAATTCAGATAAGTCAGTAGGATCATCATCATTTTGTATTGATTTAAATAATGATTTTGAAGTTGAAAATCCATTTATTGAAAGACATGATGAAGCTGATTGTCCTATTTGGAAGAAGAAAGAAAAAATGAAAAAGGAACAAAATGAGGAAATGAAAAAACTTTTTATGTCCATGAATAAAGAAATAAAAGGAATGTTTCATGAAAATCAATCTCTTCTTGAAAAAAAATTATGAACTTCAGTTGTTACAAGCTCAAAATGAGGCAAAAAAATTAGAGATATGTCAAAGACGAGAGGATAATAAAATTTTATGCTAAGATTTCGATTCCATTAAAGATCCAGTGATGCATGAGGCTTTTAGAAATGAACAATGAAACTTTATACCAAAAGAGCTCAAGAAGGAGAACCTCAAGGAGTTGGCTCATTTAGTAGCTTTAGCCAATATTTTGATTTTGGAGGAAATGGGGATGACCTTCTAAACTATTAATTATTTATGTTAAATTAATATTTTCAAGTGCTGTAGTTTTACTTTTAATTTGATTGTTGTAATTTTAATTTAATTATAATCCACGAGTCGATTGTAATTGTAATTTATTTTAGTCTGTTATAATTTTAAATATTTTTGTTGAGTTTTAATTTTTAAAATCAATGGTGTGGTTTAAATTTATGTACTTTTATTTCAAATTTATTTTTATTCTTAACATATTTTATTAATGAATTTATAACACTTATAAATAAAATTATAAATAAATATTAAAATAAATTTAATATTATATTCAATATTAGTCTCGTTTTAAATGTTTCAATGAGATCTTTGTAATGATTTATTTTGTATAAAACAATAGATATTTTGAATTTAATTACTTAGTAAATTATGTAAATAAATCAATTTGTGAAAAGGACATAAAACGAATATGTTAAAAAGGAAATAGACAAAGTTATCTTTTTACTACTTTTGGTGCATGAGTACTAACACACCAAATTTAATATGTTACTATTCATTACACCATTTTGGTGTGAAGATTTGGTGTCTTCTTTGAAGTGGATTTATTGCACCAAAATACCAAATTTGGTGTTTTGGTACCTTGTTAGGAGATGGTCTTAGGAAATTATAAGGGTACTCCCACAATGTTTGCTCTGCTTTACGTATATAAAAGATTGTTGAAAGTTGATTTTCTAGGTCGTCGCAGAAAGTTCCCATTGATATGTTGTGCTATACAAAGAGGAATTATGAATGAAAGCAGCACGAAGGCGTTAAGGGTGAACTAACAAATCTCTATTTTTTCCATCTATTTTATGATGTAGTTGTTTTTTCTATTGTTTTGTATGCTATTGTCTTATGACTCAATAATTTTACTCTTCTTTCATTAATTTAATTTTCTATTTTCAAAAACTTTTTTTAGAAAGTTTGGCACGACAGTTTAGCCTGTTTCAAATTTGTGCCACTAATTTTTATCTATTTGTATAAATCTTACATAAATATGTAAATAAAAATTAATAGAATATAACTACAATAAGTTAATGGGAATAAAAGATTCGTTCTCTAAATGTTTAGATCGCTTAACTTAACTCAAAGGCATATAGTGGTATAAAGAATCCTGAAGATTAGACTATTAGATATCAACAGATGATGGATGCTCAAGTAGCCTTAGACTGAAGGATCACATATGCAGCAGAAATTAAAAATTGTAATCCTAAATTCATCTATTGCGTTTAACAAACATACTGATAGTAAGAATAGACAAAAATAAATACCTGAAATGTGAGAATTAATCAATAAGGAACTTCGAAAATATAAAGTTTCTATATACTCCACACCAAAAAATACGTCATGCTTTCATCACTTGATATAACTATGGATAAATTTGAAGAATCCTTTCTTCAAGAATAGAGAAAACAAATTTCTCAAACTTTTCTCTTGTTTATTTTTCCACGTACAAAAAAAAGCGAATATGACAGAGTATTTATATTTCACTCTACACTTCATTTTCTTATCAATGTAAAAAAAAACACCTTTTCTATTCACTAATTTTTCACGTACTTGAAAGAGTATATCTATTTCACTACTCTCCTTATTGCTATCTATTTACGTAAACGTATCATATACGGACCTATCATCTGCATATGTTTTAACTTCTTTGTAACTTGAAAAAAATACAAACAATCATGCCATTTCATTTTGGTTAAATGTATAACCAAAACATAACCACCAAAAGTCTGACGCCTTTCTTTTCCTTTTGAAAAAATATAAATAATAATAATAATTTATATAATGAAATAAAATAAAACTATTTTATTTTATTCATTTATTTTTGTACAAGAGAATTTCCAATATTAATTATATTTTCCGTCTAGCAAAAATATAGTAATATGTTATATAGATTATTTAATAAATTATCTCATAATAAATTAAATAATCATAAACATGAAATATTACACTCATAAGTGTTTGACCACATAAGTTCATCGCTAAGTCAGTAATAATTAATCTAATTACTACTAATCAAGATTGACGTCTAACAACACTCTTCGACGACCATATAGTGTGAAGTAACATCTTTACAAAGACGAAATCTAATTAAGAATAATGTATTATTGCCTTCCATCATTATAACTCCAAATTATCCTAAGGTATGGTTTAACTATCAAACCCTATTAGATAACCAACTATGTTATATGTCGATCATTAATGATTGATGAATGACTTAGAAAACTCCTTTTTTCACTCATTTAATCGCCCTTGCTAAGGTTTTGAAACGACCATTAAGATCAATGACAACATAGAACTCAAACGCATTACCTAAAGTCGATGGATCACATCTTGACTCACCACTAATCAGATAAGTACTTAATTATATCCAGTGATCATTCAACTAGCATTTTTACACACTAGGTGTTTGATATCAAAACATAATAAGTGACCTATTGATTACTATGATGATCTCAAGTCAAAGGAAAAATATACATTTAAATCCTTATGAGAATATCTCACTTGACAGTTCATAAGTAATATTAAACATTGGGAATTCTCAGTTTTGTCAGTTCAATGATCATATCTCTATATGCATCATCTATATATATAACTTAATAAATGAGATATACTAATATCCATCTGACAAATACTACTATATACATATTGATCTAACCAGATCATTAAAGTCCTTATTTGATGATCCTATGATCAAGAATATTTTTAGATTAAACCTTAAGGACTTGACTCTCATTATCATAATCTCCATTATGATGACAAGTGTATAAATTTAATCAAGGACTTATCATATTAGAATAAAAAATAATAAACCTAATATGATAATAAAATCATTTGTCATGTTATTAATCAAAATTAGTAATCACAAAACTAAGGTGTTCAATATATTATATAATGATTGGGTCATGGGTATAATTCCAACAATCTCCCACTTGACCTAGACACAATTAGTCATAAACTTCAATCCTATCTTCCATTTGTGCTTATCAAACTCTTTCGATCCAAGCACCTTAGTGAAAGGATCTACAGCATTCTCCTTTCCTTTAACCTTTTGAATTTGAACATCTTTACGCTCAACAATTTCTCTAATAAGATGAAACTTCCACATTTAATGTGACCTAGGTTCCTTAGCTTGTAGCAATAGCACCAGTATTGTCACACAATAAGGGAATAACTTCCTTTATCAAAGGAACCACACCAAGTTTAGTTAAGAACTTTTTTGTCTAAACAGCTTCCTTAGTTGTAACACATACAGCTATGTATTCTACATCAGTAACTGAATAAGCTATAGTAGCTTTCTTGGAGCTTTTCCAACTTATTGCTCCTCTTTTCAAGGTGAAAATATAACCAATGGTAGATTTGTTATCGTCCTTATCTAATGCAAAGCTAGCATCAGTGTAGCCTATTAGCTTTAATTCGTAATCTCCTTATATGAGGAATTGGTCCTTAGTTCTTCTCAAGTACTTAAGGATGATTTTAACCACTTTCCAATGTTCCCTACCTGGGTTACCTTCATACCTGCTCACTATTCCTAGTGCATAGGCTATATCAAGTCTTGTACATGTTATAATATACATGATAACTCTCACTGCACTAGCATATGGGACACTACTCATGTGCTCTCTTTCTTCTAAGGTTTTAAGACAATCCTCCCTACTAATAGAAATTCTAGTTCCTATTGGTAAGTAAACTTTTTCTAGAATTTTTCATGTGATACTTTTTTAAGATAATATCAATGTAGACGGATTGGGAGAGCCCTAGCAGCTTCCTTTATCTATCTCTATAGATCTTGATTCCAAGAATGTAAGTTGCTTCTCCCAAATCTTTCATGGAGAACTGTTCAGATTGTCAAATCTTTGTCTTTTGCATGACTGGTACACTATTTCCTATTAGCAATATTTCATCTACATATAGCACTAGGAAAATAACTATGCTCCTATTAACCTTCTTGTACATTCATGGATCTGTTTCGCATCTAACAAAATCGAACTTTGTGATTGTTATATTCAAGCGAATATTCCAACTTCGTGAAGCTTCCTTTTGATTATATCCCTTGTGATTCTTCATAATCATTACCTTCCTTTTGATTATATCCCTTGGCAATAAGACGGGCTTTATAGGTTTCAACCTTACCATCAACTCTAATTTTTTTCTTAAATACCGATTTACATCCTATGAGTTTTATATCCTTTGAGGGATTAACCAAAGTCTATACTTTGTTGATTCTCATGGATTCTAACCTATATTCCATTGCCTTAAACAACTTCTCATGATATGGACTTGCTATAGCCTCTTCGTAAGTCTTAGGGTCATCATCAATGTGATTATCCTTGTCACTTTGCACCATTAATTTTAATCTATCTGGCGCATGGCGATCCCTAGTAGACCTTCTAAGAGGCTTATGTTCAACAGGTTTTACCTCTACTTGATCTTGTTGTTGCACTAGTTCTTGGATAGGTTCATTAGCTGGTCCATTCTCTCAACAGCTGAGGTTGGTACCCTATATGTTAATTTCAAGACATCAAGTAAAGGTTGCTTAACATGCATCTGATGCTCTTGAGCTTGTGTTGATTCATTAGAATCTTGAATTTCATCAAGATTTATTTCTACACCATGAATTCCTCTATTAAGGAAATCCTTTTTTTAAAGAGGTTGCATTTCTGGTCACAAATATTTTGTGCTCAAAAGGGTGATAGAAATAGTATCCCATAGTTTCCTTAGGATAGCCAACAAAACACTTGTTAGACCTCGATTTAAGCTTATCTGACAGTAATCTCTTGACATAGGCTGGACAATCCTAAACTTTCAAATGTTTTAGGTTAGGCTTACATCCTTTCCACATCTCATATGGAGTTTTTGTGACTGCTTTAGTGGGAACTTTATTTAATAAATAGGGAACAACTTCTAAAGCATATCCACATAGGAAGTTAGGAAGAATAGTGAACCTCATCATAGATCTTACCATATCTAAGAAGGTTCGATTTCTCCTTTCTAAAACACCATTGTGTTGTGGTGCTCTTGAAGAAGTCCACTGAGACAAGATTCCATCTTGCCTTAGATAATCAACAAAATCATCATTAAGATACTCACCCCCATGGTCAGATCTTAGTGCCTTTATATTCTTACTAGTTTGTTTTTCAACTTCATTACAGAATCTTTTGAATATTCCAAATGATTCAGACTTGTGTTTCATAAGATACACAAATCCATATCTTAATATATCATCAATTAAGGTGATAAAATAAGAATATCCACCTTTAGCTTGAACTTTCATAGGCCTACATACATCAGTATGTATGAGTCCTAAAAGTTCACTAGCTCTCTCTCCAGTTCCAAAAGAAAGAGATTTGGTCATTTTGGTTTTGAGAAAAGGTTCACAAGTTTTATATAATTCATAATCATATTGACCAAGGCATCCTTCCTTATGCAACTTGTATAGTCTTTTCTCACCAATATGACCAAGTCTACAATGCTAAAGGTAAGTTTGATTTGCATGATTATCTCTCTTCCTTTTGTGACCAGAAACATTCATAATTGGATAAACAGTTATTTTAGGTAAGACATAAAGACCATATTGTAAATAACCACTTACTTATAATTCATGAATAACCACTTACATATAATTCATTATCATGAAATATATTACATTGGTTATTCTCAAAGATTGTATGAAATCCACGCTTATCTAATGACGAAATGAAAACAATGCTCGAAGCAAATTTAGGAACATAATAACAATCTTCCAATAATAAAGTCTTTCCTGTAGGCATTATAAGAGAAATAGTTCCTACAACTAGGGCAGTAACACTTGCTCCATTCCCATCTTGTAGCTTAATTTCTCCCTTGTTTAATCTCCTACTGATCCTTAGACCCTGCAACATATTGCAGATATTAAACCTACTATCAGTATCTAATACCCATTTAGTATAATCAATAGTAGTTAAAGAAATCATGAAAACATTTTTCATAAATGTCCCACCTTGTTTCTTTCCTTTCAAAGTAATCAAATACTTTGGGCAGTTCCTCTTCCAGTGTCCCTTCTTTGTACAGAAGAAATATTCAGCATCCTTCTAGTCAAATCTCTTATCTTTACCCTTGGATTTGTTCCAAATACCCTTAGGTGCAAGATGATTTTTCTTAGGCTTCTTCTTGACCTTCCACTTGCGCTTCGAAGAGTTACCAACCAGGTTCACAGATCCTGACACTTTCACCTTCTCAGACGATGCTACTTGATTTTCATAATCGATCAACAAGTTGAACATTTCATGAAGATCACAATACATCTTGTTGATGTTAAATTTAACAATGAATGGTGAAAAAATGTCAGAAAGAGATTGTAAGATCAAATCTTGTGACGACTCTTTCCCTTGTGAACACCCTAACTTCTCAGGTTCTTCTATAACATCATTCATCTTAAGAACATGGGGTCCTAGTGGAGATTTAGGCTTCAGTTCAGACTTGAATAGAGAGTTAGATAATGGGTATTTAGCAGTCCTATTTTGTGACTTATACATCTTCTTAAGATGCTTAATGATCTATGGAGGATTCATACCTTCGTGCTGCCTTTGAAGTTCATAACTCATTCATCCATAACAATGAACTTCGCATTAGTACTTTGTTCATTATACTTAAAATATACATCCAATGCATCAACATTATTAATTCTCTCATAAAGCGCTTCAATCATGGGTTTATCAATCACATCGATAAGTTTTTCATGTATGAGAACAATTCTCATATTGCAGTACCAATCATCAAAATTGTTACCCACTAGCTTATTAGCATCAAGAATGCTTTGCAGTGACATAGTAGACGTTTGAGAAATCTAATAAAAGAAAACACCAAAATAAGAACAAAATCATATATCATTAAGACATGGACTTTTATCTAAATGATATAAAATCTTTAAAATATGAATGAGTCCCTTAGTTATCAAGTCATTACTCATATATAATTAAAGAGTGATAAATTTCCTATTTTATCATATAAAATTTATAGTAGGCTCAATATTATATAGTCCCCAGTTATCGTGTCGTTCTAGTAGTATAATTTAATTTATTCATCCAAATGATAGATAATTAATTAATATTATACTCCCTAGGTAATCTAGGCTAAAAGTATAAAATTAAGTAAATTTTCCTCACATATGTATCATATGCAATATAAAATATTATTTATTCTGAATTATAAGTTATCCGGTTATCGGGTCATTCCTTGTAAACATCAATAAATATTATTATCTACTTAGGTGAAAAATCCTTTTGATAAAATATCATATATTATATCAAATAAACTCAATAATTTTAAAGGTTAAGATTTCATGTTATTAAAATAATTTTAATAACATTAGTGATCATATCACATATTTATACAACATTCGTGTAAGAAACTTGTATTTATTTCCTACACGTACGAAAAATGAAAGAGTCTTATTATACTCATCTCTTCATTTTGGTTTTAAACGTTAAATACAAAAAAATCAAAAACAAGGTTGCCTTTCACCATCCTACGTATTTTTATTTTTGTTTTTAAAAATAATTTTATGATAACAATTAGAAAAAATAAAATCTGTCAAAAGCTTTCGGTGAAAAGTTTTTAATAAGTGTACCACACCATCTATCCAAATGCTTTTAACCTAAACCTTTTAAAACAACCTTTTATAAACTACTGAACTCTCTTCCTTTTAAACGTACAACAACTATTAAATGCATTTAATGGTTTTACTGTGCATGAACAACATATGTCCAATGCTTAGGTAATGAATTTTCCTTCACAGTTTATCTGTATATATATACTACTGATTCTTCATTTTTGTTATTCAATGTAAAATGAGGAAAGAGTTTATATGCCTATAGAACATTAATTGAAGTGTCTCGGTTTTGGTGAAACACATTGCAAAATACAACTAGGATTTTCTCATGCATATTAACAACTTTCATGTTTTAAAATAAAGAACACAATAAAATATGTAAGTTATTCGTCATTTTCAAGTATGATGTGAACACAAAATTGGCTCGATATCAATTAAAGGATTACGTATATAACGGAAATTAAAATTACAATCCTAAATTTATCTATTACGCTTAAAAATATATTAATAATAAAACAGATAAAAATAAATACCTAAAATGTGAGAATTAATCGATATGAAATTTTGAAAATATAAAGTCTCTATATACCGACACTGAAAAATACGTCTCACTTTCAACACTTGAAATGACTATATATAATTTCAAGAACCTTTTCTTAAAGAATAGAAAACAATTTTCTTAAACTTTTCTCTTGTTTTTTCCAAGTATAAAAGAGATGAATATCATAGAGAATTTATATTTCACTCTACACTTCGTTTTCTTATCAACGTAAAAAATGAAAGAAAACACTTAAATGAAAGAAAACACTTTTTTATTCACTAGTTTTCACGTACTTGAAAGAGTATATCTATTTCACTCCTCTCTTCATTGCTATCTTTTACATAAACATATCACATACAGACCCATCATCTGCATATGTTTTAACATCTTTGAAACTTGAAAACATACAAACAATCACGTCATTTCATTTTGGTTAAATGTATAACCAAAACATAACCACCAAAAGTCTAACGCCTTTCTTTGTCTTTTTTAAAATATAAATAATAATAATTATTTATATAATGAAATAAAATAAAACTATTTTATTTTATTTATTTATTTTGTACAAGAAAATTTTAATATTAATTATATTTTCTGTGCTAGCAAAAAATAATAATATGCTATATAGATTATTTAATAAATTATCTCATAATAAATTAAATAATCATAAACAAGAAATATTACACTTGTAAGTGTGTGATCATATAGATTCATTCATAAACCAGTAGTAATTAATCCAGTTAACTACTAATCAAGGTTAACGTCTAACAACACTCCTCAATGACCGGATAGTGTGAAGTAACATCCTTACAAATACGAAACCTAGTTAAGGATAATGTATTATTACTTTCCATCATTACAACTTCGAATTATCCTAAGGTATGGTTTAACTGTCAAACCATATTAAATAACCAACTATGTTACATGTTGATCATTAATAATTGGTGAATGACTTAAAAAATTTATTTTACTCGCTCATTCAATCGCCCTAGCCAAGGTTTTAAAACAACTATTAAGATCAATGGCAATATAGAGCTCAAACTCATTACCTAAAGTCGATGGATCCCATCTTAACTCACCACTAATAAGATAGGTACTTAATTATATCCAATGATCATTCAACTAGCATTTTACGTACTAAGTATCCGATATCAAAACATAATAAGTGACCCATTGATTATTATGATGATCTCAGGTCAAAGGAAAACTGTATATTTAAATACTTATGAGAATATCCCACTTGACATTTCATAGGTAATATTAACTATTGGGAATTCTCAATTTGGTTAGTTTAATGATCATATCTTATCTATATATGTAACTTAGTAAATGAGATCTATTAATATCTATCCAACAGATACTACTATTACATACATATTGATCTAACCGAATCATTAAATTCCTTATTTGATGATCCTATGATTAAGAACGCTTTTAGATTAAACCCTAAAGACTTGACCCTCATTATCATAGTCTCCATTATGATGGCAAATGTATAAATTTAATTAAGGACTTATCATATTAGAATAAAAAACAATAAATGTGATATGATAATAAAATCATTTGCCATGTTATTAATCAAAATTAATAATCACAAAAATAAGGTCTTCAATCTATTATATAATGATTGGGTCATGGGCATAATTCCAACATAAACACCTTAAAGTGCGGGATCTTTTCTTTACTTTTGGTCGGAGCAATATAAGATTAGTATAAAACCCTCCTAAGGTCTCAACCTCAAGCTTCATATTACTTAAATTATAAATGGTATTATCTTTTATATAACTTTTATTATTAATGTCATAATCTATTCATTTATATGAGTTCTTAATTGCTTTTATGAAATTGAATTAAAACATTAGTAAATTTTAATTTAACACAAGTAATCATAAAATTGAAGTGAATCACACGTTATTACAATGCTTATTATACGATGTATAAATGCACAAGAAGGGGGGTTGAATTGTGTATTTTTCCTTTTTGAAAAATCTTCAAAAATATTTTGTCAAAAGAAAAACTTGTTCTTTTCACAAGAACTATTGTAAATCAAAGTTAATTGTATTCTCGAAGACTTGTTCGAAAACTAAGTAAAAAAATGAAACTTTGAGCGATAAGAGATAAGGATAGAGAAGTTGACACGATAATTTTATCTTGGTTCACCCCAAACCGTGGGCTACGTCCAGTCCTCAGATGTCTTTCTGAGATTTCACTATCTCTCAATAACTTTACAAGTATTCTTTCTTTCTGAGCCTCTTTAGGTCTCTTTACACTCAGTATTCTTTTACTCTTAGCCTCTGCAGGCTATCTGTACTACTTTCTTACAGAAAGATGTTTCAAGCTTCGTTACAGTAATATAGCTCTAGCTATTTGCACAATAAAACTTCACAAGTAAGCTTTTTAATGTTCACGTATATGTATATCAGCTAACTTTTCAATCTTTGACTTCGACTCATATTTATAGCTTTCGTCTGTAATTGCTTCTTGAATCTTGCTTCTTGAGTCTTGCTTCTTGAATCTTGCTTCTTGATTCTTGAAAGAAACGTTTATTCAGTTGAGTTCTGTAACTAACTTGAACTGACTCTTGATTTGCTTAAATCGCTTTTCATCGTCTCGCTTTTCTTTAAATACATTTTTGCTTCCGTCATTTTTCGCTTAAATCGCTTTTCATCGTCTGCTTTTTCATCTTCCGTCTGTTTTTCAATCTTCTATCTGCTTTTTCAATCTTGCGTCTGCTTTTTTATCTTGCGTCTGCTTTTTATTCTCCGTCTATTTTTCATCTTCTGTCTGCTTTTTATCTTCCGTCTGTTTTTCAATCTTCTGTCTTCTTTTTCAATCTTCATTATTTATACTTCATCAAAATCATTATTGTAAAGTCATTTTGACTTAACAATCTCCCCCTTTTTTATGATAACAAATAATCATACGATTCAGGTGAAAAACATATCTTCATACTGTCTTCGTCTGACTTCTACATTTTCTGCTGAATCTTCCTCCCCCTATCTTTTTCTTTCTTCTTGAAAAATTCATCTCCTTTTTTCATCCCCTTTGATTTCTGCTTTCCATTTTATTCTCCCCTATTTGTTATAATAAAAAATGATTAGTGTCGATGATGCTTCAACAACTCTTTCACCACCTCCTTCAACTCCTTGATTTCTCTTCGTAGGTGCATTACCTCTGCTTGCAAGTCAAAAGGCGAGGTGGGTTGATCATCATCCTCCGGGAGTTATACAAAAGCAATTGTGGTAACATATGCGTCTGAAGATGGAATATAATCTTCAACAATCTCAAAAAGTAGGTGGTTGAACCGATAGATTGGGTTCAGGAAGGTCTAAGTCATAAGGAGAAGGTAGCATTAGCACTTGTCTTCCTCGCAAGGGTAGAGCTTCTTCTTCAATTGACAATGTATTAGATAGTGGCCTAATTTCGTACTACTGTCTGCACAAGGGATTCAGTAAACATCCCTTTAGTCAGCTTTCCCCCCATTGGATAGTGTTCACCCTTCTCTGTAAAACTACAACTTGATCCTATAAACGTCTTCTTTGAAGTACATGCTTCATCTATTCTTCGCACTTCTTCTGCAATCTGATCTGCGGACAGATCATCAATTACCCCTTCTAGGTATAACTTCATCTTCCCCTTATTAACATCCAAGGGATATCTTGGTTGAAGGTTTGGTACAACCCTTATCACCATATACTCTGTAATCGGGTAAATAGTGTACGGTTGACTGGTCATCTTTGTAGGGTATGGCTTTGTGGTAGCATACCTCAAGGCTTCATAAAAATTCCTTTCATCTTCATTCAACAAATGCCATGTCTCACTATTTATCGGAATAGGTTGTAAGTATGCCTTAACTAACCTCCTCGGTGTATCCCTGATGATTATTGAAGTACTCCTTTTAGTCACAGGCTTAACTACTTCAATCAATCTGACTTCCAATTTGTCTTTCCTCAGAAATTCAGAATAGTTGTATGGAACCAGACTGAGTTCTTCAGATGCTTCTTATTGGACCTGTACCAAACTTGTTGGACCACGATTTTTGAGTGAAATTTAGAAATATTAAGTGAAAGTAAATGAGTGGTGTTAGATATGTATTGTGAAATAAAAGTATTTATGCTTTCAGGAAACTCATGATAAAAGAATTATTGGGTTTTGATAATTTTGATTATTGTGAAGATTTGTATAATTTATGAAAGTTTAAGTGGATGAGTTGATTGAAATAAAGTTGAAAAGCAAGAACTAAAAAGAAAACGTGTAAAAATTTGAAGAATTTAGAAAGTTTGACTTTTGGGGATAAATAGTGATAGAAAGTTTGACTTGAGAGTTGACTTTTTGATTTAGGTAAAATTTGAGAAAATGATCTACATAAAACTTGTAGATTATGTTGAGAGCTTTCTGTCGTCATAAAGTATGATATGTTTCGATGTCGGAATCAAAAGTCATGAAATTTGGAAGTTTGGATGTGTTATGGGTTGACCTATGTAATGGCTGAATCTTTGACCGAGAAATTGATCTAGTTAGAGGTTGATTTAGCCTTTAAGTTCTTCATAAAAGTTGAATATTTTGATTTGATCTTTATTTTGATATAAAGTATAGAATTTTTCGATTAAGGAATAATAAGTTATGATTTTTACAAGTTTCTATTATGGTTTTAGTATGATTATTAGAAGACAGAATTTTTTATTGGAAAATTGACTTCTTTAGAGGCCAAATTGATTTTGATGTCCTTCATGAAAGTTGTAGGTGACTTTCTGATCTTTGCAGTGATATAAAGTATTACATGTTTGGACTTTGGAGTTGAAAGATAGAAATTCTCAAAATTGAGTTATTGTTTAGAGATTTATTATTTGGGCAGAATCTTTGATTAGAAATTTGATCACTTTAGAGATGAAATTAGTTTTTTAATTCTTCATGGAAGTTGTAGAGCTTCCCTTAATCTTTCTATTGATATCAAATTTGTCAAATTTGGAATTTGGAATCAAGAGCTACGATTTTTGAAAAATTCGGATATATATATATATATATATGGTAAGAGACGTGTTCTTAGAAACAACAAAACCTTGAGGGGTCGCGAGTTCGATTCCTAAAGAGGACAATACCAATTTGTGTTGGATGCCGCGGTATCACCCGCAAACACACACCGGGGTATAACCCCCAAACACCTACGGATGGGGTGTGGGGTCCAACAAAACTAAGTTCTGTTGCTTCCTGTTGATGAACCTCAGTAGGAATAACACTTACCAGACTTAGTTCTACTATTATCTCTTGTGGAACAGCAATAGGAGTATTCTTCTTCTGACTATCTTCTGCTGATTTCTCTGTTGGAACAACAGTAGGAGTAGCTTTCTCCTGTCTTGGTATTCCAGCAATTGAAGTAGTCGTTTTCTGACTAACTTCCCTAGCAGTAGTGACACTCTTCTTCTGACTAATTACCTTAGTCTTTTTCACTGCCTCAGTCAGTCTTGGAGTTTTCTGAGGTTGTGGTCTCTGTTTCTCAGACTCCAATGTTCTTTTCCTCTCAATATCCTTGGCCTGATTGGCTGATTCTTCGTTTAAGATCGAGACTAGAGATCTTGTAGCCTTCGGTGCGCGAGTCACAGAGACTTTTGTCTGACTTCGTTCTCTGGACCGCTTTTCTTCTTGCTGTCTCAAGGTTCGAATCCTGGGTGATGTCTTCGCCTTCTTAGGAATATCACTCAAAAGCTTCTCCCTTTTTCTCTTCAAGACATTTTCGTCTACACTCCGAACTTGGCTATTTTCTTTTTGAGAAATCATCTTTTCTTTCAGAACTTCTTCAGATGATTTTCTTCTTTCAATAATGGGCATATTTGTACTAACTTGAGATTTAGAACTCTTTGTGGGAGACTTCTTCTGTATCCGCTGCCCCTCAGTTCTAGCTTTATTCTCAAAATCTGCCTCTGCTCTTTCCAGATTCTTTAAGCTCATTTTTTTATAGTACCTGAGTCGATAACACTCTTAACAGGCACCATGTGTCTGATTCTCCTGTCAAGATGGACTCTAGACTCCTTAAAAATCCTTGTTAACAACATTCCGTACGGGTAGCTATTTGTATCCTTCATTCCCTTAACCATATACTGAAAAATTAGAAATGGTAGGTCAACTGGTTGGCGATTCAGCAAGTAGAATAGGCACTGTTCATCCAGAGTAGTCACCAAATGCCTTGAACCCGCTTTCGATAAGATACAGTTAAATAGAATCGCATGTAAGACCCTGGCCTTAGGCACCAAACTCGAGGTCTTCCTCTCTGTTGGGTTATTTTCTCCATACAATCGTCTACTCACTTCGTCTTCCTTTAAGTTGACCTTTGTCATCCATCTGGCTTTGCTCGTTAGCTTCTCTCCAATAGATGGACATCTAGTCACCTTCGCGATCAAATCTATTGTTACAATAATAGACAGTCCATCTATTGTAGAAACAATAGCTTTTTCTACCATCTGCACATTCTTCCAAAACTCATATACTTCATTTTGATACACATACTCCCGCACCTAGAAGAACTTCCTCCAATTGGCTTCTATGATCTCTGGTTTGATATCCATATCATCTTCCTCATAGATTCAAAATCCACATGCCTTCTGTAGATCATCGCTTGCTCCATTAATTCTAAATAGAAACTGACTTCGGTAATTTGTTCTTCAAAGTTAAAGTTGATTTCAGAGGTTTGAGAGGGTTGAAGGTTTTGTGGGTTGAGAGTATTCGAAAGGTTTCTGATTTGAGGCTACTCAAAAGGTCTTATCAGGCTTGTTCTAGAATCGGTGAGGTTCTCAAGGCTATGAGACTTTCTCTCCAAAATTTCCTTGTGAGAGAAGTTACTAGCTGTAACTCACTGTTTCTGACGCCGTTAACTTTGACGACCTTTTTAACTTGGCTGTGAAATGTCAGACGGTTGGTCATTTAACATCACCATGTTGAGGTTCCGTTTGATTTTCTTGAACTGTTCTTCACTCAATGGTTTAGTGAAGATGTTCGCCCATTGAAAATCTGTCTCAATAAACTGTAGGCTCACAACCTTTCTCTGAACGTAGTCTCTTAAGAAATGATGTCTGAATTCGATATGTTTTACTCTCGAATGTTGTATAGGATTGTTGTCACAAAAAATTGGGATCTTCGCTTCATGAACTAAATAATCTTCTAGTTGGTATTTAATCCACAATGTTTGCGAACAACAGCTTACGACAGACATGTACTCAGCTTCGGCAGTTGATGGCGATATTGAGCTTTGTCTCTTGCTTGACCAGGAAACTAGGTTTGAGCCAAGAAAGTAACAGCCTCCACTCGTACTCTTCCTTTCAACTCTATCTCCGGCATAGTCCGCATCGCAATATCCGAACAACCTGAAATCTTTACCTTTCTTAAACATTAAGCAAAGATCAGTAGTACCTGCGAGATATCTCATAATTCTTTTAACAGCTATATAATGAGACTCTCTAGGATCGGCCTGAAACCTTGCACACAAGCATACACTGAACAGTATGTCAGGTCTGCTTGCTATAAGATAAAGCAAAGAATCGATCATCCCTCTATACAGGGTTTGATCCACCTTCTTACCAACTTCGTCTTTCAAAAAAAGGTTCGAAGGATGCATCGGAGTTGCCATAGGCTTCACATTATTCATATCAAATTTAGACAACAGTTCTTTCACATATTTTTGTTGACAGATAAAGATCTTCTCATCGGTTTGCTTAACTTGCAACCTAAGAAAGAACTTCAACTCACCCATCATACTCATTTCAAACTCATTTTTCATCAGACTCTCAAAACTCATACATAAATTCTTTGAGGTAGCACCGAAAATGATATCATCAACATAAATTTGAACTAAAATAAACTCATTCTCATAGTTCTTCCTAAAAAGCGTCTTATTTACCTGACCTCTACTAAAACCACTCTCTAAAAGAAAGGTACTTAGACGATCATACCAAGCTCTAGGAGCTTGCTTCAAGCCGTATAAAGCTTTATGAAGTCTATAGATATGATATGGATATCTAACGTCCTTGAAACCAGGAGGTTGCTTAACATACACCTCTTCGTCTATAAAACCATTCAGAAATGCGCTTTTCACATCCATCTGAAAAAATTTTATATCATGACAAACCGCATATGCCAGCAATATCCTAATCGCTTCAAGTCTCGCTACTGGAGCATATGTCTCATTGTAGTCTATTCTTTCTTGTTGATTATAGCCTTGTGCTACTAATATAGCTTTATTCTGACTCACTCTCCCTGATTCGTCTAACTTATTCTTAAAAACCCATCTAGTTCCTATAATGGATTTCTTCGAGGGTTTAGGAACCAAGGACAAAACTTTATTCCTAGTAAATTTGTTCAGCTCCTCTTGCATGGCTAAAATTCAAGTTTCGTCCTAAAGAGCTTCCTCAATCTTCATAGGCTCTATTTCAGAGATAAAAGCTACATTAGCTTCTTTTCCAAATTTGGACCTTGTTCTGACTCCTCCAGAGGTCTCTCCGATAATTAACTCTTCTGGATAAGAACTCTTATATTTCCAATCTCTTTTTAATCCACTAGTTTCTGGAATATCCTCAACCTTGTCTACCTGAATTCCTGATGATGGAGCTTTTATTGTATCATCTAAGGGCTTTGAAGGGACTTCACTCTCCATGTCATCTTCCTTACAGGGTTGGGAAGTATCATCAAACTTGATATGAATGGTCTCCTCAACTGTCTTTGTGGTAAGATTATAAACACGAAAAGCCTTGGATGATAAAGAGTAGCCTAGAAAGATTCCTGGAAAGGTCTTTGAATCGAACTTATCCAACAACTCCTTTGTATTCAGAATAGAGCACTCGCAACCAAATGGATGAAAGTAAGATATATTCGGTCTCCTTCTATTCTATAACTCATAAGGAGTTTTCTTCAGCAATGGTCGCAGCAATATTCTATTCTGAATGTAACACGTTGTATTCACAGCTTCTACCCAGAAGTACTTACGAAGATTAATCTCACACAGCATAGTCCTTGCCATCTCTTGAATCGTCCAGTTCTTCCTTTCAACAACTCCATTCTGCTGTGGAGTCCTAGGAGCAGAGAAATTGTAGAAAATTCCATTCTCCTAACAGAATATTCTAAACTTCTCATTCTCAAATTCTCCACCATGCTCACTCCTGATACTGGCTATAGACATTTCTTTTTCATTCTGTAACTTTCTAGAAAGGGTCCTAAAACACTTGAAAGACTCATCTTTGTGTGACAAAAACAATATCCAACAAAATCTAGTAAAGTCATCAACAATAACAAGTCCATATTTCTTTCTGCCAAGACTTACTGTCCTAGTTGGACCAAATAAATCCAAATGTAACAACTCTAGAGGTCTAGAAGATGTTACAGTATTTTTAGAAGAAAATGATGTTTTGACTTGTTTTCCTTTAAGACAACTTTCACAAAAGAACTCTTTGTCAAAACTTATTTTTGGTAAACCTCTTACCAAATCATGCTTTAACAACTTTGAAATATGCTTAAAACTGACATGACCTAGCTTTTTATGCTAGATTTGTCTCTCTTCTTCAGTTGATAAAAAACATGAAACATTTTGGTTTTGAAAATCTTCTAAATCAATTTTGTAAGGATTATTTCTTCTCATGGTAGAAAAGAATATAGACCCATCTTTGTTTTTGACTTCACAAAGATTTTGATTGAACGTGACTTCAAAACCAGAATCACACAATTGACTTACACTAATCAAATTGTGTTTCAGACCATCAACAAGCAGCACATTATCAATACATGCAAAGGAATCTTTACCTATTTTACCGATTCTAATTATCTTGCCCTGCTAGTTGTCTCCAAAAGTTATCGATCCTCTCTTCTTATACTGAAGATCTAGGAACATAGACCTTCTTCTCGTCATATGTCGCGAGCATCCACTGTTTAAATACCAACGGTGCTTGTCACATCTTCCAAGGAAGGATATCTGCAGGAGAAACTACTTTATTTTTTGGTACCCATATTTTCTTGGGTCCTTTTGGGTTAGTAATATGCAGAGAATGATTCATTTGATGCATTTTATAAGATTATTGATGAAAACGTGTTTGGTGATACTTTTTATTCTGGAAGAGAGGCTTTCTTCCCTGATGAGATTTATTTCTTGTAAACCCTAATCCGGTTTTATCACTCAGATGTCTACATTTTCCTAGCATCTCATTCATTTTCTTTGTACTCTCAGTGAAGGTAGCTAAATCAGCTGAAAGACTCTTAATCCTAAGCTTCAGCTGATTGATCTCTTCAGATCTATCTACAACTTTCTTTTTCTTATTCTCCTCTATTTGCTTTTTTAAGCAGATATTTTCTCTCTCTATTTTTTCTGTATATTTAAGGTTTTCTACATACTTTTTCTTTAACAGTTTATACTGTTTCAGAATAGCATGAGAATCTTCTAGTAGTTCTGAATATGCATTATGCAAGTCATCGTATTCAGAAGTTACCTCCTCATCACTTTCTTCCTCGACTACTAGGCAAATGTTTGTATGCTCTGATGTTTCGGAGCTTGTATCTGATTCTGACGAATCTAGATCCTCCCAAGTTGCCATCATGCTTTTCTTGCCTTCTCTACTCTTCTTTGGTTTCTTCTTTAGAGTAGGACACTCAGACTTGTAATGTCCAGGTTGATTACACTCATAGCATATGATGGATGTCTTTTCTACTTTTCCATCATCTTTGCTGTTCTTCTTGAAGAACTGACTTCCTTTGGACTTCTTCTTCCACATCCGTCTGATTTTCCTGGAAATGAAAGATAGCTCATCATCTTCATCACTTGACTCTTGTTCTGATTCGCTGGAATCATCATGCTTTGATTCTTCAATCTTAAATGCTTTTGATGACTTTCTCCTCCTTTGAGTCTTGTGATTCTTCTATCTGGCCTTCAGTGCTATTGACTTGTCCCGTTTAGGCTTGTCTTCAGCATCGAGCTCAACTTCATGAATCTTCAGCGATCCAAGCAACTCGTTAAGCTTTAACACGCTCAAATCCTTAGCTTCCTGCACAGCATTAACTTTTGGTCTCCACCTCTTTGGAAGACTTCTGAAGATCTTACATACATGATCTTGGTTGTCGTAAGTTCTTTCGAGAGCTTTCAATCCATTGATAATTGTTTGAAATCTTCCAAACATTTGATCAATAGATTCTTCATCTTTCATCTTGAAAAGCTCGTACTGGTGCATAAGAATGCTTATCTAGGATTCTTTGACTTGGTTTGTACCTTCATGTGCGATGGACAACGTATCCCACATCTCCTTCGCATTATCGCATCTGTGGACTTTGTCATACTCACTTCTGCTTAGGGCACAACTCAAGAAAAACTTCGCCTTAGAGTTCAGTTGGAATCTCGACTTTTGATCAGCCGTCCATCTGATCTGTGAAATAAGATTTTCAGCTTCATCTACTGGTGTGTATGGTCCATTCTCTATCACATCCCAAAGGTCAACATGAGTAGATTCTATAAATAGTCGCATCCTATCTTTCCAGTAGTGGTAGTCTTCTTTGTTAAATGCTGGAGGTCTAGTGACTGAGGCACCTTCTGCAATCTAAGTATGTGATTCCGCCATAATCTTTGATCCACACTTTGTTACAGTGATCCTTGGACACCGAGCTTTGATACCGATTGAAGTGAATCACACGTTATTACAATGCTTATTATACGATGTATAAATGCACAAGAAGGGGGCTTGAATTGTGTATTTTCCCTTTTTGAAAAATCTTCAAAAACGTTTTGTCAAAAGAAAAACTTGTTCTTTTCACAAGAACTACTGTAAATCAAAGTTAATTGTATTCTCGAAGACTTGTTCGAAAACTAAGTAAAAAAAACGAAACTTTGAATGATAAGAGAGATAAGGATAGAGAGAAGTTGACACAGTAATTTTTATACTGGTTCACCCTAAACCGTGGGCTACGTCCAGTCCTCAGATGTCTTTCTGAGATTTCACTATCTCTCAATAACTTTACAAGTATTCTTTCTTTCTAAGCCTCTTCAGGTCTCTTTACACTCAGTATTCTTTACTCTTAGCTTCTGCAGGCTATCTGTACTACTTTCTTACAGAAAGATGTTTCGACCTTTGTTACGGTAATATAGCTCTAGCTATTTACACAATAAAACTTCACAAGTAAGCTTTTTAACGTTCACGTATATATATATCAGCTAACTTTTCAATATTCGTCTTCGACTCATATTTATAGCCTTCATCTATAACTGCTTCTTGAATCTTGCTTCTTGAGTTTTGCTTCTTGAATCTTGCTTCTTGATTCTTGAAAGAAACGATTATTCAGTTGAGTTCTGTAACTAACTCGAACTGACTCTTAATTTGCTTAATCTCGCTTTTCATCGTCTCGCTTTTCTTTAAATGCATTTTTGGCTTCAAATGCGCTTTTAAACCATCGCTTTTCATTGTCTACTTTTTCATCTTCCGTCTATTTTTCAATCTTTTGTCTGCTTTTTCAATCTTCCGTCTACTTTTCTATCTTGCTTCTGCTTTTTATTCTCCATCTGTTTTTCATCTTCCGTCTGCTTTTTATCTTCCGTCTGCTTTTCAATCTTCTGTTTGCTTTTTCAATCTTCATTATTTGTACTTCATCAAAATCATTAATGTAAAGTCATTTTGACTTAACAAAAATAACTCATAAGATAACTTAGGTCTTCCATTAAAACAAAGAATCAATCAAAAAAATTATTTCTAATATTCATCACATCTAGATTTATCCCAATTTAGTTCGTAATAAGAAAAAGAAAGCCATCAATGGCTAAGAAAGAACACAAAACAAAAGAAATCATTCTTATGGATGTTGAAACCTTAAAGTTCTTCACTTGAACATTAGTGAAAATCCCTTCTTTTCTTTCTAAAGTTTCTCTTATCTTACATCAAAATTCTCTAATTCATGTCTTTAGTGATATTCTTATCGTCTCTAATTCTTTTCCCTATTTTTGTCTATCCATTTTATACATGAAACCTTATAATTTCAAAACAACCTAGAAAGCATGGGTCTAATACATACTTGTATTAGATTCGTTTCTTGCTCACTATAGGAAACTTCCTATTTACAAAAAACTATCATTAACACGAGGCCTTAATATTAACCTATATCAGACTTATGTTCCCTAATCTCTAGTATGGCTTTAACAAGGTGTTGGGACTTCAACTTGGTTTAAACTTCCTAATTTTGTTCCTTCTTCATTAGGGACTTAAAACAAGGTTTGAAAATAAAAAATACGACATGTACGTACAAAATCCTATAAAAATTATCAGAAAAACAAGAAAAATGCTATCACAGTCAAGATAAAAACATAACTTATGTGATAAAAACATAACTTAAGTAGTATTTTATCAAATTCTACCTAACTTAAGCATTTTCCTTCAACAAAATCAATTTCATTATTCTTAACTTAAATAGGTGGATAATCTAAGAAAGAATTTAATAAATTAATTTGATCAATCAAGATTCTCCATTATTCACTCAATTACAAAGTTTATGAATTTTTTTCCAAATTATTCCAAAAGTACTATAGTTCAAATCAATTATCAATTTTAAAATTGATGAAGCAAATTAAAATTAAGTTAATCATCATTGCTTGCGTCTATTTTCCTAAACAAATCAAATCATAAAATAACTAAATTTATAATGAATTATCTCAATCAATATTCTTTCAAAGATAATTTTTTAGGATTATTCCTTATTAAGATAATTATAATAAAATTAATAAGCATAAAAATTAATTCCCACCCCAAGACTTGATTTATATATTGTCTTTAATGAAGAGAACATATAGGAATAATGAAAACTAGAAAATGAGGGAAAAGAAAATTTAAGATAATTATACTTAATAATAAAAACCTTTATAATTGTAGTATGAGATGTATAAACTAATGGTAGGTATCACAATCTAATAGTGAAGAACATCAAAACACATTTTAATCCGTGACTTTAAAATATTCTTAACTCAAAACACATGCAAAAAATTAATATCACGTAAAATATACTTAAAATAATGCTAAAGATCCCTAGATATACTAAACTAAAACAAAATGCGTAAATCGTTGGATTTCCTCCTAATAACCACATCTTTATAATTCTTTTAGCTATACTTCTTACTTAATTCCTAATCATAAGCTTATTAGCTTCCAAATATTACACATGTTTTAGAAGAATATGGTTATCTATATCTTCTTCTCCTCCTTGCATGATATAAGTATCCAATTGATCATATGTAATTATTACATACACAAAATGATAAACCTTAGCATCAATCATATCTATAAATAAAACATGTATCATCTTTCTCAAAAGGGTGCTTTATAGTTTCAAATCTTACAAAATTCTTTATCTCTAATCTTTAAGATTAATTTTTCATCATATACCCCTATCATAGCTTTAGTTGTAGCTAAGAAAGTATGTCATAAAATGAAGAAAACCTTTACGTTGTTCATCATGTCCATAATCACAAAATCAATAAGGAAGATCAACTTGTCAACATTAACTAAAACATCTTCTAAAATGTTGTTAGGATACTTAATTAGCCTATTTTTTGAATGAATGCTTGTCCTAGTTGATTTAAGACCACCCAACCATAATTTTTTAAGCGTGTCATATAGCATCAAGTTAATACTAGCTCCAAATTTTGTTAATGTCCTTTCATTTGACAAAATACATATTACAAGCTATAGTAAAACTCTCTAGATCTCTGATTTTCTAGGGTAACTTATTTTGCAAAATGGTTGAGCATTCCTCATTTAAAGTAACCATCAATAACTCCTCGAGTCTCTTTTTATTAAAACGAAGACTTATTTTTGAAATTTATGAAATAGCTTGAACAAAAGGCATGTTAATATATAATTGTTTAAAAAGCTCTACCAACTTATTGAATTGATCTTCCTTTCTATCTTTCTAGTACTTAGGTATGAAATTTTTTATTATCTCTTTGAAAATTTTCTTCTTAGATCCACCTCTTTCTCTTTCTCTTTCTTCTCATCTTTCTTCTCTCTCTTTTTCTTTAAATTTAAACTTCTTTACACTCTTTAAAGTTATCACATTCACTTGTTCCTTCTAGTTTGGTTAGGTGTGATAGGCAAAGTACTTAATTGCCTTTCAAAGAAAATCTTAGTAAGCTATGCAATTTAATTTTTTTACATTATGGGAGGAGACTTATTGATTTTAAAGAGACAACTCTAGCACTTTGGAAGTGAGCCTTAGATATAATAATGAATTTTTGTCACAAGTTCTTCAAGACTTAGCTTCCTTTTTTACTAATGCTGTTGATGAGATCCAGGTAGAGGCCCATATTGTTAGATGCCTGAAATTCATGATTAGGATGTTTACCACCATAAATATTACAATTTATAACTTGCACTAGTTGAGCTACCAAACTTATAGTATCAATTATTTTACTCAAAGCCTCTAGTTTCATTTATAATATTATCACTACATCAACGTTATGGATCTATCTTGATTTAGGCTATGACTTTAGGTTCCTAAGTTGGTAATTATAACTATATTCTTAATCAACTCTCACAATTTCTCATAAGTTTTAAAGCCAATTGTCTAACTTAAAAATACATAAATCAACTAGTTAGATGGATAAATCAATTCATTATGAAATATTTACATCTATAATCCCAAATTAAGCCCAAGGTGTGGGAACTTCATTAATAACTCCTTTTTTCTATCTTAAGCATCATACAATTTTTTCGTTCTCTAATTATTGCCCAAGGTGAGGGAACTTCATTAACAACTCTTTTTTTTTCTCTTTTAAGTATCATACAATTTCTCATTCTCTAATTTTTGAAAGTAGAAAATGTCATTCTTGAGTTTTATTGTTCGTGATGGAGGAAAAATACCTAGTTAAACACTTTTTAACAAGACCAGTCTAAGTGGTAATAGATCTAGGAGGCAAAGATTTCATACACAATTTAACTTTAGTACTTTGGAAGTGAGCCTTAGATATAATAATGATTTTTTTTTCACAAGTTCCTCATGACTTAGCTTCCCTTTTCTTACTAATGTTATTACTGAGATCCAGGTAGAGAACGATATTGTTATATGCATGAAATTCATGATAGGATGTTTACCACCATAAATATCACAATTTATCACTTGTACTAATCAACCTTCTTACTCAAAGCCTCTGGTTTCGTTTATACTATTATCATCATATCAACATTATGGATACATCCTAATTTAGGCTTTGACTTTGGTTCCCAAATTAGTTGCTATTTATAACTATATTCTTAATTAGCTCTTACAATTTCCAATAAGTTTTCAAGCCAGTATTCCAACTTAAAATATATAAATCAAATACATAGATGGATAAATCATTTCATTATGAAATATTTACATCTATAATCCTAAATTTACATCTATAATCCTATATAGATGAAATATTTACATCTATAATTCTATCTTATGTTAATAACTCTCTTGAGACTATTAATAACTAATCCATCAATTAATTAACATAAATATTTCTATTTAAAACCCCTTGGATTGCTTTATCAATATATGAATTACAATATTACGGGTGATCCTAAACTAAAGGAATCATAATTCTAAATTTCCCTTTTTCTTCTATTGAATCTTCTTGCAATTTTGGATTTAATGTTGTTATGTAATGGATCTCTCGAAGTTAACGTCATGTTTTCCTCGTCCCTTGATCAAAATCACCACCTCTCTAGATATCTTGCGTATGAAAACTACTACAAAACTCGAATCTCTTTAATTTGCATCTATCTACATCCTTTTATAGTAAAAGTTAGGGTTCTTACGACATACAAGGTCACTTACATGCCCTTTTATAGTAAAAATTACTAGGACATACAAAGTCACTTACACGATCATGTAGGTGATCATGTAGCTCTAAAAACACCTAAAATTGTGACTTTTTATACGTTCACAGAGACTTATGTGGGCATATACAAGGTTGTGTAGGTCCAAGTTACTTCAAATCTTCGTTTTATGTCACAATTTCATTTGAATTATTCTCCTTTTTATCTATAAAAGCAATTATCACATATAAATTCTCTTAGAGCAAATTAAGTACCAAATATACAACAAAACCATAAAATATCAAGCAAAACACAAGAAATATAGGTGTATAATTATAGTTAGATATGTATTTATCATAGGCTTAATCTCATAATTGTTCACATCAACTTTTGGCTTAGTAATGCTAGATTTTTTCCCCTTAAGTAATAACCTAGCTTAAATCCCATATAATTCAATGTTTCTCTTTATCTTGCAATTTTGTTTGGTGTGTGACATCATAACTTTCTAGGTTTCTCTCCTTTAAATTCTAAAGTAAATTTCTTTTAATTTTATATTTGTACTAATTAGTCTTGGTCATAAACCAAAGTACTTAATCCTGAAATTTGGTAAACATAAATGAGATCAAGAAAGAAAATTCTAAAATAATTAATGCAAAAGGAAAAGAAAATTAGCTAGATTAATAAAATAAAGTGATCTTAATATCCTATTATCTGGTGATAACACCTAAAACTTAACATATATATGATAGAAAATCATACTAAAGATCAATTACTTAAGTGTACCTATCATTCTTAAAGTATAGTCTACTAAACACAAGTACCATTATCATGAGGACTTCAAATACTAGTAAATAACTACATTTCTATTATCTAATATAATAAAATGAAGAATTGATGTCAAGGAGTAGTTAATTGAATTGAAATTACTAATCTATAATATCAATCCAAATCAGTAAATATGGCTGAAGCAATATATTGATAAACAAGTCCCATATGTAAAACCTTTTCATGCTTGAATTTATCTTGTTTAATAACCTGAGTTTCTTAGAGCGATAGAAATTTCAAATTGCAACTATATTCTTTCTCAAGAAACTTAACTCTTATCCTTAAGTTGATTGATTCAAATCTCTTTCTAATCAAAACTCCTAAGAACTTATTAACTTATTTTATAAATTCCTTTGTTAGATTTGACTTTAACCTAGAAGATTTATTGTAATACCCGGTATCTAGTTTACCCAGTATACTGAAATAAATCGGTATTTGAGACTGATGTCATTAAAACCAGGACAGTAAATAATAATTTTTCGTAACATCAAAGTAATGATGTATGACATTTTTTTCGGTGGTCACAGGAAATTATACGAGCAGATGATTAAAAACTAGTACAAGGATGTCATTTTTGTAAATAAGTGGACATGAGGAGTATATAAGAAGCTAAGTTGGAGAATAAGACAAAACACTTTGTCTTCTTCCTCTTCTACACTCACGAAACCTCCATGGAAGCTCCCTCCAAGCTTTTTCAATCCTTCTAACAAGATTTGGAAGGTGAACCAAGGCATTTGGGTAGCATAAAAATGTAAGCCTCCATTCCAATGCTTAGATCTATGGATTAAATCTTAATTTTTCTGTTCTTTTGTGAAACCCATTTGATGGAATGTATGGGTTTGATGTTTTGGATGATGGGTTTATGTTCTTTCATGTCTAATGACTCTTTAACATGAAGAAATTTCGTTTTTATGGTGATTTGGGGAGTTAAATCAAAACCTAGGGTTTTGCAAGTTAAGCTGTCATGGAGACAGATTCGTGGCTCTCTTTTTACATTTATTTTGAGTTGTTTAACGTGTGAATTTGGAGAAACGTAAAACATAGAAGTTGTAGATCCAGATGTTTATTGTCTCCCTGATTGTTTGCACCATTTTAGGTTGAGCCAAACTAAGGCAAGAGGCCCCGAATTGACACTGGTTCAGAATACCAGCGGGATTGAAACGAGAACTGAAAGTTAATTGTTTGAAGACCATAGAGTTAGAATTAGATGATGAGTTCTTCTTACGAAATGCTTAAAAATGTGTCATCTAAGTTCTGTATAAAGGAAATTTTAATTGGATGAGTATTCTGTTAGATATGGCCGAATAAGTAAAGGGTGTTGTTAACATTAGTGACACAGAAAAGAACAGAAACAGAACAAGCTTGTAAAAGTCACAATAAATCCAATTTACATCATTTTTGAGCCGTCTTTGGATATGTGATACCCATATGAGTCCATTGAAAATGAAGTTTTGAATCACCTTAATTGGATTAGAAATGAATGAGTTATAAAGTTTTGAGACAGGAAGGGTCCAACTCATGACTGATTGTTAATGCTGATTGTAAATGGGATATTTGGATTCCCTTAATGACCGACTTAGAACATGGTCATAAAAGAATAAATTTGAATTTATGTGTTAACTAGAGGTCTGGAAAGTTTGAAAAACATTAGGCCTATGTATAAGAAGTTATGCCTTTGCGAATGAGACCTATGCTGTTGGTTTAAGAGTAAAATAGAATTTGTAATGTTATGTGTTAAGAAATGAGGTTTATGTGAGAATGTCTAATGTGGGTATATGTATTTGTTATGAATGTTACCCAATAGCTTGTGAAAGCAGACAAGGAATAGAACTAGAAGTCTTACCTAATACCTCTCAAGTTCAAGAAAATTAGAAAAGAGATCAGAACCATTGCGATAGTCGAAGTGAGTATAGTCATGCTACTATACTTGTGTAGTAATCCTTTTTTTTTAATCTTGCGGCTTGTTGAATTGTTCTCAAATCCATATGACTTATTTGACATATGAATCCATTTAGTTGAGTCTAGCATGTTGTGTGCCAGATTGACCAGATGATTTCAGATTCTTTGCATCTTCTGGTTCCCTTATTGTGTTGAACCTATTGAATTGCGATTCTTTGATGAATCACGTTTTCTTGTTAGCCATGATTGATGAGTTCACAGAATAACTAGCTGATAGGGTAAATTATCAGACTATGTGCATATAGATAACCCGCCAGTGATGGGTTAGATCCGGGTCCTATCTAGAGAGGACAGGCCTCCAGGGGCAAGGTTAGGCCAACCTTGTCTAAGATTAGAAAAAAGGGGAGATATGTCGTACTAGCATACCTCTGTCTCTTCCTAAGAAATTCAGAATTTAGAAAGAATCAAAACTCATAAATGATAAAGCTCAGAATTAGGAATCTTATAGAAACCCGAACTCAGAAAGAACCAGAATTTAGAAAGAACCCAGAAAAGAATTCAGAACTCAGATTCATGTTTTATTTGAACAATTCATATTGAGCTTTATTATTGATACTCATGTGATTGCCGCATTTGATATTACTACCTGTTCATTATTTGATCATGTATTGATGCTCAGAATGCCTCAAACCATTCTTGTGAAGCTAGCCTTGTGTTACCTAGCCTCACAAGCATGGTAGTATGTTTATATCTCACTGAGTCGTGTTGAAGACTCATCTTTCACTATTACCATTTCAGGGGATTAGCAAATCGGACAAGAGAGAAAATCCAAGCCTTTTAAGACTCACTTGGATAAGCAGACAAGTAATGTTTTTGGCATGATGTAAATTTTCGTTACTTCTAGATGCTCCATGGATTGTCATAATCATATGTATATAGAACATGTATGGATATGCTATGTTATTGAGAATGATGTCGGTGGATGATATGAGATGATCATAGATTGGTTGATTATAAGTAGATAATGTATGTGAGAATTGCAGATTGGGATCCTTACTTCTGACAACCTATTAAGTAGGTATAAGGATTAATCAGATAAATGAATGGGTCATGCCGGATTTTTAGTAGAATATAGAAAAGTTAGGCTTACTACGGGTTTTAGTGGCATTAAGCTTACCCATTCCCTAGTGCCAACACCGTCCAAAAAGACGAGTCGTGTCATTTATATTGTCTTATCTTTCCATATAAGTCTTATTATTCATTTCACGATCTATTAATACATATTATTTCTCAATCCTTATATATGAAATTGAAAATGAATTAAAATGCTAACAAATTTTAATTTAAAATATGAAGGAATCATGAATAAATCAGAAGATAACTCGAGTCTTTCATTCAAGCAAAGAATCAATCTAAACAAATAGTTATAGGATTTATCAGATCTAGATCTATCCCAATTTAGTAAACCAAAAAACATAATAAAAAAAAGAAAAGAAAAGAACCCATTCATATAGATTGTGAAATGTTGAAGTTCTTCACTTGAATCTTGATAAAAATCCCTTCTTTTATCTCAAAAGTTATCTCTAATGATGTGTTTATTGTCTTTAATTCTTTCTCAATTTTTCTCTCTCTTATATTTATATCTAAAATCCTAGAATTTTAAATCTAGGGACTCATGTTTCTCCCCTACAAGAAACTCCTAATTTATGAGAAAAATCATCGTCAATATAGGTTCCCAATATGGACTTATGTTGGACTTGAATTCTCTAACATTCAACATGGCTTCAATAAGGTATTGTGTTAATGTTCCATGTTTTGAATCCTTCTTTTGAAATCATCCCAAAACTTCTTCAATTTGGTTCAAAGTCGCCTAAATTTGTTCCTTCTTCATTAAAAAACAACTAAAACAAGGAATAAAAACAAAAAATAAGCCACTGTGAGTTCCAAATCTTATTAGAATTACCCAAATACAAGTAATATGCTCTTAAAACCATGATAAAAATAACTTAATTAGCACTTACTATATGTTATAGTCAGTTTAAAGGGTGGAAAATTTAGGGAGGATTTTTCAGTGGTAGAGGCAAAATATTTAATAGGAGACCACAAGCTATAATAAATTAGAGAACAGGGAAGTCAAAACCTGAGAAAGTTGATTTGATGCCTCAATATCTACTATAGGAAAGAATCAAGTGAAAAGTTGATCAACTAGAGAAGTAAAAGATCATTTCACTCCAAAAACATTGTGAGCACCAAAACTCCTTATTACACAATCTCAGAAGATGGATTAGACAGAAAACAATGTGATCCATTGTTTCTAGCATGTTAGCTTTCCAATGACACCCAAGACTTTTCCACCATCTCCACCTTTGATGGTGGATGATGTTGATAGTGATATATTATGATGGATAATTGATATATTGATTATTTTCTTTTAATGATATTTTTATTTCTATTTTTCCTGTATTTTCATTTCCTTTAATTATGATTTATTTACTTTTTATTTTATACCTTTATTTTATTTTATTTATTGTTTCCTTTTCACTTTTATTTTTCATGTCTGTTTGTTTATTATATGATTAACCTTTCTTCAATGTTTCTCATGGACTCAACTATTAATAAATTTAAAACCTTGGTTTGTAAAAGATTTTATATCTAGATTTTTTTTTCATATTTGTCCATTTTATACTTACCCGTTCATTTATTTTTAGGTACTTATGCATACGTTTAGGACGATAGATGTCATAAATGTGTGGAAGGCATTTGACATGAATCTTAGTTGTATAGGCAATAACATCAAGGAAAATCAATTCAATTACTTTTATGTTAGTAAGTTACGATTGTGAGAAAACAAACAATGACAATTAAGTTAACTAAATTGATTTATTAGATGTGTACATTGATCTTTAATTCAACTACATTAGTTTCTATAAGATGGTCACTAATGAGTAATTTAATTCAAATTTGACCTAATAATCTTAAGAATGATTCTTTAATTAAATTATGTTACCATGTATATAATTTTAGCATGTCATAAGTTTGGATTATAACTTAGTAATTAGTTTATCATTCCTATTGGTTATAAATTAATATAAAATAAAAAGACATAAATTAAGTTTGAGCATAAATAAAATTCTATTCTTTTAATTTTGGTTTAAGTTAATAGGCCAAGGTTATGAATAGCTCCGAATATAACCAAGTGTTCAACATCATATGAAAAGGTTGAGATTATATTTTAAACATGCTCTTTATACTATATAAAAATTAAAATAAAATATACTACATGTTAGTTATTTGAATATACTTTGATAATTAGTTATTTGGTTTATATTATTTACTCATATTATGTTTATTTTAGATATGAGATACAATCGTTTAACTTTTTGAAAGTTGAAAGATTGTAAATGCAGCTTTAATGTTAAATTGCAATTTAGAGTAAATATTTAGAAATCTAGGTAGTTAATGAATAATATAATTACATACATAACAATCATCCTTATTTAATTGGATTGTTAAGTCTTCCTAGAATTTAAGCCCACTTATCTTAATAGCCTTTGTAATTTACTTGCTTGAAGATAAGTGAATGTTTAATGTGGATGAATTTGATGTATAGGTAGTATAAGTATGTTTCTAAAAGGAGATCCTTAGTCATATTGCTATATTTTCTATATATTGTTTTTGGCTTATGTTTTAGATATATGATGTTGGGAAGTGATTTTAGACAAGGATTGAGGTGTTTTACACCTCAAGATAAAGAGGAAGGTTCATCTTTAGTAGGACATGGTCTCAAAGATAGGCATATTGTAGCCTATGTTCCTCTCTAAATAAAGGAAGATAATGAAAATGTTGAACACAACCTTTCTTGAAGTGATTTTAAATCTATCTATACTATCAGTATATGGGTCATATTTTTATAGTATAAACAGTATCATTCCTTTGAGGATTGTTTTAGACACCTAACAATTTTTGTAATACTTTGCTTAAGGTAAATAATATGATAACGTAACTAGAAAATAGAATAAATAATTGAATAATTAACAAGTAGTAGTGTATGTGTTGATTAATCAATAATGATAACTTAGGAATTACTTCTATCCTTATTTTGTTTCCACTTTACCTTCTTGATTTAATAATACCTGACCTTATATATCTAATAGTTATGATTACCTCTCTTGATATCTAACCAAGTAATCTTAATTAAAATGGATAAGAATTAAATTGCAACCTCTCGATCTCTCAAAATTCCTTTTAACTATCTAATTAGATTTGAAGCAATCATAAGGTTAACCAATATACAATTAACATTTCTCTTTAATTGCCTATTAATTTGATGTTTATAGGTCTATTATGATACCAGCTCTAGCTTCATAACATAACATAAATATTTTAACCCAATCTCTCGATTCGGATCAAAGATAAAATTATAAACATCACCAAGTATATCTCAATTAATTCAAGGAAATAAAAGTTTAACAAAATAATTCAAGAGTAATTTCTAAAACAAATTTAGTAATCAATAGAAAAAAATCCAACAAATTGATTATAATCAACATTCAACAACAAGGAAAGAAAAAGAAAGTATAGAAGTTTAAATTTTGGATGTATTCGTTTTCTTATTTTTGAGTTGGAAATTTTTGCATCTTTTTTCTTTTAGAATTTTTCCTTCTTTATCTTTTTCTTTGATGTTCTAGATGCCTCTCTTTGTGTTTTTGATTGCCTCATATATTGCTTAATCCTCTTTAGGGTCTTTCTAGTGTTTCCTAACTTGTTTTTATTTTAAAATAATCCCAAATCATCAAAAATATAAAAATCTCGCGATTTGGAAATTGTAGCATTTGCACAATCGTGACTGTGTACAAACATGCACTACCTTTTGTTTGCATACACCATCACAATAATGAATTTTTCATGATTATGATAGAGGCTTCATAACTGCTCCAGCTTTAATGCTACATGATCATGCACCTCTTCCTTAAGCTTTTTCTTCTATTTTTCTTAAAGTTTTTTGGTCTGAACTCGTCATCAAAACATATTAAACATTCCTTAAGATAAAATTCTTGCTTTAATCAATAATAATCAAACAAAATGCTTGAAAAGACTAACAAATACATAAATATGATTCAAAAAGACATGATTATTACTAAAAAATAGTTTAAAACACACTCTAAAGCAAACCTATCAACTTTACACATGTATGTTTTAAATTATTCTCTTCTCTGGAGTTAAGGTTTGTAAAAATGATTTCACACATGAACATTCTAGAGCTCATGTTATTTGGTGATGAAACTGTAGTGTTAGACACCTCAAACATGGGCATGTCAAAGCTTGTGTTACTTTTTAGATAAAAATTTAAGATCTAGCATTAGTCTAAAACATGCTCATGTTCCTTATAGAAACGCCCTATCTAAATAGTATGAAAAAAACATTAAAAGTTTTAGCTTTAGAGAAGTTTTAGTTAGGTTTTTAATAGATGAAGAGAGATAGAGCCCTAGGATAAGACTTCAAGCCATTTTCATTAAAAAAAAAATCTAACATCATCTCATTAGAGTGGAGAACATTAGAAGATTAAGAATCTCATTAGAGAAACTTTCTTATGATTTCTATAATTTTTTTGTTTATGTTTAATGTTTTAAGAATGATGAGTGTCTAACTTTATTAATGTCTAGATAAGAGGAAACTTAGTATTGCTTTGTTATGGATTTATTTTAGTAATTCTAGGAAAAGTTTTTACATGGAAAATATTTTGGTTGTGTTCAATGATGATTTGATAAAAGCTAGCAATTAAATTAGATTTGAATCTACATGAAAATTTTGAAAAAATGTCTATAATTAAATAAGATATTAAGAGTAATATAAGGTGTTAAAGATAGGTTTACATAAATCTTATAGTGTTAGAGTCAAATATTTTATGGAATTTCACAAATATTAATATATTACTGAAGGTTTTAATCATATATAAATATCAATTAATCAACTTGAGGATGTGATTATAACTCGAGAGATATCAATTCATTAAATAAATAAAATTTGACAATCTAATTTGTAAAAACTCTAAACTAACTTAATCATAAATATAAAGATAATGTTAGGTGGAATCCTTATTTATAAGTTTTATTATATATGATATTTTTCTTTATTAATTACCTTGTCTTATTTTTGTGGATTCTTAATTTTCTTAGAATAATTTTAGGGTTAAATTAAAGGAAGGAGTAGCAATAGCAGTGAAGCAACTTAGAGGAACAATAAAAGAGGAAGGTCAGGCCAACACGATGCCAACACAAGGAACTAATACCTAAATATAGAGCATATTAGTGAGAAGATATAGGAGAAAGGATAAGGATGAAGGGTGTCTATGGAGCAAAGAGGTAGTTCCTGGTTAAGATTAGGGGTGAAAAGGGATAAAGGAAAGGAAAAATGGTGGAAAGGAGGATGTCCCTAAAGTTTTCGGATGACCTTAATAGAAATGGGACCAAAACTAAAATATATATATATTTAGTAGAATCATTGCTCTACCTTATTACGGAAAGATACAAAAAAACCTAATGAAAGAAGTTAAAATTCCTGAACAAAAATTAAGTTCAATACTGATTTATAAAGTAAGGTAATCTATTCTACCCATCTAATCATCACCTAGATCTAAAAATGTTTTTGTAAATTTTTTGATTTTGACAAGAAATAAACTTAGGTGTTAGGTAAATGAAAGCAAGCTAAAGAATTTGAAATAAGTTACATAGTTGAATGCCTAGAAAAGTGCATGATCTAACTTTAGAAAATAAAATATTTAGAGTGATCAACAACTTAAGATTAAAATTAAAACAGATCGTTGAATACCTAAGAGTTTATAGTCTTGCGTGGAGTTTGAAATAAACCAATATTTAATTTATGATTAATTATAAGCAATGTTACAAATACCATATTAGACTTGGTACCAGATTGAGTTCGCATCAGATCTTTATAGTAATCGATCAATACTGTATTATTTTGGATAATTTTTAAATTTATGAAATAGTTTTAAATTTTAAAATTTGCAAAATAATCCATTGTTATATTGTGCAATTGTACTTTATATTTTTACCTGTCTCTAAAAATTATAATGATAAATAATAATCACAATTAATATGAAATAACAATAATTTTAAGATATTTCACATTTAAATAATAACCACAATTTATATGAAAATACAATCACCATCATAAAAATATAAAATTAAGAACAATAAAAAGTATTTAAAATATTTCAATTTCAATTTTCATTATATAATAAATAATAATTACAAAACATCCAATAAAATAACAATAAATATCCTTAACTCTCAAATTATTACAATTTACAAAAAGAGTTCATGATAAGGAAACAACAAAGTAGAATTGAAACATGAAATAAAAATATATTAATTTAATTTATTATCAATTAAATATATTATATTTAATTAATTAAATTAATTATTAGTAAAATTATAAACATCTTAATTTAATTTAATTTATAAAATTAATTTAATAATTATTAATAAATATAATTAAATTTAAAATATTTTAAAAATATATTAATTTCATATAAAATTTGACTTAATAATAAAAATATATAAAATAAATATTAGTTTGTAAATAATAAATAATAAATTATTTATTTTAAAATTAAAATTTTATTAATACTTTATTAATAAATATGATAAAAGATTGAAATAAATTAAATTAAATTAATTTATTTTTAATTTTATTTAATGTATAATTATTATTAGTAATAAAGATATTTATTTTATTTTAAAATTAAAATTAAAAATCACAATAAAAGTTGAATTTAATAACTAATTAAAAAATTTTAAAAAAGAAAGAGAGGAGGGGGGTTTTGCTAATAACTCCCTACATTTTTCAAAATTTTTGCTACTGGCTGATATATGGTCGATATTATAAACATCGTAGCTACCAGTCGGTACCAGGTAAAGTATACCGGTACTAACCGATATTTACACCAGTACATAAACACCTATATTTCGTTCCGTTCTTTTGGTGGTATAAAACCATCAAAATCTTGATTATAAGAAAGGGTGAAATGAAAGTGAATTAAATGGAATGATCTTAATATAGGTATCATATATATGTTTTGAAAGACAACAAACCTCTTAAAGGTAAATGGACTAATAGCTTTAAAAGAAATTTAATAAGGATTGTAAGAATGAACATACTTGTTTAAAGAAGAAGGAGATTGGGCCTAATTTGAATAAAAAGGCTTATTAAATTTTAATATGAAAGAGATAAAAAGAAAATGGTTGACCAAATGTGTTTTTAAACCCAATTAGTTTCCAAAGTATTATGTATGTTCACTTTGAATGTGTCTTTTACTTCAATTTGAGTTTATTGTTTTGCTAAATAATTTACTTAAACCATTTTATTAATGTAATTCCTCCCCCTTTGCTCGCTCTCTCTCTTTCTCTCCCCCCTCCCATTTAGGCGACATCCAATGACAATAAGAAAGATAAGAGTATCTTCATTTATTCAACTTATTGACATCTTCACAGCATCAGTCATGAGTTGTTAATGTAAAGGTATTATTATTAATTTTTAAAAAGGTAAATAATATATTCAAAGAATTTAGCAATTTGCTCATATAATTGAGATTGCTTACAAAATGACAGCAATTTAAACATCCAAAATTAGCCACATAAAATACATCTATTGCCACATAAACAGGACGTGTCTACATAAAGGGTCACCTGTATGCAAAAATCCTCATTTCATAATTTAAGGTTCTAAGAACTTCGTTCTTACTTTAATTCTTTTCTCCACTGATGGTTAAAGTTTATTCACTTACGTAGTTGAAGTATCTAATTCTTTACCGCTCCTGAACATCTTTCATTATCATTCGTTGTTTCGTCTACATCATGCAACTGTATCTCACTATATTATATGTCCACACCAGGTAAGTCTGCTTCGATTTCTGCTATCTTTTAATATTCAATGTGACATATACTGAAGTCTCTTATTTTTATGATCTTGATGCTCCACTAGAAGTCTCTAATTGCTTTAGTTTTTGAACTATATTCCACATGTATATTATGAGCAACTACTTGTTCTATGATAAGTTTGATTATTTTGGTGGCTAAGATTTCACATTTGATTCTTTTTAGTGAAAGTCCTCCTACTCCTTTCGAGCTAGTTGCTATAGATTGTGTTGGTAAGGGCCATTGTCTTGATTGCCTATTCCACTACCTTTTTCTTTTGAATCCCATTGCACCATTGAATTATATGTCTTTCTATGTATGAAAGGGAGGATGGAGATAACATAGATCTTTAATGGTAAACCATATTTGTGTTAAGTAGCAGCAGGTGAAGAATAGGTGCTCGGTTGTTTCCTCATCCCTATTACACAACAGACACACCACATATACTCTTAAATATTTACTCAGGTAAGATAGAGTGCTCAACCTATCTTTCGCTTCCATCTACATTACCAATGATGCCATCGGATTTTCTTGGTAAACCATACTAGGTTATGCTATAAAACCATGATGGATGTTCCTTTCAGTCTCTTTTTTTTTTTTTTGCATGATAGGTTGGTGAATTCACCATCATTGGTGCATTTCAAATTCGGCCCTCCTAATTGCCTAGAGCTAGCTGAATCAGTGTGGATTGAGCGTAACTTGAGTTAGCCAGCTTATTCCTATATGAAATAACAACCTTATACACCGATGCATTCCAGGTATCACATTTCTAAGATCCACCACATCTTGTACCTCACTTAATGGACCAATTCTGGACCAAATGTCATGCCAAAATAGAGTTTTTATGCCATCTCCCACTGAATGTATAAATTCAGCTCTATACTTCTATTTCAGTTTGACTAGTTATAAGTCATTGTCTATGAAATCTCATATTTAGGATCCAATGTCCAAAATTCTGTATGCTTTTATGTAGTATGCATAAACCTATACACCATAGAGACATCTTATTATTTAGAATTTTCCATAGTCTCTTTAGCATTATAACTTGGTTCATCATCTTGATATGATAGATCCCAAGTCCTTTTTTATCCTTTCACACCTCACCCCATCTAATTTTTGCATTGAATTTTCCTTATGCACTCCCTTTCCACAAGAATCTCATCAACATGAGAGCTCTAATACATCTAATTTTTGCATTGAATTTTCCTTATGCACTCCCTTTCCACAAGAATCTCATCAACATGAGAGCTCTAATATATATGCAGATTATTAAGGATGGATTTGATAAGTTGCAACATGCCTGTTATTGACAAGCTTTAGGAGCCCCAACTTGCAATTCTTAGCTTTATCTTCTCCACTATAGGTCGAGGTTAGTATAAGAATGCGGTAAATTAAAACAAAGTAAATGCAAAGTAGTTTAAATTGCCTAATAACCCCAACATAAGGAAAGCCATTCTGATGTGAAGTTAGAAGGTTGCGAATGTGAAACACTAAATGTTTTACCCTACAAAATTACTTAGGATCCAACGAGGAGCTTGCCATTTTAAAGAGAGCATAAGCTAAGGTGTTGGCTTACCTGCACTTGTGTTGAAGCACTTGAGAGTTGGGATCTTAAGAGCTTTTTCTTTTGCTAATAAACAATATGTTTTGATTAGAAATGAAAAAAAGCAAAAATGCCGGGTCCTAACCTTCCCCCAAAACAAGTGTCAGTGTTGACTTGAGTCTAGTATCTATTAAATTACTGTTTATTATATAAATAAGATTTTAAATCGTTATCATAAAAAATAGCATTGATCGGGTTCGTATTTAGTTAGGAGCCCAACTGTTGAAAACGTTTGTATAGGCCCAGCCGCCACGACACGACGCTCGCACCAGACTGTTGCTCCTTACACAAACAAAACGACAAATTAGTGAATGAACCAGAAAACAGAAAGCGGAGTCCCCACTTGAATTAATTCACTACTCAGTAATACCCGGGACCGGGAGAGAGAGGAGAGTCCCCATTTGCTTTGATTCACTACTCAGTAACACCTCGTCTATAATAAACACACTGCCTATACAGAGAGACAGAGGGAGTGGGTTGCAGTGAGTGAAGTGAAGAACTTCACAATTTCTTTTTTGTTGTCAAAAAAAATGGGGGCAGGTCGTGAAGTGGCAATATCGCTGGATGGAGTAAGGGACAAGAACGTGATGCAGCTCAAGAAGCTCAATACTGCTCTCTTCCCCGTCCGCTACAACGACAAGTATTACGCCGATGCTCTTGCCTCCGGCGATTTTACCAAGCTAGGTCTGCTATCCCAAACTTTTCTTTCTGCTCCATTTGTTCTTTCTCTTGCCAATGCCTCCAAATCAATCGAACCCATTTCTGTGATTTGTCTATCATTGCCAACTCTTTGATGGGCTCTGTTTGTTTTCGTGTTTTATGTAATTCTTCCATGGATTGAATCTTTGTAGATTGTCGACTATGGTTCCTTCGTGCTTGTTTCTATGTGTCCTATATTGTGAATGGAACTCTAAATTAGAGAAAGACGCCAACTAGAATATTCTATGGTTAATCACTACAAACTTTTTTCAGCCATTTCTCTTTGGACATTTATTCAACTGTAATATGAATAATAGGCACAGGGAATACAATCTGTTTGAAGCAATAATAACATCCTGTGGTAACGATTCTCCAATATGGCTAATCCTAGTTTCTTTACGAGACAATATTGGAATGAACTTGAAATTGCCCACGAGTTATCCGTGTCTAGAAAACCTTTTTCTTTACAAGCTTATCAGACTTATTTTATCTCAAATTTTCTTCTGATTTTGCTTTGGAGAGTATTAGATGCATTTTAAGGAGAACGGAAAAGAAATATGTGCTGATATAAACAGCAATTTTTGTTGGCGTGTGTGCTTTTGGTTGAGGGAGAGAAGATTACAAGTCCATATGCTGAACTTAGTTGCAACGTCATATTCTATCTCATTGTCTTCTGTTACAATGACATTAATATCCTTTAATCTTGGCATTTAATTATGCGGTGGTAGTTATTTCAGTCAGCATATTTGTTGAATAGAGCATTTTGGATTATTTCTTGTGAGCTTCTGTAGCTTTATTCTTATAGTAATTACGGTTTATGTGATTATCATAAAATTAATAGCCATAGCACATGAAGATGCATTTTTGATATTGTGTGCTTTATCTCAGGGCATCGTCTTTTTATTATGATTGCATATGGTGGAGATTCACAAAACATTATTATCAGTTATGTCGAAATGATATTCTTTTGAATTCTTATTCAGCATATTACAGTGATATATGTGTTGGAGCAATTGCTTGTCGCCTGGAAAAGAAGGAAGGAGGAGCTGTTCGTGTTTACATCATGACTTTAGGTGTTTTAGCACCATATCGTGGCCTAGGGATTGGTGAGTAATTGTTTTAGCAACATAAGGTGTTTATATGGGTCTTTGAAGCACCTATTTCACATACATCATGTTTGTTAATTACATAAGAGTTTCTGATGCCAAAACAGCAACTCAAAGCTACTACATTCTGCCTTACTCAAGTTAACTCTTACTTAGAAAATGTTTTCGCTGCTGTATTTTTGTTATTGCAAGCTGTGTATTGTGGCTTCATTTTTTTTGAATAAGTAGAACTACTGAGTATAAAATTTTCTCTAAACCAACAACTATATAAGATGACAAATCTAAATGAGTTTGACGAATGGTTTTTTTCTGATGTTTAGATTTCTTTATCTAAATGGGAGCTGAGTTTTTCTGATAGCAATCTTTAGAATCTACAATAAGGAGGTGAATTTCTGGGTTGTACCAGGTACACGACTGCTGAATCATGTGCTTGATCTCAGTTCCAAGCAAAATATCCCAGAGATTTACTTGCATGTGCAGACCAACAATGAAGATGCCATCAATTTCTACAAGAAATTTGGTTTTGAAATCACAGAAACCATCCAGAACTACTATGCCAACATTACACCACCTGACTGCTATGTTCTGACAAAGTTCCTAGCCCCACAATTAAAGAAATGAACTTTTCCAACTGGTAATTAAGTTGTGAGTCATATTCTTGCTAGAGCATAATTGCGAATTCAGTATCTATTTATTGCCTCTGTCAGCTGAGTTATCACTTCAATCTGCTACAAGTCCAGTTTGTTATGACGTGTATCACTCGCTATTGAAATTTTGTATTCACTGAGGTTGGAAGCAGTTTGATATGATTTGACTATTTTTTTACTTGCCTGAATTGGTTTTTCGTTTTGGTTGTTATTTCTGGCAAATTCTAGCTGTAATGCAAACATCTAGATGGTAAAAGGAGCATAAGCGTTTGAAAGGAAGGACCTGACTTCAAGTATTGCTAGGTCTTTGCAGGTAAGTAGATAAGTGAAAGTTCCCAGATGAAGGGAAACCGATGAGGATGGTTACAAAGCCATAACGTGAAATGGGAAGCCAATTCTGAAATGCTAATGCAGCTTAAACTCTGCTGTTGCACAATACCAAAGAATCAGAATATTCCTTGTTAATTGCTCTAAGATTCTAGTCATGGTTTTGCATTTCTTTAGGTTGTTTCTGGAATATGAATCATGTGATATTGTGGTTTTGAATTTCTTTGACGCTCTTTCAAACTTCAATGCAAGAATTCTTTTGGGCAAGAATGAATTGCTCATGACTTACACTGCTAATTTTGAGAAGCAATAAGTGCAGTAATGAAGCTATATCCTCAATTGTAGTTGTACAAATCCTAACAGAGCCTCGCAAAAGAGAGGAAGAACGAGGCATTCTCAAGCTCCCGTTTGTCTCCTCCCAAGACAGTCCGAGTAAAGGATTTGTACTATTTGAATGACGTTGCATTTGACGCAACAGAGAAAATTTTCCGATTGCCCATTGGTTTTAAGTTTTCTAATTTTGTGTAGCGATCAAAATGTGAAGTCTCTTCGTTCTACGCCCCTTTCCGAAAAGTCGATAATCATTCAAAGATTCGTATGTTTCCAGTCAAACTTTAAAAAATTTTGCCTTCAGTATTAAGACTCAACCCTTTATGCTTTCTCTGGAAAAAAAGAAGTATAGACCTAGTCTAAAAATGGAGTTTAACATTTTTGAAGAATAGAAATGGAGCTGAACATTTTTGAAGAATATTCAGCATGCGTTGATATATATAACAACAATCTTACAAACGATGACATCTCAGGAGGTGTTTAGTTGATGGGTTTGAAAAGGAGACAATATGTAAAATGAGTAATTGATTGTTGATTATTACGTGACAATAGTTTGATATTCTATTTTTAGGAAATCTTGCATAGCCTCCATTTAGTAGAAGAATGAAAATCATTCTTCACCAGCAACTCTTTTTTATAAAATATTTTAATATTAATTAATTAAATACAATTAACTAATTAAATTATAATTAATTAAAACAATATTATTAATCAATTAATTACATTATAATTAATCAATTACAATATAATTAATCAAAATATAATTCATTCATTAATTAAAATATTGTAATTAATTATAACTTATTCCTCACTAGTGACTCTTTTCTATAAAATATTTTAATACTAATTAATTAAATACAATTAAATAATTAAATTATAATTAATTAAAATAATATTATTAACCAATTAATTACATTATAATTAATTAATTACAATATAATTAATCAAAATATAATTCATTCATTAACTAAAATATTATAATTAATTAATTACAATATAATTAATGAAAATATTATTATTAATTAATTACAATATAATTAGTTAAAATAATTCATTCATTAATTAAAATATTGTAATTAATTAATTAAAATATAATTTATTGAAATATAATTATAATTAATTAATTAATTAAAATATAACTGCAATTAATTAATTAATTAAAATCTAATTCAATAATTAATTAAAATATTTTAATTATTTAATAATTACAATAATTTAATTAATCAATATATTGTAATTAATTAATTAAAATATAATTAATTAATTAATTAATTAAAATATAATAAAATTTTATTTATCATTATTTTTTACAAACCAACTACTATCAATGATAATAGGTAATTATTCATTCCTTTTAACTAATTATCATAATTTTAATAATAATATTTATTCTCATTCTTCACTATATTTATTCTCATTTTATTACCATTCTCCAATATGAACCAACCGCCTTCTCAATTCTAACGAGTAAAAGAATCTATCTCATTACTGGAGGTTCAATCTCATAATTAAGTAATTTTATCAAAAGTTGTTCCTAACATAAGTTTTTCTATTGAATAGTAATAAAATCCTATATAGTTATGCAATATATTTCCACCTACATTGACTTTGATAGTCTCCATTTTTATTTTAGTATATAAAATAAACGTAATTACTGATAGCTACTATTTATCATTAACATATTTTTAATTAATATAAAATTTTAATTTTTGTAATTTGATGTTGAAATGAGTAATTTGTCAATTATTAATGCATTTGAAAAGATTGAAACAAACTCTACGTATGTCTAAATTTTGATTTGTCCTGCTAATTCTTTTCTTCATTTTTATATATTACTAACTTCAATATAGAATTCTGAAATAAAGAAACACAGTTGTATAATTGTTTCTATCTCATTGCATTTTATATGTCTAGATAGGATAATAGTAATTGTATCAAATTATTGACCTAATAATTCATTCATGGATCAAGGGATGCAAATATTGTCACCTCAATCTTTGAGTCTTCAATGTATTGAAATTGTCTCAAGGGCCAACGATTGGAGTAAAGGACAATCATATGTTGTTGGTTTATGTGTTTCTCGTATAATTGAGTCAAAATTCGTACATTATAGCCTGATGGGTTGTGCATTTTATGTTATAGATACACTTTGATTTTCATGGTATTTGTTATGTTTGGTTATGATATTAATGTCATTTATCTTTTATTCTTAAAGTCCATAAAAGAAGGAAAAAAATTATTATTATGCATCTTCTCCTCCACAAGAAAAAAGGAGAAAGTCACAAAGACTAAATGAAAGATAACAAACAAGTAATTTAAAATTAATATGAGAAGGATCTAAAGTTAAATTTGATTGAATTTCAAAACATGTGTTTGGTATATAGGACAAACTAGTGAAGTGGAGATGTAAAGAAAAGGTACGGAATTAGAACTAAAATAAACTTAACTACTAAAGTTTGGTCATTAAATATGGATATCTTTTGAATATGAGTACATTGTAAGAGTATTTGCAGAGTTGCGACGTAACATCCATCTACCATAGAATATATACCAGAACATCCTGAGCACATTCAAGTACATGGCCTATAATAATAGCATATTATAGCAATTATGTTCTCTTATAAGGCATCATAAAGAATGACACAATAATTAAAAACTGGAAATTCCTCATTTCATTTCATAAAACCAAATATACATTGTAGCTTCACAATAACACCCATATACGTATATTAACAAAAACTAATCAAAGTTTACATTTCTATATACGGAACATGCTACATACAATGGGAATTATACAAAAAAAATTCTAGATTCTTCAGTGTCAGCTGACTAGCCTTTGAGTTATTTCTCCTATCCAAAAGTACAAGAACTATTGCTGCTTCTACATTTTCTTTGTCACTAGTATCCTCTCAAACCTAAAATGTCAACGGTACAATTTTGATGAGTTTTGTGAACTCAATGAACTACCCATCATCGATGGCTTACTCATAACACATAACACATACAGTTCATGTAATGTAATTCACATCATTTCACTAATAATCATATAGCATCTCATATCACTTTAATCACATATTTCACATTTCACATTCAACACAATTCAACAATACAATTCAATCATTCAAACATACATATTAAATGTATGTACAATGCTCATGACACTCACTTTCAATTGTTATTATTGTGACCGAGTGTCTAAAACTGCCCCATTTTTATTGTGGATACCGAGTTCATTAATAACTATCCCTTATATGTTGGAGATACATGACTCATTATACGTAGTGAGCCAAAGGCTCTTACCACATTCTAAGCTTTAAGCTCCTCTTCACTTTCTGAGCCTTAAACTCTTGTTCGATGACTACTCCAGTCACAACATCTTTTATGTTGTCATACATTCATGTAATGAAATACATCACATTTATTCTGTCAATCAAATGTGCATAATGTTACACATTCATATTCACTATCGCATTCTCATTCACATTTGTCGTACATTCAATATATACGTTGAGTTTCACTTATTTATTCAAATTCACATATAAAGAGCACTTTCAATATATTATTCATGCATTAAGTGCCTAAGACATTCAATGTCCGGAATCAACACAATCATATTCACATAATAATTCAATATAGAATTTAAAACAAATAATTAATCAAGTGAAACCATCTAGGTTACTCACTGTTTGCTCCAGATAGCTATTGCCTCAAAGTTTCAGCAACATTTGGATGTTGTCGCTCTAATTGCTCTTCTGTATCATGCAACACACATTTACACATATCACAACTTTGAACAATTATATAAGTTGTCATTTATGCACAAATGTATATATGGATTATGTGCAATACATGTTTAATGACAATCTCGGGTATGTTTCCTTTATTCACATCTCATGATCATTCAAACCTTATCATTTATATGTTGCTAGCTTATTCTTAGGTCTACACCTTAAGAACACTCAGTTAAGCTAATATCATAATTCAAGTACTTGTCATTTCTTTTCTAGTAGTATATGCTCTCATAATACTCAATTCTCATTCACCTTTACTTAATACATATTACTCAACTCTTTTGAATCTCAACTACTATCATATGAATATATTCATTCCCATTATACTCATGCCTTTGGTACTTTGATATCAACAATTCATTCACTAAGTTATAACATCATCAATCGATCATTCCAGCTTTTCTCAAAATAGATTTTCGGGTCAATTTTGTATGGTTATTATGATAAGAAAAATGAAGTATTTAGGCAACATATTCTTTTAAACAAATGTTCCTGTATGCATTAAGTTTCTAATGAAATATAGTTGATACAATTAGATTCAATATTCTACAAGTTATATATAAAATACTCCAGACTGTTCTCACACCAAGATAGTACACAATACTCAACTTCAAGCTAGAATTTGAAATTCTTAGGGACATAATTAAAATTATATTCCTACATAAAATATCTAGTAATATGTCTTTAGTTTAATCTAAGCCAAAAATCATTCCATATATACAGATCAAGATATGACCAAAATACAGACGCATGTTCAATAAAAACATTCCATTTAATAAATTCCAGCATACTTCATCATTTTCATCTTAAACTTATCAATCAACCATTATAAATCCTTTCCTAATGAATTCATATGACCATGAAATTTGGTAGAGAGGAAGAACAATGTGTGAGGAGTTCGTGTTGCAAATTTCAAGTCAATAGGAGGTCCGGAGAAGAAGTTATGGTCAAAAGAGTGAAGAGTGTCAAAAATTGTCAAAAAGCATTGCACTCTCATTGTCACGATCGTGCTTGTGCATGGTCGTGCACTGCCTGTTGAATCTATCTCTGTCACGATCGTGCATTGCCTGACGTCTCCCTTCTGTCACAATCGTGCTTGTGCATGATTGTGCATTATCTGACGTCTCCCTTCTGTCATGATCGTGCACTACCTTATTTCTCTTCTCTGTCATTATTTTAAATCTTTCATACCCCGAAATATGTCAATTGAGTGCATATACTATCTTTGCAATGTTTTCTAAATCAACACGCATATGTGTATATGCTCATGTTATGTATGTGAATGAAATGTACCTCATAAATTCTAAAATGATATGACTCAAAAGTCTAACATTCTAACCCTTAGAAAGTTTTGGAAACTAGCTATTACACAAATGGTGTATATTCATGCATACAATTTATCATTTTTCATATATACTATCATATTATAGTTATCCTTACAAGTAAAGAGCACAAGTTAGAGTAGAACGATCTAGGTAAATTATAAGCAAAGCATTTATAGCACTAGGTCCTTGATAATTATTTATTAAAGACTGATTCTTTGATGATTATTAGAGCGACTAGAGATTGTTTATTTTTTTATATGAAAAACTTAACTTGTTAATTTGGATGATTACTTTTAAATCTATTGAAGAATTTTATTCTTTTGAATTCCCTTTTTTTTGAAATTTTATGAGTTTGAATATGTTAATTAATCTTTATCTAGTGATAAGACATGTATAATTGAGCTTTACTATACAAGCTTAAATTTAGGGTGTCATTTATTTTTTATTTTGCTAGATTGTGGTTGACTATAATTTATACTTAAATTGATTGTTAATAAATATTACATACACATAAAAGGAGCGGAGATAACTTTTGCAATTCTCAAGTTGGACCTAAACTTATTTACCTTTACGAAGATTTAATATTCATAAATTTAGTCATGATATCACTTAACTATTGAATTTAAAAAGGTAAAAGAGGTTGTGGTCAGGGTCGTTCCTTACATTTTATAGGCTCTGGGTGAAGTAAAAAAAAAGGCCCCAATAAATCGGCAATATACAAACGTGTAAATTTTTAAAGTATATTTTTATTATTAAAATTTAATATCTATACATAAATGACTCAATTTACAAGTCTACATATTCAACAAAATATTAAATGATCGTAATATTGGTTAATAATATCTTGTAAATATCAGTAACAATAAAATTACTAAAAATAGTAATATTAACAACAAAATAGCAATAGCAACAATCGAACAACAATATTAGATTGCAAAACACTAACGGACTGTTTGGAAACCTTCGAATTGAATTCATTAACGAATTGAATTCAATTACATTAATGAAGTTGTGATTGAATTCAATTTACAATGTTTTGAACAAATCCAGTAATGAATGAATTGAATTGAATTACATTGTTTAGAACAAATCGTAATATTATAATTGAATTCAATTACACGCTTTAGAACAAATCTAATAAGATTATAATTGAATTCAATTATTTCATATGACACATTTACCCCGATTAAAAATAATATTATATAAAATAAAAGTCGCTTTTAGATAGATTTTAATTATTCAACCCTATCACAACCTTTTCCTTTTTAATAATAATAATAATAATAATAATAATAATAATAATAATAATAATAATAATAATAATAATAATAATAATAATTATTATCATTATTATTCAGGAAAAATCATCATACTAATAATATAAATAATATTAATAATAATAAGGGTATTATTAATAATAATAATAATAATAACAACAACAACAATAGAAATAATAATAAAAATATGAAATATCCAAAAGAATTTGTAAATAATAATAATAATAATAATAATAATAATAATAATAATAATAATAATAATAATAATAATAATAATAATAATAATAATAATAATAATAATAATAATAATAACCAATGTATAATATTAATAATAATAACCCATATATAATTTCAAAATAATAATAATAAAACTATATTATGTATATAAAAATGGAGGTGAGGCTCACGCCTCGCCTCATGAGCCCTGACGTTCTTTTGTTTTTTACATAATAATAATAATAATAATATTATTTTGAAATTATATACTGATTATTATTATTATTATTATTATTATTAGCCTTTGTATGATAATAATAATATAAACTTTTATATAAACTTAAAATTAATTATTTTAAGAGATTAAACTTATTTTAATCTCTTATATAATATTTATTAATAAATTATTAATTAAATAAAATAAAATAAATTAAATAAATAAATAAATTATATAATTTATTTTGAAGATAATATAAATAAAATAATTTATAAATAAATTATTTATAAATAAATTATATATAATTTATAAAATATATTAAATTAAATTAAATAAATTATATAAATAAATATAAATTAAATAAAATAATTAATATATTATTAATTAAATTAAATAATATATTTTGAAGATAATGTAATAATAGAAATAAATTATATAAACTTAAATTACATAAACTTATATTTTGTTTAATAGTTTTATATAAATAAATTATATCAACTTGAAAATAAATTATTTTAATTAATTTTATTTATATTATATAAACTTATAAGTAAATAAATTATATAATTTTATTTTGAAATTATAGTTTTATTATTATTATGTAAATAAAATATTATTATTATTATTTATATTATTAGTCTGATTATTTTTCCTTAATAATAATAATAATAATAATAATAATAATTATTATTATTATAATTGTTATTGTTATTAAAAGGAAAAGGAAAGGCTTGGACTTTGGAGATGAGGAGAAGACGCGAGGAAGCTTGAAGCAGAATCCAACAACTTGTGATTTCAATTCACGCAAATAATAACGTGAATTGAAATAACAAAGAAAGGAGGGATTCAACTCATGTAGGGATTGAATTCTTAGATTTTATATTGTTCCAAATATGATTGAATTCAATTCAAGGCTTTCTAAACAGGGTGTAAGAGAATTGGACTAACAAATATATAGGTGATCATGATTTATGAAAAACAATTTCTTTATGCTTTTTTACTTATTTTCATTTTATTCTCTTTTCACTTGTAGACAAATGTTTTTTAGGTAACATAATATAAACCAAAGAACAAAAGCATCTGTATAAAAATGAAAGAAGTATATAGGCACAAGAACACTAATATCTTGACAATATATCACAAAGATATATCAATGGGATTGTATATGTGATATAGGAAAAATAAAAATAAAATTAATATCCTATATTATAAATGAAAAACAAAGAGCAAATTTTAATGATAGAGAAACACTAACTTCTAAAATACAAGAATTAACATACTTAGGAGAAAATATAGTAAATTATATTCTAAGTTATTAACTATTCTAAGTTTGCCGAGTCCAATATTATCATATTCTATAAGTTGTGGAAATGATTGAATATTATTTTGTTGAGCAACTAGATAAATGTTTAAATTATTAAATCAAATAGTTTTAGTAATTTTTGAATTTAATTAACGTTAGTGATTTTTAATAAAAATGCTACCAACTTATTATTATAAACAACCATCCAAACACATCCAACTATTTAAGGTATTATTTAAATCAAATAATTTTATCATTATTCAATTATCACGACATGTTTAATAAAATCATGCTAATTTTTATAATAAAAGAAACTATTTGTGTAGTCTTTGGATTGAGTAACTAAAATTATTTGATTTAGTTATATTATCACTAAATTTATGTGAACCTCTACAAGAACACAAATACAACAATTATTACATTAATTGTGGTCAAGCATAACGAAAATTATAATTACAAAATTAAATTATTTATTAATGTTCAATTACATTTTATAAATAATAAGTAATCTAAAAATAAAAAGGAGAAATACAAATAAACACAATATCATTTAATATTAATGTTATGATTTAAAATGTTAATATATATAATGTCCACATTAAAGACAAATTACAAATTAATTATAATAAGTTAAATATTTAATAATCTAAAATAAATAGAATATAAAAAATTTACCCTTAAATTATCACTCTAAACTGAAGGCAGAGAATTGTGAAGTCTTTGTAGCCAATTTTTCAGTTAAAGTATGTTAGATGATAAAAATTAAAAGAAAAATTGTGAATGTCAAAAGTACACCAAAATACTTCAAAGGTATTTATAAATATAACATCTTAGAAGCAACTATATGAACTTCTAATTTTGGAAGCGAAATGGCTTCGTTTATTAGCTGAAAGTTAATGTACAGTTTGTTCTTACTGACAGCTATTAAATATAATTTACTACCTTCGAAATGAATAAATGCAAATGGATTGAAGGGGCCGGCACTGGTTGTGGTAATATGTTAAGCAGATTAAGGTGTGGAATGAGACTGATAATCGGATTACATAGACCTTCTTTATGATATTTACAATTTTCATTTAAGTACTGGTCAATCTGCAGACGTGTGCTAATTAAGGTTGCGAGTGCTCTCGTGAAAGAACGGTTCAAGATTTGTAGAAAACAACTAATTAATGCAGACTTGTTCCATATTTCTATGGCTTTAGGTTTTTTCATTGCCATAATTAATTTAATTACACGTGACTTTTTCAAATATTTGATAAAGTCCATTCTCTAATGGTGGAGTGATAAAAACTTCATTACTTGATTAATTTATTAAATAAAAAAGAATTGGTCAATAACATACGTGAGTTGCCTCCCCTTCTTATGGCACTAGAAATTAAGATGAAGATCATTTCAATAGAAGTTTAATTAAAGAACATAAGAGAGGCATGCCCAAGTCTTTGCGTGGAAGCATTCAATTAAGTTGTAACTGGGGAAGTTGTTGAAGCGTAAAGAAATATTTCTTGTAATAAAAACTGTACATAAAAGCTAGCTACTATTGATCAGTAGTCGTCCATATTCTGTTGAGTCCTAGCTAGCCTGGGTCATGTTTTAGTGTATTTTCCAACTCCTTTCTCAAGCATATCAATAGGGAGAATTGTAGATTAATCTTGCTGACCGTCAGTTTGAACAGTGATTTATCAAAAACTTCAAACTTTTTGTTTTGCTTTTCCTTTTACTAATTAAGGTCATGATTTTAATTCAATTCTAGATAAGTTCGGATAAAATTATATAGATGCTCGACTCATAATGGGTTTCGTCTTAAAACTTGATTTATAAGTTGCACTTCCCCTACAGGAGTGACCCATTCAAATACCATTGACTGAAAAGATTTTGATCAACTTTTGGAGAATGACGAAGAAGGTATAAGCAGCAGGGCACTGCATGCAAATTTTTATAAATATTACTAACAGCTACTCGCATTATTCCTATAAGTACTCTCATTCTCATCGCGTCCTTGGAGACCACGAAGATGACTCCCTTCAATCACATTTCCTACTTGACATTTCTTTGGCTATTGCTGCTGGTGGGGAGAAGCCATGCGATGTTTGAAAATGAAGACCTCGAAACGTATATTATCCAATTGGACCACTCCCAGAAACCCTCTTCCTTCTCAATGCATGAGGCATGGCACAGGTCCATACTTAGATCCTTATCACAGCCTGTTGATGACCAAGAAATGCTACTCTACTCCTATAACCAAGCATTGCACGGTTTTAGTGCCAGGCTCACAAAATCTCAGCTATCCGAGATTGAGAAATCTCCAGCGCATATTGCCACGTACCAGGAGTCTTTTGGCAAGCATCATACCACACACAGCACCAAGTTTCTAGGACTGAATCACCGGTATGGCCTATGGCCTGCAGCTAACTACGGTGACGGTGTGATTATAGGCGTCATCGACAGTGGAATTTGGCCAGAAAGTGAAAGCTTTCACGACAAGGGTATGCCCCCAGTTCCGAAGAAATGGAAGGGCACATGTGAAAATGGCACAGCATTTAGCCCTTCTCACTGCAACAGGAAGCTGATCGGAGCTCGGTCTTTTAGTAAAGGACTGCGAGCTGCTGGCCTGAAAATTTTCCCACCAGAAGAGGACTACGATTCGGCAAGAGACTTTGAAGGCCATGGCACCCACACGTCATCTACAGCTGCAGGTAACCTTGTGCTTGGAGCAAACTGTTTAGGACAGGCACGTGGCACAGCGAGAGGCGTGGCACCACGAGCACATGTTGCCATGTATAAGGCTTTCTTTAAATCTGATGAAAATGGTGTTGTGCCCAAAACCGACGTGCTTGCTGCCATGGACCAAGCAATCGCTGATGGGGTTGACATCTTGTCAATATCTCTTGGTTTTCCTCAGACACCTTACTACGAAGACGTTATTGCCATTGGAGCTCTTTCAGCTGTCGAGAAAGGGATATTTGTTTCATGTTCCGCCGGAAATGATGGAGAATATGGCACTGTAAATGACGGGGCAGCTTGGATAACAACTGTTGGTGCTGCCAAACTTGATCGAATATTCGTCGCTACAATGACACTAGATACAGGGTTTTCTGTTGAAGTCCCATCTTACTTCTTCGAGAACATTAGAATAACTGACACGCTATTTTATTACGGTAAAGGTAACTCCAGTAAATCATTATGTGCTCCTGGTGCATTGGATCGAAGCGAGGTTCTTGGAAAGGTAGCGTTCTGTGCCAAAAGCACCAAAGTGACCACCTCGCAACAGGTGACGGAGCTCGTACGAACGGGTGCATACGCTGCAATATTGATACTAGATGCCGTACTTTTTGCTCCAATTAACTACACGATTCCCACCATAACTTTACCCTCTGCCTCTGGGGCTTTGCTCAGAGAGCATTTGAACAAGTTAAGTGCTCTACCAAAGGTGAAGTCCATGAATTTGATTTCTACCAAAGTTGGTGGAGAACCTGCTCCGAAGGTGGCATCTTTCTCCTCTAGAGGACCTGATCCTATCTATCCTCATATCTTGAAGCCTGATATTATAGCTCCAGGAGTAGACATTTTGGCTGCATATGTCCCAAACAAGCCATACATGAGCATAGGAAAATATGGTTTGGTGACAGATTATGCTTTAAACTCAGGCACATCAATGGCAGCTCCTCATGTGGCTGGGGTGGGAGCTCTTATAAAGAAAGTTCATCCTGAATGGAGTCCAACCGCAATTCGATCAGCTCTGATGACCACAGCTTATATTACAGACAGTACTGGCTAAATAATGAACATCCAGAATGCAAAGACAGCGACACCTCTAGCTTTCGGATCTGGCCACATCGATCCTAACAGAGCAGTAGATCCCGGGTTGATCTACGACATGGAGTTCAAAGATTATGTTGACTTTGTTTGTAGCCTGGGATACACCGACAAGCAGACACGTGCAGTAATTAGGCAAAGTTACAGGAATTGCAACAAGGAACCAAGAGAGCTGAACTATCCTTCTTTCATAGCGATGTTGGCCAACACAAGTGGCACAAACACAGTGAAGAAATATACTAGGACAGTGACAAATGTTGGAGATGATACGTCTGTGTACCGAGCAACAATTGAGAATGTTCCTTCAGGAACGAAGATGTCGGTGGAGCCAAGTATCTTGCACTTCAGTGGCTGGAATAAAAAGCGAAGTTATAGTTTGAGTTTGGAGATCGACAAAAAAGGCTTAAGTTCAAATGATAGTTATGCTCTCCTCAAATGGACTGATCAATACAACCATGTGGTCTCTAGTCCGATAATGATCGTAGTAACATAACTTGCGCAAATTTCCTGAACATGGGACAGTCAATCACGACGACTGCTACTTGTCAATAAGCTATCTCATCTCATCTGTCAATGTCTGTACGTATTTCATAAGATTTTACCTAAACAGTTCCTTCTGCCATTTTAGCACTTACAACCAGTGCCCTATACCCAGATATATATACACTAATTAATCACGACGCTGCTAGATTTCCATTAAACAAGAAAAAAAGAAGACACTTCCATCCTACCATGGGGTTGATGTTAGGAAACTGGAATGAGATCCGATCTCGACCACAGCGGAATAATCACGAAAATTTTTCATGACTTTTGATTTTCGGAAAATCAAAATCTATTTAATTCTATAAGATAATTAACACAAATTATAATAAAGTGGAAATTTAATTCACACCTTATTTCGAAGCTTGATTTTTATCTTATTGTATCCCTCGAACTATTCCCGAAATCGATCCATTTCAATCATCGTAACCGCACAAGTATCCGAAACTCTTACAGAGAAGGTTAAGCAAGAAAAGTTAACTCCATAAAGCTTAAGCCTATTTATAATAAGCTTTAGAAGTTTTAATAATTTAATTGAGATTAAATTCTAATTTCAATTAAACTTTAATTAGAATTACAAATAATTCTAATTAAATACCAATTCTGCTTCCCCAATATTGAGAATAACATACATGTAGTTTGTTTATACGTAAATAATTTTGTGTTTTAAGATGCATGCTTCAATTTACATTTAGTATTAGAGCCACTGTGCCTTTGCCTTACATCTGAGTTGTCTGAGAAAATACTCCTATCATGCTCTATTTCTCATTTTTATTTCTGTTGTATGTGTAACACCCCACTCTCGCATGACCCGAACCCGACATCGATGGTGATATCCGAGTCTGTGCCCCGCGAGGGTGGCGTGCTACAACACTCAGTCAAAAATCAGTATAAATTTTTTTTGAAAACATAAGCATACACTAGTGGAAAATCATTAACATACATAATCACCGGTAAACACAGTGGCCACAGGGGCCCTTTTCATAAATACAATTTATTTCAGTCTGTTAACTTTACAATTTGATCTAATCATTAAAACAGAAATTTAGGACAAAAATACAATTCTATCCGACACTAATGCAGACGCGAACTGATCCCGACCACTTCTCTCACTCACAAGCAGATGCTATACGCCCGTTGCCTCACGAGGTATTCTTCTAGGTCCTGAAAAATAATTGCAAATTTTGGGTGAGTTTTGCGAACTCAGTGAGGTAACTATCATCGATGGTTCACTCAATTCATGCAACACATTAATTCACATAACATATATTCACATTGTTGCATATTTGATCACATTTCACAATTTCACTTGAACATAGACAATTTGATACTTTTCATTCGATTAGACATCCATAACCAATAGAATTTATACAGCATTCAAGCATAATACAGTTGTTTCATAATTCACATTCAGAAGTACCACATGATTGGTACCATAGAAGCATAAGGCAGTTAGCCTTTCACTCAATCAAAGAGACTAAAATCAGATGCATATGACATGTGCATGTGACACATTTCTATTTTATTTCGGTGTTGTAACCGAGCGCCTGAACTGTCCCAATATGGACGCATTAATCGTTGAGTCTAAGGCTCTGAACTGTCCCAATATGGGCGCATTAATCGTTGAGCTTGAGGCTCTGAATCACTGTGGGGCTCGAGGCCCAAATATAAACGTTGAGTTTATAGCTCTCGGTGGCTGCTCCGGTCACAACTGTCATTAACTGATCATGCATCCATGCATGGAATGTATATATCGCAATGGAACAATGTCAACATCACAATCCATCTCAAATTAGCATATTCAAACAATTAATTCACAATGAATCACATTAAAATCACATATAGCACTTCTATGTCATACTCTCCCAATACCTCGGACCACCTATCTGGAATCCAAGCATAAACAACTCACAAGCCCACCATTATTCTCCACAGAGTTATAAGCGCAAAATTATAACAGATAATAATTGAGAAACCATCTAGGTCACTCACCTATAGCTTCCGAAGTAATGCCTGGAAGTCTCGGCGACGTCCGTGTGTTGACGTTTCAAATGTGTCTCTATAACATTCAAAATTGTAACATCCCATCACCGATGAAAAGGGTTAATTGGTTAATTGGGACGGGTTATGAGTGAGTGTACTAGTCTCGGTATGCTCACGCGAAATATGACCTTCATATATGCATAAAGTGTAATTTTTGTAAATGTACATGATTGTACATGCATTTCTGACATTTCCCGGCATATGTGTTCATTGTGTCAAATATGTTATTTGTGCATGAAAAATTGAATTGGAATAGCTGTTGGTGTGTTTTACATTTATGTGAAATTTTAGGAATTTTTCTAGAATTTTTCAGGAACAATGTCCGGATCGAAAAAATTGCCAAATGGCAGACTGATTGATTTTCGGTACTGAAAATAACTGTCCAATGGCATTGAAAAACTTGACATATAATTTGAGGAATTATGAATGTTGTGCCATTGGAATTTGGCGTAGAAATTAGATAGTATTTGGAAAAAAGACCAGAAAAGTACTTAAAACCAGGACAAGTGGCAAGTGACACATGTCACTTGCCTACTTAGTCATTTTTCTCATTTGTTTATATAAATATCTTATGCTTGGCAAGTCTTCCACGACATTTGTTTGGTGAAAGAGTAAAAAGTGATTTGTCAAAGTGCCACCTTCTTCTCTCATCCATAGGGCTCCTCTTCTCCCATTTTCGTTGGTCCTTCTACCACCTTTCTTGTTTATTTGCTTGCTTTCCTTCTCCTCACACATAAATCCACACTTAAGCTTTGAGATGGTGATGATTGTTGTGGTGAGGAGTGATGATCGTATGGTGTGGGAGGAGGTATAGGATTTGGTGAGGTGATTGAAGAATTAAGGATTTGAAGCTTGTTTTGGTAAGTCTTTGTGTTTATGTTCTTTAATTTGGTAGTTAGAAGCAATAATTATGACATCTTGTGCATTACTTGCATGAAGTTGTATGCTAATTATATGGGTACAAGTGTATAGTTATGTGAGGATGAATGACTTAACATGTTTTGGATTAATCTTAGATTAGCTTTAAGTGTTTTGGATTGGTTAGTATGATGTTGGATGAGTGAAATGAAAGTAAGAAATTTGTGTAGGATGTGTGCTGCCAATTGGGATTAATTACTCAAGTAAATGTTTTAATGAATTTGTGGTTAAATTCTTGGCTAAATGGGATGGCTATTGATGTGGTATTGATGCTTGCATGAAAGGAGTTGAGGTAGGAAGGAATTCTGGAAAATGTGACTTTGTGTAGGTTTCAGATTTTTGCTCATAACTTTTGATATGGTTGTCCAATTGAGCTGAGGTTTGTTTTAAATTAAACTTAAGAAGTATGGCTAGATTTCATATGAAGGAAGTTTTGTACAATTCTGACTTTAAGGATTTTAATTTTGGGAAGCAAAGTGAGTTTTTAGGTGCTGTATGAACAGTATCTGCACTTTGTGATCTGAAACTTTGGTGATTTTTTTTAAGTTGATTTGGATTGAATTTTGGTCAGGTTAGTCGTGCTAGGCCCGAACCCAGTCATAACGACCCGTGGGCCGATCAGTCATCTTTCAAGGATCAGCCTCATACCTGTTGGTTACGCCAGGCCCAGTCCACTCATCCGTGGCCTCATTCGTAGGTGGAAGTCTCCCATGCATACGTAAAGACTTAAACCTAGCATCTACTCCATATATAAGGTATAACTCTGTCATAATAGAGGTACGTGACCATAAACCCTAATCTCCTCTGTTCACAGCGATAAAACCACACCAATAAGAACTGACTTGGGCGTTGGCGGGGCTTATCGGGAGACAACCCTCGACATGCCTTTCTTATTTTGTAGGAACCTTCAAGCTAGAGCTCTCGGAAAAAGCAACAAGCTCCATGGATCCGAATGGTAACATGCAGCCTCGTCAGAATCAGGCAGAACCAATTAGCGCCCACCGTGGGGCTCGACATCAGGGCACCACGTCCAGAAACACGCAGATCAGTCAGGCGGCAGCAACTAACCCTGGTATAGCCGCTGTCGCGGCTCTGGCGTTACAACGAATGGGTTTGCAGCTACCTGCAACCCTGCTGCCAGCACATCATGTTTCCAGCACGCAGTCTTAGGACCCGAATGATCAACCGCAACCTCAAAACTTGGAACAAGAAGAACAGAGCATAGCCTTGGAAGATAACGCTGGAATCAACATGCCCTTGAATCTCCAGCACCAATCACATGCAGATCCTCTTGCGCCTGTGCACACCTCCCTTACCCGAAAACAGATCGAGGAAGTGGCTGATATGTTGATTCTCCAGATTTTACAATCTCAACCGGCACAACAACAACCGTCCGCATGGCCGAATAGTATAACGACCGATCGCCACCTTACTGAAGCCCTAGAAAAAATCATGGACGATCGGATCAATACAACCATGAGCTTCCGCCCGGATCGCCCAACAACTCAGTATAGCTCTTCCTTTACTCCGGCGATCTTGGATAGCCTCCCGGTGCCTGGCACCAAAATACCGACACTCAAAAAGTATACTGGAAAGACCGATCCTTTGGACTACCTACAACACTTCCAGTCGATGATGAATCTACACTGTGGTCCAGACGCCATTCAGTGTAAGGTTTTCTATACGGCCTTTCAAGAGGGAGCTCGACGATGGTTCAATAGTTTACCTCCGAGCTGTATCACATGCTTTGAGGACTTTAGGTCGCTATTCCTCAACCAATTCGCTACAAGTAAGCAGCCGCAGAAGATGGCCTTGGAGGTGATGCAATTGACCCAAGGGCGGAATGAAAGCTATGGAATTCATCACTGTTTAATAAAAGGCGGTCGAGGTCCCCGACCTCACTTGCTCATCCATGTTGGCAGCGCTTATGAATAACACGAGGGATGAGGAGTTCAAAAATTCATTGGCCCTCGATCAGCCCCGATCCATTCAGGAAATAAGAAACAGGGCGGATAAGTACATTCAACTCGAAGTAGTGTTGAAAAATACGAAGTGTAGGATGGATGGTTGCTCGTCAAATGACAGAGCGAATGGTTCGCACAAGCGGCAGAAAGGCTAGTCAAACTGAAGAAAACCAACCGATCGACAGGGATATCGACAGGAGTTCACCCCGCTCAACAGACGATATGCAAAAGTACTGGCGGCCGTGAGAGCAGACGAGGAACCCCTCCGAGAGCCAGGCAAGCTGAAGAGTCCCTACAAGAGTAGGGACCCGAATTTGTATTGCCGCTTCCACAGAGATATCGGCCATGACACGGAAGATTGCTGGCATTTGAAAAGAGAAATCGAATTCCTTATCCAAAAGGGGAGGATGGGTCGATTTGTAAAGCACGGACAAAATGTTAATCGAGATAACGAGAATAAGATTGGTCGGCCCGACAACAAGCGACAGCCCTAGAGGCGAAACGATAGAAATGATGGAGGGAGGCAGAATGTGAATACTGACGATTGACGCGAAGTAAGGGGACGATCTAGGGCAAGAGACGACGGGAACATTGGGCAACAAGATGACCGACTGGTGAGGGTCATTAACATGATATTTGGTGGAAATGCAGCAGGGGAATCCACTGCTAAAGGAAGAAAGAGGTATGCCAGGCAGGTCGGCGAGGACTTGTCGGCTAAAAGAAAGAAGCAGAACGATGGGATGATATCGTTCGACTAGTCTGACCTTGACGGTGTAAGTTGTCCTCATGACGACGCGCTCGTTGTAAATCTGAATATGGACGGCAACGAGGTGAAGCGGGTAATGATTGATACGGGAAGCTCGATCAACCTGTTGTATTATGATGCCTTCAAACAGATGGAGGTACCGGAGGATCGACTACTACCTATAGAAGGACCTATCAAAGGGGTAACTGGAGCATCAGCCTACCCGTTTGCCCGGGTCTATTTGAAAGTAAAGTTCGGGCAAAAGCCTTGTCAAATAGAGAAGGACGTTTAGTTCTTAGTTGTAAAGTTTCAAGGGGCGTACAATGCGATAATTGGACGAGCCACTCAAAACGCCCTTAGAGCGGTCGTCTCCACTTACTACCAAGCGATGAAATTCCCAACGCCCCATGGAATCAGTATTGTCAGGGGTCAGCAGAGAATCGCTAGGGAGTGTTACTTAGCGGAAACAAAAACACTAGACGGGGTGGTAGTCTTGACGAGCTCTCTTGACGTGAGAGCCAATGAGGAGACGGAGAGAATAAACCCAGTGGAGGAAACGCAACGGGTCATACTGGATGAAACCGACCGTTCCAAATTCACAAATCTAGGTTTCAAGCTCCAGAAAGAACTAGTTAAAAAAATCACGGACTGCTTAGTAGAAAACAGATCGGTCTTCGCTTGGGTACCGAGTGACATGCTTGGAATATCCCGATCGGTCGCATAACACTCTCTCGGTATCTGAAAAGATTGCAAGCTGGTTAGACAAAAGAAGCGATGACACGACAAGGAGCGACAGGAGGTAATCGAGAAAGAAATAGATAAATTACTCAAAGCCGGGTTCATCCGAGAGGTCAAGTACCCCAAATGGCTTGCCAATGTGGTGTTGGTGAAAAAGAAGAACGGAAACTGGAGAATGTGTATTGACTTCACTGATCTAAACAAAGCGTGCCCAAAAGACAGTTTCCCCTTGCCCAAGATCGACCAGTTAGTAGACTCCACCTCTGGACATGAACTTCTCAGCTTTTTGGACGCGGGCTACCATCAGATTCAAATGAGCCTTGAAGACGAAGAGAAGACCGCTTTTATAACTGACCAGGGAACGTACTGCTACCAAGTAATGCCCTTCGGCTTGAAGAATGCAAGGGCCACCTACCAGCGGCTCGTCATGGAAGTTTTTAAGAAACAGAAAGGTCGATCAGTCGAGGCCTATGTGGATGATATGGTAGTCAAAAGTAAGACGGTCGCGGAGCATGCGGAAGATCTCAGAGAAGTCTTCCAGACCCTTAACAAATTCCAGATGAAGTTGAACCCGAAAAAATGCGTCTTTGGAGTGGCATCCGGAAAATTCCTGGGGTTTATGATTACTCAGCAGGGGATTGAAGCTAATCCAGAGAAAATCGAAGCCATTGTCCAAATGCCTTCGCCGCGATGCTTGAAAGAAGTGCAGATATTGACCGGTCCGATAGTCTCTCTGAGCAGATTCGTTTCCAGATTGGGAGACAAGTGCCTCCCATTTTTCAAAATTTTAAGGAAAGCGGATATGACTCAATTTCAATGGCCGGATGAGTGCGAAAGAGCTTTTCAACACTTGAAGGAGTATTTAACAAGCCCACCAGTTTTGCAGAGCCCTGTTGAGGGGAAAATTTTGATTACCTATCTAGCGGTCACAGAGGGGGCGGTCGGCGCAGTTTTGGTTCCATCGGAATGCAAGGAGCAATTTTTGATCTACTACGTTAGCAAGGTACTAAGCGGGCCAGAAACGCGGTACGCGCCTATAGAAGAGTTAGCTCTTTCCTTGATAACTGCAGCGCAGAAATTGAGGCCATATTTTCAAAGTCATACCATTGAGGTGTGGACCGACCAGCCTCTTAGGTAATGCCTCCAAAAACCTAAGACCTTCGGGCGGTTAATAAAATGGGCGGTAGAGCTGGGGGAGTTCGATATATATTATAAGCCTCGAACTACGATCAAGGTTCAAGTGTTGGCGGACTTCGTTGCAGAAATGAGTCGACCCAACTCGCAAGACGAGTAATGCCCCACCTGGAGCATATTCGTTGACGGGTCGTCCAAAGCTGAGGGATGCGGAGCAGGAGTGGTATTGATTAGCTCGCATATAGAAGAAAAGGTGGAATACGCTCTTCGGCTAGAATTCAAGGCCTCCAATAACGAAGCAGAATACGAGGCTCTGATAGCCGGCCTCCAATTGGATAAGGAAATGGAGGTGAAACATTTGAAGGTATATAGCGATAGCCAAGTAGTGGTCGGTCAAGTCACTGGAAAGTTTGAAGCCAAGGGGAGTAGCATGATCAAGTACCTGGAGCTGGTAAAGCAAGAGTTAAGTAATTTCAGGCAGTACTCGATCAGTAGGATAGAACGAGCTCAAAATGCTAAGGTAGACGCGCTCTCCAAAATGGCTTCCGATCGAGACGCTAAAAATAACGTTCTAGTTGAACGACTAGATCGCCCTAGCATTCAAAAAGCCAAGGAAGTGCTTGACGTAAATACTGATCGATCAAGTTGGATGGAACCGATCAGACGATACCTTCTAGAGGGAACACAACCAGAAGAAATGTTGGAGGCCAAGAAACTGAGAATAAAGGCGGTCGAATACTCGGTCATTAATGACACCCTATACAAGCGATCTTACGATTGGCCACTGCTGCGATGCATGAGCGAAGAAGAGGCAGAATAAGCAATGACCGAAGTCCACGAAGGAATGTGTGGAAACCATGTAGGAGGCAAAATATTGGCTCATAGGCTGATTAGACAGGGGTATTACTGGCCGACAATGGGGAAAGACTACCAGGATAAAGTCGACCGATGTGAAGCTTGCCAGAAAAACAGTAGCCTATCTCATCAGCCGACCGAGAGAATGAAAATAGTGAGTCATCCTATCCCTTTTTCTCAATGGGGAATGGATATACTGGGGCCTTTCCCTCTCGGTCCTGGACAGAAGAAGTTCCTGGTAGTGGCGGTGGAATACTTCACCAAATGGGTAGAAGCGGAAGCGGTCGCTACAATTACCGAGCAGAAGGTGGAGAACTTCGTAAGGAAAAATATATTAAGTCACTTCGGGATGCCTATGGTGTTGGTTACAGACAACGGTAGAAAGTTCGATAATGATAAGTTCAAAGATTTCTGCGACCGACTAAAGATAAGGCTATAGTTGACCTCAGTAGCTCACCCCCAAAGCAACGGTCTCGTGGAGAACATTAACAAAAAGATAATGAGCGCTCTCAAGAAGCGTCTAGATGGACGAAAGACTTGGGTAGAAGAGCTAGACGAAGTATTGTGGGTATACAGAGCCACATCAAATGGAGCCACAAGGGAAACGCCGTTCAGGATGACTTTCGGGGCAGAAGCCCTAGTTCCAGTAGAAGTGGTGTTGCACAATCAGAGAGTGTCGAGCTACGAAGAAGAGCGGAACAATGAAGCCCGTTGAGCAGAACTCGTGCTTCTCACTGAAGACAGAGATAGGGCAGTCGACCATTCGGATGCCATTAGGCAGCTGGGAAACATCCTGGAAAGCTCGGACAGGCGTGGGAAGGGCCCTATCAGGTGATCAAGCAAGCCGGACATGGCTCTTACATCCTACGCGATGCGAATGGAAAGATTCTATCGAGGCCCTGGAACTCTCGAAACTTGAAGGCGTTCTACCAGTAGATAAGTTTTATTTTAGTTAATCTTTGTTTATTACTATTTTTTGTACACAACTTGTGGGTAACTTTTTCCTGGCCCTACCAGTCAGGTTCTTTAACGGCCCACACCCTCACTATTATCAATAAAGGGGTTTTCAGATTTCTCGGCAAGAAGGAATTTCATTGAATTTGGTGGAGTAGAAAATCCCATCGACTATAGATCGACCAGGTTGCCAAGACAAGATCCTTGGAACCATCGATCGACTTCGACATCGCTCGACCGGGTCGCCAAGACAAGATCTTTGGGACCACAGCTCGGCCTCGACTATAGATCGACCAGGTTGCCAAGACAAGATCCTTGGAAGCATCGATCGACTTTGACATCGCTCGGCCGGGTCGCCAAGATAAAATCCTTGGGACCATAGCTCGGCCTCGACTATAGATCGACCAAGTTGCCAAGACAAGATCCTTGGAACCATCGATCGACTTCGACATTGCTCGACCGGGTCGCCAAGACAAGATCCTTGGGATCACAGCTCGGCCTCGACTATAGATCGACCAGGTTGCCAAGACAAGATCCTTGGAACCATCGATCGACTTCGACATTGCTCGGCCGGGTCACCAAGACAAGATCCTTAGGACCACAGCTCGGCCTCGACTATAGATCGACCAGGTTGTCAAGACAAGATCCTTGGAACCATTGATCTACTTTGACATCGCTCGGCCTGGTCGCAAAGACAAGATCCTTGGAACCACAGCTCGGCCACGACTATAGATCGACCAGGTTGCCAAGACGAGATCCTTGGAACCATCGATCGACTTCGACATCGCTCGGCCGGGTCGTCAAGACAAGATCCTTGGAACCACAGCTCGGCTACGACTATAGATCGACCTCAACACCGTTCGGCCATGAGCGACTTTACCAAATCCTACTATCGATTGAAAATAAAGAAAACAAACGCAAAAAACGACTTCGAAATAATGAAGGACAAAAATAAGAATCTCATTTCTTTAAATCCATCCTGGTCACAAGCCCGACCAGGTGAGCTTTAAAAATCAGCAGAAGGAGAGCTATGAATAGCTGGGGATGGGGTATGAACAACCGAGGGAGCAGGAGGAGCCTCGGAGGTCGGTGGATGCACAGGAGAAGCCTCAGAAGTGGACGGAATAATCGGGGTAAGAGCAGGGCCTGAGGGAGCAATCGGAGGAATATCCTTGTGAGAAAGCTCGTCCGACTCCTCTGATGTAGCGCCCCCTTACCGTAGGGTACACATCGGGACGCTCTTAGGTCGCTTCGACACACAACCCACGATAAAGGTGCACTACCAAGCAACCAACTAACATCCACATGGCATCACAATACAAATATCACTAAAAATTGAAACCAAATTTTCTCTTTTTTTTTTAAATTCAAATCCATAGTTACATAATCTTGTCCAAAGCATCAGTCTAAACAATAAACAAGGAACTGATAAGTCCTAACTAGGTCATCCGAAAGATCCCAGCTGACCCACCTTTGCGCCATAGCTTCTCTTGCCGACGATCCATAAGGCAGAGAAGACTCACGATCCGGAGCTAGGCAACCTACTACTGCTGTCCTGAAAAATATAATGCAATGTTGGGTGAGTTTGCGAACTCAGCGAGAAACCATCATCGATGGTCCACCCAACTCATGCATTCACAGATCATATACACATAATCACACCATAGCATTTACAGAAATATCACATGCAATTTCATTTTCACATTTCACAGTCAATCATATACATATGCAATGCACATGTGACGCTTCCATTTTCTTTTCGTTGTTGTGACCGTGCGCCTGAAACTGTCCCAGTGACGAGCACATTGCGTTGAGCCTGAGGCTCTGTAAACGTTGGACGTGATATGCCCTGATCGGTGAGCCAGTGGCTCTGTAAACATTTTACCAGAGGTCCTGTGCGTTGAGCTTAAAGCTCTGAGGCATTGCTCCGGTCACAACTGCCTTTATCTGATCATACTTTTATGCATGAAATGTACATGCCTCAATTACTTATTACCCATGCCAAATGTACATTTAATTTCACGTATATGACGTTTCAATCACAATTTACCGATCCTTCGGACACCCTTGGTCCGAACCCAATTTCAATCAAACACATATAATCCTCCATCTTCCACATGGCATAGGCATGCAATTAAACACACAAATATTGAGGAACCAACTAGGTTACTCACCTATAACTTCCGAGCTAATGCCGGGAAGTCTTAACTACGTCGGAGGATCGACGCTCCACTGGCACCTCTATAACAATCAAAACATATAATTAATACTAATTATCTATTTTCCAACGTCAATTATGCACATGAAGCTAATCAATTGCGTACCATACATGTTTATGACATTCCGACACACTTCTGAAATTCCCAATCTCAATTCTAAAACCCGAATTAATAATCTCTAAATTGAAATCAATCTATAACCAATTGAATCCACCAATTCCTAAATCCCCCAATTCAAAAACCTCCAAAATCAAATTTTAGAAATTTGGGCTCCCTCGCCGCGGCGAACCAGACCTTCCTCGTCGCGGCGTACGCGGCAATTCTGTTCGTCGCGACATGCGTTAATTCGCTCGTCGTGGCGTGCAGAAGAAATTCGCTCGCCGCGGCGTGTTCATCACACGTCGCGGCGTGCGACCGCCCAAACCCAGAAATTCCCAGATTTTTTGACTGCTAAACACCTCCAAATTCGATTTTTCTCCTTTCAAACCACTCTCAAATAATTCAATACACATCAAACAACTAGTCCTTAGCTTCTATTTCATCAAAAAACCATTATCCCTAAATTTTCACACCAAAATCAACAAAAATCATCATCGGAAACCCTACATTACCAAATCCTCAATTATTCAAACTAAAACATCAATCTAACTCAATAAATCAACAAATCAAGCTATAATAGGCAAGAAAGAAGCAACTTACTTGATTAAAAGCCTCAAATCTTCAAGGATCACACTAACCCCAACTCAACGACACCCACGGCAACACCAAACCAAACCCATCTTCATCTCTTTTCTTCGCCAAACCAAAGGAAATGATCAAAGATGGAAGAGGAAGCCAAAAACAAGGAGAAACTAAGAAGAAGATCCACGGAAGAGGAAGGCAAAAATTCTTCTTTCAAAAGCAAGGTATCGTGGAAACAAGGAATTCAAAGGGTTAGGGTTAAATATAAAGGAGAAATAAGGCTTGTTTGACAATTTGAATTGCCACAAGGCCAGACCGAACAACCTCAAACAAATTTCTGATTCTAATTTCTCCCGAATTCTAATGGTTCTAACCCTAATTCATCAAATCAAATTTCTAATCTTTCCGTGCCATTGGACAATCAATTTCGGAACCAAAAATCAAATTAATCCGTCATTAGGTCAATTTTCTGGTCCGGACCTATTACTCCAAAAATTCTAGAAAAATTTCTATAAATCCTCAAAATTAGAAAACACCTAATCATATACTCCAATTCCATAATCCAAATTCCTAAATCTCATTTCTAATTCAAATTTAATTTCTCCAAACTCAATTAACCTAATTGTCTCCAAATTACCAATTTACCCAAATCAAATAGGGAATTGTCATACATGTATGTACGTACGTATGCCAGTGCAATAATTGCCCAAGTATCCAATTTATACATAACTAATAATGTATGAACATGCCACATATGAATGCAATGAACTGTACCCATCCCATCGATGACGGGATGTTACATCTGAGCTAAGGTCCAGCTCCTCATCCGGGATTATAGTCCGCTCTCCCTCGGCCCACTCCCTCATCTGCTCCAAAGAAAGGCCAAGAGTAGTGGGGAGTAGCGACTCGGCATAATCCTTGAACGAAGGACACTCCACCTTGTCAGGAACATGAACCTCATGACACCTCTTTAGGACCGAAAGGGTCAAGTCGCAGGCGAACTTTAAACACTCTCCGTTCAGGAACCGCCTCTTCCACTGCTTTATCACCTCGACCCTCTGCTTTTTGAGGGAGCATCGTAACTCGCTCAGCATATCCTCGATCCTGTATTTACCCTCCACCGTTGCATGACAGTCCTGGAGGTACTTTTCTTTAAGCTCTCTCTCCGACTCCAATTCCCTATGCAAGACCTCAAACGCCTTGGCCAGCTCGCCCTTCGCTGCAATCGCCCTATTTTTCTCCTCCTCCTCCGTAGCGAGTTGAGCTTCCAAAGCGTTTCTCTCCTCCTCCCTCGTAGCGAGCTGAGCTTTGAAAACACTTCTCTCCTCCTCCCAAAACTTCCTCTCCTCTTCCAAAGAAGAGAGCTGAGCCCCGAGAACATCCTTCTCTTCCTTAGCCACAGAGAGCTCGGCCCTTAAAGTGTTCACCTGCTCGAGGAGGTCATGCATCTCCCGGTCCAGCGACTGAACAGTCCCGTCGAGCAATTCGATACGTCGATGCATCGAGGAGATGAAAGGCAGCTCCCTAGCACAGGTACAGATGGCACGTGCCGATAACTCTTGATGGGTCAGCGAGTCAATGCGCTCCTCGTCCACAGGGGGAACGATTGTAACACCCCACACCCGTAAGACCCGAACCCGATATCGTTGGTGATATCCGAGTCCATGTCCCACGAGAGTGGCGTACTACATCAGTCGATTTAAAATTCAGTATACATTTTTTTTTCTCTTTTCTTCTTGTAGCCATTAACTCCACGTTCACACGGCAGACACAGTAAGTAAATAAAATCCGTGTTCAATATACACCAGTTTCGGTTATTACAGTCATCCAGTAATAATTACAATCAGTCAGTGCAGTAAAACATTCATACCACAAAGGGCTCAGTAAATATACAAAGCCTTGTTATACAGTGATTGCGGAACACAATTTACTAAGACACTAATGCAGACGCGAACTGATCCCGATCTCTAACCTTTACTCGTCTACAGTAGACATACTCCCGTGTCAACCGGGGTATTCTTCAGGACCTGAAAAATAGATGCAAATTTTGGGTGAGTTTTGCGAACTCAGTGAGAAACCATCATCGATGGTTCACTCAATTCATGCATGTTCAAACACTTTACCAATTATCACATACGATCACGATTTACAAAAGTAATACCAAATAATACGTACAATCACATTTCACAAATGTAAGGCGAATCGCCTATCATACAATCCACAGTTAATCATACCATATATGCAATGCACATGAGACCCTTTCCATTTTCATTATGTTATGTGACTGCATGCCAAATCGCCCCAAGAACGGCACATTGCGTTGAGCCGCTGGCTTCAAACATTGGGCTTGAAGCCACGATACATTGAGCCCGAGGCTCAATACGTTGGACCCGAGGTCACATGCGTTGGTGAAAGCTCTCACATACGTTAGGCGTGATATGCCCCGACACGGTGGTCGCTCCAATACAATCGCTTTTATCTCGATCATGTCCTTATGCATGAATGCATATGTTCCAATTTCCATTTACGATTATTTCTATCACTTACATTCAATGCCATTTCCATTTCTCGGACCTTGGTCCAGTATTTCAATCATATATTTTCTAATTTATTCGTCATACCATATCGAATTTACAATCACATCCCACGATCGAGATGATAATTAACACTTCGATATCAATCCTATTTCCTCGGACCTTTGGTCCGAGATCTCCAATAAACATTCACAAACAATACACACAAGTAGCACTTCGTTATCTCATTCCCAATATTTCGGACACCTATGGTCCAAATCAATCAAAGTCAAACACACATATACCCATCCATTATCTCCACATGGCATAATCGCGAAATATTAAACACATAAAAAAATTGAGAAACCATCTAGGTTACTCACCTATTACTCCGAGCTAATGCCGGAAAGCTCTCGTGACGTCGGTCAATCGACGCCCAATTGGACCTCTATATGAATCGAAAAGTACGAGTCACTAAATATGAAATTTGTGCTCATAATGATGAGATATGCATGTTCATGAATTCCGGTCCTAACTCAATATTTTCCCATAATAAAATTCTATGAAAATTAGAAATCCATAGGCGCCGACGGTGCATAATTCGGACCTCTATAGGTCCCCAATTAAATAAAACAGTGTTTACAAGTTCCATCGATAGGGCTACGTCAAATTCCGTCTAAAAATTCCGTTTTCTCAGAAAATGAAATTAAATATTCAACGAATCCGATGCCTCTGGAATCAGGTCAATCGGACGCCGACGGAAAGAAATTGACAAAAGAACCATTGTACCATTTAATATCAAAATAATAATCAAAATAAAATAAATAAATATATATATATATCGAAAGCGCATCGCTGGGCGAGACGCCGCCGCGAGGTAAATCGCCTCACTCCGTCGCGAGGCGAGGAGTCGCCCTCGCGACCAGTAAATCTCGCCCTCGCGAGGCGAAACGTCGCCCTCGCGAGACGGCGAGTTTCCACTGCTGCCTTGCCTTTTTTTTTTTTTCCAGATTTCAATCTTAATTTCCATCCACTCTAACTTTTAGCAAACAAATCAGAAAAATACCCACTATACCTCATTGGAAAGCTTATGAAAAGCTCTACAATTCTCTAGAAGACCATAAAAATCAATTCCAACCCTAAGGGTGTCAAATAATCCATCAAACCTTCTGCTTTCACAATTTCCCTCAACACAGGGCAGTACATTTACAATTTCATAACTCACTGATTCCTTAGTAATAAATTACCACAAAAATATTCTTAATAAGTTCACAATGTCCTCTACAACTTTCATGAACAATCCAAAATCAAATTCTATTTCTAAACTAGTCAATTAATTCATTCAATGTCACTGTCCCTGAAATCCTTCACTTTGGGCAGTAATCTTACAAGAAGCATAACTTCCAGTATACAAGTCAATAAATTCAGAACTTTATATCCCTGTAAAGATAACATCAGAAACTTCATTTTTAATGAAGCACTCTTTATCCAATTCGATTTCTATCAATTTCAAAACTATTATGGAAGTTTCTGTTATGATCAGCCATTCATAACCTAATGTAGGGTTCACTTTTGAAAAATCATAACTCCCAATTCTGACTTCTAAAAATTACATACCAAATATCACTTTCAAGATAATCTCTTCCTCTACAACTTTTCAGAAGCTCACTCGCACCAGTTCAGTCCACTTAAAATGTTAAAATTGCCTCCAATCCGTAAACTCACAAAATCACACTTAAACTAGGTTTCATCCAAAATGCTCAAAACCAGTCATTAGTAATCAATTCATATCTCCCAATACAAAATTCCAAAAATAGCAAGATCAGTAGCAATGGAAAGATAATCAAATATGATACAACTTCCATGAAGACCATTCTCCCTAATTACATCTCAATTAATTCATAAAAATCAACAAAACTCAGATGTCATGGTTGCGGTTACTGTTCACAGGCAATGAAACAGTAACTTTCCATTCAAAATTCACCCTCTATCATTGAAATTCAATAACACCTATTTCACACTAAATTGAAGCCAACAGTCCAAAGTTTCAGTGGCCATTAACCTTACTTCATTTGCATTTCCACACAATAATTTATGAATAAAACAGTAACATCACTTATAATTCCAACTTTCCAGATTTAAGGTTAACCTTAGTTCACCCACTTCTAATTCCTTTTCACATCACTAGACATCAAAATAAATACAAATAAAATATTACTCCAGTCACACATATACTAGGGTTAATACTGAAAAATTTACAGCATTAAATTCCTCAATTCAAAACTCAATTAATTATCCCTATTCAATTCAAAAATCAAACCACATCATTAACTTCAATGCATCTTCATCTAACCTCATCCCTTTTCATCAAATCATAATAACCATCACTTTAATGCTTACCTCAACCTAATACATGCTTTAAACCCTTTTAGTAACTACCCACACTATCATGACATTTAATCCATATAAAAGACATCATTTAAACTCAAAACTATAATGAAAACTTACCTAACACAATTCTCCTTCAAAGCTCCAACTTCCAACTTTTACCTTCTAACCTTTATACCAAGCTACCACCTTTTCCTTCTCAAGTATATACAATACTCATCATCTAGCTTTGATGAGCTCAAAGAACTTTGCTTAAAGCTATGGAGAAAATGGAGAAAAGGAAAGCAAAAAATCGATGGTTTTCAATGGAGGAGAAGTTTGTGTGTTTGTATCTTCGGATGGCTATAAAACAAAGCCTTAAAAAAATCAATCTTTAAAGACCTTAAGACATACCCATCCGTAAGCATTGAAGGAAGCATTTATTGTCACTTTATAAATGGCAAAATACCATTGGTTACTTTGTATTTGGAAAGTCAAAATAGTCATTTAATAATTCAGTCCAAAATTTTACTCCATTCAACTTCAATGACCCTATTTTCAGTCCCAAAATAATATACCCCATATTACTGTGCCATTGGGTAGCGATTTTTGCTACCGAGAAACTACCGGTTCGCCAATTGGCGATTTTGCGATCCGGAATTGTCTCCGGAAAATCCAGAAAATTTCTAAAATTCTAAAATCGAAAACGCTAAACAACAAGACTCGAATAATTTTTCAAATCCCATAACCACGTTAATCACAATAAAATACCGTTAGGCCCAATTACCGGGAATGTCATGAATGCATTTACCGTAATTCCATGTACACGATTGATACTGTGTATCAATCCTATTATGCACGAACAGTACTAATTATTCCTTACTAATCTCATCCTATGCCAATTTTACTATTTTACCCTTCCAGGAGGGGGTGGGATGTTACAATTCTCCCCTCCTTATAAGAATTTCGTCCTCGAAATTCTCAGTCAATGGTTCACTATGACAGTAATCACTTGATTCTACATATCTCATACACTTTGCCACTTAATGATTTACTTATCGAGTGATCACTATAACCACTCTCGATCGTGGTTCGCCATCGATTTGGCTAACTCGTTATCACTTAAGACAAGAACGGATTTTGATAAGACTATCGATTGACGTTCTCATTTATCTTAGCTATCTCACTTGCCATGTCTAAGATAGTCACTACCTTTGGTTACGGTATGTAGCTCAAGACAAGATTTTGAATCTATTCACTTATCACATTTTATTTCTTCTAATACTTTTCCCCAATGCCATATAGTCCAATTTCGCTCCATCGAGTACGTTTTCATTTTTTGGTACCTCCTTAATCACGTCGGGACGATTTACATTCCTTTGGTACCAATCTGGTGACATTAAATTCAATTTACTATCATCAAGAATAATGTACCTAATGTCACTTAATATGCCATTCACTTTATGTTCAAATTGATTCTCGTAAGATACTTCATCGTTCTATAGTGTTCACACACTTCATCCGGATATCTGATTTACTCTATCTCATTTGTCCGATCCGATTCCACTTTAGCTAACCATACGTGCTTCCTAAGTCACTTTCCTTTTCTCACACATTTTAGTCTCAAATCCATTATGGTCATTAACTCTCAAGAGGCCTATGCGAAGGTAACAAGATATATTTTCCAAATGAATCAAAACTCTATTACAAGAACATAATCAAACCTTTTTCTTATTAGACATTCAATCTATAAACTCTTGAGCCAAGAATCACTTCATTCTATACCTACAATTACTCAATTTCACTTTTCACATATGCTTACTAGAATGTCTAACTTCAACTGTTCACTTTCTTGTTCTAGTACCCTTTTATCGGTTCCACATACTTAGACTTTTGTTCACTATAGTTTTCCAATTCCATTAGTATATTCAAACTCATCATAAAAAATCCCCCTTTACTTTCTGCACTCTTAACCTTTTTATCACTATTCTTACAACTTTTTTTTTTTTGAACACCTCACTATTACCCATAATCTGCTTGACAATCATTGAAAATCCCAATATCTGTAATTAATCTGTTCATTGCAGCATTATCGTATTTATACCCGTCTCTTCCCTCAAATTAACACAGTGTATGATTATAGGAATCTACAGTCTCCAAGGCTTTCAATAATGAGAATGGCACTAATACCATTTATCACAGTCAGTTCAATTTATTTCATACTTGTTCAACATATTGTCGCAGTTCAATACTCACTACTCACTCTTCCCATGTATGTATATCATCAGTATCGATTCCTCAATTAATCCTATCGTTCTTTTTACTTTCCCACTGTTCCACAATTCCAAACACATTCTATCTCTAATCACCACTACTACCATTTACTTACTTCAGATAAATCCCTATTAGGTCTTATTGACTTTACCATACATCTTTTACCCTTTTATTGAGTCTACAATGAGTGTATCTACAATTTCTTTATGAAGGTGTCACTACATCACCTCATTGTCGGTTTCCTTTTTGACCCTCTTGTCTCTATTCGATTACTCTTTTCATTTTCTCTTCTCAACAGTTTTCATATCATTTATATCAACATATGTTGATACCTTGTCATCCATATTTAAACCTCCAAAATTTTCCATTTTTTTATTTTAGTCTCTCACAATTCTCGATTCAGACTCTTTTAGTCTTCGTTTCAAATCTAGATTCCTCAACAGTTTTACATCATAACTGGAGATCGATTCACTTCACATTGCAATAGAATCACCTCAAATTAAAATCTCACTCATATGTAATTCTTTACATTTCTGTACATACAATGCAGATAATCTCAGCAGTATGAGCTATGACCCAATTTCACTTTTAATTTTGTCCACAAAAGTCTCATCAACCAATGATTATTCCTAATCCTTCTTCACTATAATGCATAATCTCAATCAAAACACTTTTATGCCATCATTTAATAGATCAGAACATTCCTTTCGCGAAGGTTCCTTGTGGCAGTCACTTAAATACTTTCTTTCACACTTATTCTGTAATCTATACCAGAATCACTTTTCAGTTCCTCTCATACAGGTACACTCAGTCCACCTTTGTCTTACTTTAACCTCTTAAGAACTTCACACTTATAATCACTCTAAACATTTACCGCCCGTTTCCTCTATGATTTCCATATATCTGTCACATACATTTCATTAGTCACAATCAACATTACCGTCCAATAGATATCCCTAACAGTAAATTGACTTAAAGACAATAACTCTTTTCATACACCACTATTGTGGTTTCATTCTTTTCAAGATCTTTATTTCATTCTCACCATATCATTAAACTATATGTCTCATTCCCATATCCGTTACGTGCAACTTGACCTTATAAGGTCATATCAATTTGGCTTATCAGCTTGTGATCATTATTCCATATTTAATTTTTTTTTACTTCTGTTTTCTGCTACTTATCTTCTATTTTCCTCAAATAGTTTATGATCGGGTGTTCACAGTCCCCAATACCCGACAAAATCGTTGATACCTCTCCATTTTATCTCTATCTATATACCTATCCATTTACCATTTTCGTGTCCATATACACCTAATTCAAGATTTCGATACACCATCGGGAAATCATCATCTATCTTTTTCCTTACGATTTTATTATCTTGATTTCCAAACTCGTAGCACAATAGTCACATAATTATTTCAGTTTCAAGCATATGCGGTCCAAATCCTAATCATTTCACGAATTCTTCAGTTTATCTATACACTTTTATCTCACTCTAATAGGCACTGGGCATCTTATTTTATTATTATTATTTTTTTTTTTTGGTTCTTTCAGTTCTCGATAATCCGTTACAGTACTCTATTGAGCTTCCTTCCATCTCACTATCATCATCTGCTTATAATATCTACTAATCTCTAACTCGAATACCGTGAATCAAAATATGCCCGATTGGATCATCTACATTTTACTCACTTCCAATATTTCCCCTTCCATGACATATACAGTCGAATCAGAATTACCTAACTATCCTGAGCTTTTAATCTCACTTAGATCTACTATAACCAATAAGCTTCCCATATCTCTATTGGACCTCTCCAAGTTCTCAACATTTGCATTTTTGTCACCATAACATTGTCAATTTAATTCGAAATTTTAATCGCCTAGGCTATACCACGGTCATTCTATTATCACTTATAAGGGTTTCTAACCCAGACAATTTTCAATCTTCTTATCCATTTTCCTTTATCCTTTCCTAATTGATTATCCCTTTGGGATTTACACTCTAATCCAAAGATCACTCTTCTCTCACTTAATCACTTGACACTTATGCACCGTAGGATTTATCCTCGGCGACTCGACTAGGATCGATTACCACGATGCGCAATGACACGACTCAAATGCATGAAACCTATGTTCCAAATCGTGCCCGGATACATTACGTACTCATCGGGCTCGATACCACCTAAATGTAACACCACACCAGAAGACCCAACCCGATATCGTTGGTGATATCCGAGTCCGTGTCCCACGAGAGTGGCGTATTACATCGATCGATTTAAAATTCAGTATACATGTTTTTCTCTTTTCTTCTTGTAGCCATTAACTCCACGCTCACACGGCGTATACGATAAGTAAATAAAATCCGTGTTCAATATACACCGGTTTGCTATTATTACGGTCATCCAAAGAATAATTACAATCATCAAGGCAATAAAACATTCATACCACAAAGGGCTCAAGAATATACAAAGCCTTGTTATACAAAGTGATTGCGGAACACAATTTACTAAGACACTAATGCAGCAGCGAACCGATCCCGATCTCTAACCTTTACTCGTCTACGGAGAGACATACTCCCGTGTCAACCGGGTATTCTTCAAGACACGAAAATAGATGCAAATTTTGGGTGAGTTTTGCGAACTCGGAGAAACCATCATCGATGGTTCACTCAATTCATGCATGTTCAAACACTTTACCAATTATCACATACGATCACGATTTACAAAAGTAATACCAAATAATACGTATAATCACATTTCACAAATGTAAGGCGAATCGCCTATCATACAATCCACGATTAATCATACCATATATGCAATGCACATGAGACCCTTTCCATTTTCATTATGTTATTGTGACTGTGCGCTCAAATCGTCCCAAGAATGCGGGCACATTGCGTTGAGCCGGTGGTTTCAAACATTGGGCTTGAAGCCTCGATACATCGAGCCCGAGGCTCAATACGTTGGACCCGAGGTCACATGCTGGTGAAAGCTCTCACATCGTTAGGCGTGATATGCCCCGACACGGTGGTCGCTCCAATACAACCGCTTTTATCTCGATCATGTCCTTATGCATGAATGCATATGTTCCAATTTCCATTTACGCTATTTCTATCACTTACATTCAATGCCATTTCATTTCCTCGGACCTTCGTCCGTATTTCAATCATATATTTTCCAATTTATTCGTCATACCATATCGAATTTACAATCACATCCCATGATCGAGACAGATAATTAACACTTCGATATCAATCCCTATTTCCTCGGACCTTTGGTCCGAGATCTCCAATGTAAACATTCACAAACAATCACACACAAGTAGCGCCGTTATCTCATTCCCAATATTTCGATACACCTATGGTCCAAATCAATCAAAGTCAAACACACATATACCCATCCATTATCTCCACATGGCATAATCGCGAAATATTAAACACATAAAAAAAAATTGAGAAACCATCTAGGTTACTCACCTATTACTTCCGAGCTAATGCCGGAAAGCCTCTGTGACGTCGGTCAATCGACGCTTCAATTGGACCTCTATATGAATCAGAAAAAGTACGAGTCACTAAATATAAAATTTGTGCTCATAATGATGAGATATGCATGTTCATGAATTCCCAGTCCTAACTCAATATTTTCCCATAATAAAATTCTATGAAAAATTAGAAATCCATAGGCGCTGACGGTGCGCAATTCGGACCTCTATAGTCCCCAATTAAATAAAGCAGTGTTTACAAGTTCCGTCAATAGGGCTACGTCAAATTCCGCCTAAAATTTCCGCTTTCAGAAAATGAAATTAAATATTCAACGAATCCGATGCCTCCGAATCAGTCAATCGGACGCCGACGGAAAGAAATTGACAAAAGAACCATTGTACCATTTAATATCAAAATAAAATATATATATATATATATATATACTGAACGCCTCGCCTCACTCCGTCATGAGGGCGAGGAGTCGCCTCGCGACCAGTAAATCTAAGCCGTCATGAGGCTAAACGTCGCCCTCATGAGACGGCGAAGTTTCCATCGCCGCCTTGCCTTTTTTTTTTTTCCAGATTTCAATCTTAATTTCCATCCACTCTAACTTTTAGCACACAAATCAGAAAAATACCCACTATACCTCATTGGAAAGCTTATGAAAAGCTCTACAATTCTCTAGAAGACCATAAAAATCAATTCCAACCCTAAGGGTGTCAAATAATCCATCAAACCTTCTGCTTTCACAATTTCCCTCAACACAGGGCAGTACATTTACAATTTCATAACTCACTGATTCCTTAGTAATAAATTACCACAAAAATATTCTTAATAAGTTCACAATGTCCTCTAAAACTTTCATGAACAATCCAAAATCAAATTCTATTTCTAAACTAGTCAATTAATTCATTCAATGTCACTGTCCCTGAAATCCTTCACTTTGGGCAGTAATCTTACAAGAAGCATAACATCCAGTATACAAGTCAATAAATTCAGAACTTTATATCCCTGTAAAGATAACATCAGAAACTTCATTTTTCATGAAGCACTCTTTATCCAATTCGATTTCTATCAATTTCAAAACTATTATGGAAGTTTCTGTTATGATCAGCCATTCATAACCTAATGTAGGGTTCACTTTTGAAAAATCATAACTCCCAATTCTGACTTCTAAAAATTACATACCAAATATCACTTTCAAGATAATCTCTTCCTCTACAACTTTTCAGAAGCTCACTCGCACCAGTTCAGTCCACTTAAAATGTTAAAATTGCCTCCAATCCGTAAACTCACAAAATCACACTTAAACTAGGTTTCATCTAAAATGCTCAAAACCAGTCATTAGTAATCAATTCATATCTCCCAATAAACAATTACAAAAATATCAAGATCAGTAGCAATGGAAAGATAATCAAATATGCTACAACTTCCATGAAGACCATTCTCCCTAATTACATCTCAATTAATTCATAAAAATCAACAAAACTCAGATGTCATGGTTGCGGTTACTGTTCACAGGCAATGAAACAGTAACTTTCCATTCAAAAATTCACCCCTCTATCATTGAAATTCAATAACACCTATTTCACACTAAATTGAAGCCAACAGTCCAAAGTTTCAGTGGCCATTAACCTTACTTCATTTGCATTTCCACACAATAAGTTATGAATAAAACAGTAACATCACTTATAATTCCAACTTTCCAGATTTAAGGTTAACCTTAGTTCACCCACTTCTAATTCCTTTTTCACATCACTAGACATCAAAATAAATACAAATAAAATATTACTCCAGTCACACATATACTAGGGTTAATACTGAAAAATTTACAGCATTAAATTCTTCAATTCAAAAACTCAATTAATTATCCCTATTCAATTCAAAAATCAAACCACATCATTAACTTCAATGCATCTTCATCTAACCTCATCCCCTTTTCATCAAATCATAATAACCATCACTTTAATGCTTACCTCAACCTAATACATGCTTTAAACCCTTTTAGTAACTACCCACACTATCATGACATTTAATCCATATAAAAGACATCATTTAAACTCAAAACTATAATGAAAACTTACCTAACACAATTCTCCTTCAAAGCTCCAACTTCCAACTTTTACCTTCTAACCTTTATACCAAGCTACCACCTTTTCCTTCTCAAGTATATACAATACTCATCATCTAGCTTTGATGAGCTCAAAGAACTTTGCTTAAAGCTATGGAGAAAATGGAGAAAAGGAAAGCAAAAAATCGATGGTTTTCAATGGAGGAGAAGTTTGTGTGTTTGTATCTTCGGATGGCTATAAAACAAAGCCTTAAAAAAATCAATCTTTAAAGACCTTAAGACATACCCATCCGTAAGCATTGAAGGAAGCATTTATTGTCACTTTATAAATGACAAAATACCATTGGTTACTTTGTATTTGGAAAGTCAAAATAGTCATTTAATAATCCAGTCCAAAATTTTACTCCATTCAACTCCAATGACCCTACTTTCAGTCCCAAAATAATATACCCCATATTACTGTGCCATTGGGTAGCGATTTTTGCTACCGAGAAACTACCGGTTCGCCAATTGGCGATTTTGCCGGTCCGGGAATTGTCTCCGGAAAAATCCAGAAAAATTCATAAAATTCCTAAAATCGAAAACGCTAAACAAGTAAGACTCGTAATAATTTTTCAAATCCCATAACCACGTTAATCACAATAAAATACCGTTAGGCCCAATTCACGGAATGTCATGAATGCATTTACCGTAATTCCATGTACACGATTGATACTGTATCAATCCTATTATCTACCTAACAAGACTAATTATTCCTTACTAATCTCATCCTATGCCAATTTTACTATTTTACCCTTCCAGGAGGGGGTGGGATGTTACAACGATCTTCTCGAGAAGATGAAGAGCCACATCGAGATCAGCGAGTGATGCAGTCTTATCCAAACTGATCCCTGGCTCCCATTTATCAGCGCTCGCTACTCGCTTCGTCCCCTTGACCTTATCTGATCGGGCAGTAAGCTCTCCCACTTTATCCTTCTCCTTGCCTTGGTCCGAAGGACGAGAAGACTAACCAGCTACCCGGACGGTCATTTTCTCTTAAGAGGTGGCTCCACCTCCTCTTCCTCCTCCCCTTTCAAGCCCGCTCGGCCCGCGCACGCTAGTATGATTGGCAGCGACGCCGACATGATAGGACGATCCTCAATGGATGGAGGGGCCAGCAACACCGCATGGCCTGGCTCCACTAGCAAAGCGGCACCTTCACCGGTCTCCGCCTCCTTCCTTTTTTTCTTCCTTTCAGCCTGCTTTTTGGATTTAGGGGGAAGAGAGGACCCGGAGAAATCTTCTATCCTCACCATGGCTGCACAACAATAAAACAGGTCAGAAAGCGAAACCAATACTAAAAAAATATAGCAAATAATTGAACCACGAAGGATCAATCAGGCGGGGCGTTTTCCTCTCCTAGTCCGCTAATTTGTGGCGGGGGGTCGATTAGGAAGGAATCGACCGAGGCCTCCCCGAGATATCCTAGAATGAGCCGAGCGAAGTCATATTGGTCCTTTATACGACCAACCACCTCCCACTCCTCTCTACTAAGAGATACGCTCGACGTGTCATTCCATCGCTCGGCTAAAGGATACCTCCACTGCTAGGACTCGAAGGAGGATCTTGGGGATTTCACAAAGAAATACTTCGTTCGTCAAGCTGAGATTTTCAAAGCTGTTATAGCCGGGCGATATCTGGCATCTTTGTACAGCAGAGAAGGGATCCCGTGTTGGACCCCGCTGCTGGAGCCCAACGTCAGACATGAGAGCGTGGCGGGAAAATGTACTAATAATACATTTAGAAATAAAGACCCGCGGAAGATTAATGGGCCTACTGGAAAACATACTTGAAACCTGCTTTCATATGATTTAATAAACAAGGCTAAACATGTAAATTAAACGGTTGAGAAAGGAGACCATCGGAAGTTCAATGGACCCATCGTGAAACTTTCATGCTTTAAAACAAACATATCTATAATTCATGCTCCAAAAGATGAGTTTCATAAAGCTTTACGAAGATCTCAAAACAAATTACAACTTTGAATTCAAGAGCCAAAAATCTAAAACACTCTTGAACCAATGATACTTGGAATGTAACTAAAGTCTTGACTTTCAAAAATATAACATTTATAAATAAACGTAACAAAATGAAACTGGAGTGCTGCCGTACTCGTGACTCACTCGATCTCTTGCTCGTCACCTGAATGGGGGAGATTAAAGGGGGTGAGCTATAAAGCTCGTGGGAATATATTTATAATATCGTAATAAGCAAAGTATTCAAAAAATAACTCATTACCATGGTACTTGTTGAAATCATAATCATTGATCATGTATATGTCATTGTCTTGAAAGATACTTGATTCTTGAAACAATTCATGATGCATGTCACATAATAAATCATAACACATAACATATCATAATGGTTTGGGTGTCCCGGGTTCGTGACGTACTACACATGCCATGGAAATGTTGATGTGTAGACGTAGTTTCATGAGGGATCCCTGTGGGATAACCCCGCCGCCACGATCGGGTAGGCGGGAGAAGCCTTTTCGTGAGTCAATGTGCACTTGACTATCGTGAGGGACACCGCAAACCCACATAAGTATGCTTAATTCATATTCTTGTAAACTTGTTTGCCAAACTGGCACTTGCTTGTAAACTTGCTTGTCATGTATTTCGTAATACTTGATTTCATGCACTTGTATTCATGAAAGGAAAGCACTCCTTTGTGAAAATCTTGATAATAATCATGAATGCAAATCACAATGCAGAATATAATCATTTATGGTAGTATGCAATGCGATGGTGGATGATGTAATGTAAATGCATGAGATCTTGCTTGATTGGAACTAAACAATGAGTAACTTATATACTTTATTATAAACCTGAACCCACCTGAATTTCTTGCTTGCCTTGCCTAGGAATGAGTTTCCTCTTGAGCCTCTTGATCCTCTTGCCTCTCTTGTTCTCCTAAAAAAGAACCAAAATTCCATTCAATAATTCATGTTGAAACAAAAGTTCCATTCTTAACTTCCATCCAAAATTCCATATTCTTAGAAACTCATTCATCACTTCATCACTTCATAAGACTTGTAGATCTATCTCTAGTTCACAACGCTTTTAAAATCACCCAAAAGGACTTACAGAGCAAAAGATATGATCAAAACACTAAAATAACCATTCGGAAAATTGGGCTCGCCACGACGAGGTCCGTTTGTCATGACAATGGCCGTGCTTTCGCCATAGGCATGCGGTCTCAAGACGTCGTGGCGTCTTGCCTGGCTTCATTGCGGCGTCACGGTCTAGCACGTCGTGGCGTGCGGCCTTCTTCAGACGCCACAAGGCGTGCAGGCACGTGCGTCGCGACGCAGTGGACGGAAACTTCGCCTCCCGAACCCGTAATCCGCCATTATCAACCTCAAAACCTTCCCTTCTTCTACTACAACACATCCAACCTATAAATCAAGTCATATACTATCATTCTGAACTTATTCTAACACCAAAAACACCAAAAACACAACAACCCAAGCAAATCTACAAATCTTCACCATAACCCTAAACCAACGATTTCTACTCATTTCCAGCAAAACAAAGGTTCAATCCAACTCAAACTAAGATAAAAGAGTTAATCTTACCTTAAGAATGCTTGAAATCTTTTGGAAAACCACCTGGAACAAACTTCCTCTTCTTCTCCCTCACCGCTGACTCTCTTCGTTCTTCTCCTCTATTTTTCTCTTCCTCTTTTCTTCTTTTAATTTCTTAAACCTAAAAACATGGGCAAGGACTATTATACCCTCCTACACTTAGCCTAAAACTTCTAAACTCCAATACCTTGACCATTTTGCCCTTAAACATTTTACTTTTCCATAAACATTATTCCATACTAATCTCAAAAATTCAAAATTTTCATAATATTTTCCATAAAATCAAACTATACCATAAATCATAAATCAAAATAATTCATGCTTAATAACTTCAAGAAAACAAAAATTTGGGGTCCAACATTTCTCCTCCTCTTAAAAGAAATTTCGTCCTCAAAATTTACCTGAATCATCGAAAAGACTTGGATACTTCTCTTTCATGGCGTCCCTAGGCTCCCACGTGGCTTCTTCCACTGCATGGTTCCTCCACAGAACCTTAACTAGCTGAACTGTCTTATTCCTGAGGATCTTTTCTTTGGTGTCTAAGATTGCTACTGGAATCTCCTCATAACTTAAGTCGTCTCTCAACTGAATGTCTGAAACCTGAATGACATGAGAAGGATCTGATCTGTACCTCCTCAGCATGGAAACGTGAAAGACATCATGAATCTGAGACAACTCTGGCGGTAACGCCAACCTGTAAGCTAAAAGTCCGATCCTCTCAAGAATCTCATACGGACCTACATATCTTGGACTCAACTTGCCTTTCTTGCCAAACCGAAATACTCCCTTCCAAGGAGACGTCTTGAGAAACACCTTCTCACTGACTTCATAATCCATCTCCTTCCGATGAGCATCAGTGTAACTCTTCATCCTGTCCTGAGCTGCTTTAAGCCGCTGCTTAACCAGATTGACTTTATCCATTGTCATCAGAATCGACTCTGGTCCAACCAGCTTCCTCTCTCCCTCTTCGTCCTAACATATCGGAGTCCTACACCTCCTTCCATACAATGCCTCATATGGAGCCATCTGAATGCTCGAATGGTACAAATTATTATAAGCGAATTCGACCAATGGCAAATGCTCATCCCAAGCTCCCTTGAAATCCAACACACATGCCCTGAGCATTCCCTCAAGTGTCCGAATGGTCCTCTCAGATTGACCATCCGTCTGAGGGTGAAATGCCGTACTAAAATGCAGCTTAGTACCTAAAGCTTCCTGCAAGCTTCCCCAAAATATCGAAGTGAATCGAGGATCCCTGTCAGAAACTATAGAATCTGGAATCCCATGCAATCTTACTACCTCATCAATGTACTTCCTCGCTAGCACATGCAACGAATCAGTCTGTTTGATTGCCAGAAAATGGGCTGACTTCGTCAACCGATCCACAATAACCCATATGGCATCGTGCTTCCTACTGGTCTTAGGCAAACCCATCAGAAAATCCATGGTTACTCTTTGCCACTTCCACTCAGGAATAGACAATGACCTTAACTTACCTAAGCGCTACCGGTGTTCTGGTGTTCTTGACTTGCGCGACACGAGACACGTCTTGACGATTGTAACATCCCATCACCGATGGGAAGGGTATTTTAGTAAATTGGGACGGGTTAGAAGTATTAAATTATAGCTCGGCATGCGCAGACATGACTTCTAGCCTCTATGGTCGATGGGTTGTTGCATTTACACATGGTAAACATGCATTCATGACATTTTCCTTTGGTTTCAAATTGAGACCTTTTGTGAAATTTATGGGATAATCGTAATTGGAAAATTATTTTGAGTGCGTCATAAATTGTTTTCCATTTTTAGGGATTTATGAGAATTTTTCTGAAATTTTTCGGGGTTCTTGCCCGGACCGAAAAATTCCAACTGACGGGTTGAGTGAGCCTTTTTGGTACTGAAAAGGGATTGCCTAATGGCATGAGATTAGTGAATAAATAATTGTGGAAATTGTTATGGAACCATTAGATTATGATAGATTAAGATTAAATTGGATTAGAGTTATGTTTAAATGTTGTTAATTAAGTTTTTTGTCTTTTCCATTCATTAAAGGCCAAGTGTCCCCTTAGAATTAATGATTTTGTCTTATGTGATGAATCACCTACGACTTTTTCTCCTTTTCATACTTAACAATTCATTTTGGAAGGCTTGAGAAAGCCAACCTTCCTTCTCATCCGAAATTGGTCTTTTTCCTTCAATTATGTTCTCCTCCTTCGATTACTTCCTTCTTCTTCCCATATAAGTTCCACTTGTTCTTTTGCTTACTCTCTCTTCCTCCTCATGTAAAGCTAGCTCTCACCTTGAGTTGATGATCATTGGTATGCATGAAAACCGTGGATGAGGTTTAACAAGGAAGAAGTGGTGAGACTTAGAGTTTTGAAAGCTTGAACTTGACTAAAGTAAGAATTGAATTTGTATTTATTCTTTTGATAGTTAGAAGCATGTATGGGGATCATTTGTACATTTATTTGATCATTATAGGGGTAGATGTAAATGGGTTTAAATGTATGCTTGTGTATGGATGAATGATTGAATAAGGTTTCCATTGATTTGGCTTGGTTTTGGATTGATTTGCAAGGTTAGATGTATAGGAAAGTAATGAAAATGATTGTGTGAGTGCTGCCAAATTTTGTGTTAGTATACAAATAATTGTTGTGTTGAGTTTGTGGCTGAATTGGAGGTGTAAGTGAATGTCTATTAATGTAGGTAAAGTGATAGAATGGAAGAGGATGAGGTATAGATGAAATCTGGAAAATTGGTGTTTAACCTATTGAAATGTTTTGATCATAACTTATTGTGTAGTTGTGCAAATGAGGTGAGGTTTGTGCCCAATGAAACTTTGGGACGTTAGCTACATATTTGTGTGAAATAGGTGATGTTAAATTGTAATGTTAGAAGGGTGAATCTTTGCATGGGAAGTTTTTGTTTGTAGGGTCTGTGAACAGTACCTGCATATATGACCTGATTACTTTGATGATTTTTCTAAATTAATTGTGATGGAATTTGGGAAAATGGTCTTCATGAAAGTTGTAGCATATTGAGTTAGATTTCCATTTCCACTGATCTTGCTAATTTTCGAGTTGTATATTGGGAGATATGAACTGATTTCTATTGACTGGTTTTGAGCATTTTGATGAAACCTAGCCTAAGTATTGAGTTTGTGAGCTTGCGGATTGGAAGAAATTTTAGAAAATTATGTGAACTGAATTGGTGTGAGTGATCTTCTGCAAAGTTGCAGAGGAAAATAGTATCTTGAAAATGATATATGGCTTATAATTTTTAGAAATCAGATGTGAGAGATATGGAATTTCAAAAGCTGAACCTACATTGTGTTGTTAAGTGCTGATTAGGTCAGATACTTGCATAATATATTGGAAACTGTTAGAGGCTGAATTGGATTTTGGTTATTTCAGAAAGAATTGAATTTTGAGGATTTATCTTTTCAGGGATATAAAGTTCTGATTTTTCTGACTTGTGTATAGGGAGTTATTCTTGTTATAAGTGTACTGCTCAAATTGAATGATTTCAGGAACAGCACCATTGAGTGAATTAATTGACTTGTTTAGCAATGGAATTTGATTTTGGGTTGTTCATGAAAGTTGTAGAGGACATTGTGCACTGATTGAGCATATTTATGTGGTAATTTTTGGCTGAATAATCAGTGAGTTTTTGAATTTGTAAGGTACTGTCCAGTGTTGATGGGTTTTGAGTAGGCAGTGGTTTTAATGAGATTTTTGACACCCTTAGGGTTGAAATTAATTTTTATGGTCTTCTTAAGACTTGTAGAGATTGTTATGCTCTTTCCAACAAGGTATAATTTGTATTTTTCTGATTTGTGTGCTAGGAGTTATGGGTATTGGAAGTTGGATTAAAAATTAGGAGAAAAAGGGAAGCAGTGGGCGGAAACTCGCCCATCGCTAGGGTGACGGGCGTTGCCCTAGCGATGGGGTGGAAAAAGTCGCCCATCACTAGGGTGACGAGCATCGCCCTAGCAATGGGGTGAAATAAGTCGCTCATCACTAGGGTGACGCCTGCTCGCCCTAGTGACGGGGTTTAATCATTTTAATGGTTTTGTTTAATTCTTTTGTCAATTTCTTTTCCGTCCGACGTCCGATTGACCTGATTCTTGAGGCATCAGATTTGTAACATATTGAATTTTATTTTATGAGAAATTGGGAATTTTTAGACAGGAAATTGACGTGGCCCTGGGTAATGGAACATTTAATTACTGTTTTGTTTAATTGGGGACCTATAGAGGTCCGAATTGCGCACCGTCAGCGCCAATAGGTTTCTAATTTTAGATGGAATTTTTTTGATGGGAAAAATTTGGATTTAGGGCCGGAAATCTCATGAACATGCATTATACACTTACATGTGCATTATATTAGTTCGGATTGGATAATTAGTGATCGGATTTCCTCTCTGTTTGTTATAGAGGCACATTTGGAGCGTCGATCTACCGACGCTATGAAACTTCCAGATGTTAGCTCGAAGTATGCAGGTGAGTAACCTAGTTGGTTCCTCAATCTTATGTGTTTAAGATTTTGCAATTATGCCATGTGGAGATAATGGAGGGTTTATGTGTGTTTGATTTTGATTGATTTCGGACCATAGGTGTCTGAAATATTTGGAATGAGATAACGAAGTGCTACTTGTGTGCAACTGTGTGTGAATGTTTATATTGGAGATCTCGGACCAAAGGTCCGAGGAAATGGAAAATTGATATTGAAGTGTTAATTGTCTGTTTCAATACATTGGATGTGACTTTTAAATGCGATATGGTATGATGCAATAAATTGGAAAAATATATGATTGAAATACCGGACCGAAGGTTCGAAGAAATAGAAAATGGCATTGAATGTAAGTGATATAAATAACTGTAAATGGAAATTGGAACATATGCATTCATGCATAAGGACATGATCAGATAAAGGCAGTTGTGACCGGAGCAGCCACCGTATCAGGGCATATCACGCCTAACGATATGAGAGCTTTCATTTCAACGCATGAGACCTCAGTCCAACGTATTGAGCCTCAGCTCAATGTATTAGGGCTTCAAGCCCAATGTTTGAGCCACCGCTCAACGCAATGTGCCCGTTACTGGGACAGTTTCAGGCGCACGGTCACAACAACGTAATGAAAATGGAAAGGGTATCATGTGCATTGCATATATGGTATGATTGAATTTGGATTGTATGAAAGGTGATACGCCTTACATTTGTGAAATGTAATGGTATGTATTATTTGAGATTACATTTGTGAATCGTGATCGTATGTGATATTTGGTAAGTCGATTGAACATGCATGAATTGAGTGAACCATCGATGATGGTTTCTCACCGAGTTCGCAAAACTCACCCAAAATTTGCATCTATTTTTCAGACTTAGAAGAATACCCCGTTAGCAACGGCGATGACATCTATTAGTCGAGGAAGCAGAAGTGGTCGGGATCGATCAAGCGTCTGTCTTAGTATTTCTATTCTTGGACTTTTGTATTACTAAATTGGACAAGTTGTAAAGTCAATTGACTGAAATAAATTGTAAATGTAAAAAGGGCCCAAGGCCATTGAATTGTTTATATAAATTGTTTTCCGCATTCACGATGATATGTGTGAGTATGTGTTAAAAAAAACAAGTTTCTTGAATTTTCATCGAGTGATGTAGCACGCCCTCATGGGCACGGACCTGGATATCACCGTCGATGTCGGGTTTAGGTCTTGCGGGAGTGGGGTGTTACACGTACTCTGCTACATCCCTCTTCATGCCCTTCCACCAGAAATGCTCTCTCAAATCTCTGTACATCCTGGTGCTACCTGGGTGCATGGCATAAGACGCATTGTGTGCCTCATCCAAAATCTCATCCTTAACTTCCTTGCTATCTGGAATACAAAGTCTGTCCCCCACTGTCATGAGTCCATCCTCTCTCACTACTACCTCCGAAATCTTACCATTCTGAATTTCCTCCCTAAGCTTGCTCAACTCTGCATCCTGTGCCTGCAACTCCCTAACCTTCTCCCGGAGTATAGGCCTTACTCTGAAAGTAGCTAGGAGGCAATTTGGTTCCTCCTGCTCCAAGTTTATCTTAAGCTTGGCTATCTCTTCCAATAAAGGAAGGTAAACTGTCTAAACATGGGCAATAGAAGACTTTCTACTCAAGGCATCTGCTACAACATTTGCCTTGCCTGGGTGGTTGTTGGACCCCAAACTTTAATTGGACGTCAGAATTATTAAATGAGGAATTAGTGATGTTAAATGTTTATTTGGGTAATGTGAATTGGAGAAATTTTAAATGATATTTGGGGGTTAAAGCGTGAAATGGGTTTTTGTGTATGTTGTATTATGGGTAACATCTTTATAATTGAAAAAGTAAGTCTGTATAGTTACTATTTATGTAACTTCTTTGAAATTGCAAATTTTGAGACTTCGATTTATTGGGGCTAGAAATGCCCACTAAAGTTTTGTAAAGAACCTTTTATTGTGTTCTGCCCATGCTTGTTCAAGTATGACCTTGCATTGATTTGAAAATGTGCCATAAGTTGTGTATATGAACCTTGTACATGGACTTTGTATGATATGTGGTTGCTTTTAAATTTATTCCCAAAAGTTGTATTTTGTGGCTTATGGATGATTTGAGAAATGGCTTGATGCTTGACGTAGAATGTGTTTAACGAATTGTGTATGGAGGACTTAAGTAGGGATGATGAGTTGATGAATTTTGAATGTGAGCTATTGTTGATGTATAATACGTAATTTGTGGATGTGGAGGCTGAAAGATGTGAAATTGTGAAGTTTGAATATTGTTTAGTATGAAATCTGAGGTGATGTGTTCATGTGGTCAATTTTGAGAATGTGTGTTGTACTGCAATTTCTGGACTGATTTAGATAGGATAGAATCATTTAGTCTTATGGAGAGTGGTAGACAAGTTGTAGAGCTTGTCCATGATGTGTATGAGCTAGTTTTGGAGGTGTTAATGTGAGTTGCTAGAGTTGGAGTGTGGGGTGTCTAAATGGCGATCACAGACAGATCTTTGAGGCTACTTTTGACCTTTATATAGTTGGAATTGGGGTTGGTGATCTTCATGAAAGTTGTAGATCTTTCTTTAAGCTTTCCATAGACACCAAGTTGGTTAAATTTGGAGCTCTAGATCAAAAGTTATGATGTTTGTAAGTTTTGGCATGCTGTTGAGAAATTATCAATCAGTCATCGTTGTGTAAACTTTTGATCCCTTTAGAGTCCGAGCTTGCTTATGAGTCCTTCTTGAAAATGGTAGAGCTATCGCTAGCTTTCCAACTAAACAAACCGCGTGTCATTTGGAGCTCGAGTCAAAAGATATGAACGCTTGAAATTGGAGGTCGGATCGAGTGGTCGAGCGACTGCATGGCAGCGACAAGGCCGACCGACCTGGTGCGGGAGACCGACCTGGTGCGGGCGACCGACCTGGTGCGGGCGACCGACCTGGTGCGGGAGACCGACCTGGTGCGGGCGACCGACCTGGTGCGGGCGACCGACTGTGCAAGGGAGATCGACGACTGGTGTGCAACCACAATGCACGGCGACCACCTCTCTTCCTTGTTTTGGCCATAACTTCTTCGTCCGACATCCGATCGACCCGATTCTTGAAGCGTTGGACTCCTAAGACATTTTTCTATCTTTCCATGCTAGATAGATCAGTTTTTGCATTAAATGGAGAAAGATAGCTCGGATTATAATGAGTCGATCAGTTGTAAAAGTTTGAACAGTGTTTGGTATTTTGGATATATCTTGAGTTATAGAGCTCGGATTGAATTGATTCTTGTTTCTGATTAAACTAGAGACATATAGCTACAAATGTTATGAAGGAGCCGAACTATGATTTAGCCTCTAACACTTCCAAATATAGGTCGGAAGTTCAGTGTGGTGTTCAGTCTTGGTGTTGTAACGGCCGAACAGTGCTCAGTATTATAGGTCGTTAGAACTCGCTAGAGCTCGGATTGAGTTGATTCTTATTTCTGATTAAACTAGAGACATATATCTACAAATGTTATGAAGGAGCCGAGCTATTATTTAGCCTCTAACACTTCCAAATATAGGTCGGAAGTTCAGTGTGGTGTTCAGTCTTGGTGTTGTAACGGCCGAACAGTGCTCAGTATTATAGGTCGCTAGAACTCGCTAGAGCTCGGATTGAGTTGATTCTTGTTTCTGATTAAACTAGAGACATATATCAACAAATGTTATGAAGGATCCGAGCTATGATTTAGCCTCTAACACTTCCAAATATAGGTCGGAAGTTCAGTGTGGTGTTCAGTCTTGGTGTTGTAACGGCCGAACAGTGCTCAGTATTATAGGTCGCTAGAACTCGCTAGAGCTCGGATTGAGTTGATTCTTGTTTCTGATTAAACTAGATACATAAGGCTACAAATGTTATGAAGAAGCCGATTGACAATTGAGCCTCTAAGACTTCCAAATACGGGTCGGAAGTTAGGTGTAGTGTTCAGCCTCGGGTCTGAAAAACAGACTTCAGGATTTTGGAGATATCTCGAGCTATAGAGCTCCAATCGATCCAATTCTCATGGTGTTGGATTCGTAAGACATAGGAGAACATTTCTCTAGAAGAAAGTTTTATCAAATGGCTTTATTTACTTGATCGAAATAATCAGACAAGATGTCAGTTTTGAAGATCAATGAAGGGGCAATTTTGGAATTTTACTTAAAGGGTTAAGTTAGTAGGTTTATAAGGAAGGGCAATTAAGTCATTGGCCATTCATTAAATGACATGACATTATAAATATAAGGGCTGTCTGTTGTTTGAAGGAGAAGCCCGATACTTAGAGAAATGAATAGAACAAAAGAAAGAAAGAAGAGAGAAAGAGAAGGGTGGTTTCATGATGGAGGAAAAGAGAGACAGCAGCTAAGTTTCGATTTTTGTGAGCTTTCAAGGAGGATTTCGAGCATGCTCCAAGAGGGAAAAAGGTGGAAGATGAAGAGAGCTCCAAGATGAGCTAAGAAAATCAAAAAATGGAGAAGATGGAGGTAAGGGCCGACTTTTAAGTCTTGAGCTTTTCTTGAGTTTTTGGTTTAGAATCATGGAAAATATTATGGGTTGTGGATTTTGAAGTTATTTGTGATGATTATGCTAAGATGGTGATTAATTTTGGATTATTATAAATTAGGTTTATGCCCAATTTTGAAAATTGGGGCTTTTGTAAATTGATGACTAAGATAGCTTGGAAATATGTTGGAAGTGGGTTCCTATAGTTAATCTTGAGGATTATGATATTTATGATATTGAATTTGGGTATTTATGGTTTAGGAAAAGTATGTTGGAAGAAAGAAGGAAGCAATGGAGAAATTGGAGCATTGGATAAGTTCCTAGCATGGAATCGAGGTGGGTACCTTGTTTATGATTGAGAAATGAGTCATAACATCGCCACTAAGCTTTCTTGTGTTTTCAAATATAAGAAATAAAAGTCGTTTTGAACTCAATTGATTAAATGATTTCAACTACTTCCATTATTGCTTATAAACGCCGAAAGAAATTGTTATTGTGAATTATGGTGATTTTGAAAAATGCATTGAAATTTTATGAATATCTTTGAGAATGACATGTCATGAGATCATAAGATCATATGATTGTGATTTCGATATGCCTTAGAGAATGGCATTGTGAACATGTGAAAATGAATATGTGCTTTGTTTGGGCGAGAGAGGAACGTTGTGTTAGTCTCGTGCACGTAGACAAAAGAAAATAAAAGCCTTCTCCCGGGTGCCCGCTTGTGGCTTACGAGATCCAAAAATGGACTCGATGTGTTCACGGTAAACTTCGGTTTTCGGTGTGTGTACGGAACTCTCGAGCCGTTATGTGTGCATTTGCATTTTGACATGTGATGTGCTATGAAATGAATGATGATTTATAATGTTTACCAATTGTCTGATTTGTGATGAATTAGGAAGAGTTATGTTACATGAATTTCAAATGTGAGTTTACAAAGAAAAGTTATGGTTTTGTGTTTAATCACGATGAGTTTTAGTTTTATCAAAGCTCCAAATTAAAATTTTGACCAAAAGCGGAGCAATTATGATCTTTTCAACAGTTCTAAACGTTGACTTTGGAAATATGTGGCATCGATTTCAATTCGAACTTTTCAATGGTTTTTGCTTATTTTCGGTTATAAGCTTGTTACCCATTGAGCGTAAGCTCACCCCCTCATTCCCATCCACAGGTAATGAGAAGAAGATCGGGTGAACGAAAAAGAAGGATTTTTGTATCCTTGTATTTGCATTGGGATTCCTATATTGTTGTTGTATTGTGGCTTGTAATGCCATTAAAGTTTGTATATGATTATGGGATTGAATTATGTAAGTAAATTATGGTTAGTATATATGAATGTGAATTATGATTATGACTTGAGATGTGATTGAGAATTATGGAAATGTTTAGATATAGGTTTGTGAATGTGTATGATGGGATTCCGGACAGGAGGTCCAAGGAATTGTGTGATGGATTGGAGATATTGAAGTGTTTTGTGTATGGTTGGTTTTGGATAAACTTTTGGCTAGTGAGATTTTAGAGGAGGTGCTGCCCAATTTTTGATAAATTAAGGGTATTAAGTGTCATTTGGCAAAAGAAAATGAATAATATGATTTTGATAAATTAATTGATATGTTTTGATTATGAAAGATATAATGAATCGAGGAATTGCGAATTTCAAATTGGAAATTTGAACTACATCGAATGTTGTGTAATTAAAAAATATATATATACGGCGACTTTAGTTAAGTCGTGATTCGATCAGTTATGAGTTGGGTTCAAAACAGTCCCAACATTTGTGGTATCGAGGCGCGGTATTATGATCTTACATGGGCGTGTGTGTATGGATTAGACGATAAGAACTTGATAAAAGTTTGAGGTGATAGATCTAATAGGAAAATGATGATACTCGACATGAGAAAAAGGAAGTCAGGATAAGCGAGGCAATTATGGCGATTTCGATTCAATGCCATTACATTGGAAGTGTCGAAAGTCTTTAGTTGAGAATTTAAGTCTCGGATTGTTAAGTTGACGTCCTTAACGGTCAGATGATTTAGACCTCGATCAGAGTACTTATCGACATTCCTTTTGATGGTAATGATTCTCATTAAGAAGAGATTAGTATAATTGAGGTCAAAATTTCATGATGTTTCGAATTGGCTGAGGAATATACGTTAAACTTTAGTGTTTGCATTGAAGGAGTAGTGTGCCACCTCGTAACGGAATACGAGGAGTTTTGCGAGGATCGGCTACACCTGATTTCTCACCCTTAAAGAAGGGCACGGATAAGTATAGAATCCGTTATATGGGTGAACTGCTGTTAAATGTTTGGACTATGAGAGCCAATACGAAGAAGGGTATTTGGTTAGAGTATAAGGCAAGGAAATTATGACTAATTGGGAATAAGAATTTTGTGGTCCGATATGTTAGGCAAGAATTCAAGATTTATGGATGTGTCGTTGACTTTGGTAATGGAATTATGTTGAAGGTAAGTATTTGAATCGATCTGAATATGACATGACTCATGTGAATCAAATGAAAGATAGTATGCAAGCAAAGTGGAATTAGTCGAAGGCCGATAAGTTAGTGTATGACTATAGACGGCAGTCTTTCGGACTAGTAGCTGGGATTATAAGTTCTTCCTCGATTCAACAATGGAATCTGTAATTCATCCATGGTCCAGAGGACAAAGACCCTGGTATGGATCAATCGGGTTGTTTTAGAAAGGAACCGATGATCACGAGAGAGGAAGTTTGAAATGAGACGATAGGTCTTTAGGAGTTGGGATGTGGATCTTGTACTCCTTTTGGATTTGCTTCTTGTAAATGGTGGATTCGGGATAAATTTTCAAAAGTGGCGACCGGTTATTAAGAGTCCACCTCGATAATGTGAGTGGGTATGTGAGATCTATTTTCAGATATGGCTTATGGAGTCATTTTAATTCCTAGAGTCAAGTTATGAGATGAATCGGATAACTAAGATAAAGTATGGTATAGATGATTTTCTTTGGAAAGGTAAGCTGCGATGGAGCAGAAAATTTGAAAAGAATGTGTGATAATGTACCTCCATAAGTGGATCGCTTATTTAAGGAATCGCGAGGACTAATCAAAAGCACATGGAATATGATAAAATTGGTGGTGTTAACCAAAGGGACCGATAACACTATAATATTGAGACCAAGTGATCAAAGATCTGATGATGTATTAAAAGTATTCGAGGAATTGAGAGACTAGTCGGAATATGTGAGGAAAAATACATACATATATATATATATATAAAGCATATGATTAATGGAAGGAAAGAAAATTTTGAAGAATGATTCTGATGTAAATCAAACCGCATGAATTTGGAAAGTTTGTTGTATGCACTGGTGTTGTATAAGAGATTTGGCTCAAATCTAATGAAGCATAATGAAGTGATTTTATATATATATATGCGGAGCCAACTAAGGTCCTATGAGTTACTGAGTTGATACATGTTTAAGAGCTGCTATGCTAACGATTGTTTTAAAGTTTGGAGACAGTATGAGTAAAGCAACATCTTGGATGTATTTATGCAATCTGGATCGAAAAGTCGAGACAATCATTGAATCGAGAGCATGGAATATGAAAAAAAGATTTTGAGTGTATAAATGAGAAATTCCTAGCAATGCTTGAGTGTTTTGTCAAATGTATAAAAGAAAATCGATATCGAGGCTATCGGAACCAAAGCAAAAGGAAGCATAACATACGGGCGCAGTACGTCCCGAATTAAGGATCAAGAGATTATGAATCGTATTGAGAGATTGGAAAGCAGATCTGAATTTTGAGTTTGAATAGAAGGAGGACTGCATGGAAATTGCAATAAGAAAGATGTGAAATTAATAATGATGGTTGAAGCAGGGGAATTTGCTAAGTCGTTATGAATTAGTTAGTATGGAGTTTTATGAGATAGTGTTCTTGACAAAAGATGTCCCGGATTCAAATGTGATTCGTGAGTATGTTTGAATTAGATGATATTGGTATTATTGTCACGAAGTTGGAAGTTGTGAGTGATCTGAACTAGAATGAGGAACCAATCAAGAAAGTGATATGAATTTCGAGGATGAAATTCTTTAAGGAGGGAGAATTGTTGGACCCCGAACTTTAATTAGACGTCGTAATTATTAAATGAGGAATTAGTGATGTTAAATGTTTATTTGGGTAATGTGAATTGGAGAAATTTTAAATGATATTTGGGGTTAAAGTGTGAAATGGGTTTTGTGTATGTTGTATTATGGGTAACATCTTTATAATTGAAAAAGTAAGTCCAGATAGTTACTATTTATGTAACTTCTTTGAAATTGCAAATTTTGAGACTTGATTTATCGGGGCTAGAAATGCCCACTAAAGTTTTGTAAAGAACCTTTATTGTGTTCTGCCCATGCTTGTTCAAGTATGACCTTGCATTGATTTGAAAATGTGCCATAAGTTGTGTATATGAACCTTGTACATGGACTTTGTATGATATGTGGTTGCTTTTAAATTTATTCCCAAAGTTGTATTTTGTGGCTTATGGATGATTTGAGAAATGGCTTGATGCTTGGCGAGAATGTGTTTAACGAATTGTGTATGGAGGACTTAACTAGGGATGATGAGTTGATGAATTTTGAATGTGAGCTATTGTTGATATATAATACGCAATTTGTGGATGTGGAGGTGAAAGATGTGAAATTGTGAAGTTTGAATATTGTTTAGTATGAAATTTGGGTGATGTGTTCATGTGGTCAATTTTGAGAATGTGTGTTGTACTGCAATTTCTGGACTGATTTAGATAGGATAGAATCATTTAGTCTTATGGAGAGTGGTAGACAAGTTGTAGAGCTTGTCCATGATGTGTATGAGCTAGTTTTGGAGGTGTTAATGTGAGTTGCTAGAGTTGGAGTGTGGGCTGTCTAAATGGCGGATCATGACAGATCTTTGAGGCTACTTTTGACCTTTATATAGTTGGAATGGGGTTGGTGATCTTCATAAAAGTTGTAGATCTTTCTTTAAGCTTTCCATAGACACCAAGTTTGTTAAATTTGGAGCTCTGGATCAAAAGTTATGATGTTTGTAAGTTTTGGTACTGTTGAGAAATTATCAATCAGTCATCGTTGTGTAAACTTTTGATCCCTTTAGAGTCCGAGCTTGCTTGTGATTCCTTCTTGAAAATGGTAGAGCTATCTCTTAGCTTTCCAACGAAACAAACCGCGTGTCATTTGGAGCTCGGAGTCAAAAGATATGAACGTTTGAAATTCGGAGGTCGGATCAGAGTGGTCGAGCGACCTGCGCGGGCGCACAAGGCCGACCGACCTGGTGCGGGAGACCGACCTGGTGCGGGCGACCGACCTGGTGCGGGAGACCGACCTGGTGCGGGCGACCGACCTGGTGCGGGCGACCGACCTGGTGTGGGCGACCGACCTGGTGCGGGCGACCGACCTAGTACGGGCGACCGACCTCTCTTCCTTGTTTTGGCCATAACTTCTTCGTCCGACATCCGATCGACCCGATTCTTGAAGCGTTGGACTCCTAAGACAATTTTCTATCTTTCCATGCTAGATAGATCAGTTTTTGCATTAAATGGAGAAAGATAGCTCGGATTATAATGAGTCGATCAGTTGTAAAAGTTTGAACAGTTTTTGGTATTTTGGATATATTTTGAGATATAGAGCTCGGATTGAATTGATTCTTGTTTCTGATTAAACTAGAGACATATATCTACAAATTTTATGAAGGATCCGAGCTATGATTTAGCCTCTAACACTTCCAAATATAGGTCGGAAGTTCAGTGTGGTGTTCAGTCTTGGTGTTGTAACTACTTAACAAATGCTTTCAAGATTATAGGTCGCTAGAACTCGCTAGAGCTCGGATTGAGTTGATTCTTGTTTCTGATTAAACTAGAGACATATATCTACAAATTTTATGAAGGAGCCGAGCTATGATTGATGGGTGTCGAATCCACCAAAAATAAATCCCAAACACCAAACGAAAATAAATTGCGCACAGTGGTAAATGGGGTCGATCCACAGAGAATGGAACAATTGATTTTATTCAAATGCCAAAGAACGAATGAAATTAAATAAAAAAGGGGTTTTGAAGTTTTCGACTAAAACTACTAATTGAAATAACAACTGATAAAAGATTAACGCAAATTAATAAAACAATAACCAACAAAGAACGCAAATAAAATTGATAAACTCAATAAACGACAACTTAGCCAAGAAATTCCTAATTATGCTTAGACCACGATCATCGACTCAAATATTTTCTTTGGTTTAATAATAGGTTAGCTATGGTTACCAACTACCTCTGGCTCCCTCGTTTCTTCTTAATTTTAGAATAGTCGCAGAAACTCCTTTGACTATTCCCTAATTAACTAATAACCCCTTCGAGACTCTCTCCGAGATTGATTAATTAACAAAGATTAAATTCTAAAGAAACACTAACCCTAATCGACCACGACCGACTCATGCTTCATCTAGTTAGATAGCAAGTTCCTCCACACAAAATCGACAAGTACTATGCCCTAGTGCCAATTGCCACGACACCAATCACCCAGTTAGACTCCACCAAGTAAATCGCCATATATGTAAATCAACTAACTCTACAATCAGGCCTCAATCGCAGAATCAATTAATAAACAATGACAGTAAATCAGAAACAGTACGAATATTATAACCAAATAATCAGAACAATAGTCTCACGAGTCAAAGCATAATAATTGGAATTCCCACTAAAGCAGTTAGCTACTCATAACGAAATTAAACTCGATAATGTTCTTAATTAACATAATCTAAATAACAAAGAAAAGAATAAAACAAAGAAAATCTCCCTATCGTCCACTGTGGTGCGTAAGGCCAAAGCCAGCCAATTTTTCCTCCTCTGCTTGCCACTGCGTTATTTCCTTCCTCGTTTTTTTGTTCGGTACTTGACCCGACTTCACCGCCAGCCCTCCTCTGTCAAGCTGCGTCCTCCTTCCTCTGCGTCGTCACCCTCTGTGTCCTTTGATCACAGAACTCCTTTCTTTTTCAATCCTAGGTTTTGTTCCTTTCTCCTTAAATGGAGTGGGCCCTCCTTGTTTTTATTCCAATCTCCACTGCTATGCGTTTTCATGTGTGCTAGCTCTTTGCTTGTTTTATTTGGGCCCATTCATCCTTGTTTGCTATGCCTTACGTGCTCTTGCGTGACTTCTTGATTAAAATCCCTTGTTTGCTAATTGTTGCTGCCCATTTAATTGCTGATTGAACCCGCCAGCTGTCCTCTTGTATTTGATGATTAACGTCAATCCACATGTTGCGTCCTCTAATTGCCCTTGCGTTATTCTCCTCTTAATTTCCCATTTCATGTAAAAGTTATAATTTCCTACAAGGAAACATTAAATCAAATTAAGTCTCAATAATTTCATCAACAAGAGGAATAAAATAGAATAATTAAAACGTGAATATTAGACAAATATGCACTTATCAAATCTCCCCACACTTAAACGATGCTTGTCCTCAAGCATAAAAGAGAACCAAGACACAATGAAAAACCACTCCACTAAATGAAACACGCACAAAGGTAATGTAAACTAGGAATGAGAGCGCAATCTTGTCCCAATGTCAATGAAATGTCAAATAAATGCAACAAATTTCCTACACGAGAAGACACAAGTTCGAACTCAAATTGAAACGCATGCATGAATTACGAAATTTAATTAAAACCAATCAAGCCTAGAAAACACACTTCACTTATCAGGTGGTTAGCATATATGAGGAATTCCAAATTTATGTGGTAGTCATGGGAAGATCGGGTTAATCTTAATTACTTAATTAGGTGTTTTTAGCTATAATTTGCTTGGAATTGTCATTGGCCTTTTTACGCGAATGCAAACATTTGTGATGAATGTCATCCGGTTACTCGGTCAATCACAACGCCAAGTGGCTTTAGCCTTACTCGTAATTACTCAGATGCTTGCAATATTTTTTTCCTTTTTTTTTCTTCTTTTTTTTTCGAGTAATCAGAGGAGTAGTTGGTTGCCTCACACGTCAGTTGTTCGAGACCTTTTTACGTGAACGCAAACATTTGTGATGAATGTCGCCCGGTTACTCGGTCCGTCCGACCTTTAGGCGGATTTTGGCTTCGCTCCACAACCACCTTTGGTGATTGGCGAACGAATCTAACACCTTTTATTTTTATTCTTCATTCCTTTCTCACCATAATATCCCACATCAATCCAAAGTTCAACACATATACCAACTCATCTTCTAAGCTTAACATGACTCTAGACAAGAAAGGCACGATTAATCACACAAGTTTTTAAAATTCTAACCAATTAACTCAGGCTCTAACTTCAACATATAGGACAAAACCATTAACATTTAATTAACATTAAGCAACAAGGACTCAATCATACTCTCGACTCCTTTAAAACAATCCACCATTACCTAAGGCACAACAATTTATCAAGCAAAATGGAGCAAAAGAAGGTCTCCTAAGTCTATCACAGCATGAAATGACTAGAAGTCAAAATATACCTAAACGACAGGGTCACAAAAACAAAAATAACACAAAAACAGAAACAGCACAAAAACAACATGCATCTCAAAAACTAGAAATCACCCTCCCCACACTTAAAGCATGCGTTGTCCTCAACGTAAAAGTAAATGAAAAGGGTAAACCGAGGACTTCCCTGAATCTGGAGAGAAGATGAGGGCTTATACGTGAGCTCGTTTAGGCATCCCGCTAGTAGGGTACAGCTAGTACAGTGAGGGATGAGAGCCAACATATGATCATATAAAGGACTCCCGCCAGCTGTAATCCAAGAACTTCGAATTGATCCAATGCCGAACCTCCTGAAAGACACATGGAAGGAAAGGAAAATATCAAAACAAAGAAAGAAGGAAACAAACGAGACAAAAAGAACACAAAATAAAGCAAAAGAAAAGAAAGAAAAATAAAATAAAATAAAAATATGGGCTGCCTCCCATTAGCGCCCTGGTTTAATGTCCTAGGCTCGACGATCCTCGTTTCGACGTTAACCCTCATCTCGATGTTGGAAATCAGCAATGGTCCCACCAATTGCTTCCTTGTACTCTCGAAGCACTCTAATTAGTTTCTCCTCTTCCAGGTCGTCGAGCATGCTGGATATGATAACGGGTAGGGTCTCACCGTCACCTAAATATGTGTATTTCAAATGCTCGGGAAGCGTTTTAAGCTCCAGCTTTGGGGCCTCATCAAGTATATCATCAGAAACTTCAAACCGATCAGTAAATCTCTTAACTCCATCAACAGACATCCTATGACACAAAGCATAACTCAACTCATCATCATAATTTAAAGCAAAAACCTCATGAGTCAAATCTTCAATGATATCAACATTATAAACACAAGACACATTTTCAGTCCCTTTCATGGCATCATAAACATTGAATTTCACCACTTCACCATCAAACTCTAAAGTCAATGAGCCACTATGCACATCTATCTTTGCCTTAGTTGATCGAGGAAAGGCCTACCTAACAAGATATCGAAGAATTAGATGAACTATCATTTCCCATGTCAAGAACAAAGAAATCGGCAGGAAAAATTAATCCATTGACTTGAACTAGCACATCCTCTAAAACACCTTGGGATAAACAATCGATCGATCCGCCAATTGAATTATAACTCCAAAGATTAGTTAATGGACCAAGACCTGTGGAGGTATAAATGGATAAAGGCATCACATTAATAGAAGCCCTAGGTCACACATAGCTTTATCGATACCAATGTTCCCAATTTTGCAAGGAATGGAAAACATACCTTGATCGCAACACTTAGGAGGTAGTTTATTACGAAGACATTTGAAACATTCTCCCCACACTCACCCTTTCATTACCGTTAACTTACGCTTGTTTGTGCATAATTCCTTAAGGAATTTGGCGAAGCTGAACCTGCTTAATGGCCTCGAGGTGGGATGTTTACTTCAAATTTTTGGAACAACTCCATGATGCTCTTATCCTCCTTTTCTTTCTTGTTCTGAGCCAGTCTCTGCGGGAATGGTGGTGGAACCACTAAAGGTTTGGGTTTCTGATAATTTCCAGTTGGAACTGAATCCTGTATGTGGTCACGTGTAAGTTCCCTTTCAGCCTCTTGTTCTGTCTCCACGCGGGAACCCTGGACGTGGTCACGTTTAGGGTTCCTGTCGACTGGGGATTGCAATTCCTTACCACTTCTTAAGAAAATCGCGCTCACATTATGCCTCGGGTCGAGTGTCTGCGACGGCAGTTTGCCTTGAGTCTCCATTCTGCTAACGGAGGATGCTATCTGACTCATTTGAGTCTCTAGGGTCTTCATGCTCTCTTCTATCTTTTGAAATCTGGTTGCAGTGTCCTGTTGAAATTTTGCAGTATTAGTAGCTAACATATGGACAATTTCTTCAAGAGGCTTACCTGAGCCCGAAGGCTGTTGCGGTGGTGGTCTTTGATAGTAATTCTGTTGGTTCGGTGGGTTGTTAGCATAACTGAAATTTGGGTGGCTCCTCCAACCGGGATTGTAGGTGTTTGAATAGGGATCAAACTGCCTCTGTTGGAACCCAATAGCATTCACATTCTCGGTGTCTCATCGTGGAGTGTTGGGCACGATCGGTTGGGTGAGCTAAGTGGTGCAGATACCACACGCCTCGCAGTGGAGGAGTACCTACATTCAATTTCTCGACCAAAGTTGTTAGCAAAGATTTGACTTCATTGAGAGAAGTAACATTTACCTCATTCACCCTTCAGCGGTATATCTTGCCGAGCACCGAATTGCTGAGAGTTTGCTGCCATGGTTGATATCAACTCCGGGCTTCACTGGGTCTTCACGACAATGGCCCCACCACTTGCGGCCCATCATTCTACGCCCATTCGAATCGCACCCTCGTAAAAATCTTTGGATGATCAATTGTTCGGATATGCCATCTTTGCGGGCAGCTTGCCAAAAATCTCTTGTACCTCTCCCAAGACTCGTAGAGGTTCTCCGAATCCTTCGCTAATGCCACATATTTCACGCTCGATGTTGGCGGCTCGGGATGCCGGGAAATATTTTTAGAAACCGTCGGGACATCCTTCCCAGTGTTGATTGTCCCGGAGGTAGGTAGTAGAGCCAATCCTTAGCTGCATCTTGTGGCGAGAATGGAAAAGCTCTCGCTTGATTTGGTCATCCGTGATATCATGGGCTTCATGGAAGTACAAACGAGGTGAAATTCCTCAGATGTTTATTGGGATCCTCGCTCTCCAATCCACGGAAGGTGGGCAGCAAGTGGATGAGTCCGGATTTCAATTCAACCCTTCTTGAAGTTCTGGAAAATCTATGCTGGCGGATGTCGTGCTTCGGTGGGTCTACCCAAGTCTGGAGTGTTACGTTGAGAGCCATATCTTGCGCGTGGTCACGGTTAAGCTTCCCGTCAATCATTGCATTCAACTTCAATCTCCTCTTCGTATTCCGCTTCAAGATCCGACTCAACCGTGGTCCATGATCCACTAGCTTTCCTTGCTTCTTCCTTAGCTTGCTCAACTTCCTTAGCCTCTTAGCAATCTTTTCGATCTCGGGGTCGTACAAGATGGAATCTCCCGTACGAATGTTCCTAGGCATAAAACAAAACAAAATCAATTAGTTATCAATCCCCGGCAACGGCGCCAAAATTTGATGGGTGTCGAATCCACCAAAAATAAATCCCAAACACCAAACGAAAATAAATTGCAAGACGGTGGTAAACGGGTCGATCCACGAGAATGGAACAATTGATTTTATTCAAATGCCAAAGAACTAATGAAATTAAATAAAAAGGGGTTTTGAAGTTTTAGACTAAAACTACTAATTGAAATAACAAGCGATAAAAGATTAACGCAAATTAATAAAACAATAACCAACAAAGAACGAAATAAAATTAATAAACTCAATAAACGCATACTAGCCAGAAATTCCTAATTATGATTAGACCACCATCATCGACTCAAATATTTTCTTTGGTTTAATAATAGGTTAGCTATGGTTACCAACTACCTCTGGCTCCCTCGTTTCTTCTTAATTTTAGAATAGTCGCAGAAACTCCTTTGACTATTCCCTAATTAACTAATAACCCCTTCGAGACTCTCTCCGAGATTCAATTAATTATGACATTAAATTTAAAAACACTAACCCTAATCGACTACGACCGACTCATGCTTCATCTAGTTAGATCGCAAGTTCCTCCACACAAAATCAGACAAGTACTATGCCCTAGTGCCAATTGCCACAGACACCAATCACCCAGTTAGACTCCACCAAGTAAATCAGTTGGCTATATGTAAATCAACTAACTCTACAATCAGGCCTCAATCGCAGAATCAATTAATAAACAATGACAGTAAATCAGAAACAGTACGAATATTATAACCAAATAATCAGAACAATAGTCTCACGAGTCAAAGCATAATAATTGGAATTCCCCGACTAAAACAGATTAGCTACTCATAACGAAATTAAACCTGATAATGTTCTTAATTAACATAATCTAAATAACAAAGAAAAGAATAAAAACAAAGAAAATCTCCCTATAAATCCTTTGTGGTGCGTGCGCCAAAGCCAGCCAATTTTTCCTCCCATCGCTATGCCACTGCGTTATTTCCTTCCTCGTTTTTTGTTCGGTATGCACCCGACTTCACCGCCGTCCTCCCTATTGGCTGCGTCCTCCTTCCTCTCAAGGTCACACCTCCAGTCCCTTGATTGCAGAACTCCTTTCTTTTTTCAATCCTAGGTTTTTGTTCCTTTCTCCCTTAAATGGAGTGGGCCCCTCCTTGTTTTTATTCCAATCTCCACTGTTGCGTTTTCATGTGTGCTAGCCTGCTGCTTGTTTTATTTGGGCCCATTCATCCTTGTTTGCTATGCCTTCTGTGCCTTGCGTGACTTCTTGATTAAAATCCCTTGTTTGCTAATTGTTGCTGCCCATTTAATTGCTGATTGAACCCGCCAGCTGTCCTCTTGTATTTGATGATTAACGTCAATCCACATGTTGCGTCCTCTAATTGCCCTTGCGTTATTCTCCTCTTAATTTCCCATTTCATGTAAAAGTTATAATTTCCTACAAGGAAACATTAAATCAAATTAAGTCTCAATAATTTCATCAACAAGAGGAATAAAATAGAATAATTAAAACGTGAATATTAGACAAATATGCACTTATCAATGATTTAGCCTCTAACACTTCCAAATATAGGTCGGAAGTTCAGTGTGGTGTTCAGTCTTAGTGTTGTAATGGCCGAACAGTGCTCAGTATTATAGGTCGCTAGAACTCGGATTGAGTTGATTCTTGTTTCTGATTAAACTAGAGACATATATCAACAAATGTTATGAAGGAGCCGAGCTATGATTTAGCCTCTAACACTTCCAAATATAGGTCGGAAGTTCGGTGTGGTGTTGATCTTGGTGTTGTAACTACGAACAAAGGCTCGATATTATAGGTCGCTAGAACTCGCTAGAGCTCGGATTGAGTTGATTCTTGTTTCTGATTAAACTAGATACATAAGGATACAAATGTTATGAAGAAGCCGATCGACAATTGAGCCTCTAAGACTTCCAAATACGGGTCGGAAGTTAGGTGTAGTGTTCAGCCTCAGGTCTGAAAAACAGACTTCAGGATTTTGGAGATATCTCGAGCTATAGAGGTCCAATCGATCCGATTCTCATGGTGTTGGATTCGTAAGACATAGGAGAACATTTCTCTAGAAGAAAGTTTTATCAAATGGCTTTATTTACTTGATCGAAATAATCAGACAAGATGTCAGTTTTGAAGATCAATGAAGGGGCAATTTTGGAAGTTTACTTAAAGGGTTAAGTTAGTAGGCTTATAAGGAAGGGCAATTAAGTCATTGGCCATTCATTAAATGACATGGAATTATAAATATAAGGGGCTACCTGTTGTTTGAAGGAGAAGCTCGATACTTAGAGAAACAGAATAGAACAAAAGAAAGAAAGAAGAGAGAAAAGAGAAGAGTGGTTTCGGCGATGGAGGGAAAAGAGAGACAACAGCTAAGTTCCGATTTTTGTGAGCTTTCAAGGAGGATTTCGAGCATGCTCCAAGAGGGGAAAAGGTGGAAGATGAAGAGAGCTCCAAGATGAGCTAAGAAAATCCAAAAATGGAGAAGATGGAGGTAAGGGCCGACTTTTAAGTCTTGAGCTTTTCTTGAGTTTTTGGTTTAGAATCATGGAAAATATTATGGGTTGTGGATTTTGAAGTTATTTGTGATGATTATGCTAAGATGGTGATTAATTTTGGATTATTATAAATTAGGGTTTATGCCCAATTTTGAAAATTGGGGCTTTTGTAAATTGATGACTAAGATAGCTTGGAAATATGTTGGAAGTGGGTTCCTATAGTTAATCTTGAGGATTATGATATTTATGATATTGAATTTGGGTATTTATGGTTTAGGAAAAGTATGTTGGAAGAAAGAAGGAAGCAATGGAGAAATTGAGCATTGGATAAGTTCTAGCATGGAATCGAGGTGGGTACCTTGTTTATGATTGAGAAATGAGCCATAACATCATCACTAAGCTTTCTTGTGTTTTCAAATATAAGAAATAAAAGTCGCTTTTGAACTCAATTGATTAAATGATTTCAACTACTTCCATTATTGCTTATAAACGCCGAAAGAAATTGTTATTGTGAATTATGGTGATTTTGAAAAATGCATTGAAATTTTATGAATATCTTTGAGAATGACATGTCATGAGATCATAAGATCATATGATTGTGATTTCGATATGCCTTAGAGAATGGCATTGTGAACATGTGAAATGAATATGTGCTTTGTTTGGGCGAGAGAGGAACGTTGTGTTAGTCTCGTGCACGAGACAAAAGAAAATAAAAGCCTTCTCCGGCTGGCGCTTGGACTTCTTAGATCCAAAATGGACTCGATGTGTTCACGATAAACTTGGTTTCGGTGTGTGTACGGAACTCTCGAGCCGTTATGTGTGCATTTGCATTTTGACATGTGATGTGCTATGAAATGAATGATGATTTATAATGTTTACCAATTGTCTGATTTGTGATGAATTAGGAAGAGTTATGTTACATGAATTTCAAATGTGAGTTTACAAAGAAAAGTTATGGTTTTGTGTTTAATCACGATGAGTTTTAGTTTTATCAAAGCTCCAAATTAAAATTTTGACCAAAGCGAGCAATTATGATCTTTTCAACAGATTCTAAACATTGACTTTGGAAATATGTGGCATCGATTTCAATTGAACTTTTCAATGGTTTTGCTTATTTTGGTTATAAGCTTGTTACCCATTGAGCGTAAGCTCACCCCCTCATTCCCATCCACAGTAATGAGAAGAAGATCGGGTGAACGAAAAGAAGGATTTTGTATCCTTGTATTTGCATTGGGATTCCTATATTGTTGTTGTATTGTGGCTTGTAATGCCATTAAAGTTTGTATATGATTATGGGATTGAATTATGTAAGTAAATTATGGTTAGTATATATGAATGTGAATTATGATTATGACTTGAGATGTGATTGAGAATTATGGAAATGTTTAGATATAGGTTTGTGAATGTGTATGATGGGATTAGGACAGGAGTTCCAAGGAATTGTGTGATGGATTGGAGATATTGAAGTGTTTTGTGTATGGTTGGTTTTGGATAAACTTTTGGCTAGTGAGATTTTAGAGGAGGTGCTGCCCAATTTTTGATAAATTAAGGGTATTAAGTGTCATTTGGCAAAAGAAAAGGAATAATATGATTTTGATAAATTAATTGATATGTTTTGATTATGAAAGATATAATGAATCGAGGAATTGCGAATTTCAAATTGGAAATTGAACTACCACGAATGTTGTGTAATTAAAAAAAAAAATGAAGCGACTTTAGTTAAGCTGTGATTCGTTCGTTATGAGTTGGGTTCCAGAAACGGGTCCCAACAGTGGTACTCAATCAACAAATCATAATCCTTGAGTAACTCAATCCACCTTCTCTGCCTCAAATTCAACTCCTTCCGCTCGATGAAGTACTTGAGGCTCTTGTGATCAGAAGATCACGTGCAACACCATGAAGATAATGTCTCCAAATCTTCAAGGCAAAGATCACTGCTGCTAACTCCAAGTCATGAGTCGGATAATTCAACTCATACTGCTTCAGTTGCCTTGAAGCATAAGCTATCACTCTGTCTCCCTGCATCAATACACAACCTAGACCCTTCCTCGAGATATCACTGTACACTGTATAGCCCTAATCACCAGAAGGCAAAATCAGCACTGGAGCACTTGTCAGCCTGTGCTTGAGCTCCTCAAAGCTCTTCTGGCATTCATCAGTCCAGATGAACTTCTGATTCTTCCTCAACAGCTTGGTCATCGGAGCAACTATCATGGAGAATCCTTCTACAAACCTCCCAGTAGTAAACTCGCTGCACCGTAAAACTCCTCACTCGTCATTTGTCTTGGGTGCATGCCAATTCACTCTCGCTTCAACTTTCCTCGGATCAACATGAACACCATCTTGCGAAATCACATGTCCAAGGAAGGTCACCTCATGAAGCCAAAACTCACACTTGCTGAACTTGACATAAAGCTCTCTCTCCCTAAGAGTCTGCAACACAATCCTGAGATGCTCCTCATGCTCTTCTTCACTCTTAGAATACACCAGAATGTCATCTATAAACACTATGACAAACTGATCCAGAAACTCCTTGAAGACCCTGTTCATAAGATCCATGAAAGCAGCTGGAGCATTGGTCAAGCCGAATGGCATAACCAAAAACTCATAGTGTAGCGTCCCCTCACCGTAGAGTATACACCGGGTCGCCCGTAGGTCGTACCGATGCACAACCTACGACGAGGGTGCACTACCAAACTATCATTTCTATAACCTCATGGCATCCATACAAAGAAAGCAATAAAATCAAATTCGCTAGAATTTAAAACCAAAAGATTCATTTCCATTCATTCATGAAACCGTCAATACATCATCAGTCATATATACATCATCGACCCAAAAAAACTAACATAGCTCTATATAAGTCATCCAAAAATACCCCAAAAGATTCCCGGTGATGACACATGGGCCATGCTCCTCTCGCACGGTACACAAAGCAGATAAGTCTCACCGACGGAGCTAGAAGTCAAACTATCTCTCGTCTCAAAAATATATGCAATGTTGGGTGAGTTTGCGAACTCGGTGAGAAACCATCATCGATGGTTCACCCAACTCATGCATATCTGCACAATCACATAATATCATATATTATCACATTCAAGAAATCACATGCAATCAATTTCATTATTTATAAGGCGATATGCCTTTCACACAATTCGCATGTAATCATTCATATATGCAATGTGCATGTGACTCTTTCATTTTCTTTCGTTGTTATGACCGTACCTTTGAGCTCATATCGTTGAGCCATTGGCTCGAAACATTGGGCTCAAAAGCCCTAATACGTTGAGCATATAGCTCGATAATCGTTAACACGAAGCCTCGTGCGTTGAGCTTAAAGCTCTCATATACAAGGGGCTGCACCAATCACAACCGCTTTTTATCTCGATCATCTTGTTATGCATGTATGCACATGTCCACTTTACAATACATGCATCATATTAGAATTCCATATACCTAATTCTCACCATTTGAAATCAATTATGAACAATTTATACACGATCAACACTTCATATCACGGTCCAACTATCCAGAACACCCGTGGTCCTAATCAATCAAATCAAACACATATAATCATGTCTTAACTCCATATGGCATATTTGCATAAAATTAAACACATAAAGGTCGAGAAACCAACTAGGTTACTCACCTCGAACTTCCGAAGCTATCGCCGGAAGTCTCGCCACGTCGATGATCGGCGATCCACTTGAGCCGCTTATAACAATCAAATTATAAATAACATTACAAAATGTACCAATTCTAATGTCCAATGATGCATAAGAATCGAATAATGTACGTCTTATCGTGTTATGACATTCCGACACAAATTACAAATTTCCGATCTCAATTTCTAAATTCCCAAATTCCTAATCTCCAAATTGAATTTAATCCATAATAATTGAATTATCAAATTCGCAAATCCCTCACTTAAAAACCTCAATTTCAATTTTTCAAACAAACATTCCTCGTGTGGCACATCCCTCGCCATGCGGTGAGCTCCCTCTCAAACCACCTTCGCCATGGCGAATCACAGCGCCGTTCGTCCTCGCATGCATGAATCACAAGTGCCATTCGTCCTCGCCCAGCGGCATGGCAATCTGCTTTCGCACATGGCGTGTTAATTCATTATGTGCCACAAGGACAACCACGGACACGCCGGAAAATCAAAAATCTCCAGTTTCGATCAAATCTTCTTCAAATCCCATTTTCACTTCACAAATCACTCCTAAATAATTCCATACCTATCATACAACTACTCTTTAACCTTTATTTCATCAAACAATTAAATTCCCTAAACTTCAACCCTAAAATCCCCGAAAATACATATCGAAAACCCTAAATCACAAATCCTCAAATTTTCATGTTTAATCCTCCAGATAACTCTATAAATTAACCAATCAAACTATACGAGACAAGTTATGAATAACTTACTTGATTAATAACTTCAAATCTCAAAGAATCACACCAAATCAAAGCCCACGATACCTACGGTTCTCAACAGAATTTAAACCCATTTCAACTCTTTTCCAACACCAACCAAAGGGATCTATTAAGGATGGAAGAAGGAGCAATTTGGGAAAAGAAATCAGCAACACTCCAAGGAGAATCCACGATGAAGGAAGAAAGAAGAGGAAGGTTATGTCGAAAGCAAGAAGAAAACCGTGGAGAAATTTTCAAAGGTGAGGCTATATATATATATATAAAAAGAAACAAGGGCTTGTTTGGCTAATTTAAATGCCGCTCGCCTGATCTGAACCACCTCAAGACAATTTCTAATTCTAATTTCTCCCGAATTCCAATGACTAAGCCCTAATTCTTCAATTCTAATTTCTAGCATATCCGTGTCATTGGTAATCAATTTCGGAACCGAAAATCCAATTAATCAGTCCTCGATCAAATTTTTCGGTCCGAGCCTATTTCTACGAAAATTCCAGAAAAATTCCTATAAATCCTCAAAAATAGAAAACTCATTATCATATACTCCAATTTCATAATTCAACTTCCTAACTTTCATTTCCCATTCAAATTCAATTTCCAAGTCTAATATGACCTAATTTCCACACATGACCTAATCATCTCCAAATTCAAATTATCCAAATTAAGTCGTAAATATGTCATACATGTATGTACGCATAAATGCCAATTTTACACAAACTCTATAATGCATGCACATGCCAAATCTGAATGCAATGAATCTGTACACATCCCATCGGTATCGGATGTTACAATTCTCCCCTCCTAATAAAAATTTCGTCCCGAAAGTTTTTTACCTGACTGATCAAACAGATGAAGGTCGCCTCCTCGTGTGCTCCTCGGTCCCAAGTCGCCTCCTCGATAAGTGGTTCTTCCAAAGGACTTTCACCAATGGAATCACTCGACTCGAACCGCCTTGACCATGATCCAATAATCCGCACCGGCCCTCAACATAACTCAAATCACCGCAATCTCTACCTCCCAGGAATCACATAGAGTCCGGTCGATCGATATCTCCAAGCATGCTCACATGGAAAACATCATGAAGCTGCGACATCTCACTCAGCAAGGCCAACTCAGAGGCCAACGGTCCTATCCTTTCGGTAATCTCATACGGACCAATATACCGAGGACTCAACTTGCCCTTACGGCCAATCGAGAAATCCTCCACGAAGACACTCGAGGAACACTCTATCTCCTCCAAAGATACTCCATCTCTCTCGATCTTCGATCCACAAAACTCTTCGTCATGTCCGAGCCGCTTTAATGCGACTCCTAATCAACATACCTTATCTCATCATGTCTGGATCAGCTCGGGACCTCTAATATCCTCATACCCTCTTCATCCCAAAGAAAGAGGGATCTACACAGTCTCCATAAAGCGCTTCATACGGTGCCATCCCAATGCCGCTCTGCATCGATTATTATAAGCAAACTCTACCAGAGGCAACATCGATCCCACGCACCCTAACTCCAACACACAAAGCTCTCAACATATCCTCAATAAATCTGAATAGTCCTCTCACTCGCCCATCATGCGAGGATGAAACGCAGTGAAGTTCAATCTAGTCCCTATAGTCGATCGCAGCTCCTTCGTAACTCGAAGTAAATCTGGGATCCCTATCGACACTATCGGCTGGGATCCCATGCAATCGCATTATCTCTCGCTACATATTTCGGGCCAAGCGATCGAGGGTATTACTCTCCTCATCGCCAAAAAGTGAGCCGATGAATAACCGTCCACTATGACCCAGATAGCATCACTCACGCCTCGGCCCCGGCAACCCCATAATAAAATCCATTGTAATACGCCCCATTTCCACTCTCAAATGGGCAACGAATGCAATCTCCCAATCTGGGCTCGTGCTCACTTAACTTTCCGCACGCCAAACACCGAGAAACAAACTCCGCTACATGCCTCTTCATACCTGGCCACCAGGAATGCAACTTAAGAGTGCGATACATCTTGGTGACACCAGGATGCATGGCATAAGCAGCCAAATGAGCCTCCTCCAAAATCTCTCGCCTCAAATCATCTATATCAGGAACACACAACCTCCACAAAGTACCATCTCTCAGCTCAAACTCAGAAAGCCATCCTAATCTGACTCTATCCATCAGTCTCACCAATACCGGATCCCGATTCTGAACTCTCCTGATCCGATCATGCACATCGCCTCATTTCAAAGTCGCTATCAGAGCTCCCTCCTGACTCAAATCCATCTGCACATTGAGAGTTCTCAACTAAACCAAGCACGACAACCTCGAAACTCGAACTGAAATTTGACTACCATGCGATCTCCTACTAATGCATCGGCCACCACGCTGGCCTTCCCCGGTGGTACTCGATAGGCAATCGTAATCCCAAGCAGCTCTAACCACTTCCTCGCCTCGATTCAGCTCTCATCGACTCAACAAGTACCTCAAATTCTTATGATCGGTGAAGATGGAAGGTTTCCCATACAAATAATGTCTCCATCTTCTTGAGCAAATACAACCGCCGCTAACCTGTGTCATGCAGGATAATTACCCTCATGGGCTCTCAACGCCCTCGATGCATAGGCTATGACTCTCCCATGCCGCATCAAGACACAACCTAAACCCCTGCAAGCATCACTAAATACCTCAAATCCTCCCGCCCAGATGGCGGTGGCTAACACGGCGCCGTTGCCAACCGATGTATCAACTCATCGAAACTCCTCTCGACACTCATCTCGCCCAATCAAGGCTAATCCTTCCTCGAAGTCTTGTCGGGGCGGAGATCATCGAGAACCCTCGACAAACCTCCTGTAATATCCTCGCCAATCCGAGGAAACTCCTCAACTCGACACGTTCCTCGAAATCTCCCAACTCCTCATCGCCTCTATCTTGTGAGGTCCACCCGATACCCTCACCAGATACTATGTGGGCCTAGAACACCACCTCATCGAGCCAAAATTCACACTTAGTGAATTTGGCATATAATCGTCATTCCTCATGATCCAAAGATTATCCTCGATGTCTCGCATGCTCCTGTCTAGACCTCGAATATACCAAATGTCATCGATGAATACGATCACTGGCCGATCCGGTATGGCTGAAAACCCTATTCATCAAGGCCATGAATACGCTTGGGGCATTAGTCAACCCAACGACATCACTAAGAACTCGTAATGCCCATACCGCCCTAAAAGCACTCTTAGGCACATCGGCCTCTGCGATCCTCAATCGATAATAACCGGATCTCAAATCCAACTTGGTGAACACTTGAGCTCCCCTGAATCGATCAAATAAGTCATCGATCCTAGGCGGTGGGTACTTATTCAATAAAGAACCCGATTGAGCCGCTCAGAATCGATGCAAAGCCTCATAGTCCGCCCTTCTTCTTCACAAACAATACCGGAGCTCCCCACGGCGAAACACTCGGCCTGATGAACCTCTTATCCAACAACTCCTGCAACTGAGCCTTAAGCTCCCTCAGTTCCACCGGTGCCATCCTATACGGAGGTATCGATATAGGAGCGGTACCTGGAACGAGGTCTATCTCGAACTCTGTCTCCCGATCCGGCGGCAAACCTGGTAACTCCTCGGGAAACACATCTGAGAACTCCCTGATCACATGGACATCCTGCAACCTCTGCTGCACTCCAGAGTCCACCACATGCGTCAAATAAGCCTCACAGCCACCTCTCATCAACCTTAAAGCACTTACAAACGAAATCATCCTGGCTGGCACTGCCTGACTAACACCTCGAAATACAACCCTTGGCTGACCAGGAGACTCCAATACTACCTCCTTGGTATAACAATCCAAAATAGCCCTATGGGCAGTGAGCCAGTCCATCTCCAAAATCAAATCAATCTCCTGAAGGGGTAACAAAATCAAATCTGTACTCAATACTGCTGAATCTACCCGAATCGGGCATCCCCGCAGATCTCTCCTAAAGCAAGAGTACTACCCAAAGTGTACTCACCGCAACCCCATCTTGTAGCATCTCCCTATCCACATGCAATCTACATGCCACAAGCGGTGCAATAAATGAATCGTGGACCTCGGATCTATCAATGCATACACCTCTATATCTGAGAGTAGAAGCAAACCTGCAACCACCTCAGGAGAATCCTGGGCCTCCGCCTGTCATGGCGTAGACCACTCGCACAGGGCTGTGACTTCTTGCTCGTCCCTCGGTCCCCACATAGGAATCTCGGCCTCTACCTCGGGCTCTGCCTCGGCCCCTAAATCCAGGTCCACGGCTCTGCTCTGCTTGCCGTCGAGCTACTACCACTCTCCTACTAGAATCGATCGACTCCCAAACTAAGAGGATAACTCGATCATGTGGTCCATCGAACCCAAGCTAAGCAAGCTCTGTCACTCTCAAAGACTCTCCACTTGTGCCTCTTATCGCAATGAATACAAGCGGCAAGGCACGACCGCCCTCCGCCACTACTACCGCCACTCCCGGCTACCCAAATCTCCTCTCTCAATCAAGACACCGTATTCAATCCCCGGTGATCTAAACACCTCTGGCGTCGCTCGTGCTCTATCGAGCTACCACGATCACATGGATCTCTTATCTCCAGATCCCTGACCGATCTCAGCTCGGCTCTGTCTCAAGAGTCGCTTAATCTCGACAAAGCGGTGATCTCATCTCCACAAAGGTACCCATATCTGATCAGGCTAACCTAGTACGAATATCCATATTCAGCCCTCCCTCAAATCTCCGGCACCTATCAGCCTCGGAGGCAATCAGAACAGACGCATACGCTGACAGCTCATTAAATCTGACCTCATAATCTGCCACTGTCATCAATCCTTGTCTCAACTCTAAAAGTCCCTGCATCTTCATATCCAAATACTCCTTGGGCATGAAATTATCTCGAAAGCCCTCGTAAAATCAGCCCAAGTCAACACACAAGGCCCGTGGAACTACCGGGATGATCTTCCACCATCGATAATTTGGACCACGGAGCAAAGAAACAACATAATCAAGCGCTCCTCGGGTCACAATCCATCGATCTAGGACACGCCGGTCCTCTCCAACTAACCCTCGGCCTCGGCGAGGTGCATCTTCCCAGAGAAATCGATGACCCCTACTTATGCAGGCGATCATACCTCCGTTCCCGTCTCATGGGAACTACCGGAGGCTGCTCCTCAAACATTGGCACAGAAGACTCCCTACTCGCTCCGACTGATCCTTGGTCAGCTGGTTGATCAACTTGATCACCAAAAATGGATGACCTATAATAAAGTCACAAATCTGATCAATTTCTTGCTTTCCTTACGAAATTTAAGCCTAAAATATACTATGTCCAAAAGATGCCAAACCATGCTCTGATACCACCTAATGTAGCGCCCCTCACCGTAGAGTATACACCGGGTCGCCCGTAGGTCGTACCGATGCACAACCTATGATGAGGGTGCACTACCAAACTATCATTTCTATAACCTCATGGCATCCATACAAAGAAAGCAATAAAATCAAATTCACTAGAATTTAAAACCAAAAGATTCATTTCCATTCATTCATGAAACCGTCAATACATCATCAGTCATATATACATCTGTACGACCCAAAAAGGACTAACATAGCTCCTATATAAGTCATCCACAAAATACCCCCAAAAGATCCCGGTTGACAGACCTGTGGGCCATGCTCCTCTTAGGGTACACACAGCAGGATAAGTCTCACTGATCGGAGCTAGAAGTCAAACTATCTCTGTCCTGAAAAATATATGCAATGTTGGGTGAGTTTGCGAACTCAGTGAGAAACCATCATCGATGGTTCACCCAAGTCATGCATATACAGACAATCACATAATATCGTATATTATCACATTCAAGAAATCACATGCAACCAATTTCGTATTTATAAGGCGATATGCCTTTCACACAATTCGCATGTAATCATTCATATATGCAATGTACATGTGACTCTTTCATTTTCTTTCGTTGTTGTGACCGTGCGCCTGAGCTCATATACGTTGAGCCATTGGCTCTGGAAACATTGGGCTCAAAAGCCCTAATACGTTGAGCATATAGCTCGACAATCGTTGGGCACGAAGCCACGTGCGTTGAGCTTAAAGCTCTCATATCTGATGGTTGCACGGTCACAACCGCCTTTTATCCGATCATCTTGTTATGCATGTATGCACATATCCACTTTACAATACATGCATCATATTAGAATTCCATATACCTAATTCTCACCATTTGAAATCAATTATGAACAATTTATGCACGATCAACACTACATATCACGGTCCAACTATCCCGAACACCCGTGGTCCGGAATCAATCAAATCAAACACATATAATCCGTCCTTAACTCCACATGGCATATTTGCATAAAATTAAACACATAAAGGTTGAGAAACCAACTAGGTTACTCACCTCAGAACTTCCGAGCTACTGCCGGGAAGTCTCGCCTACGTCTGATGATCGACGATCCACTTGAGCCGCTATAACAATCAAATTATAAATAACATTATAAAATGTACCAATTCTAATGTCCAATGATGCATAAGAATCGAATAATGTACGTACTATACGTGTTATGACATTCCCGACACAAATTCCAAATTTCCCGATCTCAATTTCTAAATTCCCAAATTCCTAATCTCAACTTGAATTTAATCCATAATAATTGAATCATCAAATTCGCAAATCCCTCACCTAAAACCTCAATTTCAATTTTGAAACAAACATTCCTCGCCTTGGCATCGGCTCCCTACTGGCGAAGCTCTCCTCAAACCACCTTCGCCATGGCGTAAACCGCCTCGCCCTTAACCGCTGGCGTCGTCGTCTTCGCCACATGGCGAACAGCGTGCCATTCGTCCTCGTCGTGGCGCGCTTACAGCGCCGACGTCGCGGCGTGGGCAATCCTTTCTTGTGGCGTGTTAAATCATCTTGCCATGGCATAACCATGAACACGCCGGAAAATCCAGAAATCTCCATTTTTGGTGAAATCTTCTTCAAATCCCATTTTCACTTCACAAATCACTCTAAATAATTCCATACCTATCATACAACTACTCTTTAACCTTTATTTCATCAAACAATTAAATTCCCTAAAATTCAACCCTAAAATCCCCGAAAATACATATCGAAAACCCTAAATCACAAATCCTCAAATTTTCATGTTTAATCCTCCAGATAACTCTATAAATTAACCAATCAAACTATACGAGACAAGTTATGAATAACTTACCTGATTAATAACTTCAAATCTCAAAGAATCACACCAAATCAAAGCCCACGATACCCACGGTTCTCAACAGAATTTAAACCCATTTCAACTCTTTTCCAACACCAACCAAAGGGATCTATTAAGGATGGAAGAAGGAGCAATTTGGGAAAAGAAATCAGCAACACTCCAAAGAGAATCCACGATGAAGGAAGAAAGAAGAGGAAGGTTATGTCGAAAGCAAGAAGAAAACCGTGGAGAAATTTTCAAAGGTTAGGCTATATATATATATAAAAAGAAACAAGGGCTTGTTTGGCTAATTTAAATGCCACTCGCCTGATCCGAACCACCTCAAGACAATTTCTAATTCTAATTTCTCCCGAATTCCAATGACTAAGCCCTAATTCCTCAATTCTAATTTCTAGCATATCCGTGCCATTGGTAATCAATTTCGGAACCGAAAATCCAATTAATCAGTCCTCGATCAAATTTTTTGGTCCGAGCCTATTTCTCTGAAAATTCCAGAAAAATTCCTATAAATCCTCAAAAATAGAAAACTCATTATCATATACTCCAATTTCATAATTCAACTTCCTAACTTTCATTTCCCATTCAAATTCAATTTCCAAGTCTAATATGACCTAATTTCCACATGACCTAATCATCTCCAAATTCAAATTGTCCAATTAAGTCGAAATATGTCATACATGTATGTATGTACAAATGCCAATTTTACACAAACTCTATAATGCATGCACATGCCAAATACGAATGCAATGAACTGTACATAAACAGAACTGGTGCTCCCCAAGGAGACGAACTAGGCCTGACATACCCCTTCTCTAACAGTTCCTCCAACTGTTCCTTAAGCTCCCTCAACTCGTCTGGAGCCATCCTGTAAGGCGGGATAGAAATAGGCGTGGTTCCGGGAATCAAGTCAATGGCAAACTCAATTTCCCTCACCGGCGGCAAACCTGGTAACTCATCTGGGATCACATCTGGAAACTCCCTCACAATCGGGAAATCCTCTAACTTCCCTTCATGCACATCAGCATCTACAACATGCGCCAAGAAAGCTTCACATCCCTGGCCCATCATCCTTTCAGCCAACATAGCTGAAATCAATCTTGGTGATGGTGTCTTCCTATCTCCCCTGAAGATCACCTTCTCACCATTGCCCAGATCAAATTCTACCTCTTTCCGACCACAATCCAACTTGGCCAGATACTTCTCCATGGTATCCATCGCCAGAATAACATCTAAATCTCTAAGGTCTAGCGGTAGTAAGTCCACTACCAATCTAGCACCATCTATGAAGAGCTCACACTGCTTATACACATGACTGATCACCACATTCCTCCCTAGAGGAGTACTAACAATCAAGGGCCTATCCAAAGGCACAGAACTCACACCATGAAATGCTATGCTAGCAGAAACAAAAGAGTCGTGGAACCGAATCAATCAACACAAATCTGCTTGAATCAAATAAGCGAAGTCATACCGTGACAACCTCAGTGCATTGCGGCTTCCTCCACAGTCATGGAAAACACTCTTGCAGGCGCTGACCCTTGGCCTTCACGGAGGAGCAGTCTTCCTTGCAGTCCCAGGCGCCTACCTCGATGTGTGCAGTTCCCACTGTCTCTGCGCGCTAGAGCTCTGGCTGTGACCCTCTAGTCTCGGTGCTGTGGACAATGCTTGGCTATATGTCCCTTCTCTCCGCATCTGAAACAAACTCCATGTGATCTGAGGCACTCTCCCTGATGATGCTTCCCACACTGGTCACATAAGGAATAAGTGAACCCGCTCCTTCCAGCTCTACCTGTGCCTCCCACATTAGAGGCTTTCCCTGAAACAGCTCTCACTTGCTTGTTCCTGGTAGCCCCACTGCTACCCACTTCACTTTGATAGTGAGCGCTCCTCGTGCTCTTCTCAGGCAATGGAGCACTGGCACCCTTCCTGAAAGTCTGCTCCCTGTTCTTCCTCTTCTTGTTCGCTTCATTTATGACATTCTCCAGTTTCTCATCCTGGAGAGCAGCATCCACCAACTGCTGGTAGTCACAGAAATTATGGATCAGGACTTTCTCCCTGATCCCCAAGTGAAGACCTCCCTCAAACTTGCGACACTTGTCTTCCTCTGTCGCCACAATGTTAGCTGCATATCGGGAAAGCTGTGTGAACTTCAGCTTATACTCGCTCACACTCATGTCACTCTACATGAGATTCAGGAATTCCCTGGCCTTTTCTTGCACATAGACCCTGGAGAGATACTTCTTTCGGAACACTTCTACAAAGTCCCTCCATGTCAGCACCGAAGGAACAACCTGACTGTGAGGCACTGACTCCCACCAATGTAGTGCATCACCCTGCAACAGACTGACTGTATAATCTAGATTGTCCTCATTTGAGCATCTCATCTGAACTAGGACCCTCTCAGTCCTCTTCAACTAGGCTTCAGCCTCTTCTGGATTAGTAGTCCCACTGAAATCCACAGCCCCAAACTTCCGGAGCTTGTCATCTTGTCCCCACATTTCCATTGGAGCTTACATCGGCATCTGAGATCTCTGACCCATGGCATACGTGAAAGCCTGAGCAAAGGCTTGAAAGAAACTCGAATCTATGGGAGTTCCCTGAGGCGTAGGAGGAGGCGGAGGAGACATTTCTTGTGGCAAACTAGGTGCCCCTGAAATTGGAACAGAATGTGTGTCGGCATCCTGAGGAATATGGGATTCATCCGTACTCCCTTGACGAGAATGAGACCGAGTCGTAACTCCCCGAGTTCTCCTTCGAGGTGGCATGTTCATTCCTTGAATAGAAAACCATTGAAAATTTTAGTTCAAGCACGACACTTTTCAAAATATGCAAAAATAGTTCCAATAATGTAAAACAATGCAGTTATTCCTTGAAAACAATGTCATGCAGCCCTAGATCAAAAACTTAGGCGCTCTGATACCAAACATGTTGGACCCCGCTGTCGGAGCCCAACGTCGGACATGAGAGCGTGGCGGGAAAACGTACTAATAATACATTTAGAAATAAAGACCCGCGGAAGATTAATGGGCCTACTGGAAAACATACTTGAAACCTGCTTTCATATGATTTAATAAACAAGGCTAAACATGTAAATTAAACGGTTGAGAAAGGAGACCATCGGAAGTTCAATGGACCCATCGTGAAACTTTCATGCTTTAAAACAAACATATCTATAATTCATGCTCCAAAAGATGAGTTTCATAAAGCTTTACGAAGATCTCAAAACAAATTACAACTTTGAATTCAAGAGCCAAAAATCTAAAACACTTTTGAACCAATGATACTTGGAATGTAACTAAAGTCTTGACTTCCAAAAATATAACATTTATAAATAAACGTAACAAAATGAAACTGGAGTGCTGCCGTACTCGTGACTCACTAGATCTCTTGCTCGTCACCTGAATGGGGGAGATTAAAGGGGGTGAGCTATAAAGCTCGTGGGAATATATTTATAATATCGCAATAAGCAAAATATTCAAAAAATAACTCATTACCGTGGTACTTGTTGAAATCATAATCATTGATCATGTATATGTCATTGTCTTGAAAGATACTTGATTCTTGAAACAATTCATGATGCATGTCACATAATAAATCATAACACATAACATATCATAATGGTTTGGGTGTCCGGGTTAAATGACGTACTACATGCCATCGAAATGTTGATGTGTAGGCGTAGTTTCATGAGGGATCACTGGGATAACCACATGCCACATCGGGCAAAAGGGAGAAGCCTTTTAGTGAGTCAATGTGCACTTGACTATCGTGAGGGACACCATAAACCCATATAAGTATGCTTAATTCATATTCTTGTAAACTTGTTTGCCAAAGCGGCACTTGCTTGTAAACTTGTTTGTAAACTTGCTTGTCATGTATTTAAGTAATACTTGATTTCATGCACTTGTATTCATGAAAGGAAAGCACTCCTTTATGAAAATCTTGATAATAATCATGAATGCAAATCACAATTCAGAATATAATCATTCATGGTAGTATGCAATGCGATGGTGGATGATGTAATGTAAATGCATGAGATCTTGCTTGATTAGAACTAAACAATGAGTAACTTATATACTTTATTATAAACCTGAACCCACCTGAATTTCTTGCTTGCCTTGCCTAGGAATGAGTTTCCTCTTGAGCCTCTTGATCCTCTTGCCTCTCTTGTTCTCTAAAAAGAACCAAAATTCCATTCGATAATTCATCTGAAACAAAAGTTCCATTCTTAACTTCCATCCAAAATTCCATATTCTTAGAAACTAATTCATCACTTCATCACTTCATCACTTCATAAGACTTGTAGATCTATCTCTCTAGTTCACTGGCGCTTCTAAAATCACCCCAAAAGGACTTACATAGCAAAGATATGATCAAAACACTAAAATAACCATTCGGAAAAATTGGGCTCGCCATGGCGAGGCCAGCTCGTCATGACAATGGCCGTGCTTCGCCTTGCATGTGTGGTCTCGCATGTCATGGCGTCTTGCCTGGCCCTCTTGCACGCCGTGGCGTGCGGACGGGAGCTTCGCCTTCCCGAACCCAGAATCCGCCATTATCAACCTCAAAACCTTCCTTTCTTCTACTACAACACATCCAACCCATAAATCAAGTCATATACTATCATTCTGAACTTATTCTAACACCAAAACCATCAAAAACACAACAACCCAAGCAAATCTACAAATCTTCACCATAACCCTAAACCAACGATTTCTACTCATTTCCAGCAAAACAAAGGTTCAATCCAACTCAAACTAAGATAAAAGAGTTAATCTTACCTTAAGAATGCTTGAAATCTGTCGAAAAACCACCTGGAACAAACTTCCTCTTCTTCTCCCTCACCGCCGACTCTCTTCGTTCTTCTCCTCTATTTTTCTCTTCCTCTTTTCTTCTTTTAATTTCTTAAACCTAAAAACATGGGCAAGGACTATTATACCCTCCTACACTTAGCCTAAAACTTCTAAACTCCAATACCTTGACCATTTTGCCCTTAAACATTTTACTTTTCCATAAACATTATTCCATACTAATCTCAAAAATTCAAAATTTTCATAATATTTTCTATAAAATCAAACTATACCATAAATCATAAATCAAAATAATTCATGCTTAATAACTTCAAGAAAACAAAAATTTGGGGTCCAACATCCGGGCCCCAGAGCTCGGACTCTGATTCATCCTCAAAAAGTGACGCAGGATGCCAATCGAAGGAGGGCAGCCAAACTGATGGCAAAGCAAAGCCAAACCATTGATAAACCTCCAGCCGTTCGGAGGAATTTGGCTCGGCATTAGCTGATAGGCAGCGCACACCTCGTCAACAATCGGGGCGTACGGGAGCCTCATACTGCCCACCGAGAAAAAACTATCAGAGACAGCAAAATACCCACTCAGGTTGTTGTGGATTCGTTCGTGATTGAGGGCCAGCTTAGGTCCCCAGGACAAAAGGATGTTGTTCCTAATAACCGACCGATTCAACTCCCCCACGGTCATCGTCGAAGCATTTCTCGGTGGCTCCTCCACAACCAACCCATCTTTCTGCTCTCTCGTTGAGATTTCTTCAATATCTCCTACCATACTTCTAGAACTGGCCGTCGACATGCTCACTAAGAAGAAACCTTTGAAAAAACTTTAGAGGACGAGACGAGGGAAGAGGATGTACCTATTTAGTGATTTGAGGTTGGAAAATCGAACGACGGTTGAAAGAAATTTCCGGGAACCGTAAACGAGAAAGATGCAAATGAAAACAAGGTGAAAGCCAGAGGACAAAGCAAGCGTAAAGAAAACCTAAAGTTTGTTGATCCCGAGTACTTATAGAAGACCAGTCGAATGGGCGATCCAACCCATGCCTGACACATGGAGAAAATCCAAGTCGATCTCAGACATGTGGCTGAATCTGAGTTGAAGCGAATTATTGTTACTGAGAACCCGGAGTGGCGCAGCAAGTGAAAGGACGTACGTGACAGCTGCACAATGGCTACAAAGATGATTCGTTTTAGATTTTGAAGATCCGTCAGACAGTGCGCGCTGTCAGTAATAATTAAATAAAGCACCCTCATGCGGTCAGCACAGATGTCCGCCTGCACTCTCCTGGTGCGAGCTGCCACGCAATAGGTGTCAATGCCGATCGATCGGGACACACAACCGACCAATCCTAATACAAGCATTCACGCACTATGCATTAATGTCTAATCCATTGGACCTAGCACGAGCTGTTCCATAGACGAGCTACAACATTGATAACCGACCGATCGAACCTACTTCGAGTTATCGAACAGACGAGCTACAAGACCCTTGCATACTCCTTCGACCCTTCTCTTTGCTCAGACTCGAGGAGTAGGGGGCTTATGGTCGGATCGGTCGTGCTGGGCCCGAACCCAGTCATAACGACCCGTGGGCCGATCGGTCATCTTTCAAGGATCAGCCTCATACCTGTTGGTTACGCCAGGCCCAATCCACACATCCGTGGCCCCATTCATAGGTGGAAGTCTCCCATGCATACGTAAAGACTTAAACCTAGCATCTACTCCATATATAAGGTATAACTCTATCATAATAGAGGTACGTGACCATAAACCCTAATCTCCTCCGTTCATAGCGATAAAACCACACCAACAAGAACTGACTTGGGCATCGGAGGGGCTTATCGGGAAACAACTGATCGCGACTATTCGTTCAATCCTAAGATTGATCCTTGGAAACCGGTCAAAATCAATTTATACCAAGAATTGCAACACAGGGTGCAACCTCGGGTCAAATCTCAAGGAACTAGTGTAGAATTGATCTTGAGACTAGCCTAGTCTAATGATGCATGCAATTAAAGCAATTAAAGGGGGTTTTGGCTTGATCTTTTAAACTAAAGAAAGCAAAGCTGAATCAAATATTTTTTTTTTGGATTTTAGAATAAACCAGACAATTGAAATAATCGAGATTGAAAACAATTAACTAAAACTCTCCTAAAAATATGGCTCGGGTCATCATCGTTCAAAATAAATGTCGGGGTTTGAAATCCGCTAAGTTTCGAAAACACAACCTTAACAACTCGTTAAGTCCAAGAATTTAATTAATCAACTCGATTAATTAAATCTTATTAAAACCATAGTGTATGACATGGACTAATTTATACAACGAGTTAACGGATGAAACACAATCAATTCAATCAAACACAATTAGGTAGATTAAATTAACCCATGCAAATCATTTTAACATACGGAACTTCATGTATTTGAACAACATCCAACGAAACTAATCACACCATAAATCAAAGTTTAACATCCGATTAAACTATAACGGATTCAATCCATCATATATCGCAATCTCAACTCGGAGGTTTTACAAAACATGGTAAATCTAAAACAATGGTTGATTACCCTTGAAGCTCATGGAACTTGACCTTCGCTACATTTTAGGAGGCGGAAACCTTAGCCTTACATAAGCGTGGAAGAAGCCATCTTCTTTGGAACTCCAAAGCTACCTATGGCTCCAACGACGATTGGCGAAAGTGATGAATAGGAATGGTGCTTGAAGATGAGAAATGGAAGTGTTGCTATCGCGGATGTTAAATCGTTGGTGGTCGCCTACCTGCAAAATAAAAAAACTAACCTATTAGAGAAACAGAGAAAAAAAAATGAAGAAGGAGAAGTGTTCCCTTGGGATTGCGGCCGTCCTCATTTAACCTAAAATAGAAGGTTTTATAGGAAGTCTGCTGTGGGTCGGAATTGAACGGTGGATAATTTTGCTATTTTAGGGTCGGGTGTCGACATTAAATCATGACTAATGGTGGCAGCTCATTGCGGCGAATGAAGAATGATCACTCATCATGACGAATTAATTTACACTAATAAATTAAATCGTGGCGAATAACTCGCGTTGGTTAGCTCAAGCGAATGGATGGCTTCTCACGGCATATTGACTTTCTCTTGTTGACTCCATTGTTCCTACAAAATACAACACATTTGCAGTATCAATTGTCCCAATAAAAGTTATGCAGAAATTAATATCAAATGACAACAAAATCACGACAATGTGCAAATTATAAAAGCTCGATATGAGGAACCAATTTAAGCACAAAATCATGAATTAGGAGTCAACAAGTGCATAATCACTTAAGAAATTAGGGCCAATTTATAGTATAAATTTGGCTCAATCAAATTCCCACACTTAAACCTTTGTACTCTGGACAAAGCTTACAAGAGTCAAAAGGTACAAGAGTAAAAGAAAATTCGCCCATGCTCAAATAATAGCAAATTGGCGCAATCCACTTCATCGAATTTAAGCGATAAATTGAAAGAGTGCTAATAAAACAAACACTGAAAGAATTTAAGCACATGAGATTGAACAACAAAGAATCACTCGGGATATGGTGTTTACGCTCAACTCACTTGTGTTTAAGGATATTTGCTCTCAATCTGCTTAATGCATCTCCTACTATAGGCTTGTATCAATTCTATTTCTCCACTACAAGGACTATCATTTTGAAGATCAAGAGGTCTTTCAGGGTTGTAATGAGCGGAGGGCTAGATGAATGGATGAAGTGAAAGAAGAAAAATATGAGCATGCGCACTAAATGAGGAATTGATGTCAACAGCCAAACTAAAACTAAACACTGAAATAAATTGAATACACACCTTTTTTTTTTAACATTTTGGCTATCTCATTTTGAGATGCTAATCCCTTTTTGGGATACAACACATTATTATCCCTTTTTGGGATACACAAGACTAACACTTTTCCATTTTGCAATTTTTTTTTCAAATTAATAACAAAACACAGACTACCGACATCATCTTAATATGTATGCAAATGCTCATAGAATAAAGGCTCGAGGGCTAGCAAAGGAAAAGTGTTTAAGGGTTGGTGTTTGGGGAAAGAAATGAAAGAAGGAGCGCTCTATCATATCAACAAAATTCTAGTCCATCAAGCTTTGAGTAAAAATTGACACAAGTTCTAGAGAAGTATGAACTAAGCGGATGCACACACAAAGATATAGAAAAAATTTTTGGCTCGAATATCTTTCCAACAAGGTTTTGTCTCAATGATCAATCTCAAGTCTTAAAACTAAAATGCTACCTTGTTAGCATGCTCCCTCACTTTGTTTGAAAACTTCAAAAGTAAAATTTTGCCAAAACCAATTATCATTCAAAGAATGGAAAGTATTTTCTAAAAAAACTCAAGTATCGGTTTTGAAACTCATAAATGCTTTGAAAAAAAGGCACAAAGGAATAAGTGCAGAAAATATTGGTTGAGTTCCAAATTTATCGATAAAAGCAAGCGGCCCACAAAATTATGTACAAATTCTAATAGGCATGCAATGCAAAATATAAGAAGGAACTAGCTCCCCATACTTAAACATGGCATTGTCCTGATGGTAGAAGTGAGCACACAAAAAGCATGAAACAAGAATTGACAAAGAGAAATGGGGATATATCATTAAGCTCAAAAGCGTAAGTGGACAAAAGGAAGGATCGAAGAACTAGCTAAAAATTACAGCAAGGAAAAGAAAAAGAAATTCAGCAAACACAAAATACAAGCGAAAGCGGGGATAGCCGACTAGCGGGAGGGTCGTCGAATGGCGGATCCGGGAGGCGTGGCGTAAAAGCTAGGAGCGGGGAGACACAGCCGGGGCGGTGGCGGAGAGGCAAGCCGAGGTGGGCCGCAATCAAAGTGAGCAGCGAATGAGTGGGCGGCTGAGCTGAGTAGCGGTGAGTTGCGCTTCAAGCCGGTGGGCGATCCTCGCGCAGCAGAGCAATCTCAGAGGGGGTAGGGGTAACTGGAGTAGGGATACGAGGCGGAGAGGGAACATGAGGAAGGACTGGAGGGCTAGGAGGAGGAGAGGGTGAAGAAGGAGTTGCGGGAGCAGGCTGGGCAGGAGGAGGGGGTGGAAGGTCGCGAGGGCGACCGAGACGGACGTAAACAAAAGGAGGGGCAGGCAAAAAAGGGAGATCGACAGGATGCTCCGGGACTCGATAGGCCCGGAACAGGTCGGAAATGAGGTGGGGAAAAAGAAGTTTGTGTTTAAGGTTGGTGGCTATGATGCACTGGCGGAGGGCGGTGGATATGGCGGAGGCTAGATCAGCAGGCGGCGGTCATTAGCAGGTAGATATAAAGGGCCTGCTCCTTGAGAATGTTGGTGAGGTGGAGGGTAGGCAGGATATTGTGACATATGAAATGTAACCAGGTACGAGCTTGAGGAAGGAGGGTAGTACGACGGATATACCATTGAGAACCCCGGGGTTGATACCACTGAGTCCCTGCGGGGCAGAGAGTACCAATGACATCATCCTATGGGTAGTCACGGATGAGATCAGAGTAGGTACAGTGGGGGACAACAGGAAGGTGGTAATGCTCCCGGATTATGGTAGAAGTGAAAGCATCGGGAATAGAGACACCCTGGAAATTAATTCCGTAGGTGTGGGAGTAGCGAGCATGGGAATAGTATTGGCGGACGAAGGAGAGGTTTCCAACGGTTCTTGGTTGAGCGAGGCCGGTCAACTCGAGTTAAAAGAGCTGACCCACAAAAGGGTTGGTTGCTGGGATAAGGGGAAATGGTTTCTCCTTGAGTATTTACTGGCCGGCAACTCGAGTTGCCGGTGATCATCTCGTGGATCCATCGGATGAGAGGAAGAAGGGGGAGGATGCAAAGAAGGGGAAGGGGTGCAATCGGTAGAATCGGAAGATGAAGAGGAAAGTTGCTGCTCGGGTCTAGAGGCCTGCTTCATTCGAGGCATGATCCTGCACACACAACGTTAGAAACAAGTAATTTACTGAGAAATCTACACAGAATCAGCCTCCTCGTCGTGGCTAATGTTCATTCGTTGCGAAGAGTCGAGGTCCTTCCCATTCGTCGTGGCGAACATGAGAGTTCGCTGCGACGAGGAAGTCCTCTTCCATTATTTGCAACTACACGATGTTATTGCGTGAATCTGGCACACGTACATGGCGAGGTATGAACTTCGTCATGACGAGCAGCGATTCTGACGAGACGCTGGCGAACAGCGCCATTGTTTGTCCTAAATCTAACAAATAACAACGAGAATGGAAAAATGAAAGAATAAGAACACTTACCTAAGGTCAAAACGAAGATGGGAGAAGATTTGAGAAAGTTGGGAGCTTAAACGCGAGGGGGCACGGTGGGAGCGACGACGAAGGTGCTGACGAAGGAAGAAGCGAGGAAGAAGGAGAGAAAAAGAAGGAGAAGAAGAAATAAGGCGGGAGGCGAGCGAAAAACGCGAAGGGAAAAGACTGAAAAGGGCTCGGACAACGAGAGAAGTTCAACGGTCAAGAGGGGCAAAAGCTTAATCGTCGCGACGAGGCAATCGTTAACCGCGTGAACAAAGCAGAAAAACCCTAGATACGTCATGACGAACAGCGATGTTCGTTGCGACGAACCACCCAAAACAGAACAAAATTTCTAAGGATCCTACACAAATTGCACAAACATTCAATTTATCAATCCACATATCACTCAATCTCATTAATCTATTTCATGCTTCATCGCACAAGGAACATGCGGAGCTAACAAGAGGAATCAATTTATTGAAGCGAAATGAAAATCCTACTTAACTACTGCTATTCTCTTGGATGGGTTGCTCCCCACACTTAATCAACACATTCATGCAACCTGACATTTCAAGTCAAATCAAATAATGTGCACAAATATATTGAAAATGCAGAAAAGAAACACACGGTGCTCACGGTGGATCTTGTAGTTCGGGATAGGCGTGCGGTTGATATCCAAGCTCCATGTCAACAGCTTGGGTCTGGGCAGCTCCATGTCCATTCCGTATCCGAATAAGCACTGCACTATCATCAAAATAGAAAGCGCCTCAAAGAGATCATTAGTGGTGGGGTTAGAGTTTTGCAAATTCGAACAAGCATCATCAATCACAACATCAAGCATATTCACCCCAAGCAAGGAGTAATCCTCGTTAGGGTGCTTCATAGCTTCATACATGTTGAAGCTAACGTGTTGATCACCAACCTCCATGGTGATCTTCCTTCCTTCATCTTGATCATTGTACTTGCCGTCAGAAGGAAGGGTCGTCAAGGATTAGAAGTGTCTGCACCACTTGATGAACATATCCGACCGACGTAAAAATCGGCGGGAACACTAATCCTTTCACTTGGACCAGAATATCCTCGATGATGCCCACAGGATGTCGGAAGGATCTGTCAGCCAACTGTAACACTACCGAAGTAGGTTTTACGCTCTTAACTCCCAGGGCTTCATAAACAGATTTCGACATCACATTGATTGCCGCTCCCAAATCCAGCAACGCTCTTCCAATTGTCACCTTTCCTATGAAACATGGTATGGTGAACGATCCTGGGTCTTGACACTTTACCGGAATTTGGGGCTTAAACAAAGCTGACACGTTTGAGCTCACCTGGACTCTCTCATTCGGCCTAAACTTACGCTTGTTTGTGCACAAGTCCTTCAAATATTTAGCGAGGCGGAATCCTCTTCACGAGTCGGCGAGGGCACATTCACTTCCACCTTTCCAAACAGGTCAATAATTTCTTTTTCATGTTTGAGCTCGTTGACCTTCTTACTCATCAAGTAAGAATTTGGAAAGGAGATCCTTTAAGTTCACTTCCCTCTTGGTTACTTCACTTCTACTAGATTTTTCCTTTGCGGCACTTTCTGTTTGGGCGCTTGATGGTTGCTCTGTTTCCTCGATGGTTGATTTCTTCTTTCTCTTGACAATTCTTCTTCGCGATCACTCTCGATCGCCTGACCTTCTTTTCTCTTATTTGAGGTGTCTCTTCAACCTCAATTTCTTGGCGCATTCTTCTTCTTCGGGATGCTAAATTGCACTTTCTTTCCACTCCTTAATTCAATTCGTTCGGGCTTTTGAATTTATGACCGTGTTGGAGGGAATTGACCCTTACTCCTCGCTTGATTTTCACTCAAGTTGTTGGATAACCGAGTGGCGTATGAGTTCAGGTTTTCGCCTTGGTCTCCCATTGATCCATTCGCTTTTCAAGGCGATAAACGCGCAACATTCTTCGAGGAGTCCCTTTGGATTAAGTTTGCGATGGCGTTGAACTGATTAGCTGTAGAGGCTCTTTCTTCCTTCATCAACGTCATCATACCATGCAGAAGCTGGTTGGTGTCCTCCTTCGGTGGTTGTGGTTGCACCGTCAATGCTTGCTGATCTGGGAACTAGTTTGTGGATGGTCCAGCTCCACCTCCTTGTTGAAAGCGGTTGGGTGCTCTTCCCTCATTATTCCTCCAACTGAAATTCGGATGGGATCTCCATCCCTCATTGTACGTGATGGAGTACGGGTCCCACTTAGGATTTTTTCTTCCCGAGTAGACAACAGAAACTTCTTCATACCTTCTGGGGCAGACACTAGAAATGTGCATCACCGACCCACAAGATTCGTGAATGGCCAGTGCGGTCAATTCGATGAAGATGAAGGCGATGCATTCAAATTCTTCATTCACCAGAATCGAGGACAAGCTGTGAAGTTATCCTATGCTCTAGGAATCCACCTTTAATTCGGGCTTTCCATCCTTTTTTACGAGCCGACATGACTCTACTTCATGAACATTCACGGAATCACGAACACTATCTTTAGCGATGGTTGAGGCCATCCTCTTGATAAAGGCCCACGCTTTAGGTGCGGTGAGATCGATCAACGATCCTCCCGAAGCAGCATCTAACATTCCCTTTTCCTGATTCTTCACCCCATCATAGAAATATTGAACAAGCTGCTCATCAGGAATTTGATGATGGGAGCACCGAGACAACAGATCCTGAAATCTGTTCCAAAAATCATACAAGGACTCGTCATAGTCTTGCTTGGCATAATAGATTTCTTTCCTCATTGACGACGTCCTCGAGGCTGGAAAATACTTTTCCAGGAAAGCTTTTCTCAAGTTGGCCCAACTATGGTAGGCATTCGCGACATGCCTTGGGAGGCTCATGTACCACTCCCGGGCCTTTCCTTCTAGGGATAAGTGAAACACCTTCCACAGCACATGATCTAGGGGAGCTCCTACGGGTTTCATGCTTTGACAAATCATTGTCAGCGCTTGTAAATGCATGTAGGGATCTTCTCCTGCCAAACCGTGAAATTTGGGGAGAGAATTGATCAATAGCCCCTTAATTTCGAAATTCACGTCGAAGTTCGGGCAGGCTGCGATGAAGGGGTCATAATTGATGTCCGAGGTCGTAGCTTTTCTGATCGTTCTACGCCTGTTGTTCCCTATGTTCTCATCGACTCTTTCCTGATCACCATTTAATCCATGATCTCCGTTCCTAGGTTGGTGGCCGGGAAATTCTTGACGCTCAGCCATTTCTCCTACTTGATGTTCTAGTGTGCTAAGGGTTGCTTGCTCTCTTCTGTCCTTCCTACGCTTCCTTAAGTATCGCTCGATTTCAGGTTGAAAATGAACTAACCTAAGTCTACGAGGCATGCACAAAAGAAGTTCTCCTAAATTAGCTCACTAAAACGACAGCGGATAAAACGAGGCTGAAATTCACACGGTTCGTCGCGGCTCGTAGGAACTCACTGCGGCGAATAGAGCAAAATTCGAAAAGTCGTCGCGACGAATATATGAACTTGTTGCGACGAAAGATGAACTCGTTGCGACGAATGATGAACTCGTCGCAGCCAAGAATCAGAGCAAAGCACAATCACTCGAAATTAAGAACAATAAACCGAAACAATCGAACTAAACACTTAAAGCAAAACAGAATCGAAATCACAAAACACAAGCAAATAAACCAACACTTAAGAGATGCAAACAATGAAAATTAACATGTAAACTAAAACAAATAAGATGCAGAAACAAAATGACTTGGCTAACCTAGAAAACCAATTAATTTGGCTCCCCGGCAACAGCGCCAATTTGATCGCAACTTATCGTTCAATCCTAAGATTGATCCTTGGAAACCGGTCAAAATCAATTTATACCAAAAATTGCAACACAGGGTGCAACCTCGGGTCGACTCTCAAGGAACCAGTGTAGAATTGATCTTAAGACTAGCCTAGTCTAATGATGCATGCAATTAAAGCAATTAAAGGGGGTTTTGGCTTGATCTTTTAAACTAAAGAAAGCAAAGCTGAATCAAATATTTTTTGGGATTTTAGAATAAACCAGACAATTGAAAATAATCGAGATTGAAAACAATTAACTAAAACTCTCCTAAAAATGTTGCTCGGGTCATCATCGTTCAAAATAAATGTCGGGGTTTGAAATCCGCTAAGTTTCGAAAACACAACCTTAACAACTCGTTAAGTCCAAGAATTTAATTAATCAACTCGATTAATTAAATCTTGTTAAAACCCTTAGTGTATGACATGGACTAATTTATGCAACAAAGGTAACCGGATGAAACACAATCAATTCAATCAAACACAACTAGGTAGATTAAATTAACACATGCAAATCTGTTTAACATACACGGAACTTCATGTATTTCAGAACAACATCCAACAAAAACTAATCCACACCATAAATCAAAGTTTAACATCCCATTAAACTATAACCGGATTCAATCCATCATATATCGCAATCTCCAACTCGGAGGTTTTACAAAACATGACAGAAATCTAAAACAATGGTTGATTACCCTTGAAGCTCATGGAACTTGACCTTCGCTACATTTTCAGGAGACGGAAACCTTAGCCTTACATAACTGTGGAAGAAGCCATCACTGCTGGAACTCCAAAGCTACCTATGGCTCCAACGACGACTGGCGAAAGTGACAAAATAGGAATGGTGCTTGAAGATGAGAAATGGAAGTGTTGCTATCGCAGATGTTCGTCGTTGGTGGTCGCCTACCTGCAAAATAAGAAAACTAAACCTATTAGAGAAACAGAGAAAAAAAATGAAGAAGGAGAAGTGTTCCCTCGGGATTGCGGCCGTCCTCATTTAACCTAAAATAGAAGGTTTTATAGGAAGTCTGCTGGGCGGGTTGAACAGTGGATAATTTTGCTATTTAGGGTCAGGTATCCGACATTCGCCGCATGACTAATGGCGGCGATTCAGCTGGCGAATGAAGAATGGTCACTTTCGTCGTGACGAATTAATTTACACTAATAAATTAAATCATGGCGAATGGCTGCGTTGGTTCGCTCCGACGAATGGATGGCTTCTCACGGCATATTGACTTTCTCTTGTTGACTCCATTGTTCCTACAAAAATACAACACATTTGCAGTATCAATTGTCCCAATAAAAGTTATGCAGAAATTAATATCAAATGACAACAAAATACTGACAATGTGCAAATTATAAAAGCTCGATATGAGGAACCAATTTAAGCACAAAAATCATGAATTAGGAGTCAACAAGTGCATAATCACTTAAGAAATTAGGGCCAATTTATAGTATAAATTTGACTCAATCAACAACCCCCGACGTGCCTTTCTTATTTTGCAGGAACCTTTAAGCTAGAGCTCTCGGGAAAAGCAGCAAGCTCAATGGATCCGAATGGTAACATGCAACCTCGTCAGAATCAGGCAGAACCAAATTTGCTACTTTGGTCTTCATGAAAGTTGAAGATATTTGTGTTAGCTTTCTAACACCACTAAGTATGATATTTTTCGATGTGTAAATTGAAAGTTATGGTGCATTAATGTTCGGTGGTAATTGACCTTTGGTGTGCAATGCTCTAAATGTATAGGTCTTGTGCTCTTTATGTTCTGATATTTATTTGGGACTGTTAAGGGTGAAATTGGTTCAAGTGACCTGCTGGAAAATTTTAGAGGATTGTTGTAGCTTTCTAATGAGGTATTTTATGCGAATTTTGAGTGTAAGGATTGTTAGACATAAATTTGTAAAGTTTTGTTATGGTTTTGATTAAATGCTAATTTCTTGAACAACCATATTAATGGGAGGTTTTAACCTAGTTAGAGATGGAATTTGGTGCTAAGTCCTTCTTGAAAATTGTAGCACATTGTCTGAGCTTTTTATTGCTATATGGTATGTATTTGTTTGACAATGGATTGAGGAGATATGAGTTTTGAAAGATTGGGTTTATGTTGAGAGTGATTTGGATAGGCTGAAGCTTTGATTGAGAAATTTAGTTGTTTAATGATGGAATTGGGTTTCAGTTTGTTCATGAAAGATGTAGCATCTGTTTTGCTCTTTTCAGTGATATAAAATTTGGAATTTTTAGCTAAGGGGATGAAAAGTTTTGATTTTTGGAAAAGTGCTGAACTGTTGTGGCAATTTTGTGATTTGGCAGTGTATTGGAGTGCAATTTTGACACCCATAGAGGTGAAATTGGTTTTTGTACCCTTCATGAAACTTATCGGGTTTTCTGAGAACTTTCCAACAAGACTAAATTTGTCTTTTTATGGATATTTGTGTAAAAAGATAAGGGTTTTGAAAGGGGTGAAGGTAGTTAGTGAAAATTGGAAAAAGAAGGAAAAATGAAAATGAAAAAAAAAGAAATTGGATCGCGAGGCCGAGCATCAGCCTGCCCCTCACCCTCGCGAGGGCGACAGCTTGCGAGGGCGAGCGTAGGCGCCCTCGCGAGCCCGTGGGTGCGAGGGCCGGTTTTTTTTATAGTTAATTATTTAATTTCTTATTTGTTTTCTTTGTGAATTAATTTGGCCTATTTCCTTCATTTGTCAATTACTTTTCCGTCCGACGTCCGATTGACCTGATTCTCAAGGCATCAGATTCGTCTAATATTTCATTTCATTTATTTGTGAAATTGGGAATTTTTAGAGCTAAAATTGATGTGGACCGATTAGGTCAAAGTGAGAGGACCGGAAAATGATTTTTCTGACTCGTGTTTTATTTAAAATTGGACCTATAGAGGTCTAAATTGGGTGATTTCGGTATCAATGGGTTTCTAATTTTTAGAGGAAAATTTGGTGACGGGAAATTGTGCAATAGTGCCGGGAATGTCACGAACATGCATTGTATACATTTAATTGCTACATGTGCATTATCAAATATTTCTGATTGCCAATTTGGTAATGTTGGATATTTGGACTGTTTTAGAGACGCATTTGGAACGTCAATTGACAGACATTGCCGAGACTTCTAGGCTTTAACTTCGGAAGCAAAGGTGAGTAACCTAGATGGTTTCTCGATTATTGATTGTTTATAATTTTGCGTTTATAGCACTGTGGAGAATAATGGTAGGTTTGCGTTTCTTTATGACTGAGTCCGGGCAGAAGGTGCCCGATGTACTGGGAGATACTGACATAGGAGTGCCCTACTTGCTATATGATTTAAATGTGATTGAGTGTGAACCATGTATGTGAATGTGTTAACTTGGGATAGACTATGATGTTGGTCTGTTTTATTTTTGACATATGCATTCCATGCATAATGTATGATCGGTAATTGACAGTTGTGACCGAAGCAGCCACCGAGATCTTAAAGCTCAATGTAATTGGGCCTCGAGCCTACAGTGCTTCAGAGCCCCAAGCTCACTGATTAATGTGCCCTTATTGGGACAGTTTCAGAGCCTCTGGCTCAACGATTAATGTGCCCTTATTGGGACAGTTTCAAAACCTCGGGCTCAACAATTAATGCGCCCATATTGGGACAGCTCAGGCGCTCGATCACAATACCGGAATAAAATAGAAATGTGTCACATGCGCATGTCATATGTATCTGATTTTAGTCTCTTTGATTGAGCGAAAGGCTAACTGCCTTATGCTTCTGTGGTATTTCTAAATGTGAATTATGGATGTTTGTGAATTCAATTGGTTATGTATGTCTAACCGTGTGAAATGTATAAATGGTCTATGTTCAAGTGAAATTATGCAATGTGAATATATGTTTTATGGAACGATGTGTTGCATGAATTGAGTGAACCATCGATGATGGTTTCTCACTGAGTTTGCAAAACTCACCCAAAATTTGCAATTATTTTTCAAGAATCAGAAGAATACCCCGTTTGGCAACGAGTGTATGATATCTGCTGGTTAATGAAGTAGAGAAGAGGTCAGGATCAGTTCGCGTCTGTATTAGTGTATTTTATTTTTCTGAATTTTTGTTTTAATGATTAGGTCAAATTGTAAAGTCAACTGACTGATATAAATTGTATTTATGAAAAGGGCCCCGAGGCTATGGAATTGTTCATGTAAATTGTTTTCCGCATAAATTATAATGTGTGTGTGTATGTGTAAAGAAAAAAAAATTTATATTGAGTTTTGACCATTGGATGTAGCACGCCACCCTCGCGGGACACGGACTCGGATATCACCATCGATATCGAGTTCGGGTCATGAGGGAGTGGGGTGTTACATTTAGGTGGTATTAGAGCCTAGAAGTACTTTCTTATATGGGCCGTTTTTTAAATATGGGTCAAGTTACATGCTTTTAAGTCATGTCACGGCAGACAGTGGCGGCTAATCCCCAGTCTAGCATATGAGCTACATGCATGAGCATGTATCAATTGTTTAAGCGATTAGAAAAAGTGAGGAAAATGATGTATGTTAGAATGTGATAAATGGAAGTTTTGGATATCATGGAATAAGAAAAAGTGTATGGTTCGATACGACAAATGAAGATTAAATTGGTATTGGTGGATGTATTATGAAATACAACATCAGTGTTATACTGGGGTATATCCTTGAATGTGGGATAGATATGAATATATCGTTGTGGATAGATAGAGGAAAATAGAGATATGTTAGAAATGGAAAGATTTCAAGAGTATAAAGTGGATGAAAATAAAATGTTCTATGATCTAAAGAGGCTATAATTGGGTTTGATTACCGTGATGAGAGTTTATGAATAAGGGTTTATGACTTAGAGTCAGAATATGTTAGTGGAAAATCAAGAATGATTATACATCTATGATATTGATTTGAGTGTGAACATACATGGGTATGATGAAATGATGAAAAATTGGAATGTAAGATAATGAAAAAGGTAGATGAAAAAGTTATCAAAGTTCAGTTGATTTACCTATTGTGAATGCACATCTGATAATGGGAACACTATGGCAAGTGAAAATATGAAGCATATATGTACCATATGTGTGGGAATGATATCGGAAGCAATCGGTGAGTTAGTGGATAATTGCTAGTCATAGTTCTTATAGTTTAAAGTTCAATAAGAGTTAGCATGTGAAGCGAAAGTGCTTATAGTGATCAATTGGGAATGAATTGAGCTTGTTATAAAAAAAAGAAGAAAAAAAAGGAAGAAGAAGGACATGATCATGGTAAAATCCTCACGATCGAGGGTAGGTGCAAAAAGGGAAGTGTTGTCAAAAATCAAATGAGATCAAGGTATCCTTAGCGTAAGTGACTAATTGGAGAGTTATCCTACATCTGTCTCTCGATAAGATGTACTGATTTTGATGGTATATACTTCAATGAACTTTATTAAAAAGGATGTTCTGATTATATGAGCTATGACATAAATTGATCTTCATGGGATATTATGAATAGCTAAAATTGATTTCCTCAGGCATTGAGAATGGCTGACAAGAAATGGTGACGACAGTTGATAAGTAGAAATTCCATGAGCGGTATCTATGAAAGTAGCAAGAAATCTTCTTTCAAAGAAGAATTTCCCTGAATTGGGTTAAGTCGATCAGATGATTCCATATAAAAAAAGTCAATGAAGGGACAATCAGAGATAAATCTGAAATGAATTAGAAGTTATTTTGGGAGTCCTAATCCTAGTGGAGACTTATGTTGATGTAAAAAATCTGATTATGTAATCGGTTTATTGAACATTATGGACACATTAAATTGCAAAAATGAGGAGAATATAGGTTCACGTATATTTTGTGTAAATATGTTCGGGAAGTACAAAGTTGATATGATGAATGTATTATCAACCCAGGGAGTAACGATTGAAAATAAATTGATGTATGTGGAGAAATTAGTGTAAAGGAACAGACGTCAGAACCCGTCAATGTGAAACTGAGAAAAATATAAGAGAATTGTTCCTCATTAGGGAAATTCGATATTTAAAGAGTTATAAGAATCAATCATGGGTGTAAGGAGTTTATTATACTATTGAAGAGCAGAGTGTCTCAATTGTGTTTAGATTGGGCAGTGACTATGATCATTAATGATATATCTAATGTAGTTGAAAAGTGAAGTTTGTATAGTTGAAGAAATCTTATATCAGGAAAGTTTCATAAAAGTGAATCTTAGCTTGATCAAATAAATTGTGGGTGAACTAGTATTCAAACTTGGCACATTGGAAGACTTAATGAAGATACAGGTGATGATAAAATGCAAAATTGTAAGGGATATATATGAGATTTGGAGTTATTTAAAACTAGTCGTATGTGGGATACGCCCAGAAATTGTTAAAGGTTTTCTGGTCTTAGCTCTTTGACAAAAATGTTTGAGGAAAGACGTGTAAAGCGTATGACTGATGAATGTAGGAGATTTTGCAATATATAACGAAGTGTCCTAGTAAAGGTTATGATGCAATATGTTGAAATAGTGTAAAGTGGTTTTTATGTACATAGGAACAAGTAGAACCTCATGGACTGCATTGTGATTGATGACTTGAAATTTGTTGTACTAGGTATTGCTTTGAAAGCTTGGAGATACTATTCGGACATAAACATTTTGGATATATCTATGAATATGCAAATCGATAACAATTGGGTTATTTTGTGAGTTTGAAGGAATTAAAAAGGATTATGCGATTGAGTACTTCATAATAAAGCTAGTGCTGCAATTCAATGTAGTGGATAGAGAATTCAATAGCAGAAGATCACAATCTGGGCAATAAGGGTATCAAACCTAGTGTAATACTGAGTGCAAGATGTCGACCAAACAATGGGGCAAAAAGAAAGTATTAGTAGCTATTGGAATTCCAAATCAGGTGTGTATAAAAAGGATTGGCAAAGCCCAAATTGAGGATTTAGAATTTGCGAACCTTATCGAGGAATTGAAAATGAATCCATCTTTTGAAAAAATGATATTTATGATTGGATTGAGAAGTATGTATAATACCAACTAAAGAAACTGTTAGAGAAAACACAAGAAACAATCAAAGCTTTATGTTCTAGTAAGAGTATATCGAAAGAGTGATTGATGGTTTAGAATGTAAAATTGAATGATTATAGGTTTGAATAACCAATGGACTTGACTGTTGGAGACAAATGTAAAATCGATATCTTTGAACTTCATGAGGACTTGAGATTGATGTATACTTCAGATTGATTGTGGGAATAATTATCGTTATATTGGTGACACCATTCGAATAGTGTAGAAGGGGTCTTACAGCAAAAAGGAACTGTTCACCCCTATATTAAAGTGAACAGGACCTAAAATAAGTCGAAGGACATGATTGAGTTGAGATAATGTTTATTAGTGAAATGAATCTGTAATAGGGGTTAAGTGATCCAAGTTAATCACAAATGAGTTGAGTTGATTGTTATTGAGGTTATGGAATCTTATGAGATCAGTGTTTTAACACTAAAAAGATATACTTCGAAGAGTATCACCTTGACCAAGATGCACTTAGATGGAGATAAAGGTGTAAATAGGGGAAACTAAATTCGACATAAAGTGGCCCATACGAAACTATGAAAAAAATGGGAGAAAGGTTGTATGAGTGATTTGTATTGTTATAAGTCGATATATATGGTATTTAAACTGGAAGTAAAGTGTTGAATTTGTTGAAACTCAGCAAGGACATAATTGAGGAAGTATACTATCTGAACAGAGAATTGATAGAAAGATGACTCAAGAAACGGAGGAGTGTACGAGATGACAGTACCCCTACCTTTTTCAGGGCCAAAAAGAATTTCGAGGAAGAAATTTTTATTAGGAGGGGAGAATTGTAACATCCCATCACCGATGGGAAGGGTAAATTGGTCAATTGGGACGGGTTATGAGTGAGCACACTAGTCTCGGTATGTTCATGCGAAATATGACCTTCATATATGCATAAAGTGTAATTTTTGTAAATGTACATGATTGTACATGCATTTATGACATTTCCCGGCATATGTGTTCATTGTGTCAAATATGTTATTTGTGCTTGAAAATTTGAATTGGAATAGCTGTTGGTGTGTTTTACATTTATGTGGAATTTTAGAAATTTTTCTAGAATTTTTAGAACAATGGTAGGATAGAAAAAAATTGCCAAATGGCGATCGACTGATTTTGATCTCGAAAATAAGCGTGCAATGGCACTGGAAAACTTGACATATAATTTGAGGAATTATGAATGTTGTGCCATTGAAATTTGGCGTAGAAATTAGATAGTATTTGGAAAAAAGACCAGAAAAGTACTTAAAACCAGGACAAGTGGCAAGTGACACATGTCACTTGCCCACTTAGTCATTTTTCTCATTTGTTTATATAAATATCTTATTCTTGGCAAGTCTTCCATGAAATTTGTTTGGTGAAAGAGTAAAAAGTGATTTGTCAAAGTGCCACCTTCTTCTCTCATCCGTAGGGCTCCTCTTCTCCCATTTTCATTGGTCCTTCTACCACCTTTCTTGTTTATTTGCTTGCTTTCCTTCTCCTCACACATAAATCCACACTTAATCTTTGAGATGGTAATGAATGTTGTGGTGAGGAGTGATGATCGTGTGGTGTGGGAGGAGGTATAGGATTTGGTGAGGTGATTGAAGAATTAAGGATTTGAAGCTTGTTTTGGTAAGTCTTTGTGTTTATGTTCTTTAATTTGGTAGTTAGAAGAAATAATTATGACATCTTGTGCATCACTTGCATGAAGTTGTATGTTAATTGTATGGGTACAAGTGTATAGTTGTGTGAGGATGAATGACTTAACATGTTTTGGATTAATCTTATATTAGCTTTAAGTATTTTGGATTGGTTAGTAAGATGTTGGATGAGTGAAATGAAAGTAAGAAATTTGTGTAGGTTGTATGCTGCCAATTGGGATTAATTACTCAAGTAAATGTTTTGATGAATTTGTGGTTAAATTCTTGGCTAAATGGGATGGTTATTGATGTGGTATTGATGCTTGCATGAAAGGAGTTGAGGTAGGAAGGAAATCTGGAAAATGTGACTTTGTGTAGGTTTCAGATTTTTGCTCATAACTTTTGATATGGTTGTCCAATTGAGTTGAGTTTTTTTTTAAATTAAACTTAAGAAGTATGGATAGATTTCATATGAAGGAAGTTTTGTACAATTCTGACTTTAAGGATTTTGATATTGGCAAGCAAAGTGAGTTTTTAGGTGCTGTATGAACAGTATCCACACCTTGTGATCTGAAACTTTGGTGATTTTTTTAGGTTGATTTGGATTGAATTTGCTACTTTGGTCTTCATGAAAGTTGAAGATATTTGTGTTAGCTTTCTAACTCCACTAAGTATGATATTTTTTGATGTGTAAATTGAAAGTTATGGTCTGTTAATGTTCAGGTGGTAATTCAGCCTTTGGTGTGCAATGCTCTAAATGTATAGGTCTTGTGCTCTTTGTGTTCTGATATTTATTTGGGACTGTTAAGGGTGAAATTGGTTCAAGTGACCTGCTGGAAAATTGTAGAGGATTGTTGTAGCTTTCTAATGAGGTATTTTATGCGAATTTTGAGTGTAAGGATTGTTAGACATAAATTTGTAAACTTTTGTTATGGTTTTGGTTAAATGCTGATTTCTTGGACAGCCACATTAATGGGAGGTTTTAACCTAGTTAGAGATGGAATTTGGTGCTAAGTCCTTCTTGAAAATTATAGTACATTGTCTGAGATTTTTATTGCTATAAGGTATGTATTTTTTAGACAATGGGTTGAGGAGATATGAATTTTGAAAGATTGGGTTTATGTTGAGAGTGATTTGGATAGGCTGAAGCTTTGATTGAGAAATTGAGTTGTTTAATGATGGAATTGGCTTTTAGTTTGTTCATGAAAGATGTAGCATCTGTTTTGCTCTTTTTATTGATATAAAATTTGGAATTTTTAGCTAAGGCCATGAAAAGTTTTGACTTTTGGAAAAGTGCTGAACTGTTGTGGCAATTTTGTGATTTGGTAGTGTCTTGGAGTGCAATTTTGACACCCGTAGAGGTGAAATTGGTTTGTGTACCCTTCATGAAACTTATCGGATTTTCTGAGAACTTTCCAACGAGACCAAATTTGTGTTTTATAGATATTTGTGTAAAAAGATAAGGGTTTTGAAAGGGGTGAAGGTAGTTAGTGAAAATTGGAAAAAGAAGGAAAAATGAAAATGAAAAAAAATGAAATTGGATCAGGCGAGGAAAGACCTCGCCCTCGCGAGCTCGTGGGTGCGAGGGCCAGTTTTTTCTTTTTTTATTTTAGTTAATTATTTAATTTCTTATTTGTTTTCTTTGTGAATTAATTTGGCCTATTTCCTTCATTTGTCAATTACTTATCCGTTCGACGTCCGATTGACCCGATTCTCGAGGCATCGTATTCGTCTAATATTTCATTTCATTTATTTATGAAATTGGGAATTTTTAGAGCTGAAATTGACATGAACCGATTAGGTCAAAGTGAGAGGACCGAAAAATGATTTTTCTGACTCGTGTTTTATTTATAATTGGACCTATAGAGGTCTAAATGGGTGATTTCGGTGTCAATGGGTTTCTAATTTTTAGAGGAAAATTTGGTGACAGGAAATTGTGCAATAGTGTCGAGAATGTCACGAACATGCATTGTACACATTCAATTGCTACATGTGCATTATTAAATGTTTCTGATTGCCAATTTGGTAATGTTGGATATTTGGACTGTTTTAGAGATGCATTTGGAACGTCAATTCACAGACGTTGCCGAGACTTCCAGGCTTTAGCTTCAGAAGAAAATGTGAGTAACCTAGATGGTTTTTCGATTATTGATTGTTTATAATTTTGCGCTTATAGCACTGTGGAGAATAATGGTGGGTTTGTGTTTCTTTATGACTGAGTCCGGGCCGAAGGTGCCCGATGTACTGGGAGATACTAACATAGGAGTGCCCTACTTGCTATATGATTTGAATGTGATTGAGTGTGAACCAAGTATGTGAATGTGTTAACATGGGATAGACTATGATGCTTTATTTTTGACATATGCATTCCATGCATAATGTATGATCGATAATTGAAAGTTGTGACCGAAGCAGCCACCGAGAGCTTAAAGCTCAACGTAATTGAGCCTCGAGCCTACAGTGCTTCAGAGCCCCAAGCTCACTGATTAATGTGCCCTTATTGGGATAGTTTCAGAGCCTCTGGCTCAACGATTAATGTGCCCTTATTGGGACAGTTTCAGAGCCTCGGGCTCAACGATTAATGCACCCATATTAGGGCAGCTCAGGCGCTCGGTCACAATACCGAAATAAAATAGAAATGTGTCACATGCGCATGTCATATGTATCTAATTTTAGTCTCTTTGATTGAGCGAAAGGCTAACTGCCTTATGCTTCTGTGGTATTTCTAAATGTGAATTATTGATGTTTGTGAATTTAATTGGTTATGTATGTCTAACTGTGTTAAAGGTATAAATGGTCTATGTTCAAGTGAAATTATGCAATGTGAATATATGTTATATGGAACGATGTGTTGCATGAATTGAGTGAACCATCGATGATAGTTTCTCACTGAGTTCGCAAAACTCACCCAAAATTTGCAATAATTTTTCAGGACTCAGAAGAATACCCTGTTAGGCCACGGGTGTATGATATCTGCTGGTTAATGAAGTAGAGAAGTGGTCAGGATCAGTTCGCGTCTGTATTAGTGTATTTTATTTTTCTAAATTTTTGTATTAATGATTAGGTCAAATTGTAAAGTCAACTGACTGATATAAATTGTATTTATGAAAAGGGCCTCGAGGCCATGGAATTGTTCATGTAAATTGTTTTCCGCATAAATTATAATGTGTGTGTGTATGTGTAAAGAAAAAAAATATACTGAGTTTTGACTGAGTGATGTAGCACGCCACCCTCGCGGGGCACGGACTCGAATATCACCATCGATGTCGGGTTCGGGTCATGAGGGAGTGAGGTGTTACAAAAATACTCAAGCGTTACCAAATGTACAATCAGAAATATTTAATAATGCACATGTATGCATGTTCGTGACATTCTCGGCATTATATCAAAATTCCCGTCATAAAATTTTCCTCTAAATTTTAAAAGCTCATTGATACTAAAATCACTCAATTCGGACCTCTATAGGTCCAATTATAAATAAAACACAGACCAAAAAAATATTAACTTGGTCTCCTCTCTTCGACTTAATCAATCCACGTCAATTTCATCTCCAAAATTTCTCAATGTCACATAGAAATGAAATTAAACATTTCACGACTCCGATGCCTCGAGAATCAGGTCAATCGGATGTCGGACGGAAAGTTATAAACAAAAAAGTGGAGAGAGGTCAATTCAGGAAAAATACATGTCCTAGTCGACTAGGTCGACTACAGTGACTGATTAGAAGCTTAATTCTTTCTTCTGCCGACATCCCAACTTTCATAAGTCATAACTCCTTACTCTGAACTCCAAATTGGACAAAGTTGGTATCAATTTCAAGATAAAAGAGAGCTCTATAAGTTTCATGAAGGACACAAAAACCAATTTTATCTCTAAGGGTGCAACCAAAGTTACTGCCTGCACAATGTTTCCCAAAACAGTATACCATTTTGCAAAAATCATAACTTTCTATTAATTTTGTCAAAAATTCCAAAATTTATGTCAAAAGAGAGATCAAAACATGTTATACAACTTTCATGAATAACTTGGAAGCAAATTCAACCTAGAAACACATCAAATTCTCAGGAAAAGTTTATGCCCACATGTGTCACCCTGAACAGTATACAATCATCTAAAAATCATAATTCCCTACTCAAATGGCCAAAAAAATCCATACTTTATACCCATAAAAAGATCAGACAACATAATACAATTCTCATGAAGGACCTAGAAGCAAATTCCATCTCTACCTAGCTCAAAATATCCATTAATGTGGCTGCCCTGTTTAAGAGTGTTAAGTCACCATAGAACCTAAACCACATCAAAACTTTACAAAATCATAATTTACAATCCACACATCCAAAATTAGCATACTATACCTCATTTTAAGGCTAATTCATTCCTTTACAACTTTCCATAAGACCACTTGATCTAAGTAGAATCACAATAGTCCAGACTTTAGCTTCAATGTACAGTCACCACCAAACATATATGTAACACATTTTCCAGTACCAAGCCTATTAACATCTAAAAGTCAACAGATCATAACTCTCAACCTAGACATCGAAAAATTTCATACTTAGTGGCGATAGAAAGATAACAAGAACATATTCAAGTTTCATGAAGACCAAAATTGCAAATTCAATCCAAATCAACCTAAAAAAAATCATCAAAGTTTCAGGTCACAAGGTTCGGATTCCTGTTCATACAGCACCTACAACTCACTTTCAAGGCCAAATTCAAGCTCCTTTAAGGCACAATTTAGCGTCACTTCCTTCACATAAAATATAACCAAACTTCTCAAGTTTAATTTCAGCCAACAATCACTTCAATTGCTCAACCATAGAAGAAGTTATGATCAAAACATTGAAATCTATACAAAAATCAAATTTCCAGGTTTTATACCTAAACCAATTGCTATCACTTCCATACCCTTTTCCAAGCCAATAAGCATCATAATTAGTCAAGTAATCAACCAAAATTTCGTCAAAACCTCACTTAATCACCTAGCCATAAAATGGCAGCACACACACACACAATTGTCTTCCCTAAATTTCCATTCATCTAGCATCACAAAACCAATCCAAAACACTTACACCATTTCAAAACCAATCCAAAACATATTCACTCATTCATTTACATCCATCCTTAATTAATCAAGAACACATGCTACCCATTTCAACCAATACCATTTCTTATGCAATTAGATGCACAAACATCACAATTCATGTATTAAATGAACAATCAAAACTTAAAACATAGTCTTACCTAATCAAGCTTCAATTCTTCTCAATCTTCCACTAACTCACCAAATCCTCTCCTTTACTCCACATACACGACATTCACCATGAAAAGGGAGGGAGAAAACTTAAGCTTGGACACATTAAGGGAAACATAAGAGCTTTGGTGTGGGTGGAGCTTAACAAGAAAAAGAAGAAGAAGAAGAAGAAGAAAAAACCCATCAAAGAAGAAGGAGGAGATGGCCACGGATGAGAGGAAGAATTTGGCATTCAAAGTGACTTTTAACTCTTCCTCAACTTAAAGTGTCGTAAGTGAATAAAGGGAAGAAGACAAGTCCCTTCGGGGACATCCGATAAAGTTGGAACGATACAGAGAAGATTAGCATGGCCCCTGCGCAAGGATGACACGCACAAATCGAGAAATGGGAAGAAGACAAGAACATTAAATGAATAAGGACACTTGTCATTTAATGGAGAAAAAGACAAAAAATCAATTAATACCTTAATACAAATTAATCTTTAATCCATCTAAAGCTAATGGCTCCTACACTTTAAAGTGATTATAAAACTATTAATTACAAGACTAAGTAGGCAAGTGACATGTGTCACTTGCCAATTGTCCTGATTTTTAAGCACTCTTCAGGTCTTTTTTTCAAATACAATTTAATTTCTACTCCAATTCTTCTCCAAATTCCAATGGCTCAAAGTAATAAATCCTAAAATCATGTATCTAATTCTTTCAATGTCATTAGACAGTCATTTTCAGTACCGAAAATCCAATCAGTCTGCCACTTGGCAATTTTTTCGGTCCTGACATTGTCCTCCAAAAATTTCAGAAAAATTCATAAAAGTTTCAAAAAATGGAAAACACACATAAATCACTCCAATTCAATTTTTTAAGCACAAATAACACCCTTTTTCACAATAAACACATATGCCGGAAAATGTCATGCATGCATGTACAATCATGTGCATATACAAAAATTACAATGTATGCATATATGGAGGCCATATTATGTATGAACATGCCGAGACTAGTTTACACACTCATAACTCATTCCAAATTACCATTTTACCCTTCCCATCGGGGATGGGATGTTACAGTATGAGCTTAGCATGTGTTGTTGACAAAACTTGATGTCTGTGTGCATGATGGATTTCAGAATTGTGTTTTTATACTCCATGTTGCACCCACTGGTGACAGGACAGTGAAGGGAGGAAGGACGACAATGACAATGCACAGTGGCCTTCGGACATTGCTATTCATGCAACGTCATATGAATTATTTTTATAGCATGTCACACTCCTCGACATGTCTTTGTCGTCCCATCACTGTGATCCTCATCTTTTCGATGATTGTTGCGCACCTAGTTGCTTTCAGGTTGGAGTCGGGTCACACCGAACTGGCTAGAGGTTGAAGACGATGATCCTTTTTTAATTAATTAATTAATTATATTAATGATAGTAATTATTGGGTTAATTAAGCACCTTTATTGTGATTTTAATTATAAAATCATTTTGGTATTAATATTTTGTGAATATTAAAATTTAATTTGTATGTCTAATATTTGATTTAAATTTGACATGCAAGTTATAATTGTTTGATTATTTGCACAAAATATATATGATTAATTGAAAATTGTGTGTATAAATTTATGATCATTATACATGCAAAATTAAATTAAATAATTTTGTGCAATGTTATTTGATTTATTTGCATTATTAATTGCTTGATGCAAATGTTTAGCCTTTATTTAAGCTTAAAGTAATGTGAGTGATCTATATGATTTTAATTAATTATGAGTAGCCACAACATCCCTTATTAATTAGGATTGTGTATTTAGTTTTAAGATCACATTAAAATGTTAATTGTAATTAATCATACGTGATATGATAAAATCAACCCACGAGAATTTTGTTGTATTTGTATGATTAATTAGGATGAAATATCGGATTATATTTCTTAATTTACTCACAGGAATTAAGAAAAGGAAAATAATTCAATAGTTTTGTCATAAAGTTATATATGAATCTAATTGAGTAGAACTCTAGCCCACAGGCAAGTCTTATATCATTATATTCATGTATTAAAAGCATGACTTACATTGGTAAAGCATGAATTATTATTAGTCTCAAATTATAAATAATAAGCATGTATGTTTGAACTTGCAGTTACTTAAATAGTGAATATTTATGATATTAAGTGTGATTTCCCAAATTAAGGGGTGACAACTATAAGGTGTGGAAGGAGAGATTTCCACTTCATTAAGGCTAGATGGATATAGCTTAAGCTATTAGGAAAGATGAACCACTGATTATAATTGAAACTAGTACTCCGAATGTTGTTGCTTTTTATGAAAAATAGGGAGAGATCTAATCGCTTCTTTGTGAAGTTCATAAAGAGCAAAATATCTGTTGGTATTTGTAGTCTGTCGAACAACATAATAAAGTCAAGGATCTATTGAAAGCCATTGATGAGCAATTCACCAAATCTGATAAGGCCTTTGCCAATACCTTGATTATTCAGTTGTCATCCATGAAGCTCATTGGGATAAAGGGCATACGTGATCATATCATGTGTATGACAGACATAATGACTCAGCTAAAAGCATTTGAGGTTACCATATCAGAGTCTTTCCTGGTTCATTACATTCTATACACTCTGTCCTAATAATACATTCCTTTTAAAATCTCTTATAACACACATAATTAAGGACAAATGGTCGATCAATGAACCGTTGACATGGTGTGTGCAAGAAGAGGAGAGATTGTTAATGGAAGAGGGTGAAAGGGTAAATTTGACTTTTTCAAGAAAGAAAAGACAGGATGTTGCCAAAAACAAGGGAAAAGGCAAAATTCCTCCTCAGCCCAATATAAAGAAGCCATCAAAGTGTTTCTTCGATAAAGAGAAGAGACACATGAAGAATGACTGCATTAAATTTAAGAACTAGCACAAAAAGAAATGTACTTCATTTTCATTTGTTTGTTATGAATCTAATATAGTTAATGGTAATCATAACACATGGTGGATTGATTCTGATTTTACAATCCATGTTTCAAATACCTTGCAGGGTATGCAAAACCTAAAGAAGCCAGTGGGAAGTGAATAATACATCTATTCACGAAGCAAGACGAGTTCATATATGGAATCCATTGGCACTTGCAGTTTAGTTTCAAGCAGTAGCTTTATTTTTTATTTGGAAAAGACCTTTTATGTTCCAAATATCTCTAGAAATTTGTGTTAAGTCAAACCAGACTTCACGTATTAAATAATTTTGATGACAAACAAAGAGAAATATACAAATGAAAAGTAGATGGACGCATGAGAAGTAAAAAAAAACAGCTGAAGGAGAAAAATCAGCCGAAGTAAGAATCAGCTGAAGCGAAAAGTAAACGAAAGCTTTACAAGAGAAAAGCAGACGAAAGCTTTACAAGAGAAAAGGAGACGAAAGCTTTGCAAGAGAAAAGCATACGAAAACTTTACAAGAGAAAAGCAGACGAAAGCTTTACAAGAGAAAAGCAGCCGATACAAAATATCAGACGGAAGAAAGAAACATCAGTTTGAGTTAGTTACGGAGTCAAACTGAATAACCGTTTCTTTCAAGATTCAAGAAGCAGATATTCAAGAAACAGTTGAAGAACCCGACTATAAATAAGAGTCGAGATTGAAGAAAAAACTTCATGAAACCTTGAATATTCAACTTTTGATTTTGATTATCGAGAGAAAAATTGTGAACGATATATCGAGTGAGCGATGTTAAGAGCATTTCTATTGTAATAAGCTCTTTACTATTCTTTCAATTAGAAAGTGTTACAGATAGCTTTGAAGAGGCTAAGAGTAAAAGAATACTTGCTGTAAAGAGACCGGAGAGGCTCAATCGAAAGAATACTTGTAAGCAGTTCAGAAATAGTGAAATCTCGAAGGATATCGAGGATTGGACGAGCCTACGGTTTAGGGTGAACCGGGATAAATTGCTGTGTTTTTCTTTCTACTCTCATATTACTTATATCGTAGTTTTCAAAATTAACAAAGTTTTTTAAACTAGTTACGAATTGATTTACGATAAGTTTTGAAAGAACAAGTAATTTCTAAAGGGATTAACGAAAAGTTTATCACAATTCAACCCCCTTCAGTGTATCTTGATCATATTATTGTTCAATATATTAACGTGTGATTCACTTCAATTGGTATCGAGCCTGGTGTTCAAGAATCACTTTAATAAAGTGTGAATTAAAGAAAATGGTGGAATCACACATGTATATTGTCAAGGAGCTTGATCACTAGACCTCCAAAGATTCAATGGTGAAGACTACCACTATTGGAAGGACCGGATGAGATTGTTTATCGAATCTACTCACATTGACCTTTGGGACATCATCAAGAACGGACCATACACACCTGAAGATGATGATAAAATCCAATTCCACGAGAAAGATGGACGGTGAAAGCGTAAAGCAAGATTTCAACTAAACTCCAAGGCGAAATTTTCTCGAGTTGTGCATTGAGCGAAGCGAGTATGACAAAGTTCATGGATGCGACACTGCCAAAGAAATGTGGGATACATTATCAATTGCACATGAAGGAACAAATCAAGTCAAGGAGTCCAAGATAAGCATTCTGGTGCATCAGTACGAGTTGTTCAAAATGAAAGAAGAAGAGACCATTGATCAAATGTTTGGAAGATTTCAAACAATTGTTAATGGGGTAAAAGCTCTTGGAAGAAAGTACAATAGTCAAGACCATGTTCGAAAGATTTTGAGGAGTCTGCCAAAAAGATGGAGACCCAAAGTAACTGCTGTACAAGAAGCCAAAGACTTAAGCGTACTAAAGCTTGATGAATTGCTTGGATCATTGAAGATACACGAAGTAGAGCTTCATGCAGAAGATAAGCCCAAGAAAGAGAAGTCCATAGCGCTCAAAGCAGGTCAAAAGAATCACAAAATCCAGAAGAAAAAGACAAAGAGGAATACATCAAAGGCATTAAAGATTGAAGAATCAAAGGATGATGATTCCAGCAAGTCAGAATCTGAATCAAGTAATGAAGACGATGATCTATCTTTCATTTCAAGAAAGATAAGAAGAATGTGGAAAAAGAAGTCCAAAGGAAATTCAACATTCAGAAGGAACAGCGGCAAAGACGATGGAAAAGTCGAGAAAGCATCTATTACATGTTATGAATGCAATAAGACGGGACATTACAAGTCCGAGTGTCCAATGTTGAAAAGACAACCCAAAAAGAGTAGGGATAACAAGAAAAGCATGATGGCAACGTGGGAGGATCTGGATTCATCATAATCAAATACAAGCTCAGAAGCGTCAGAACATGCTAACATATGTCTGGTAGCTGAAGAAGAAAGTGATGAAGAGGTAACTTCTAGCTATAATAATATACAAGATGCATACTCAGAATTGTTAGAGGATTCTCATGCTATTCGAAGCACAAAGACAAGCCGTTGAAGAAGAAATATGTAGAAAACCTCAAACATACTCATGAGATAGAGTGAGAATATAAGTCCGAGAAAGCAAGTTGAGAATCAATAACAACAAAGTTATAGATAGATCCAAGAGATTAAGCAGTTGAAATCGAGAATCAATAATCTCGATTGATCTAGCTAAATTTACAAATAGTACAAAAAGATGAATGAAATGCTAGGAAAATGCGTACATCCGAGTGATAAAACTGGATTAGGGTTTACTAAAAATAAGTCCCAAAGATTACGTGAAATCAATTGTTCAAAAAATAAGAAAAATATCAATCAGTTTTCAAAAGGTCATCAACGTTTTCATTCTACTTCTTATTATCATTCATTACACCATACTAACCCTAAAGGACCCAAGAGAATCTGGGTACCTAAAAACAAGATAATATCTCCCATGAAATCCTTCTTTGGAAGAGCCAACAAGCACCATTGGTATTTGGACAGTGGATGCTCGCGTCACATGACGGGAAAAAGGTCTATGTTCCTAGATCTTCAGTACAAGAAAGGAGGTTCGGTAACTTTTGGAGACAACAAGGTGGCAAGATAATCGGGATTGGTAAGATTGGTAAGAATTCCATGCATGCATTAACAACGTCTCGCTAGTTGATGGTCTAAAGCATAACTTGATAAGTATTAGTCAATTATGTGATTCTGGTTTTGAAGTTACATTCAACCAAAACTTTTGTGAAGTCAGAAACAAAGATGGTTCTATCTTCTTTTCGGTCGAAAGACGAAACAATCTTTACAAAATTGATTTAGACGATTTTCGGCCTCAAAATATTTAATATTTTTATCTATCAAGAAGAAAGACGATCCGCATAAAAACTAGGTCATGTCGGTTTTAAACATATTTCAAAACTTTTGAAACATGATTTGGTAAAAGGTTTGACACAAATTTGTTTTGACAAAGATTTCTTTTGTAAAGTTGTCGAGAAAGGAAACAAGTTAAAACCTCTTCTTCAAAACATTTCAGTAACTTCATCTAGACCACTAGAGTTGTTACATATGGATTTATTTGGTCCAACAAGGACAATAAGTCTTGGTGGAAAGAAGTTTGGACTTGTCATTGTTGATGATTTTACAAGGTTTTGTTGGATACTTTTTCTGGCACATAAAGATGAGTCTTTCAAGTGCGTTAGAAACCTTTCCATGAGGTTACAGAATGAAAAAGGAGTATCTATAGCCAGTATAAGGAGTGATCATGATGGAGAATTCAAGAATGAGAAATTTAGAGTATTCTGCGAAGAAAATGGAATTTTCCATAACTTCTCTGCCCCAAGGACTCCGCAGCAGAATGGAGTTGTTGAAAGGAAGAATAGGACGATTCAAGAGATGGCAAGAACAATGTTTGCGAGATGAATCTTCCTAAATATTTCTGGCGTAAGTCGTCAATACAAAGATGCTATATTCGAATAGAGTGTTCTGCGACCAATATTCAAGAAAACTCCTATGAGTTGTGGAATGGAAGGAAACCAAACATTTCTTATTTCCATCCTTTCGGTTGCAAGTGCACTATTTTGAACACAAAGGAAGTTCGGACAAGTTTGATGCAAAGACACTTTCAGAATATTTCTAGGTTATTCTCTCACCTCAAAGGCATTTAGATTCTACAATCTCACCTCAAAGATTGAAGAAACTATTCATGTCAAGTTCGATGATAGCTCTCAACCCAATAAGGAAGAGGAATCGATAATGATGTTTATAAAGTGCCTTTGACGGAGTAAAAGAAGTATCTTCATCGAAACACTATATGACTAAAAGAAAGACATTTCGAAGAATTTGGAGTTAAAGAAAGATTGGAGATACAAAAGTTCTCATCCTAAAGAGTCAATTATTGGAGAAACCTCAGAAGGTGTTCGAACAAGGTCCAAGTTCAGAAGAGAAGCCAACGTGGCATTTATATCTGAAGTAGAACCTAAGAAGATTAATGAAGCTCTAAAAGATGAAGCATGGATACTAGCTATGCAAGAGGAGTTGAATCAATTCTGTAGAAATAAAGTCTGGTCCTTAGTTCCTAAACCTGAAAAGAAATCCATTATTGGTACTAGATGGGTATTCAAGAATAAACTAGACGAATCAGGAAAAGTAAGTCGCAACAAGGCAAGATTAGTAGCATAAGGCTATAATCAGCAAGAAGGAATAGACTACAATGAGACATATGCTCCAGTAGCAAGACTTGAAGCAATAAGGATACTGCTTGCATATGCGGTTTGCCATGACATAAAGCTTTTTCAGATGGATGTAAAAGTGCATTTCAATGGTTTTATAGATGAAGAAGTCTATGTTAAGCAACCTCCGGTTTGAGGACATAAAGTATCCAAATCATGTCTGAGACTTCATAAAGCCTTATATGGACTGAAATAGGCCCTAGAGCATGGTATGATCGTCGAGTTCATTTCTTATAGAAAATGGATTTACTAGAGGTAAAGTAGACAAAACTCTTTTAGGAAGAACTTGAGTAATGATTTCATTATTGTGCAAATTTATGTTGATGATATTATTTTGGTGCAACTTCAAGAAGGTTATGCATGAGTTTTGAAAATCGATGAAAAATGAATTTGAGATGAGCATGATGGGTGAGTTAAAATTCTTTCTTGGATTGCAAGTAAAGCAAACCGAGGATAAGATTTTATCCATCAACAAAAATATCTTAAAGAATTGTTGTCTAAGTTTGATATATGCGAGTGTTAAATATATGTCTACCCGATGCATCCTTCAAACTTGTTGTCAAAAGACGAAAGTGGTAAGAAGGTGGATCAAACCCTATTTAGAAGGATGATTGGTTCTTTGCTTTATCTTACAAGTAGACGACATTCTATTCAGTGTATGCTTGTGTGCAAGGTTTCAGCCGATCTAGAGAATCTCATTATATTCTCAGAAACGAATTTTGAGATATCTCGCAGTACCACCGATCTTTGCTTAATGTATGAGAAAGGTAAAATTTCAGGTTGAATGGATATTGCGATGCGGACTATGCCGGTGATAGGATCGAAAGGAAGAGCACGAGTGGTGGTGTCACTTTTTGGACCAAACTCGTGTCATGGTCATGCAAGAGACAAAGCTCGATTGCATTATCAATCGCGAAGTTGAATATATATCCGCCGCAAGTTGTTGTTCACAAATATTGTAGATCAAGTATCAATTAGAGGACTACTCAATACAAGAGGAAGAGATTCCAATATCTGCGACAACACCAAAGCACCATCGACTTGTCAAAGAATCCAATTCAACATTCAAGGGTAAAGCACATAGAAGTCGACATCATTTTTGAGAGATTACGTTAGAAGAAATTAAATCGACCTACAATTCGTAGAAACGAAATATCGTGGCGGATATCTTCACAAAACCACTAAGTGAAGATCGCTTAAAGAAATCGACGCAACCTCAATATGGTGATGGTTACGGACCATTCATCCGGTTTTTCATAAAGACAAGATGCATGCACGGAGGAGTTAACGGACCATTCATCCGGTTTTCATAAAGACAAGATAGACAGACGGAGGAGTTAACGGACCATTCATCCGGTTTTCATAAAGACAAGGCAGATGAGACGGAGGAGTTAACGGACCATTCATCCGGTTTTTATAAAGACAAGACGGTGGAACGGTGGAGTTAACGGCGTTAGGCGGTTTCAGATATAAAACTTCTTTCACAAGAAAAAGTTTTAGAGGAAAGTCTGTCGATCATCGAGAAGTACAATAGTTCTAGAATTCGCTATAAATTCCTAAACCCGACTTTTGGGATTTCTACCGAATTCAGAAATTGCTAGTTCTCTTAAATCTCTATGAAATTTCTTCAAGCAAGTTCCTACTCAATCAGAATCAGCAAGATGAATGTCAAGCCCATTTTGCGAGTTGATCCAGAGATCGGGTGGGAAGATTGGTAAACTTGAAGAACTAAGAAAAGAACAGATGGATATAGATAGGAGATAATAGCGGCGAGTTGGAGAAACTTCTTTCAAGTACGAGATGAAGTCTATCTCCAAGAAGTTTATGAGTTCTGGAAGAATACTAAGTCAGTAGACGATACAATCGTGTCGTATGTAGACACACACTCTGTTATAGTAACGAAGGAGTTACTGGAGAAAGTCACTGAATGTCCGATGGATGGAGTTCAACTCACTAATATGGCGAAATGGATGACTAAGATTAAGATGAATGAAGATGAAGTTAGTCGTCAACTTTATGGTCAAAATAACCCAACTGAAAGGAGAGCCTCTTAGCTGGTACCAAAGGCAAGGGTATTGTTCGCGGTTCTATGTGACTGTGTTTTACCGAGAATAGGTTCACGACATCAGGTCACTACCCTGGATGAACAATGTATTCTTCATCTTCTGAATCATCACCTAATAGATTTACCATATTTGATTTATCAGTACATGGTAAAATTAATAAAGGATACAAACACTTCTCCTTATGGGATGTTGTTGACAAGAGTGTTCAGAGAATCTGGCATCAGATTGGATTGGGGAATTAGCAGAAGATATCATTAAAAGCTATATAGATTCAACATCTATTGCTAAAATGGGTCGAGATTTTCGAGACGTAAAAGGAGCAGAATCGCCAAGGAAAGCAACAATTGAGGGGAGCGATATCAAGAAGTCTTCTATGAAGGAAACAAGATCACATTCTCGTGAATCAAAGTCGAGAAGTGTTCAATTTTTGAATCGGTGACTTGAAGCGTAAAGGGAACCACCATCGAGTGACATTCCAAAGCAAGCAAGAAGGTCACCCAGAGCAAAAACTGCAATGTAAAGAAGCCAATCAATCCAGAGAATCAAGTCAATCAAAGCATTCTGAACTACAAAGATCAAAAGCTACAAAGTCGTTGACATCAATCCTTGAAAAAGATTCAGAAACTCAGTCTCAAGGAAGTGGAGGAAAAAGGAAAGAAGAACCTGAAAAGAAAAAAACGCAACCTAAAAAGTCACCAAGGGGAAAGAAAATGAGTGCGACAAAAGAAGGAAGTCCAAAAACAGAAACAAAGTCTAAGAAGGTAAGGCAAGAAAAGACTGTTCTTGATACTACAGAAAATTCTATTGTTGACAGACAAGTTGTTGAGACAGAATCCTCTACTGCAGCTGAATCATTGACTTTAAAGAAACAAGTTCAGAAACTTGATAAGGATATGAAGAAGATTAAGAAGATGCTGAAAAAGTTGGTGAAACAGTTTGGGAAATAATTTTTTTGATTAATAACAAATAGGGGGAGAAGGAAGAATGAGAAGGGAGAATCAGCTGAAAGGAAAAGGCAGAAGAAATTTTGAAAGCAGAAGTTATTTTTGATTTATTCATACTTCTGTATATTTGATACCTTTCATATTTCTCTATTTCACAATATTTGTTATCATCAAAAAGGGGGAGAATGTTAAGTCAAACCAGACTTCACGTATTAAATAATTTTGATGACAAACAAAGAGAAATATACAAATGAAAAGTAGATGGACGCATGAGAAGTAAAAAACACACTGAAGGAGAAAAATCAGCCGAAGTAAGAATCAAAGTTAAAAGCAGACGAAAGCTTTACAAGAGAAAAGCGATTTAAAGCTTTACAAGAGAAAAGCAGACGAAAGCTTTACAAGAGAAAAGCAGACGAAAGCTTTACAAGAGAAAAGCAGCCGATACAAAATATCAGACGGAAGAAAGAAACATCAGTTTGAGTTAGTTACGGAGTCAAACTGAATAACCGTTTCTTTCAAGATTCAAGAAGCAGATATTCAAGAAACAGTTGAAGAACCCGACTATAAATAAGAGTCGAGATTGAAGAAAAAAAACTTCATGAAACCTTGAATATTCAACTTTTGATTTTCAGATTATCTGAGAGAAAAATTGTGAACGATATATCGAGTGAATAGTGTTAAGAGCATTTCTATTGTAACAAGCTCTTTACTATTCTTTCAATTAGAAAGTGTTACAGATAGCCTGAAGAGGCTAAGAGTAAAAGAATACTTGCTGTAAAGAGACACGAGAGGCTCAATCGAAAGAATACTTGTAAGCAGTTCAGAAATAGTGAAATCTCGAAGGATATCGAGGATCGGGCGTATTACGGTTTGGGGTGAACCAGGATAAATTGCTGTGTTTTTTCTTTCTACTCTCATATTAATTATATCGTAGTTTTCAAAATTAACAAAGTTTTTTTAAACTAGTTACGAATTGATTTACGATAAGTTTTTGAAAGAACAAGTAATTTCTAAAGGGATTAACGAAAAGTTTATCACAATTCAACCCCCCCTTCTTGTGTATCTTGATCATATTATTGTTCAATATATTAACGTGTGATTCACTTCAATTTGATATTTGTATCAAGACTTGTACCTTTAGGTTTTTCCTTTAATTTTTCAGATTTTGGTTTTAGTTTATGTAATGAATCTGAAGTTATTAGTTATGGTACATTATCTGATGGTCTTTATTCCATTCAATTAAAAAATGATGATGCCTATAATTCGATGCATGTCCCTTCTAGGTTAAAACAATGTGTTGTGAGTGAAGAATCCTCTATGTTATAGCACCGTAGATTAGGACACATCTCCATTGAGAGAATTAAGAGATTAATAAATGAAGGGGTAGTTAGTACTTTAGATTTTGATGATTTTGAGACTTGCGTGAATTGCATTAAGGGTAAGCAAACTAACAAGTCTAAAAAGGGTGCAAAGAGGACCACAAACCTGATAGGAATCATACATACAGATATTTGTTATCCAGATATGGATGCAAATAGTCTGAAATATTTTATCACCTTTATAGACGATTATTCGCGATATATGTATCTATAATTACTTCGTTCTAAAGAAGAAGCTTTGGATGCCTTTAATATTTTTAAGGCTGGAGTACAGAACCAATTTGGAAAACTAATTAAAATCGTGAGGTCAGATAGAGGTGGAGAATACTATGGTCGATACATAGAGAGTGGACAAGCACCTAGTCCGTTTATGAAGTTTCTTAAAAAACATAAGATTATTGCCAGTACACTATGTCTAGTTCTCCGGATCAAAACGGTGTGATAGAAAGAAGAAACCAAACCTCAATGGACATGGTGAGAAGTATAAGGAGTAACACAAAATTTCCTTAGTTCTTGTGGACTGAAACTCTAAAGACGGCTGTGTATATATTAAACCGAGTTCTAACTAAGGCTATCTCAAAGAAACCTTTTGAGTTATTTAAGGGTTGGAAACCGAGTTTAAGGCATATACACATTTAGGGATGCCCATTTAAAGTGAGAATTTACAACCTACAAGAGAAGAAGCTAGACCCAAGGACCAATAGTAGGTATTTCATTAGATATGTTGAAAGGTCTAAGGGGTATAAATTATATTATCCATCTCATAGCACTAGGATTATGGAATCAAGAAATGTAAAATTTCTTGAGAACGACTTAATCAGTGGGAGTGGTCAATTTCAAGACATAGTTTTTTTTAAAGACCATTATGAAGCTCAACCCTCTGGTTCAAGTGATAGATTAATAGTCATTCACACCCCTCAAGTTGAAACAGGTGTTGGACAACTAGTTACTGAAGTTACATAAGTTGTTAATACAAATCTAGTATATCAAGTTGTAAATGAGGAATAACAAGAAATTGTTAAGCAACCAATTAAACAAGTTGAGCAACAGGTTCTTCAAGAGAATTGTGATATAACATTGAGGAGATCTACTAGAGTTAGAAGGTCAACAATTCTTAGTGAATATATAGTGTATCTACAAGATTCAGACTATAACATTAGAGCCAAAAATGATCCTGAAATGTTTTCATAGGCCATAAGTTCTAAGGAATCGGACTTGTGATACAATTTTATGAAAGATGAGATGGATTCTATGACATCCAACCAAGTCTAGGATCTCATTGAGTTGCCCAATGGTGTGAAAGCCATTAGATGTAAATAGGTATTTAAGATAAAGAAAGACTCATAAGGCAATGTTATAAGTAATCGAACCTATGATACAATGCCATAAAAGATGAGATGGATTCTATGACATCTAACCAAGTCTGGGATCTCATTGAGTTGCCCACTGGCGTGAAAGACATTGGATGTAAATGGGTATTTAAGACAAAGAAAGACTCACGAGGCAACAATGAGAGATATAAGGCAAGACTTATTGCCAAAGGGTTCACTCAGAGGGAAAGAATCGACTATACAGAGACATTTTCTCTTGTATCTAAGAAAGATTCTCTTCGTGTAATCATGGAATTGATATCTTATTTTGAATTTGAGTTACATCAAATGGATGTGAAAATGACGTTCCTCAATGGAGAACTAGAGGAAGGGGTTTACATGAAACAACTTGAAGGATTCTTCGCTAGTGATGGTGAGCATTTAGTATGTAAGCTTAATAAATCCATATTTGGATTAAAACAAGCCTTCCAGTAATGATATTTAAAATTTCATGAGGTTATCACTTCACTCAGTTTTGAAGAGAATATAATAGACCAATGTTTATACCAAAAGGTCAGTAGGAGTAGGACTTGTTTTCTTGTGTTATACGTGGATGATATTTTACTTGCGACTAATGATAAGGGTTTGTTATATAAGTTGAAACAATTTATCTTAAAGAATTTTGATATGAAAAATATGGGTGAGGCATCTTATGTCATTGGCATTAAGATCAATAAAGAAAGATCTTGAGGCATTTTGGGTTTGTCTCAAGAGACCTATATCAACAAAGTTATAGAGAGATTTTAGATAAAAGATTGTGCACCAAGTGTAGCACACATAGTGAAGGGTGATAGATTCAAGTTGAATCAATGCCTGAAAAATGATTTTGAAAAGGAATATTGAAGAACACTCCATATGCTTCAGTTGTTGGAAGCCTTATACATGCTCAGGTTTGCACCAGACCTGACATCATATATGTTGTTGGAATGTTAGGTATATATTAGAGTAACTCGGGTGTTGACCATTGGAAAGCTGCAAAGAAGGTTATGAGATATCTTCAGGGCACAAAAGATTGCATGCTTATGTACAGGCGAATTGAGAACCTGGAAGTAGTTGCATACTCTGATTCAGACTTTGCTAGTTGCATTGATTCAAGAAAATCAATATCTGGTTATATTTTCATGCTAACTGGTGGAGCTATATCTTGGAGAAGTGCCAAGCATACCCTGATTGCTACTTCTACTGTGGAGGCTGAGTTCGTATCATGTTTTTAGGCCACCTCACATAGTATATGGTTGAAGAGTTTTATATCTGGGCTTAGAGTTGTCGATTCAATTTATAAGCCATTAACATTGTAATGTGACAACTTAGCTGTGATTTTTATGGCTAAGAATAACAAGAGTGGAAGTCGAAGTAAGCATATAGACATTAAGTATTTAGCCATAACAGAACATGTTAAGGAAAGGAAAGTTGTCATTGAGCACATTAGCACTAAGTTGATGATTGCGGATTCTTTAACTAAAGATATGCCACCTAAGTAGTTTTAGGATCATGTAGTGTGAATGGGACTTGATTCCATAATGTGATTTTTATTGTACATTTGTTTCTTCAATAGAGCTCTTATTTAATTTGATGTATTATCATATAGTTTTATACATGTATATTTGATTTTTTTGAGAAATATCATTTAGTTTGGACCTAGAATAAACATACGGTTTATTGATTAAGTTTAAGGGCTAGTAATGAGAGACTTTATATATTGTAATACATGGAAGATAATACTTGTTACGAGAGGACCTCTCACCATGATTCATATATTTAGTTTCTTGTTATGATAGATGTTGGGTTAAATAGACCAAGTAGGAGAATGTACAATTTTTCCTGAAATCATCGAATATCCTATTGTTTAGAATCTGGTCCATTTAATGGTTTAACTCATTAATCACGTAAGCACCCATACATCATCATTTTCATCTTCTGTGATGGGCAGAGATGATAAAGTGATGAAGATATATATTTTTGGGTCCCTATCCTCGGCTTTATACAACAATAACTAGACACCATTAGGTTGTGGAGATCAGAGGTTAGAAGATTAAAAAATTTTCTCATTTTTTTGTGAAATGTTGCTGGACAGAGCTTGTGTGCAATGACTAGAGGTATTTTTTGTTATGTTTTCGCTTCTCGAATATTGTGAATAACATGCATGTAGTTTGTTTATAAATAAATAATTTTATGTTTTAATATGCATGCTTAAGTTTACATAAATAACATCCAAAATGAATATATAAATTCTTGGCTTCTTGGAAGCAAAGATAGCATCATCTTGGTATGAATAAATGATATCAAGTAAACAAAGATTCTCTCTGAGAGGAATAAATGATATCAAGTAAACAAAGATTCTCTCTGAGAGATGAAGACATATCCATAAGATTAAGCACCCGGTTACTTGAGAACCAAAGGAGTTCTAAAAGGCTAGGTGATGAGGAACCTCAAGGCTGAAAATCCCAAAATCTCTTTAACACACACTTTGGATAAGACAAGGACAAGAAGAAATCTCCAACCCTAATGAACCCCCAATTAATTATATGAAAAGAAACACATATAATAAGGTTAATTTGAAAATAAGAATAGAAATTTTCCATAAGTGATTACCTTGATAAGAATTATATTCTTTATGTAATAGAAGAAGATAAGCAATCCTCCCTTAAAAAATTCATTATTCAACCAATCTAAAAACTAAACAATGTTTATTATAATGTATTTATACCCTTTGAAAGAAAGAAACTTTAACTATGTAAAAGGTCTTTAAACATGGACTTCCCACCAAAATAACTATAGCTCAAATTAATATTTATAAAATATAGCTTATTAAACCTAAAAGATTTAAATTAAATGAGCTTAAAGTTAATAAAATTCCATCTCACTAAATCAAGCCCAAAAGACAATTAATGGGTTGTCCAAAATTATGCTTCTAACTTAAAATAATTAATTAAATAAGAATGAAAGTCTTCTTGCACATTTCACCCAACTTGATTACTTATGATGTCATTGGCCCTCATTATGTATTAAGATTCCATTATAAGAAAGATAGGTTGTAACGACAGAAATTATTTATGAAAAATCTTCATCTTTCGTCAGAGCATAAATTTGATGATGAAAATTACTAATGGAACAAGTCGGAGGAGCAACAACCGTGGGTAAACTTTAACGACGAAATATTATATATTTGTTGATAACACTAGAAACAAAATATTGTATATCTATCAATAATATGTTCGTCGCTACATTTACTGTCATATATATAATATTCCGTCGGTGAACATAGCAACGAAAAATTGTAAATTCATTGCTAAATTTACCAACGGACAATATCCATCACTAAATTTTTCTAGACAAATTATATCATTCCTTCGGTAACTTAACGACAGAATTTTTCATTCTGTCACTAATGTACCAATGGAATATTGTTATTCCATCAAGACATTTAACTATGATAAATTTCAAACACTGTTTCTCACTTCCTACCTGAGTTTTCTCTTGATAATCTTTTGATTTTTTATACATTTAATTTTTGTAAATAATATAACATTAATTGAAAATATAAATAAAAAATTGTCTTGATTGATAATATAATAAAAATTATAATGTACATCAATAAAAATTTTGAAAAAAAACTATAAATTAAGAATTCTTACAAAAATTTAAGAGTAGCAAATTATCAAATACATTCACTTATCCATCTAAGCTATACAATTGGTGAAGGTGGATGCTCTAACTGCTACGATGAGGTTCGTTCCCTCCCTTTCAACTCATCCACCTCATTATGAAGCTGGTTTATGCACTCTATTTGCCTCTGTATTGTGCTCTCAAGCTGAAAGACTCTCTTATTCGATGTGGATCGCCTACTAAATGTAGTCGCAGTGGATGTGGAAGATTGCGAACAACATGTGTTTACAAATTAATCTAAGCCAAAAATCCTTCCACGGTAGTCCATAGCACCTATTACATTAAGATATGTCTAACTCTCATTAACAATTTTCGAGTTCGGAGACTGTTGTTCAATGCTCTCTTGTATCTGGTCCTATAATAAGTGATAATTTATAAGAATTAACATTAAAGAATAAATTTTACATACATTAAGTTATCTGTATTGGGTGTTGACGAAGGTCACACCAGTATGTTTCTTAGCGTGGGTGTGCAAAAAGAGTTGGTATAGTGTAGGCTTCTTGCCTATAGACTTTTCCTGCATCAGAATAAATTGTTATAAATGAACTGCAATTTACAAAAATTTCAACTGAGTTTCCTCTATTTTGTGATAAACCCCCTGTTAAACAAAAAAAAAAAAATCAACAACATAGTCATTAATGGCACCAAATATTTATAACATTATTATTCTCCATAATACACATATATTTTCATTCTAAATTTCACACATCAAATTACATTGAAATGAAATTTCATACATCAAAGTACAAAAATAAAAAATATAAATGTAAAATTGTGATACTTACAAGTTTCTCTACATGCTCGTGGTGGATCATAGATCCTCCAATATGTATAGATAGACTTTCTCCCTTTAATCCTCCATGTCTGTTTGCATAATTATGTTTTGAAATATACATTGCCTCGGGTAATGCCCAATACTATTGCCAATGACTCCATATTTCTTTAGATATATAAGGAGGTCATACATCATTCTTGTGTGTCGAACCAAGAAAGTCTCTATAACGTGTACGAGCTTGCCTCTCCCATACTTTATAAATTATAGCATCAAATTCTGAATCCAAAAAAAATTCTTTCTAAAAAAATAAAAACATGCTATAAGTATTTATAAACTACAATATTTATCTAATTAATGTATAAATTTAGATAAAATAAAAAATTAATGTATTTTTTGTACCTCAAACTATTGATAATAAAAATCTTTTGTCGCCTGAAAGACATTCTTTCATATATAAGATCTATCTTCTCCTTGAACTTGGATGACAAATTTTTGGAGCACGTTCTAGATGGAACCAACCTATTATATAATATATTTTTAGTATAAACCTATGGTGTTATCATGTATTACACAATTTTTAGAATTTCAATCACAAAATGTTGACAATTGTGATGTAAGTTCTTCCATCAACTCCCTTAGCTCCAAGCTAGATGTCGCTTCCTTTATCCATAACATTTACTCCTAATATCTCTGTCGATATAGGGGTAGTGGATGGTGAATGACTACTAGATGGTGTAGCAACAGGTATAGAAGGTGACTGTAAGTCAGAAAGATGATGCCTCATCTGGATGTGTAGTAGCTAGATGTACAACATCTGAATCTGTAGCATCTACAAAATGTGATGTTTCCCTTAGAAATCGTGGTAACCTGAGCCTTGGCCTCATCATATCCTATTTCCTCTTTTATGGCATATTTTAACCTAAAATTCACATTTTATTGAATATTCCAGTAATATAACAATTTAAATTAAATATAAATAACATTATATTATTAATACATTATATTGTTAATGCAATAATAGATTTATTCATATAATATTCTTTTATAACCATAAGTTAATCACTATCATCACTTAATTGTAAATCAAAATCATCATCTTCTTTTTCTGAAGAATTATAATCAAACTCAAGCTCCTCTTTAAATTTCTTGCCCTCCTCATCCTTTCCAGATGAAATTTCAAAATATTCATTATTTGGATCGTTCAAGGGTTCATTCTCGTCATATGTTATACATGCATTTATTTCATAAACATCTTCCTGAAATGCTTCACTTTCAATTCTCTTATTTTCTCTTTTTTCATGTAATTCAAAAACACCTCGATGTTTTACTTTGCAAACAACCAACCAATTTGACTTATCTTGTTGTAAGCTAGGAAAAGGGATATAATACACTTGGATTGCTTACATCTCTAACACGAAAGGTTTACATTGTCTAAATCTTCTTCGATGGTTGATTTCAACTAGATTGTATCGACAATGCACTTTTATTCCAACATTAGGAGTTAAATCATACCAGTCACACTAAATATCACATTACATTTTATTGACAATGTAGGATACTCAATTTCAAGTATCTCAATAATTTTACCATAGTAATCCATCAATTCTCCTTATATTGAAACTCCATTATTTACTATTACCATGCTATGACCATGATATTTTGTATGAAATTTATATCCACTAAAAAATACACAGGATGCGATTTAATAGTTCACAAAGATCCTTTCGCAAGATCACATATGAACTTGTTTTCTATTGGATTTTTTGAGTGTTGGACCAATGGTGGTTGACAAATTAAATCCCACTTATGTTTTGATAATAATAAAATGTATAGAATTGGTTAAGAAATTATTTCAGGTGATTTGGATTGAAATAAATCAAGACTGCATCAATCTTAAATGGGTAAGACATAAATCATGGTGAAATCAAGAAGGAAATAATCTTCATCATGCTAGAGACAATTAAACATGAAGATAATGGGAAGATCTGATTAAATATATCCGTTGGAGTCAGCACCAGTCGACCAACATATCACAAGTCGAATAATAAATTAAGATTCATCAGATGGGGCTTGAAACAAGTCGACTAATATGTTGACTAGGAGCATTAGTCGACTATCATCACATAAGTCGACTATTCGAAGAGAGGAGATGAAACTCGCATGAAAAACGTGAAAGTTAGTCGACTGATGCTTTGGAGACAAGCTGACTATAAGGTACTAGTCGACTATAACACCTCGACTAGTAGACTATCAGGTAACTGACTATAAGGTACTAGTCGACTATAACAGCTCGACTAGTCGACTATCAGGTAAAGCTGAACAAAATTTGTCCGGATCAATCACAAATGGAAAGGAGATAGTTTTGCAACGTCTATGAGAAATCAACAACGGTTAGAAGAGGATTTACAACGTCTATATTCTTCTCTAGACTCCAGATAAATAGTAGTTTATCAAGGGATCAAACTACGAAAGTCCAAAAAGCTAAAGAATTCCACTATTGTTCCAAACTTGCTCTATATTGTTCTTAGCTTGTTTCAAATCTGTATTGAGCATTGTTCTTTCATCTTTATCCCATTATTATTGTGAGTTGAGTGGTTAGTGAAAAGTCACTTGTAAGGTAGGATTTGTACCGAAAAACAAATCAATTGTAAGGGTAGCTTGAGCCAGAAATCAATCGGTGTTGTAAAAGTTCACACTGAACTAAAAAATGTGCAGTAAAGAGGTTTGCCAGATCCTAAGTGGGAGCTTAGGTAGAGGACATAGGTTTTAGCACCGAACCTCTATAAAAACAATGTTTGTTCTTCTTCCCTACTCTTTGCATTTAAATTTGTTTAAATTGTTTTGTGTAAATTAACTTATGATTTTATTGTAGAATTTTACGAAAAGGTTTAAAGATCTATTCAACCCCCCTTCTAGATTGTTTACATTGAGGTCTACAACAAATTTTTTAATATTAAATAGTATAATGTCATTTAAACTAAACTAGAAAATTTAGCCTTGTGTGCTAAATGTATGGGTAGATCTTTATATAGTCAAAGAAGCATGGAGGGAAATTCCCTTCCACTTTGAACAAGATAGCTGAAATTTTCCTTTCTAGTTTTTCCACTTCAACCAACTTTATTTTAGATGATGTATGCTTTTGAAAAACAAACTTAATTCTATTTTGGCTTCTTAAACCTTATTCGGTAGTAACTCTTGAAATGCAATTGGAATTATCCTTTATATAAATGCATGACAATCATGACTTTTCATCCTAAATAATTTGTACTTTCTCATGTCCATACATCTTGCCAAGTTCGAAATATAACCATTAGGAAACTTTAGACTTTTCAACCATTCACACATAATTTCCTTTGTTTTTTGTCCAAAGTGTAACATATTTTTGGATATTTATCGATGTGAAGATCTTTATCTAACTTATTTCTTTTACAAAAGAGTTTCAAATCAGCTTGTAAGTTTGCATTGTCCTTTGTCTTCCCTTTAATGCTGTAACATCTCATCACCGATGGGAAAGGTATATTGGTAAAATGGGACGAGTTAGTAGGTCACATTGCATATTTTGATTTGTTCATTCATTTGGCCTCTCGATATAGACAGGAATGAGATATTTTGCACATGCACATATATGTACATGCATTCATGGCATTTCCCGGTATTTATTGTGAATATGTTATGATTTGTAAATTCTGAGATAATTGTGTTTGAAATTTGAATTGGAATGTATTAGGAGTGATTTTCAATTAATAGTGACCCTTAGGAAAATTTTTCTGGAAATTTGGGAGAAAAAGTCCGGACCGGAGAATTTTCTAGGTCACGGACTGATTGATTTTTATAGTACCGGAATAACTGTCAAATGGCAATGAGAAAATTAGATATTTGATTTAGGAATGAAAATGTGGAACCATTGGAATTTGAGGACTATTAGATTAGAAATGAATTTTTGAAAAGGGAAAAGAAAAAAAAAGAGAACTTTGTGAGTGTTTAAGGAAAAGTTGAGTTATATGCCTTGAGCCCTAAAACCATTGTTAAGAGAGAAACCCTTTAAATGCCTTAGGTTTTAAATTTGGCCGAAAGCTATCTCCTCCATCCTAGGGCTTGTTTCTTCTTCCTTCGATTGATTCTCCTTTCTTCCTCCTTGTGCGATCATGCATTGTTCTCTTCCTTGCTTCTTCTTTGTGTTCAAGATCAACCCTAAACCCTAAGATGATGGAGATTTGTGAGGTTTTTGAGTGGGAGCCGTAGGGGTTGAAGAGGTTGGAGAAGATTTCGGAAGTTTTAAGAGTGATAGCTTGATTTGGTAAGTAAACTTCTTTTATGTTGTTTATTGTTAATTTAAATGCATTTACGGTGTTAATGTGAAAGATTGCGGTAGTTTCATGTGAGTTATGCCTGGTTTTAGAGTGAGAAAATGTGGGAAAATGGTCGGAGAAGACGACAGGAATCCCGCACGTCGCGACGAGCGGTTAATTACACGTCGCGACATGTGTGAGGGCCTCGTCGCGACGAGCGTGTCTGGACGTCGCAAAAAGCGGTTAAATCCTCGTCGTGACGAGCGTGGTTAGACGTCGCGATGAGCTTAGTTGGTCGTCGCAGCGAGCATCCTTTGGCCGCGGCGAGGTTGATTTTTGTGAACTGATATAGTTTAGTTTTTTGGTCATAACTAATGATGTAGACCTCCAATTGAAGTGATGTTTGATTCGTTATGAACTAGAGAAAGAGGTCTAAAATTAAGGTGAAGAAAGAAAGTTGAATTAAATTATTCAGATCTCTATTATTGAATGAAAGTTGAGGATAGGTTTTTATTTCAACCTAAGTGTTGATGTTTGATAATTGGAGTATCATTGTGAGATTTCTGAAATAGATTCATTGCCTTTGAGGTGTTATAAATAGAGTACACTGGATGATATTGATCTAGTATATAATAATTTCATTTTGAGGTCTTTCTTGAGAATTTAAGGGTATTGTCTAAATGTTATAGTGTATATAGAGTGAAAATTTGGTTTCGAGACAAGAGAAAGTGGAATTTGGGAAGTAACACCGGGAATGTCACGAACATGCATCGTACATCTTTTAATTGCGACATGTGCATCATTGAAATATTCTGATTGTGTTTTTAGTAATGAGAAATTGTTTGACTGTTATAGAGGCACCGTTGGAACGACATTCCATGGATATTGCTGGGACTTCCAGGCAGTAGCTCGGAAGTTACAGGTGAGTAACCTAGTTGGTTCCTCAATCTTTGATTGTTAAATGTTCTACACTTATAGTTCTGTGAAGATGAATGACGAGTATATGTGAATTATTTGTTTGTAACTTCGGACCGAAGGTCCGAGAGATTAGGAATTGTGATATTGAAGTGTAAACAGTTTGTGAATGTGATAAATTGCTACTGTATGACAAGATGTATGATTGAGAACGTTATGTCTGATTTGATAACTGGGTTCTGATGGAAATGTGATTTTTGTAATATTGTGATAACCGAATTCTGTGCATGATCATTAATAACGGTTGTGACTGGAGCTGCCACTGAGAGCTACAAGCTCGACTACTGGAAAATAGCCTTGTGTTTAAAAAGGGAATAGTGTATACCCAGAGGGCTCTCCTATTCCTAAGGCGTGTGGGAAGTAGTGCATACCCACAGGGCTCTCCTACCCCTAAGACGCGTTCATCATTTAATGAGCCCGAAAGGGACAGTTCAGAGCTATATGCTTAACGCTTAATGAGCCCGAAAGGGATAGTTCGGAGCTATAAGCTCAATGTTTAATGCGCCCGAAAAGGGACAGTTCAGAGCTATAAGCTCAATGATTAATGCGCCCACAAAAGGGACAGTTTAAAGCCTCAGGCTAACTGCTTAATGTGCCTAGATAGGGACAGTACAGGCGCTCAGTCACAATGTTGAAATAAAATGGAAATTTTTTTTGTATTCATGTATTTGTGCATTGAATTGATTTCTGGATTAGGAAAGAGGCAACATACCTTGCATCTATGTGATATTACCTTGTATTCTCTCTGAATATGCTATTATGAAAATCTGTACATTGCTAGATGGTATTCTGAACATGCTATTGTGATAACCTGTACGCTATTTGTGTAATGCATGAATTGAGTGAACCATCGATGATGGTTTCTCATTGAGTTCGCAAACACACTCAAAATTGCAATCTATTTTTCAGGACTGATAAAGTAGACTCCTAGCTCCAGTGAGAGAGATTTTTCCTGCCGTGTGGATCTAGTTGGCAAGAGAAGTCATGGCACACAGGTCGGTCAGCTGAGATTGTTTTGGGGATGACCTAGATAGATTTTTGTATCAGTTTCTTTTTTGGAGTAATGTATATAGTCAGTGGAAAACTGATAGTCATGTAAATTTCTGTTTTGATGATATGAAATGAGAAAGCGCTTTTGGTTTTAAAATATAGTGATTTTTATATTATGGTTTATTTATGATTATGATGCCATGAGAGTATTGTAGTGTCTGTCCGTAGCTCTCCCTTATTGTAGGATATGTATCGAAACGACCCACGGGCGTCCCGATGTGTACCCTACGGTAAGGAGGCGCTACAAATGCTCATTATGGTGTTGAACAAATTGTCAAAAATATTTTTTTCAATATGCATCATATATAGATTATGACATATCAAATTAGTTTTCCAATATGACAAATCCCAAAATATACTTCGTTTTCTCCAACCAAAGTTTTTACTAATGCTTTTATTAACTTCTTCAGCTTCAAGTTATGTAACTTTCAACAACCTTAATTCATCAATCTCCTGTAATATCTCTTCACCAACTTTCTGAGGTGGAGGAGGTGTTTATAGCATCCTATTCTTAACAAACTTTTTTTATTGCATCTAAATGGATGATCTGAAGGAAGAAACTTCATATGATTGTCAAATCAAGATGTTTTGGCCCCTTTAGGAATATAAAATGCATCAAAATAATTATCACAGTAAGGACAAGCCAAGTTCCCTGTTGTGCTCCATCCAGACAATATAACATATGAAGGGAAATCACTAATAGTCCACATCAAAGTTGCTCTTAACAAAAAATTATGTTTAAGAGACACATTATGTATCACCCCACTCCCACAAGACCTAAACCCGATATCGGTGGTAATCTCCAAAGATGATGCAATTCAGATACTAATAGTTGTAAGAATACATCAATTTTATGTTTTGGATTCGTAAGCCCTGACACAATCACCGTTAACATATATGCCTCATTCATACACATACAGGGAGGCAAATTATAAGGAGTAATTATGATTGGCCATGATAAATATTGTTGGCCAGATTGATCAAAAGGTTCAAATCCATCTGTTGACAATCCTAACCTAACATTTTGACTTTCATCTATAAACTTATGATGGGTGTTATTGAAATGTTTCTATGTGAGTGCATCAAATTGATGGCTCATTATTCCATCTTCCTGTTCATGTTCATTATGTTATCTTATGTGAGATGTAGTAACTAAATAGGCATATAGTCTTTGAATTCTCGAACTTACCGAAAAATAATACATCCACTTCTAGGGTACTAATTTTTGTTTTATATAATGCTTTCTAGGTTTGTACTCTTATAATTCCACATCATCTCCCAAAAAAAAAATATATCCTAATTTGCAACAATCAATTTTTTCAACTGGCAAATTAAGACCCCTAATAAGTTTCTTTATAATGTAGAAATTGTCAACCATTGTATGATTAGGAGGCAATGATTCATTATACTAAGCAAGAATTTTATCCAAACTTCGATCAGAAATATGCCTTTTATACTTTATGTTCAATATTCAAGAAATTGAAGATAATTAAGTCATGGTCTTACAATTTGGCCATGATTCTTGATCAGCTGATTTTAGTAAGTCAAAAAAAAATTGGCATTTGGGTTTAGTTCTTCTTCAAGATTGTCTATATTTTTCTTACAGATATAATTGGTTGCATCATAAACCTTTTGGATGTAAGGATTTTCAGTTGCAGCCACATTATTTGTTATAAATCCAATTCTCCTTTCAAACCCATCCATATTTATTGACAAGTTTACTTTATTACCCCTTAAGATGGTACAAATTAATGGCTCCCAATATCGTGTCCACTCAAAATAATTTGAAAAAAAAAACATTTTCTTAACAAATGGAGATTCACTTCATCAATAGGATGAAAACAAATATGTTTGCACTTTTTATATGGATATTTGATCTTTGGATCATTCATATATGCAGGTTGAGAACATGCATAGTGAAAAAAAAGCTTTAACTCCCTAAAAAAAACTCAGGATTAATGAAACCATCGGGTGTTAGTCGTCTATACATCTAGGATCTATCAACATTACTCATTTATTACAAAACTGTTATTCAAAAAAGTGATTTCGTATTTAGATATAATAATCATTATGGTAGTATCCATATTAATCTGATAGAACATTTAATCTTTACTTTACACATCATTAGATCCTTCATTTCTCCTAATTTTTTTACAGGTCTCTAACCATTTCCCCTCTAAATTGAAACTAACTTATCCCACTATATGATTTCAAAATTAGAAAATGTAATCTTAACTAATTCAACCTTAGTGATTGGACAATCACCACATTTTAAGTCATAAGAACCTTACTACTTCATAGAAGAATTTGTGAGGAAAGATAAGGCTTTGATCTTTATTATCCTTGTTAATATCCTTTAAGCAACCTACAAATGAACTGCACTTAACTTATCTATATTGACTTAATTGATGTACAATATATGCGAGTATCACCAATAATCCTCATGGGAGCTGAATCACAAATTTCTAGCCTATATATCATCCTAGGGGTTTATTATACAAAGAATTGTCATGTCAATTACGTGAATTTTTATAGATTAAGTTTGAATTAATCATATTGAAGTTCAAGTCTTTATTTTTCAATTAATCACCTACTAGTTCATTTCCAAAGTTTGATTTTAAACAAGCACTATAGTGCATAACATTATTTACACTTGTGAATCGAGAAAGCAAATTCTTGTTGGGAGTCATAGGCTTGTGGAATTTTTCACCGATAAGCCTCATGGGAGTTGCATTTTATCATGCAATGAATTGTCATGTCACTTATATGAATTTTTTATGTTAATATCAAGTTTGAATTAGTAACATTGAAGTTCAAGTCTTTATGTTTCAATTTTAACAAATTCCCAAACATAAACGCTTACATTATTAAACCCTAGCCTAAAAACTCATCAATCATTATTAGAGGTAAAATTGCAAATAACAAAACAAAATTGATCACATTGTAGACATTACTTGGTTGAATGACTTACCTTAATAGATGAACAATCGCAAACTACTAAGAAGACGAAAAAGATTGAAAAATTATCGATGCTTTTCAACATAGAACATGACCTGTAAGAAAGACAATAAATAATTAACTATTAATTTTTTCATATTTTACAACTTATAATATTGCTTAAGCCATTGAAGCCTCGATCTTTGCTTAAAAAAACAATTAACCTTAATTTCATCATAATCCTTTTTTGTAATATCACATATGGACAAAGGCAACATATAAATTTTTTGCAAGATCACAACCATTATTATGCAAAACCATTATTACAACCTCCTTCTCATTTATATAAGCCTCTTTCTCTTTAAAATGGTATGAAACAAACTCATAATCATTATAGGTCTATTTATAAGCATAAAGGCATGATACTTGCTCCCATTTAATATTAATCCTTATGAGAAACCAAAAAGCATCACATTTTCTCTAAATCACTATAGGTGATATTTTCATGAAAAGAGTATATCATATGCTAATCATTTGTTAAGCTCTACTATCACACAAAGAGAACTCCAAGGACTAAGTTGGTGTGGATACCTAGAATTGAATTTTTTTTAATCTAGTAGGACCATGACCTATAAGTTTGTGTGGACGCCCTTCAATACAGAACATAACTTATAAGAAAGACAATAAACAATTATCTAGCTTTTGATAAGTTTTGATTTGAGCATAGGTACGGATATGCATGAAGTAGCACAAATAACCAAAACGAAAAATGTCCAAGACATAAGCTGTAACAAGTCCCTGATAGCAACCAATATAATCCAACTAAAAAGAAATCAACTTCACTCTATCCAAAAAGTAACTCCTTTTTCTTAAATGCAGGTTTTGTTTATAAATTCGAGTTATAGTTATAAGGTTGTGCAATATGATTACACTAACTATCAAATGGAAATATTTCATTATCTGGAATTACAAGAATAAAAGGAGTAAGGAGGAGGATGAACTAATATTCAAGTTATCTCTTAACAACATAATTTATGGAATACTAATTGAACGAAACAAAGATCTGACATTCTCTCTAAATCACCATAGTTCATATTTTAATTAAAAGAGCACAACATATGCTAAACCATTTGTTAGGCTGCACTATGACATAAAGAGAACTCCTAATCCCTCATATGTCGAAAAGAAAGCATTATATAACCCATACAAAGTGTTGTATGCTCTAAAGATTTAACATAATCTTATTTTTATGTTAGGTTTAATTAGTGTTGGTTTTGATGTAGATTTCTATAATAGTAATATGAATTTATATCTTAGGAAAATTTGTTATAGTATTTATAGATTTATGTTGGATAGTTTTATTATTATAGATGTTGTTTATTCAAATAATATCATAACTTATTTCTTGCTTATATCATCTAGTAATTCTAATAATGATGCAATTTATGGCATACTAGACTATATTGTATTATTCAAAATTGAATAAGTTGATTAGCTAAAGAAGGCTTCTTACGTGATTTACATTAAGTAGATTTACCTATTTAAGAATATTATCTAGGTGTCAACATGGAAAGAAAGTCATTAGAAAGGGAACAAAACTTCCTCTTTATTATAATTGATTGATTTAGACATACGTACTTCATCACTTTTATACATAATTATAATCAATATGGTCAAGTTTATTTGATTTCTCACAAATCAAAAGAATTAACACCAAGAAAATTAATATTATAACTCATTAAAAGTTTACCTACCACATCTTTGTACACTTTAAGAAGTGAGAGTGTGTGATATTTCCATATCAATTAAAAGAAAAAATTAAGAATGGTTTATATATAAGAAAAAGTAGGTAAATTAATTTCATAAGGTTTTACATTAAAATAGATCTACTTTTGTATATAGATTATAACATTTTTTAACTAAGAATAAAGAATATTATTTATTAGCGTAAAGTTATTACATCATTTCCATCAAATTTATTTTAAAGAAATGATTGAGAGTTGAACAATGAACAGAGAGTTGAACAATTAATAGAGAGTTAAATAATGCATACGAAAATATTGTGTTTAATTCAATATTTTAAAAATACTAATCATTATGTTGTGTTGTCAAAATTGTTTTATGCATTTAATAGACTAGATGGATTTGAAAGTGAATAATAAGATAATTTATATAAGGTTATTATATTGAACTCGATTATCAATTTTCTTTTTACATATTGTATTCATGTATTCCTAACGTTACATTTGAGTGTTTCATTTAAACCAATATTCTCTTTGAAATTATTTTATTGAATACTAAATTTTTAGCTACTTTGTTTGAGTTGGCATACCATTGTATTTCTTTACAAGTTTATGGAAAATGGTTCCTTTAAAATATCATAATTTTACATATAGAGCTTATTTTCTTAGGCACTCAAAATTTTTTTAGCTTGGAGTTGGATTTCTCACTTTGAACTATTTATATTCCTATTGAGCAAATATAAGGACTATGATTCTCTGATGATGTATAGAGAAATTAAATTACATATTAATCATAAAAAGAATGTCGTAGTGGAATTTCTCCTATTACCTCTTGATTCATTAAGCTAATTGAAAAAAGAAGATACCATTAATAACTTTTGCAAATTTTAATTTATTTGTATTTCCCCACTAGTTCGAATCAAAACTTTTAAAGTAATATTTAAAGTTATTAATTGAATTTTTTTACTTCCTTCCTTCAATAAAGTCCTTAATGTTTGACATTTTTCCCATCTTTACCTTTTTGTTAAGAAATACGAAAAATTTATTGGAAATAAAAGATATAAGAATGTATGAATTAGCCAAAATAAGAGGTATATCTAACCTAACCAAGTCCTATAGAGAATTAGATATTCTAGCTATACAAAAGGGTCATATTATTAAAATAAGTTTTGTAATAGAAAATCAAAAGTAAATAAAAGGTCTAGAGTCACATAGTCTATTAAAATTAATATCCACCAATAATGAAGATGTAGTTATATAGGTTTTAGTTAGATGCTTGGCATTGGTTGAGAACTTGCTTTCTATCCATTTAGTTTCTCTTATCCATTGAACTATCTTGTATAAGAGTTATTGCAAATTCTTGTTTTGTTTATTAGAATTCATGTTAGCTCTTTCTTTCCATATGTAATAAACAAAATAGCTAAGTGTTGGGACCTGATTCAGGAACCAGACCCCAATTGGAAAAACGAAAAACGAAGGAACAGATAACGAAAACGAAAGAGCGGTCGAAAAAAAAAACGGAACGAAAACCTAACCGGAAGAATCAAAAGGGGAAAAATATAGCGAAAGTCATAGAAAGCGAAATCCAAAGAAATCATTCGAATCATAAAGCGAAAGAAACGAAAGTTGAAACATAAGGCGAAAACATATCGGAAATTAATCGAATCAAAAGGCGAATGAATCGGAAATCATACAGTGGAAGCAAAATCATAAGCGAATCAAAGAATCAGATTTACAAAACGAAAGCAAATCGCTGAAGAACAAAAACTTAATTTCGACATCCGGGTAACGAATATATTAGAAAAGCGTCGCGTTGGAAACCCATAGACATCTAATCTAAGCCGATCAAAACTGGCATAAATTTTTTTCTTTTTCTCTTTCATTCGTTAAAACTCATACAAAGCAACTTAATTTTTTTCTCAATTGGCAATTCATCGTCAAATCCAAATCTCAAATCATAAGATTCTTCTTATACATTCATACATATTCCATAATTCATCTTTTAACCAAAATTTCATTTGTCTTTTTTCAAAAATTGGGCAGCATAACGACTGTATTTAAACAATCCCAAAAACCTGCAAATGGTTTTAAACTCACTTCTATATACCAAACTAATACACACAATTCATCAGACCTTTTGTCCGGAATCTTAGCATAAAAAAACACAATTCTATACCTAAAACACTTCAATAAGTCTCAATCCATAATCAGCAACATCGAACCTCCCGTCCGGAATCCATATCATAATCAAATCCCATTCACATACAATCACATTCATATCTCAATCATTCATAACTTACACAAATTCATAATTTATCTCAATTCAATATACAAATTCATAATTCAATCCAAACCCAAACCAATCATATTCATATACAACCACAATTCATATCCCATAATCATACATAAATTTATATCTCAAATTTCATACACAAGTCCAGAATTCAATTACATTCTAAAATAAATACACTACAAACTTTAATGGCATTTTCAAGCCATATACAAACCAATTCCAAAATCTAATTTACTCAATATACAAGATATGCAAAACTCGATCAAAAGTCTTGACTTTCTTTCATCCGATCTCTCGCTCAATACCTGGAGATGAGGATGAAAAGGGGTGAGCTTGATAGCTCGTAGATAACATGTTTATAAATCGAAAGATAAGCAAAAGTCATTTTCTAAACTTTTTTCCATTTCATAAAAGGTTTCACAGTAGAAAATTTGGCAAAATGCTTATTTCTCAAACTTTACAAATCATTCATAAACAATTTCAATAATTTCATGTCTGAAAATCCTCGATTGCTCATTTTTAAAAAATTCTCACATTTTTCACAATTCATGAACAAATTCAAAAACATTAATGCACACAAATACAAACAAAATCAAAAACACAAAAGACACATCAAAATGGTTTGGGTCGGTCCAAAACGGAAGGTACTTCACATTCCCGCATAGCGGTCCTGTGCGGCCATGAACAGAGCGTACTACACTTTCCCGCATAGCGGTCCAGTGTAGCCTTGAACTTATGGGAATCCAAAATTGGAGCTCCAATGCCTCTAACGGGCAGGCGGGCAAAGCCTATAAAAAAGGAGACAAGTGCACTTGACTCATACTTATGAGATCTAACCAAACCCACATAATACATAATTCACACTTGAAAATCGGAACACCCGAAGGCATATTTCAAAACTTAATTCTTTTTATGATCATGCCACATTCACATATCAATTCTCAATCCTAAATCAAACACGTTCTCATTCACATTGCACAATCATTATCTAAAAATTTATAAGGCAATTTCACATTCATAATTTCCATAATTTCACACTTCACATAACAAATCTTCAATTATTCAAAACCAAAGGATTCTCAAACATCAAAGTCAAAGCATGAAACAATTTTCATAAATAGCAAATCATTCAACACATTGAAAGTAACAATTTTCATAATTTCCAAAATTTTCTTAATTTATCAAAACATTTAAAACTTGTAACAATTTTTCAAAAACATTCAAAAGCATTAAATGTAACAATTGAATCATTATATTAAAATGTCCGAAACAATTTCAGCAATTATTCAAATCATTCGAAAACAATAATTTCGAAACATTTTAATCTTCTTTTTGACTTTTCAAAAATATAAACAATAAAAATTCAAAACAATTCACTTCTTGAATGCAAACTTTCCATAATTAGCAAAATCATTCAAAACAAATGAGTGTAATAATCGTATTGATTTTTTTTATCAAATCATCCGAAGCAAATTTTAACAATTTATCCAATCATTCGAAAACAATCAATTTAACGATTGGATCAATTTCTCAAATCATTACAAAATCAAAGAATTTAAACATTCAAAAAATAATAATTTTCAAACCTTTATACATACTTGATTTTTGAAAATCCAATAAATAAAGAATTTCAGAAATTTCCTTAATTTATTAAAACATTTAAGACTTGGAACAATTTTTCAAAAACATCCTAATTAAATAAAATCCGTTACTTCTTTCTTTCACTTTCTTGATTTTTATAAGAACACAAATTTAGCTTATAAATTAAAAAAATAAACATATCACCCACCTTACTCTTCATATCATGTCATATCAAACAAAATTCCATTCAAATTCTACAATTTCAAATTCACATATCACATTACAAATCACATAATAATTTTCCATTCATTCAAACACAATGACACAAAATTTACATATTAAAATTCTCAATCAATCAAAATCAATGAATTCAATCAACCATTCCAACTTTATCAAATCATTCTAGCATAAATGAATGTAACAATTTCCATAATTAACAAATCATTCAAAACAATGAAAGTAACAATTGTATCGATTTTATCAAAACATTCGAAACAATTTAAGCAATTTTTTTCAATCCTTCGAAAACAATGAATTTAACAATCCGTAAATCATTCTAAAATTAATTAATTTAAAATCTTTCGAAAACAATAATTTATAAACATTTTTACTTTCTTGAATTTTCGAAATCACACAATTGACTTATAATTTGAAATATAAACACGGTACTCACCTCAATTCCTTGCTTAAAACTTGCCCATAGCTCCAATTCCTCCATTGCTTCCTTCTTTCCCCCAAATTAAAATTCCCGAAGCCATAATCAACCAAATTCAACATCACAAAAAACATAATCACTAAAATTGAGCTTAGAAAACACAAACTCAATCCAATCTTAAGCTATCTAAACCAAAAATTTATTAAAAACTCAAATATCAAAACTCATCTCTTACCTTAATCTTCTCCATTTTCGGATTTTCTTAGCTCCATAGGAAGCTTTCATCTTCTTCCATATTTTTCCTCTTGAATCAACTAAAAAAACGCACTTGAAGCCTTCAAAAATTCGAACCCTAGCTCTCTCTTTCTTCTTCTCCATCACCGAAAGCTTCACTCTTCCTCTCTTCTTATTTCTCTTCTTCTTTTCTTCTTTTCCTTGTAAGTGTCGTCCATTCTCTTCATTTAAAATGACAGCCCCTTATTCATTCATTTAATGAAAGCCAAATGACCATAATGCTCTTACTTATTAGCCTACTAACTTAACTCTTTAAGTGGTTTTCCAAAATTGCCCCTGAAATTCATTTTAACACATGCTTACTTTAGGACATTTTTTTAACCATTAAAATGAAGGAATTTGCTAAAAATTCCTTCTAGAGAAATTTTGTTCGTTGTCTTAATTTCATAACGCCACCAAAATCGTTTAATTTAGTGTACTACTCCAAAAGTTATACTTCAAACATTTCGGACTATCACTATGCTGAAACATTTTCCAGCGACTTAATTCCATCCAAAATTGACATTCTTAGTGACTAAATTGAAACTCTAGTCCTTCATAACATTTGTAGCTCTATTTCTCTAGTTTAATCTAAATCAAGAATCACCTCATTTGGATGACTAGATCAAAAGTTATAGGCAAAATACTTTCAGCTCTTACTAATCCAAGACTGAATACTAAACCCGACTTCAATTCAGAAATTGAAAGTCTTAGGGGCTAAATTGAAATTCAATGTCTTGAGATGATTTGTAGCCCCAAGTATCTATTTTATTTTTCTATAAGAATCAATTCAATTGGATCTCCACTGATCTAGAATTTACCAAAGTACTGAACCATGTTTAGAAAGTTATCCCACTTACTTTGATTAAATCAATCATCCTCAATTTAATCTAAAAAATTCACAATTTCCATAGAAAAATAGGGAAAGATCTTAGGAATCCAACTCTTTAAAAATTAAGTCAATCGGATATCAGACGGAAAAGATATAAGCAAAAGATTGAGAGAGGGTCTGATTGGGAAGGAAATAACAAAAACAAAAGGATTTTTCATATATATAGATATATATATATATATAACCGAAATTTCCAAAATTCATAACTCTTGCTCCCAAAATCCAAATTTGTCAAATTTGGTATTAAAAGAAAGCTTCAAGGAAGCTCTACAACTTCCATGAAGAACTCAAAAATCAATTCCATCTCTAAAGGGGTCAAAAATCTGCTCGAAGTTTCTGTCCAAAATTATGTCACCCTAAACAGTCACATAACTTCTAAATTTCTATCTTTCAACTCCAAAGTCCAAACATGTCATATTTTATATCAATGAAAAGATAAAAAAGACACCTACAATTTTCATGAAGGACAGAAAATCAATTTGACCTCTAAGGAAGTCAAATTTTCAATCAAAGATTCTATCCACTAATAATCATGCTAAACAGTAATAGAAACTTCCAAAAATCATAATTTCACATTCCATGGTCCTAAAATTCTATACTTTATATCAAAATAAAGATCAAATCAAAATTTTCAACTTTCATGTAGCACTTAAAGGCAATTTCAACCTCTAACTTGGTCAATTTTTCAGTCAAATTTTCTGCCAAACATGTATCGTCCCAAAACAACATCCAAACTTCCAAATTTCATATCTTCCAATTCTCACATCCACAAATAACATATTACACATCATTGGAGAGCTAGGAAAAATATTCTATGCCTTTCACGTAGATCACTTTACTCAATTCAAAATATATCAGTCCAGAATTTGCCTCAAAACACAATATACACAATCCTACACTTAAGAACATTTTAAAAAACAAAGTAAAATAACCTTAACTTCGGAAGATCATAACTTTCAATCCCGATATCGAAAAATATCATACTTTATGGAGATAGAAAGCTTTCAACATTAGCTACAAGTTTCATGAAGATCATTTTCTCAAATTCAACCTAAATCAAAAAATCAACTATTCATCCCCAAAAAGTCAAACTTTCTTAATTCTTCAAATTCTCACACTTTTTCTATTTATTTCTTGCTTTTGAACTTCCATTTCAATCAACTCCTTTCATAATCTATACAAATCTACTCAAATATCAAAATCATCAAAACCAATCAATTCTTTTCTCATCAATTTTCTTAAAGCATAAAAACATCTATAACATAATTCATATACAAAAACACTCATTTAATTTCATTTTAATATTTCTAATTTCTACTAAAAGTTCGGGGTCCAACACTAAGTGTCAATTAAATCAAGTTTCTTACTTCCTACTTTTTATTAGTATAAGATATAATCCAAAGTGGAGAGCTTTGCTAAGGATTTATATAGTGAATATTGAAAATGAATAGCATAGATTTCCACAAGGATCAAAGAAAAGAATAGTTAAAAAGGAGGTGGTCAAGGCTTTCACGTGATTCAAGGAATGAAAAGTAGTTATTAGCAGGTACATTCATAAATAGGAGTTTATCCATTATTCTCAATTGCTATTTAAATGCTAGCCATAAAATTACGCTAGCTTTTACAACTAAACAAGACTTATATCAAAGAGAGGTTTAAACTAGAGCCCTCAATTGCTTTAGTTTAGCTTTTTTTAAGAGGGAGTATGATGCATTGCTAACACAAATGATTATCTTTAATGAGGCCCTCAGATGTTTTCAATTGATTTTACTTATTTTAATAAAATATTAATGATATTTAAATTATTAAAATATATTCTATGATATTAGAAGTTTAACTTTTATTATTCATTTATGAAATTATTTAATATAAATTGTTATCTAATTAATTATTAGGTACATGATTAATTTAAAGGTCATTCTAAATATTTTATTTTTAAGCCCCAACATCCACCTTTAAGCATTTCATTTTATTTGAAGTCCTATGATACAACTTCAAACATTTTCTTCATTTTAAAGCCTTAATATTCATTCTAGGGATTCCATTTCATTTTAGTTTAGTTTTAAGCCCTAAGAACTACCTATAGGCATTTAATTTTCCATTTTAAGTCTTATGGAACTAATCTAAGCATTTTCTTTAAATTCCAACAGCTAATATTCATTTTAGGCGTTCTAAAGTTGCCATGGATTATGACAAAAGATTTATATATTATGCATTATACGCAAATAAATATGAGATAAAAAATAAGTTTATAAGAGCATAAATATCTAGCAATTAACCAAGTCTCACCAATATCCCTAAAAGACATTTCATCAAACAATTCATAGGTAAACTAAATTCATCTCTAACTAACAAGAAAACCACTATATTTTTCCATTATTCACCAACATAAACATGTTGAAACAAAAAATGAACCAACCACAGTCGAAAAAATGCAGAATACTCAAACCACACCAACAAAACCGACGATCATATAAGCATTTAACAATAAAATTTCTCACAAAAAAACTAAATTCAAGAGCAAAGCATTGTCGACTAACCTCGATAAATTATTAACTAAAGATGATAGACGATGGAAGAAAAGTTGAACAAGACGAACGTTGATGATTAAGAAAGAAGACAAACGATGGCGATTAAGGAAGAAAATGAAGAAGAAATAAGCAGGGGAGGGAGGGGCGCCAAGTGTAGGTTTAAGGTCAAAGGAAAATGACATTGCTTGGTTAACACCAAATGATGCCATTTTCCTTTGATTAAAAAGTTGAAGTCGAAGACCTAAACGATGTCGTTTAACTTTAAATTTTATCGACAGACATTTCATCCTTTGGTAAACCCTGATACTTACTTTTACCACCAACCATTACTGCCTATTTTTATGACGACCTTCACTATTTTGTAGATAAATTTCGTTATCAAAATTACACGAATAAATTACCCCCACCTTTACCAATGGATTTTTTGTTCGTCATAAATACCTTTCTTTGACAAATTTGTCAATGGAAAATCAATTTCCATCGCTAAGTTACCATGGAATTTTGTCCATTGGTAATGTTCTATTGGTAATTTGTAATTTTCTTGTATTTTTCCATGCCATCTACAATTCGTACTATGTAGGATTAAAGCATGTTAAGTAAAAATGACTTTACGATTAATTTTGATGAAAACCAAATAATGATGAAGCTGAAGCAAAATGAGACAGAAGCGAAATAAAATGAGACAGAGGCAAAATGAGACGAAAGTGAAAATGAGATGGAAGCAAAATGAGACGGAAGCAGAAGCAAAATGAGACGGAAGCAAAAATAAGACGGAAGCAAAAGCAAAATGAGACGGAGCAAAAATGAAACAGAAGCAAAAAGCAAAATGAGACGGAAGAAAATTAAGACGGAAGGAAAAGCAAAATGAGACGGAAATAATATAAGATGAAACGAAGTCGAAAAGAAGACGAAAAAAAGAAGACGAAGAAACAAATCAGTTTGAGTTAGTTACAGAACTCAACTGAATAACCATTTCTTTAAAGATCAAGAATCAAGAAGAAAGAAGCAGTTATCAAGAAGTAGTTGAAGATGAAGACTATAAATATGAGTCGAAGTCAAAGACTGAAAAAGTTAGCAATTTGAGTTAGTGCTTTTTCTTCTTAGTGATATTCAAAAGCTAAACACTGTATTTGTTCGAAAACACAAGAGCTATATTTTTTGTAACAAAGCTCGCAATATCTTTATGTAAAAAAAATGAATAACTGAGAGCCTGAAGAGGCTAAGTGAGAAAAAGAATACTTGTTATACGAGACGTGAAGAGGCTCGATGAAAAGAATACTTGTATTGTTATGAAGTATAGTGAAATCTCAGAAGGGATTCCGAGGACTGGACGTAGCCTACGGTTTGGGGTGAACCAGTATAAAATTGCTGTGTCGATTCTCTCTCAACTCTTAACTCTTGTTTCTATTGCTGACATAAATACTTTTTAATATTGTTTGACAATCGTTTTGAGAAAGCAGTTTTTTAAAAAAAATGGGATTATATTAAAATATCCGAATACACAATTCAACCCCCCTTCTTATGCATTTTGTATATCATATACTAATATGTGATTCACTTCAATTGGTATCAGAGCTCGATGTCCAAGAACCACCGTAACAAAGTGTGGATAATGATCCATAGTAGAGTCACACGTATACATAGCTGAAGGTGCCTCAGTAACTAGACCTCCGACGTTCAATGGAGAAAACTATCATTACTAGAAAGACAGGATGCGACTCTTCATTGAATCTACTCATATCGATCTTTGGGAGATAATAGAAAATGGACCTTACACACTGGTAGATGAAGAAGGAAATGTCATTCCACGAATCAAATGGTCTACAGAACATAAAGCAAGATTTCAGCTACATTCAAAGGCCAAGTTCTTCTTGAGTTATGCCCTAAGCAGAAGTGAGTATGATAAAGTTCACGGATGCAATACTGCGAAGGAGATGTGGGATACGCTATCCATCGCATATGAAGGCATAAATCAAGTAAAGGAGTCCAAGATAAGCGTTCTTGTACACCAGTATGAGCTGCTTAAAATGAAGGATGAAGAGTCTATCGATCAGATGTTTGGAAGATTTCAAACTATCATCAATGGACTCAAAGCTCTCGGTAGAACGTATGACAATCAAGATCGCATTAGAAAGATCTTAAGAAGCCCACCAAAGAGATAGAGACCAAAAGTTACAGCCGTACAAGAAGACAAGGATTTAAGCATATTAAAGCTTGATGAATTACTTGGATCTCTAAAAATACATGAAGTTGAACTCGATGCTGAAGATAAGCCCAGACGGGACAAATCCATAGCATTGAAGGCTGGACAGAAGAATCAGAAGAATCAAAGGAAGAAAAGTTTATTGTCGAAAGCGCTGAAGATTGAGGCAGTCAAGGATGATGATTCCAGTAACTCAGATAATACTTCAAGCAAGGAAGATGATGAAATATCCTTTACCTCAAGAAAGATCAGATGCATGTGGAAGAAAAAAGCTAAAGGAAATAAAGAATCCTACTTCAAGAAGAATAACAAAGATGAAGGGAAGAACGATAAAACATCCATCACATGCTATGAATGTAATAAACCGGGACATTACAAGTCCGAGTGTCCATTGTTAAAGAAAAAGCCAAAGAACAGTAGAGAAGGTAAGAAAAGCATGATGGCAACCTGGGAAGATCTAGATTCGTCTGAATCAGATACGGACTCAGAAGCATCGGTGCAAGCAAATATCTGGCTGGTAGCTGAGGAAGAAAGTGAAGAGGAGGTAACTTCAAAGTTTAATGAATTACAAGATGTTTATTCAAAACTATTGGAAGATTCTCATTCAATTCTAAAACAGTATAAGTTGCTTAAAAAGAAGTATGTAGAAAACTTGAGAAACATGCAAGCATTAGAAGAGGAAAATGTTTGCTTAAAGAAACAAGTAGATGAGTTGAATAAAAAGGGTGTAGTAGATAGATATGATGAAATCAATAAGCTGAAGTAGAGAATAAATAGTCTTTCAACTAATCTATCAACATTTACGGAGAGTAGGAGAAAGATGAATGATATGCTAGGGAAATACAGACATCCTAATGATAAAACAGGATTAGGTTTTAGTAAAAACTATTCTCAACATAAAAAGGTTTCTGCTCCTTTTAGGAAGAAATCTCATCAACCGAATCATTATTGAAGATATTATCAATTGCATCATCATACTATGAATTATGCACAGACTAACCCTAAAGGACCCAAAAAAATCTGGGTACCCAAGAGACAAATAATACCACTTGCAGATATCCTTAGAAAAAGCAGCCGACACCATTGGTACTTAAATAGTGGATGCTCGCGACACATGACAGAAAGAAGGTTTATGTTCCAAGATCTTCAGTACAAGAAGGGAGGATCGGTAATTTTTGGAGACAACCAACAGGGCAAGATAATTGGAATCGGTAAAATAGGTAAAGATTCCTTTGCATGCATTGATAATGTGCTAATAGCTGATGGTTTAAACACAATTTGATTAGTGTCAGTCAATTATGTGATTTTAGTTTTGAAGTTTCCTTCAATCAAAATTCGTGTGAAGTCAAAAACAAGGATGGATCCATATTCTTTTCCGCCAAGAGACAAAACAATCTTTACAAAATCAATTTGGAAGATTTTCAAAATCAAAATATTTCTTGTTTTATATCTACTGATCAAGAAAATTTGTTTTGGTATAAAAAACTAGGTCATATCAATTTTAAACATAGTTCCAAGTTGATTAAATATGATTTGATAAGAGGTTTACCAAAAATATGTTTTAATAAGGATTTCTTTTGTGAAAGTTGTCAAAAAGGAAAATAAGTTAAAACAACGTTTTCTTCTAAAAATGTTGTAACTTCTTCTAGACCTCTAGAGTTGTTACATATGGATTTATTTGGTCCAACTAGAACATTGAGTCTTGGTGAAAAGAGGTATGGTCTTGTTATTGTTGATGATTTCACTAGATTTTGTTGGATATTATTTTATCATATAAAGATGAGTCTTTTAAGTGTTTTAAGGTCCTATCCAAAAAGCTACAGGTTGAGAAAGGAATGTCTATAGCAAGTATTAGGAATGATCATGGTGGTGAGTTTGAAAATGAGAAGTTCAGAATGTACTATGAAAAGAACAGAATTTTCTAGAATTTCTTTGCCCCTAGAACCTCACAACAGAATGGAGTTGTTGAAAGGAAGAATAGGACGATTCAGGAAATGGCTAGGACTATGTTATGTGAGATGAATCTTCCTAAGTACTTCTGGGCAGAAGTTGTGAATACAACATGTTATATTCAAAATAGAATACTTCTGTGACCCTTGTTGAAGAAAACTCCATATGAGTTATGAAATGGCAGGAAACCCAATATATCCTACTTCCATCCTTTTGGTTGCAAGTGTTCTATATTAAATACAAAAGAAAGTCGGGATACATTCGATTCTAAGAGTCCTTCTGGAATTTTTCTGGGCTATTCTCTATCATCAAAAGCTTATAGGGTTTACAACCTTACCTCTAAGACGATTGAGGAAACCATTCATGTCAAGTTTGACGATAGTTCTCAACCAAGTAGGAGAGATGATCCTGATATTGAAACTCTTTCAGTACCCTTGGTTGATAATGAAGAAGTATCACAATCAGAAATTTCCTTAGACAAAGTTGAAGATATTCTTGAGACTTTTGATTTGAAAAGAGATTGGAAATATAAGAGTTCTCATCCAGAAGAGTTGATTATAGGAGAGACCTCAGACGGTGTGCGGACTAGGTCCAAATTCAAAAGAGAAGCAAATAGTGCATTTATTTCTGAAATAGAGCCTAAGAAAATTGATGAAGCTCTTCAAGATGAAGCTTGGATTTTAGCCATGCAAGAGGAGCTGAATCAGTTTACTAGGAATAAAGTTTGGTCCTTAGTTCCCAGACCACCGAAAAACTCCATCATAGGAACTAGATGAGTTTTTAAGAATAAGCTGGACGAATCAAGTAGAGTGAGTCCTAAAAAAGCAAGATTAGTAGCACAAGGCTATAATCAGCAGGAAGGAATAGACTACAATGAGACCTATACTCCTGTAGCAAGACTAGAAGCTATTAGGATATTGCTTGCATATGTTGTCTGTCATAATATTAAGCTATTTCAAATGGACGTGAAGAGTACCTTTCTAAATGGATTTATAGATGAAGAAGTTTATGTGAAACAACCTCCAGGTTTCGAAGATGTCAAGAAACTGGATCATGTCTATAGACTTCATAAGGCTTTGTATGGCTTGAAACAAACTCCTCGAGCTTGGTATAATCGTCTAAGTTCTTTTCTTATTGAGAATAAATTCACTAGAGGTCAGGTGGATAAAAGCTTATTTAGAAAATGCATAAAGAATGATTTTATTATTGTTCAAATTTATGTTGATGATATTATTTTTAGTGCTACCTCTGAAGTGTTATGTGCTAATTTTGAAAATTTGATGAAAAATAAATTTGAGATGAGCATGATGGGTGAATTAAAATTCTTTCTTGGGTTGCAAGTTAAACAAACTGAAAAAAAGATTTTTATTCATCAACAGAAGTATGTAAAGGAACTATTGATAAAGTATGATATGGGAAAAGTAAAACCAATGTCAACTCCGATGCATCCTTGAAACCATTTGTCCAACGACGAATCTGGCAAGAAGGTTGATCAAACTCTGTATAGAGGGATCATTGGTTCTTTACTTTACCTTACAGTTAGCAGACTTGACATTTTGTTTAGTGTTTGCTTGTGTGCAAGATTTCAGGCAGATCCTAGAGAATCTCATTATATTGCTGTCAAAAGAATTTTGAGATATCTATCAGGTACTACTAATCTTTGCTTAATGTATTAGAAAGGTAAACATTTCAAGTTGATTGGCTACTGTGATGCGGATTATGCCAGAGATAGGATTGAAAGAAAAAGTACGAGTGGAGGATGTTCCTTTCTTGGTAATAATCTAGTTTTATGGTTAAGTAAGAGGCAAAGCTCAATTGCTCTATCAACAGCAAAAAACGAGTATATGTCAGCTGCAAGTTGTTGTTCACAAACGTTGTGGATTAAGTACCAGCTAGAGGACTATGCAGTACAAGAAGAAGAAATCCCAATCTACTGTGAAAACACAAGTTTCATCAATCTGTCGAAGAATCCCATACAACATTTGAGAGTTAAACATATCGAAGTCAAACACCATTTTATACGAGACTACATTCAGAGGAAGACCGTGAGTCTTCAGTTTGTTGAGACAAACCATCAATGGGAGAACATCTTCACTAAGCCATTAAGTGAAGAAAGATTAAGAGAAATCAGACGAAATCTTAACATGGTGACGTTAAATAATCAACCGTCTGACAAGTCATGACCCAAATGAAAAGGTTAGAAGAGTTAACGGTAACCGTAACTATGAGTTACAGCTAATAACGTTCATTAGAAGAAAGTTTTGGAGGGAAGGTTTCTCATAGCCTTGAGAACATCACCTATTCTAGAACACTCATGATATATTCTAACAACCAACCCTTGAAGAACCCTCAACAAAAACCTTTTATTACTCTGTTTGGATTTCAAACTTTCCTTGCTCACACTCTCAACCTTACAAACCGACTTCACTTCTTTGAAAAACTTCTCTGTTTTTAGTTCGTTGTTAACTACAAGAAATGGAGATAGCCATGACAAGTGGAAGACTTGTTAACTTTGAATCCCTGAAGCAGGACAACATGGATATTGAACCATAGATTGTAGCAGTCGGATGCAGGAATTTCTTTCAAATTCGAGAGACAGTGTACATGAATGAAGTTTATGATTTCTGGAAGAATATGGAATTGATAGTCGATACGCTTGTATCTTCGGCGAATAACTTATCGATTATTGTGACCATGAAGATGATTGAGAAGGTCACAGAGTGTCCATTTGAAGGAGAGAAGCTCACAAGCAAAGCTAGATGAATGACACAAGCCAGCATAAAGGAAACCCAGATCAATTTGCAGTTATATGGAGGCAATGATCCAAGGGAAAAGGAGGCATCCAATCTTGTTCCAAATGCTAGGGTATTACACTAACTTCTTTTTCATTGTGTACTACCGAGAACAGGGTCAAGGCATTTGGTAACAACTCTAGATGAACAATGCCTATTTCATCTACTAAATCGTCAACCTATCAACCTACCATTCCTTATCTTTCATTATATGGTAAAGTCTAAGAAAGACTCAACTGCTCTACCAAACGGAATGATACTAACGAGGATATTCAGAGACTCTGAAGCATGTCTGGATAGGGGAAACAGGATGATGATGAATATCAAAAGTGTCATCAACTCTAAAATAATTGGGAAAATGGGCTTGAAGAATCTGGAGAAAGTAGAAGCTGATTCTAAGAAAAAGCCAAGATTGAGGGGGGCGTGCTAGAAAAGAATCTCCCTCAACAAAATCAAAATCTCAATATGTTGAGAGGATACCTGCAGAAGAAGAAAAGGAATTGTCAGGACAATCAATGGGAAGGATGATATCTCTTAAAGAAGGAAGCCAGGTGCAGCAAAAAGAGACAGTAACCCTGAAAAGAAAAGGGGATATGCTACTTTCAGAGAAGCTAAAATAAGCAAAAAGGTCGCCTAGAGTTCGAACCTTGTGTCAACAAGAAGAAAAGAAAAGAAAAGAGTTGATTCATGGTGAAAACTCTTAGAAGAGAACATCTCAGGCAACCAGGTCCTTAATTTCAATTTTGAGAGAAGAATCACCAAAATTGGCTAAAGTGACTGAAATCAGGAAGAAATTGGATTTTGAGAAAGTAAAACCTCAACCTTAGCAGACTTCCAGACTGATTAAGAAGAATAAAAAGGAGAAAATCAGTATTGAGAAGAGTACTCCTACTGCTGTTCAGAAGAGGAAAAAGACAGTGGAATGCAGTCCAGGACAGGTCAATATTTCTCGACTGTTAAGAAAAGAAGACTTGAAAGTCAAGATTATTGAAGAAATTCAACCTGTCAGGAGTAACAATTCAATAATAATCAGAGAAATCCCAAAAAGGTCATTTAAGGTATAATTTCAACCTATACTAGTAAATAGTAGTACCATGCATCTGTTGAGTGAGGACGAGAAAAGTATGTATAATGTTCTGAAGGATGAAGGAACCAGACCATATCCCACACAGATGACAAAACAGAAGTACATTATTTTTCCAATCACAAGGAAAACTCTGATCAAGGTTGTTCCTGATATTCAACCTCGACCTTTCATTGTTCACAATGAGGATAAAGGGAAGAAGAAAATGTATGCTGAAAAGATAATTTATCTGACAGATGAATAGATTGAAGCTGAAGTGAGAAACATTGATGAAGCATGTCATGCAGACCAACAGACTAGAACGTATGTTTCCCATTTCATTTCAACAACGTCAGAAAGCAAGTGTGGTCAGTAAACCACTGAAGATTCTTTTCAAGTAGGTGGAAGACTTTCAGAAGGGTCGTAAAGATCCATTAAGGTTAGAGAACGAAGCTACTCAGTAGAGTTCTTTGTGCATCTCATTATACACATTAGACCGTTATCAACTGTGTCTTCATTTGGTGATGTTCCACACCTATTGGGAAGACAAGTTCTACGTCTAATTGGCCCTGATGATCTTGATCTTCCAGAACCTAACCTATATGTTCAACCTCTTACCTTTACAATAATTGAACTAGATGTTACATTTACAGATGCATATACTACGAATGTTGGTGTTGGAGTCGTACAACAGAAGCCAGATGAAGATATTGAAGAAAAAGTTGATTATCTGTGTGCTTCTGTGGGTGACTTGCATAAAGAAGTAGCAGATATTCGCCAAGATATTAAGTCACTTCGCATTGACATGAGAAACATTTTTTCTGAAGTTATGAAGCATCTGCGATCATGATTCTTTTTGATAAATAACAAATAGGGGGAGAAAGAAGACGAAGAAGAAATGAAAAAGATAGGAGGAGAAGAAGAAAAGAAAAGGAGAACACAACAAAAGATGGGAGAAATTTTTTTATGATTATTTGTTATCATAAAAAAGAGGGAGATTGTTAAGTCAAAATGACTTTACTATTAATTTTGATGAAAACCAAATAATGATGAAGCTGAAGCAAAATGATATGGAAGCGAAACAAAATGAGTCGGAAGCAAAATGAGATGGAACCGAAAATGAGACGGAAGCAAAATGGGACGGAAGCAAAAGCAAAATGAGACGGAGCAAAAATAAGACGGAAGCAAAAGCAAAATGAAATGGAGCGAAAATGAGGCAAGAAAAAAATAAAATGAGACGGAAGAAAAATAAGACATAAGCAAAAGAAAAATTAGACGAAAACAATATCAGACGAAGCGAAGCCGAAAAAAAGAAGAAGAAAAGAAGACGAAGAAGAAAATAAGTTTGATTTAGTTACAGAACTCAATTGAATAACCATTTCTTTAAAGATCAAGAATCAAGAAGAAAGAAGCAGTTATCAAGAAGCAGTTAAAGACGAAGACTATAAATATGAGTCAAATTCAAAGACTGAAAAAGTTAGTAATTTGAGTTAGTGATTTTTCTTCTTAGTGATATTCAAAAGCTAAACATTGTATTTGTGCGAAAACACGAGAGCTATATTTTTTGTAACAAAGCTCGCAATATCTTTTTGTAAGAAAGAGGAATAGCTGAGAGCTTGAAGAGGCTAAGTGAGAAAAAGAATACTTGTTGTACGAGACCTGAAGAGGCTCGGAGAAAAGAATACTTGTACTATTGTAAAGTATAGTGAAATCTCATAAGGGATTACTAGACATAACCCACAGTTTGGGGTGAACCAGTATAAAATTGTTGTGTCGATTCTCTCTTAACTCTTAACTCCTGTTTCTATTGCTGACATAAATACTTTTTAATATTGTTTGGCAATCGTTTTGAGAAAGCAGATTTTTTTAAAAAAAGGGATTATATTAAAAAAAATCTGAATACACAATTCAACCCTCCTTCTTGTGCATTTTGTATATCGTATACTAACGTGTGATTCACTTCAAAGCATTTCTTTGAACTTCTTAGCTCTTGATCTTGTTATTGGTCCCTTCAATATTACTAGCTATCTTTGGTTCCATTTTTCTTACAAAGTGCCATGGCCATGCTTCATATCATCCCTTCCCTCTTTAAAATGATTCGTCCTCAAATTTGAATCAAAGTCAAAAGTAGATAAGTCAAAAACATTAAAAGTAGCACTAGTATTATACTCACTGGCAAGTCTATCTTGTATGCATTGTCATTAATGCGTTCCAACACTTGGAATGACTCATCATCCCTTGTATCAAGTTTTGACTTCCTTTGCTATGGAAACCTTTCTTTTCCTATATGCAGCAAAATCCAATGACCTGGTTCGAAGAGAAAGTGCTTTCTTCCTTCATTTTTTTTTGTGTACATGCGATTCTTTTTCTCAAGCTATTCGCACACTTTCTCATGTATTGTTTTAACCAAGTCAGCCTTCTTCTTGCCATCTAAACTAGCAATCTCAGTCAAAGATAAAGGAATCAAATCTAACATAGTTAATGAATTAAAACCATACACAATTTCAAATAGAGAATAACCTGTAAAAGAATGTGTAGAAAGATTATATACACACTGTGGCGCACCAGTATTGTAGTGTACATGCCGGAACACCGATATCCCAGTACATAAACTATGATAATGGTGGGCTACGTCCAATCACAACACTTATTTATCATGGCATTATCTATCTTTATTCTCTTATGAAACATCATCAAGAAAATCACATTATTTTAAAATCAAAATTTTCCTCATTTCATTTCATAAGACTGAATGTTATACAATGTATCTTTCGACATCCATTCATATACATCATCGTAGCCTAATACAAAATGTGCTACATGAAAGAGGAAATACACAAACTCTATCTAATTAATCCAATCCCAATTGACCGACCTTTGAGTCATTTCTTCTTTTTCTGAAAAGTACAAGAGTATACTTCTTGTAGCATCTCTCAGTAGCTAAAGTCGTCACTCAGTCCTAAAAAGTCAACGTTGTAACTTTAGTGAGTTTTGCGAACTTAATGAGGTAACCATCATTGATAGTTCACTTAATTCATGCATCACTTCAATACAAGTAACCTTTTATTCAAATCATTGCATATTCATAAAGTATTGCATTTCACTTTCAAAATAATCATATCGATCATATCATTCACATAAAATGCACATATCAATTATAATTGTAATGCACGTCAGACTCACTTTCATTTATTATTGTCGTTATGATCGAGTGCCTTTTTACTAGCTCATATCCCTTAGTGGATACCGAGCTATGTTACATAATGTCCCATATGTTGGATCACCTATGGCCCGAGTATTCTCAATACACAGCGGAAAAGACTATAAAACAACAATAAGTATAACCGAAAACAATAGCATGTATGAAAATACCTCTTGATGCGGATTTTCTTATTCAGATTCGTAGACACTGCAATGCGCGAATGTCCTCTACCGGTATCCACATGAGGATGAACGATCCAGACAGCGGTTAATGTGTGCTAGCACGTTCCAAAACTTTTTTAAACGCCGCATAATATTTCTCTTGGAAGAAGAACGAAGGTGGCGACTAGGGTTTTCTTTTTTTCTCTCTCTCTAATGAGATATAAGTTTCTCTATTTATAGAGAAACCCTAATTCTTATTCCTATTGGGAATAAGAACATCATAATTCTAAACCCATTAGAATTATTTAAGCCTAATAAGTTTCGGCCCACATCATATCTCATATAATAAAAGCCCGACAACTTATTTCAATATAGCCCAATAAATATATCCACATATATTTATTCAATGCCTAATAAATTAGGCCAAAGAGAATAAGCCCAGATCACATCACTCTTTGTGTGCGACCCTGTAGACTCATTTGATGTTAGCAATAGGTTTGATCACACTGCAAGGCCCATAAGTCATAAGCGGCCTCTAGCAAGACATTATGACTACCCAAATCAAATGAGGATCGGTAATCCGATTTAACCTGAAACCATGGTTATAAACTCAGTCCCTTTGTAACACGATATCAAGATTAATCACAAGGCATGGAACATGTCAACATTTGATTAATCATAGTTTCTTGATCCCCAAGTTGACTGATTATAACAAATGATATTGATGACTCCTTATCAATTCATTTAAGCATGGCCATGCATTTCTTCAGTCATACTTGTCAAGAGGCCTAAATGATATCTCTCTTATTTAAGAGATGTACAAATCCCATCTACGTCATTCACATCCCTCCGCATGATTTATTTAATGTCTAACATAAGACTACTTGTTATTCGGTTAAAAATAACTTAATCTAATATCAAAACATTAAATTCCTCATGTAGGGAACCGTGATGACTTCAAGTCAGAGGACTAAAGTCAAACCATATTGAGAATCACTAATGATATGAAACCATGTTGTGTTCTCTGTGTGGGTCGATCCAATATATTTTCTCTAACATATATCTATGTTTCTGATTTGATAACTCATATTCATGATCAAAAAAACATGATCATCAATTAAAACACATACTAGCCTTAATTCATTATTGTTCCACCAATAATGATCGACCAGGGACAGATTAGAATAATATTATAACGCTTATGGTTTTCCTATCAAGTCATGTACTTGATGACAAAAGCCTAACACTATTTATGGAACGTAAATCACATTACATAAACAATATACATGCATATATAAAAGAATACCTCATAATATATTATTAATAAGTCATAATGTTAGTACAAAAGTCATATATGTCCATTGGCCTAGGGCACACTACTAACATCATATCCCTTAGTGGATACCAGGTATATTCACAACCGAGCCTGAGGCTCTAATCACAATCTGAACTTTAAGCTCTTTATTTTGGTGACTCCAATCACAACTTCCTTTATCTTACATGCATTCATGTATTGAATGTTTCATATAACATATTCTCAGTCAATCATATGATTGCACATTCACATTCATATCACATTTATCATCGAACCTTAGTCCGACATTCAACAAAATTGTTGACAACATTTATTTGATCATATTCACATATAAGGAGCACTTCAATAACTCATTCATACATCAGAATCAACGGACCTTCATTTTCTGGAATCAACACAATCAAACCACATTCATATCATCATTCAAAACATATTCTAAAACAAAAAATTAATTAAGTAAAACCATCTAGGTTACTCACAGGTTGCTCCTCTATATCATACAATAAAAACATATCACAATTTTCACAATTATAAGTGTTTATTAATACACATGTACGTATATGAAATATGCACACTGCATGTTCATAACAATCCCAGGTATCTTATCAAATTTCACGCTATTTCCACATTTGTATTTTATAACTCAATTACTCATCATTTCATTCTTAGCATCATTTGCTCTCACAATAACAATTTCTTATTCACTTTAACTTGATACCCATTACTCCTCTTCTTTGAATCACAACTATGATCATATGAATATCTTTATTCCCAATAAACTCATACCTTTGGTACTTTGATAACAACAATTCATTCACTAATGTTATTACAACATTAAAAGATCAAACATATCCAAACTCTCATTTCTTCTTATAACATCTCCCAAAATTCTAGACCTTCGAGTATATTTTCCATGAACATTTTGACTAGGAAAATGAAGTAATTTGTGAACACCTCCTTCTAAAATTTTTTTCCCCATTGTCTTAAGTTTTTAATGTCACTAATCCAAAAATTGTACTCCAAATATTTCGGACTATTCATAAACTAAAACAACATCATGTACTCAACTTTAATTCAAAAATCTAGAATTCTAGAGATAGAATTAAATTTTTATTTCTTCAGAAAAATTGTAACCTTAAGTTTTATTTTACTATAAATCAAGAATCATATCATTTTGATCACCATAGATTAAGTTATTGTCAAAATACCGAAGCTTGTTCAATGAAATCTTTCTCTTGGGTTTGTTTAACCCAACTAAAATTAAGTCACGACTATGCAACATCGATGCACGGTCGTGCATACCAATGTCGTGCAGGGTGATGCTCTCCACTGGTGGGAGTCAGTCCCATAGAGTCAGGCTGTACCACCAGTGCTTTTATGGAGGGATTTTGGAGAATTATTTAGAAAGAAGTATCTTTCCCGGGTCTACATGCAGGACAAGGCCAGGGAGTTTCTCAATTTGACTCAGAGGGAGATGATTGTTAGTGAGTATGAGTTGAGATTCACCCAGTTGTCCAGATATGCAGCTCATATTGTGGCCAGTGAGGAAGACAAGTGTAGAAAGTTTGAGGGAGGCCTCCACCTGGGCATCAAGGAGAAGGTAATCCTTCATAATTTCTGTGATTATCAGCAGCTGGTGGATGCTGCACTCCAGGCTGAGAAGCTGGAGAATATTAGGCAGGAGGTGAGTAGGAAGAGAAAGAGCAGAGAGCAGTCATACAGGAGAGGGGGCAGTGTACAGTCAGCTGATAGGGGTGGCAAGAGTGCCCGAACTCAGAGTCAAGGTGGCAGTAGTACCCCTCAGTAGATCAGGACCGGGTTAGTACAGGCTTCCTCAGTGGGAGGAAACAGCAGAACTGAGAAAAGTAGGAATCAGACTCCTCTGTGTGAGCACTGTGGGCACCCGCATCAGGGAGAGTGTCACAGGTTGTCAGACGCCTGCTTCAAGTGTGGGCAGAAGGGTCACAGAATTAAGGACTGTCCTCAGACAATTAGAGGGGAAGGATCCCAGCCTCAGGTTCAGAGGAGAGCAGAGACAATAGGGACCAAACCAGCTGCTGGGGTAGGCAGTTCTGGGTCAGTAAGGAAGCCCAATCCTCCAGGGAGACCGAGAGTGCAAGCACAGGCTCAGGTGTTTGCTATGACTTGGCAGGAGGCTGCAGCTGCACTAGAGGTTGTTACTGGTATGGCTCAGCTTTTTCATTCTGATGTATATGTTCTCTTTGATTCTGATTCCACGCATTCCTATGTCTCTGCAAGTATGATATTGCCTGGTATGCAATCAGTTCTATTAGATGATTTTCTGCTTGTTAGTACTCCGTTAGGGAGGAATGTCATTGTGAGCTGAATCTTTCGAGATTGTGAGCTTGTGATCGATAGATCTAGTTTGGTAGTGGATCTGCTACCTCTAGATCTGAAGGGGTTAGATGTGATTGTCAGAATGGACATGATGGAGAAATATAAGGCAAAGCTGGATTGTGGTCGAAAGGAAGTGGAATTTGATCTGGGAGAGGGTCAGAAAGTAGTTTTCAAAGGAGATAGAAAGTTGACGCCGCCAAGACTTGTTTCAGCTTTGTTAGCTGATAGACTGATGGAAAAAGGTTGTGAAGCCTTCTTGGCGTGTGTTATGGATACTAGTGTGAAGGAGAGCAAGGTGGAGGATATTCCCATTGTGAGGGAATTTCCTGATGTGTTTCCTGAGGAGTTGCCCGGTTTGTCACCGGAGAGGGAGATCGAGTTTGCTATTGACTTAGCTCCTGGGACAGCTCTTATTTCTATTCCACCTTACAGGATGGCTCCAGTTGAGTTGAAGGAGCTTAAGGAGCAGTTGGAGGATCTTTTAGAGAAGGGGTTCATTAGGCTGAGCACCTCACCTTGGGGAGCGTCGATCTTGTTTGTTAAGAAGAAAGATAGAACCTGGAGGATGTGCATTGACTACAGGAGGATAAATAAGGTGACAGTGAAGAACAAGTATCCTTTGCCTCGGATAGATGATTTGTTTGATCAGTTGCAGGGGGCAATGGTCTTCTCTAAAATTGATCTCAGGTCTGGCTACCATCAACTCAGGATTAAGGAGTCTGATGTGAGCAAGACAGCCTTCAGGACACGGTATAGCCATTATGAATTTCTGATTATGCCTTTTGGATTGACCAATGCTCCTGCTGCTTTTATGGATCTGATGAACAGGGTTTTTAAGGAGTTTTTGGATCAGTTTGTTATCGTGTTCATCGATGACATTCTGATATATTCCAGGAGTGAGGGAGAACATGAGGAGCACTTGAGGATTGTATTGCAAAGGTTAAGGGGGAGAGAGATGTATGCCAAATTCACTAAATGTTAATTTTGGCTTCAGGAAGTGGTCTTCCTTGGTCACATTGTCTCTAAGAAGGGGGTGCATGTGGATCCCAAAAAGATTGAAGCTGTGGTGAACTGGCATGCTCTGACTACAGTGACAGAGGTGAGGAGCTTTTTGGGTTTAGCAGGCTATTACAGGAGATTTGTGGAGGGTTTCTCAATGATTGCTGCTCCTTTGACCAAATTGTTGAGAAAGAACTATAAGTTTGTTTGGAGTGATGAGTGCCAGCAGAGTTTTGAGAAGCTCAAGCATAGATTGACTAGTGCTCCAGTTCTGGCCTTGCATACAGGAGAGGGGAGTTATACTGTGCATAGTGATGCTTCCAGAAAGGGGTTGGGATGTGTGTTTATGCAGGAAGATAAGGTGATAGCATATGCCTCACGATAGCTAAAACCTTATGAGGTGAACTATCCGACCCATGATCTGGAGTTAACAGCTGTGATCTTTGCCTTGAAGATCTGGAATCATTTTCTTTATGGAGTTCAAACCAGGATCTTTACAGATCACAAGAGTCTCAAATATCTGTTAAGTCAGAAGGAGCTGAATTTGAGACAGAGGAGATGGATTGAGCTGCTCAAAGATTATGACCTGTTGATTGAGTATCATCTAGATAAGGCCAATGTGGTTGCAGATGCCTTGAGTAGGAAATCTTCCATAGTATATGTGCAGACAGTCTATCTACTGCTATTGGAAGAGATGGCTAAGCTCAGGATCAGTTTGAAGCAGGAAGAGTCTGATTGCATGATTGATACTTTCAGGGTAAGACCGATCGTCAGAGAGAAAGTGAGAGAATTGCAGGTTCAGGATCCCGAATTGAGTAAGCTACGGGAAGAGGTGCAGAGGGGTAAGGAGTCTGGTATGGTGTTGAGTGATGATGGACTCCTGACAGTCAGGAATAGGCTCTGTATTCTTGATGTCAAGGAGGTAAAAGATGAGATTCTGGATGAGACGCACAACGCACCTTATGTTATGCACCCAGGTAGCACCAGGATGTACAAGGATCTCAGGGAACATTTCTGGTGGAGAGATATGAAGAAGGATGTGGCCGAGTATGTGAGTAAGTGTCTGGTGTGTCAGCAAGTCAAGGCTGAGCATCAGGCACCTTCAGGCCAGTTGAGGCCATTATCCATTCCTGAATGGAAATAGCAGAGAGTCACTATGGATTTTCTGATGGGGTTACCCAGGACCAGTAGGAGGCATGATGCCATATGGGTGATTGTGGATAGATTGACGAAATCAGCCCATTTTCTAGCAATCAGACAGACAGATTCTCTGCATGTGCTAGCGAAGAAGTATATTGACGAGGTTGTGAGATTGCATGGGATCCCGGATTCGATTGTGTCTGATAGGGATCCTCACTTTACTTCAAGATTTTAGGGTAGTTTGCAGGAGGCTTTGGGTACTAAGTTGAGTTTCAGCACTGCTTTCCATCCTCAGACCGATGGTTAGTTTGAGAGGACCATTCGGACTCTTGAGGGAATGTTTAGGGCTCGTGTGATGGATTTTAAAGGAGTATGGGATGAGCACTTGCCTTTGATCGAATTTGCATATAACAATTCGTATCATTCGAACATTCAGATGGCTCCTTATGAGGCTTTGTATGGGAGGAGATGTAGGACTCCAGTGTGTTGGGATGCAGAGGGAGACAGGAAACTTTTGGGTCCAGAGTTGATACTGAGATGACCGCTGATAAGGTCAACTTGATAAAACACAGTCAAGGCGGCTCAGACAGATGAAGAGTTATGAAGATGCTCACAGAAAGAGATGGAGTATGAGGTCGTGAGAAGGTGTTTCTAAGAGTTCCCTTGGAAAGTGGATTCGAGATTTAGTAAGAAGGGTGTCGAGTCCGAGGTATGTGGGGCCTTATGAGATTTTGGAGAGAATTGGTCCGTTGGCTTACAGGTTAGCATTGCCTCCTGAATTATCCCAGATTCATGATGTTTTTCATGTCTCTATGCTGAGGAGATATCGATCAGATCCCTCCCACGTCATTCAAGCTGATGAAGTTCAGTTGAGTGATGATTTGAGTTATGAAGAGCTTCCAGTGCAGATCTTGGATACCAGAGAAAAGGTTCTCAGGAACAAGACTGTGCAGTTGGTAAAAGTCTTATGGAGGAACCACTCGGTGGAAGAGGCCACGTGGGAGTCATTGGAAGCTATGAAGGAGAAGTATCCCCATCTCTTCAGTATGTTAGGTATGAATTTCGAGGACGAAATTCTTTGAAGGGGGGAGAAATGTTGGGCCCCGATTAGCTTTAAGCAGGTTTTCTTTATTTTGAGGTTTAGATTGATTAATTACTTTTAGTTAGAATAATTTAGAATTTTAGTGCTTCGTTAATGATTATAAATTGGAGGAATTTAGTTAAAATTAGAATTTTGATAAGTTACTAGAAATTAAAAAGAATAAGATGATGTAGAGGTAAATTAGGAAGTTTGTATATGTTCTTAAGGCTTAAGGCTTAGGAGATAGGCTTTTAGCCCTTCTTAAATGCTATGAAATGAAGAAGGAAAGGATTAAATGAAGAAGAAATGAAATAGGTGATGATGTAGCCGTATAACATGAAGGGAGAAACAAAAATTGCAATGAAAGATCAGTAACCTAACAAAACTACGTAGTTTTAGTATAGGTTTTATAAGTTATAACTAATTCCCTAAGGCTTTTAATGAGAAAGCTACAAAACTACCTAAGAGAAAGGAGAAGAGGAGACTTTCGATGGAGATAAGAAGAAGAAGAAGAAGAAGAAGAAGAAGAAGAAGAAGAAGAAGAAGAAGAGAAGTAAGAGCTTGGTTTATTTTGCTTTAGTAAAGGGAATTAGAGTGATCTTTGAGAAGGAAGAAGGTGGAGGAAAGTTAAATCCTCTATTGGAAGCAAGAAGAGAAATTCGTGGGTTTCATATAGGTAAGGGAAATTTCAAAATTTTTGAAGTTTCTTGATGGATTTTGGGTTTAAATAGCTTAGTTAAGGTATGGGTAAGGTTAGGTAGGTGTTAATTCAAGTTTTCCTTTCCTTAGAAATGTTCGATTTTGATATCCTATGTTCTTATGGGATAATTATACTTAATGAAGGTGAAGTGAGGCATTTGGAGGAAGAAGCAAGGCCATTTGATCAATCCCACAGTTAAAAGAATTAAGGTGGGTGATTTCTTAATACTTGAGATAATAGGCCTATTTAAGTTTTATAATAAATGTAAATAATGCTTTCCAATGACTTTGAATTTTTATATAAATTACTCTTTGTTATGTTTTCATTTGTATGGGATGTTCTTTGATTGTAAATTATGTTAGAAATCATTTGTATAATGTTTTGTTATGTGAAAAAGACTTGAATGTGTGATTTCGGAAAAGATTTGCTAGTTTGGCCCAATCATGCGAAAGTGAATTTGTAATGGCCAGTTACGGCTAATAATTTCGAATTGTGTGAATTATGTGCTTTCTTTGGGTTTGTGGTGGTCCCATCAGAGTCAGGTGCACCTGTCTATCCATAGGCTTCTCCCGCCTGCCCGTTAGTGGCATCGGAGTTTCTTTCAAGGACTCCCATCAGTAATGGCTATACATGACCGCTTCGCGGGAATGTGTAGTACGTTCCATTTCGGATCCACCCAAACCACCTTGTTTGTGATGTTGTGAGAGATTTCTTTGTGATGTGTTACATTTGTAAATTGTTTGATGTGATAAATGTTACGAAGAGATTTGAAAATTGTCAATGTTTTCCTTAATGTGATATTGTTTTGAAAATGAAAGAATGTATAATGGTTTTTGCTTATTTCTTGTTTATTAATTTACTACCTACGGAGCCGTCGAGCTCACCCAACATTTCCCCTCCACAGGTGTCGAGCGAGAAACCGAGTCACCGCATCGGGATTGAGGCATACTCCGATGCATTTTGCTTTTGAAGTCGTGTTTTGAGAAATTAAGGCATTAGCATGTTCTTTGTACTTTTACTTTGCTATTTTGGATGTAATTGGGCTAAATGCCCTTTGAAGCTTTGTATCGACTTGTTTTCATGTATATATAAGGGTTTTGAAGTTGAAATGTATTTTGTATATACTTTCTAAGAATGTATGGATGTAGGATTGATATTGATAAAAGCAAGGATGAGTTTGTATTTTCTTTAGGTTTTGAAATGGATAGATGCCTAAGAGTGTGTTAATGCCATTGGAATTTGGGATACTTGGTTTGAGTTGTGTTGTGGAAGTTTGGATATTGAGTTTTCCTTATGCAGGTAATGGAGTTTAGAAGAGCAAATTAAAGTTTTGGCTAGAGCATTTTTAGGGGAAATGTTGTCCAATTTTTTCCAAATTGGACAGCAACTTCTTTTGGATTTTAGAGTATTTTAGAGCGAGATTTTCAGTGAGATGCCTTCTTGAATATTGTAGTGCATATTAAGAGCTTTCTAATGATATGTAATTCGTCACAATTGGACTTAAAATGAAAAAGTTATGAGAGCTGAAAGGTTTCAGCTACTGTTGTTATCCACTAAAATTTTACAGAACCTTTGGAGGGGTTTATTACCCTCTTAGAGACAGATTTGATTTTTGTTTTCTCTATAGAAAATGTATATTGTCTTCTATTCTTTCCAATGAGGTATAATTGGTCAAATTTAGACTTAGGATGAAGAAGTTATGAGGTTGAGAAGATGACAGTTACTATTTATTTAAATTGAGTTACTGTTTTATTGAATTTTTGCAGGCAGTAACTTTGAGAGTATTTTTACCTCTCTAAATGATTGAATTAAATTTTTCTCCCTTCATGAAACTTGTAGATAATCCTTTCTTCTTTCTATTGAGGTATACTATGCCTTATTTCCAGTTAGGAGTAAAAAGTTATGAGGATTAGAGCTAGTTCAGTTACTGTTCATTTGACAATTTTGGACAGAATCTTTGGGAGGGTTTTTCACCCCTTTAGAGCTTGTTTTGGTTTTTCCATCCTTTATAGAACATGTAGATTATCTATTCCCCTTTACAATGATGTATCATTTGCAATTATCGAAGTTAAGAATAAAAAGTTATAAGGTTAGAAAGATTACAGGTACTGTTCATTTGGTCAATTTACTATTCCATTGGTGTTTTTATAGGCAGAAACTTTGAGGGTGTTTTTACCTCTTTAAATGACTAAAATGACTTTTTCACTCTTCATGAAGGTTGTAAATTATCTCTTTATCTTTCCAACGAGGTAAAATATGACATTTTTAGACTTGTGTGCTAAAAGATATGAATTTACAAACTTTTGGCATTGTGTAGGAAGATTTGAGTTTGGGCTGAAACTTTGAAGCAATTCTTGATCCCCTTAATGGCCAAATTAGTTCTTAAATCCTTCTAGGAAATTGTAGAGCTTCTTTTTACCTTTTTATTGATATCGAATTATTGAAATTTAGGTTTCGGGGTGAAAAGTTATTAAAGTTTAAAGTTAGAGAAGTTTTGATTAGTTTTAAAAGTTGAATTTTCAATTTGGAGAAATTAAACCCCGTTTCCTATTTTATTCGTATCTCCTTCGTTTGACCTCTGATTTTCATGATTTTCGAAGCGTTGGATTTTAAAAAAAAATTTATACCCCTTTTTGGAAAAATGAGAGCGTCGGGTTTTGTTCGGACTTTACAGATAATATTAAAGAGAGTAAATTACGTAACGATTTTGAATGTAATTCCATTTTCGGGCAATTTTGTGAGCTGTAGAGATCCGATTGAGGTGATTTCTGATTTTAATTGACCTAGCGATATGGAATTTCATTTTAGCTTAGGAATCGGATCTAGTTATGGGCCCTAAGTAAATCAATTTTATTGGAGGATAATTAGGGTGAATTTATCAAATTTTGTTCGGATGACGTTAAATTAAGTTCGATTTGAGGTTTCTTTCGTGGTGAGGAATTCTTCCCTCGTGAGATGCACGTCCAGATGTCACGTAGGACGTCGGGCACGCGACTCACTGGGGAGGAGTTCCAACATTTTCTAACAAGAAACTCTTTAATAAAACATGTAGGAATGCAAAGTTGTTTAATCTTAAAAAGATATCCTTCGTGTCTATAGACCTTATTAAATGCATCATGTTCACAAGCTTTATATACATTAGCAAAATCAACATCATCCACATACAATTCTTTCAAATTCTCAAATCCAAGTAACTTAGAAGTAAGGATAGAAATCAAAGCATATCTTCTCAATAATGCATCAACCACACCATTTTCCTTACCTTGCTTGTATTTAATCACATACGGAATTGTTTCATGATACTCCACCTAACTTGCATGCCTTTTTCTCAATTTCCTTTATCTCTTCAAGTGTTTGAGAGATTGATGATCGCTATGTATCACAAGCTCTTTAAGTAGTAAGTAATGTTCCCAAACTTTAAGAGCTCTCACTAAGGCAGAAAGCTCTTTATCATAAATGGAGTAGTTCAAAACTGATATGCTTAACTTCTCATTGAAATATGCTATGGGACGATTCTCCTGCATAAAAAACAGCCACTATACTAATCCCACAAGCATCACATTCAATTTAAAAAGTCTTGGAAAAATAAGGCAAACACAAAATAGGTGCAGTACATAGCTTTTCCTTTAAAGTATTAAATACATTTTCCTGTTCTTTCTCCCATTTAAAACTAATATTCTTCTTCATGATTTCATTCAATGAAGCGGAAATCATAGAGAAATCATAAAAAATCGCCTATAAAAACTTGCTAAGCCATGGTAAGTCCTAACCTCACTAACTGCTTAGGTGTCGACCATTCTTAGATAGCTTTCATCTTTTCAGAGTCAACCTCATCTCCTTTAAAACCTACCATAAATACTAAAAAGATAACTTTATCTATGCATATTGAACACTTCTTAAGGTTTGCATACAACTTCTCTTTCCTAAATGCGTCTAAAACAACTTTAACATCCATGATATGTTCATTTAATTTCTTAATGTAAATCTGAAGTAAAGCATTTGCTAATATAGAAATCACGTATAATATGTAAAATACACAAGAAGGGGGGGTTGAATTATGTAATCTTTTCAAAGATATTAATCTTTTGAGATTTCTTGAATTTCTTTACGGAATTTAAATGATCACAAAAACACTTTAATAAAGTTGATAAGTAATGCAATCACAAGTATTATTATCTACTGTTCTAACAATAAGAAAATTAAAGATAAGGGTTAGAGAATAGACGCTACGATTTTATACTGGTTCACCCTTAACTTTGGACTACGTTCAGTACTCAGAATTTATCTGAGATTTCATTATATTCTTCAACTTTACAAGTATTCTTTCTACACTTGTAGAGCCTCTTCAGGTCTCCCACACAAAGTATTCTTTATCTGTTTTCTTAGCATCTCCAAACTCTAGCCTTTCTTTCTGTCTCTAGGAAAGATATTTTTGAGCTTCACGTTATAGATGTATTCGCTCTCTTCTTTCTCACTTTGAATACAGAATTTTTCTAAGTATTGTACAATCAAATTTTCTCTTATAAAAACGTCATTTAGTCTTCGACTAGAACTAGTATTTATAGCCTAAGTCTTCAACTGTCTTCTTGAGAAACTACTTCTTGAATCTTCTAGAAACTGTTATTAGTTGAGTCGTGTAACTAACTCCAACTAACTAACTGACTGACATTCTAGAATAACTTCTTTTTGTATCGTCTAATATAATACTTCTCCTGTTATCACGTTTCATCTGGTATCGTGCTTCGTCTGGTATCGCACTTCGTCTGGTATCATGTTTCGTTTGATGTTGCGCTTCGTCTGATATCGATGTATCGTTTGTTGGTAATGTGTTTTTTTTGTTGTTGATGTATCATCTGTTGCTGACGTATCGTCTGGTCTTGATATATCGTCTAGTGTTAACCATGCATCTTCTAGGTTTGACTAAGTGTTACTTACATTTTTTTACAAACTTAATAAACTTATCAAAACAGTTCATACATTTCTAAGATTATTATTATTTGATTGTCATCAAAATTAATAGAAGTAAAGTCTTCTTGACTTAACAATCTCTCCCTTTTTGATGATAACAAATAATCATAATTTTAGAAGATAAAATGATATTCAGACGAATAGTATTCAGACGAATAGATGAATAATAATCAAAGTAAAAACACAAGAAAAGCATGCACAAAATATATACAATGCTTTCTATCTCCTCTTCTTCAACTTTCTATTTTCTCTTCTCATTCTCCTATCGTTCTCTCCTTATTCTCCCCCTACTTGTTATTAATAAAAAAGATAGCTCATCGTAGATGCTTTAGAATTTCAAAAAACTTATGTTGCATGTCAGTATGGATCATCTTGAGGTCTTGTTCGATAGTAACCCGTAGAAGTGCTACTTCCTCATGAAGATCGCCCATCGAGTCACCCAATTCATCAACCTTAGTATGAATTTCCTCAATTTCTTTCGCTAAGGCTTCTTGAACTTCATTTTGTTTGTGACTTGCTTTCGTCCAATTGATGAAATGTTTCAAAAACTCCAAATTAATAGTAGGATCTTGTTGTATTTCACTAAGTGGATGAAGGTTTTCAACAACAAATGATTCTGTAGGTAAAACATCTAACTCTATGATTTTGATTATTGCTTTCCTTCTGGGAGATTAAGATCATCAGGTCTAGATAGTTTAAGAATTGTTTGCCCAAGAAGGTGTAACACATCTTTGACTGAAGGTATGAAACCTAAGGATCTGAAATGCATAAAGGTTTTTAAGTTGAAATTGATACCTTCAACCGTGATACTTTTATACTGTCCTTCTGTCACTATGCCAACTACCTTGAAATTTTCATCTTTGGTAGAAACTCCAAATTGACTTCCTGATGCCTTTGAAATGTGATGTGAAACATAGATACCTCCAAGTTGAGTTACAATACATGCATCATCTATGTTCTTCATAGCTACTTGAATATGTTCTTCTGTAAGATCATCTTCATGCCCTTCAGGAAACATCTTCTTTTTCCCACTTTCTTCGTTTCTCACAGGGGTTGAAAATCTTGGTTGTATATCTGGCACAATCCTTATCGATGTTCTGCTCATAATTGCATAGATTGTATGCCGATCCTTTGAAATCTTCATTGGATATAGTTCTGCCTTTTCATCTCGTAAAATACCATATAGTCTTCATTCTTCATGATTTAGAAGATGTATTGTCTGATCGTTAATCGGTATAGGTTCGACTTATACCTTGATTGTCTTCTTCGAAGGTTCTGTGATAATAATTGAGCTTCTACTTCAAACAAGTACTGATTCTTCTATAATCTTCATTTTCAAATCCTTTTTGTTGATTGGTTGAGAAGGATTTTAAGGTTCCAATTGGTGTTCAACTGTCTTCGCCTTCTGTTGAACATCAGATGAAGAAACCTTTTTCAGACTAAGCTTCACCTTCTTTTGTTCTTCTATCAGTTTAGAAGAAAGTTGTTGTTGAGGCTTCTTCCTCTCAAATACTAACTTCCTCTTTATCTTCGTCTCTCCAGATGATTTTGCTGGTTGACTTTGCAAAATAGAGACAATTGATTTGGTAGGCTGCTATCTTTTTCCTTGCTTTTCAAAATCTCCACTAAGAATCAGAGCTTTTTGCTTCTTCTGTTCTTGTTTTTGTAAGGTCAATAATCTTGGTAACCTTTTTTACTATTTAGATTTTTCTTATTGAAGTGTCTCAGTCTTTCTCTTCAATGACACTTGTTGTGATGATTGGTGAGCGCCCAGCTTTCCTCGTTCTATAGAATCGTCTTAGTTTTTATTGGTGCATCAGACGATTTTTTAGTCTTTTCTTCTACGGATGTTCTTCCTATCGATCGAGGTTTTGTTTTTCTCTCAGACGTAACATGTTCACTCCTAGTCTGTCTTACTACAAGCTCCCCCTTAGACCTTGCTTTCAGTGTAGAACTAGTATCCGTTATAGCTTTAAACTTTATTCCCATTCTGTGAATAATTATGGCATTAATAATGCTCTTCATATCCATCTTTACCTGGTTACCTCTTTCGAGTAAGATTCCAAATTCTCTAAAAATCCTTGTCAATAGCATACCATAAGGTAAAGAGCTAGAATCTCCCTTTGACTTCATCATATACTTTAAAATGAAGTACGGAAGATTAATGGGTTGGTGATTAAGTAAGTGAAACAAATAATGATCATCGTTCATTGTCATAATGTCCTTTAAGCCTATTCTTGGTAGAACACAATGGAGAAGTAGTGAATGTAGAACCCTAGCCTTCGGAACAAGGGTTGAAGCCTTCTTAACTCCTGGATCACTACTTCCATATAGTTGTCGATTGATGTGTGCTTTATCTACACGACCTTGAATTATCCATTTTGTATTATTAAACAGTTTTGCTCCAATACTAGGACACCCAATGACCCTCTCAATAGTATCTTATGTGACGATAACCGACAACCCATCTACTATTGATACTAAGGTGTTGTCCACCACCTTTACATTCTTCCAGACCTCATATATCTCATTCAAATAAACCTTTTCACGAACCTCAAAGAAATTTTTCCAGCCAACTATTTCAATTTCTGGTTCAATGTCCATATGATTTTCCTTCAAAGAGATGAAATCAACGTGTCTCCCGTAGATAAAGGATTGCTCCATTTTTGATTTGTAACAGATAAAAACTAAACAGACAAATGTATTTTGCTTATTGTAGCGATGTTAGTATCTAAAAGTACGAATATGAAATGAAAAAAACTTGCTGCATAGAACAGAATATTAAATCGTCTTGGTTGAGAGAACTAAACAAGTCGGTTTCAAAGTTTTCAAGAAAATTCTAGAGAAGAAAGAATTTTAGAATCTTGTGAAGATTTCCTTCTTATACATACTCTTGAAAAGTTACCGTTCATAACTAACCATGACTATTTACTTGAAAACTTACAACTTTTTATCTTCTTCTTGTATGAATCGTCTGGGTCATAACGTGTCAGATGAATGATCATTCAACATTACCATATTCAAGTTTCATTTGATTTCCTTAAATCTATCTTCACACAAAGGTTTAGTGAAGATATCCGCCCATTGTTGGTTCGTCTCAACAAATTATAGACCGATGATTCCTCTCTGTATATAGTCTCATATAAAATGATGTCTAACTTCAATATGCTTTTCCCTCGAGTGTTGTATTGGATTCTTCGATAGCTTGATAGCACTTGTGTTGTTACAGAAGATTGGAATTTGATCTTTTTGTATAGAATAATCTTCTAACTGATACTTAATCTATAACACCCCACACCCGCAAGATCCGAACCCGACATCCACAGTGATATCCGGGTCCGTGCCCCGCGAGGGTGGCATGCTAACCACTCGTTCAGAAATTGGTACATTACTTTTTATAACATATGCGCGGAATTCTATGCTCAAATTTGGGTACTCATTCAATCACATCCAGTTAGATACGCACATTTTCAAAAGCCACTGAGGTCAATTTTACAAATACAAATAAACACCTTAGTACCAAAAGTAAAGACTTGCAATGCAGACACGAACCGATCCCGACTTCTGACCTTCACTTGAATCCTGCGCCATACTCCCGTTTTGCTAACGAGGTACTCTTGATTCTGAAAAATAATTGCAATGTTGGGTGAGTTTGCGAACTCGGTGAGAAACCATCATCGATGGTTCACTCAAATCATGCATTACGCAAATCATGCATACTGACGACGACGAGAATATTAATTTGAGATTATATAACAATTTACGATAATCTATACAATTTACAACAAGATCTGATGTCTAATCAAGATGGCGTAATACGTTTACATAATAGTGTACAGTAGTCTATATCAAGATATGTCGATAACAATAATACGATGAGCGTAGCACAGTTTACATAACAGTGTACAGTAGTCTATATCAGTATATAGTATCAGATCACAATTTACAGTAAATCATGGCATCACTCAGTTCAGTAATCGTCACACAATTCAGCAATTCATCAGTCATATATATAATGCATATGAGACTCTTTCCGGTTATTCAGTATTGTGCCCAAGTGCTCAACAAGAAATGATGGGGGCGCGTCGAGATTTCTCCCCGGGCTAAGCCTCCACGAAGCAAAGGTTCGAGCTCTGGGCTCTTTTCAAAGGAGATTAGCAACTTGGGACACGCCCATTATCCGATCATGCATTTATAAATGCAAAGGCAATGTTCAAGAATTCAAGAAATCACAATGTATGGCTATAAAGCCCGGTGTAACGAAGAATCAAGAACTTCGGTGATATGGCTATAAAAGCCCGGTGTAAAAAGATTGATGATTCAAGAATCCAATCCAATACAAGAAACACATACAATTCGATCGTACCCTTTTCCAGTAGTCATGCAGTCATACAGTGCAATCCAATCACATATAACTCAGTAATCATGTATTTCACGTTATCAAGTAATTTACAGTGAACATTTAGACACTCAAGAATTTGAGAAACCATCTAGGTTACTCACTTGTTACTTCCGAACTCACTCGAAGTCCCAAAGAATGTTCGTGGAACGACGATCCAAGCATCTCTATAACAAGAAATCAGATCTATTATTAATTGCTCAATTAACCAGTTCAGTAATGCAGATGTCGCAGTGCGATGATGTACAATGCATGTTCACGATTTCCGGTGCTAAAACCCAGCTTCGATAACCTATGCTCAATTTCAACTTTTCACTCAATTGGATTAACACTAATTTAGTTTAGTTCTCAATTCAGTTCAATTTTCTCAATTCATACTTCCTATAACCACTCCTTATTCAGTGGGTCGAAACTTCTATTGAAAATCCCAATTAAAACTCCAGTTGTCCCAATTCAGTATTTAAGTCACACTATGAACCATAATTAACTTTAATCTCAACAGTCAGTACCATTTACATCAAATTCTAATTCTCGATATTTCCTCAACAGTAGACCCCTTCTCTAGTTCACAATGAATCAGGAATTACCTCGGCCGGGGTCTATACCACAAACTATGCCAAATCAACTAAGTTCATTCCAATCGAATTTGCCCGTACGTCATGACTTACGCCTTTCGTCGCGACGTGAAAAGCTCACTCGTCATGACGTAGAGGACCGCCGTCGCGTTAATAAAGCCACGCTAAATCGCGACTAATAAAAATAATTACATTCAATTATTCGTCATGACGAAGCCCTCGGTAACCTTCGCTGTCATGCATGACGTCGCGACGATCCGATCGTCTTCTCCGATCGATTTTAAGCCATTAATACACTTAAAACCTCATTAAACACTCCCATCTACCCATAATAAATGCGAAAATGCAGAGAAACCATCAAGAATAACTTTAAAACCATTAAAACTTACCAATCAAGCTTCAATCCATAGATCTCTCAAAATCGCGAAACCCTAAAAATCCTTCAAACTCCACGATAAACCATTCTCAACTATCAATAATCACAAATAACCAATTAACCTTGCACAAGGAAGAGATCCAACAAGGAAACAATCGAAACTCACACCAAAGGGAGAGATCAAGACTCACCATAGGAAGGAGGAAGAAGGAGCTTGCGATATGCTTTAGGAAAAATTTCCCAATTTCCTTCAAACCTAGCTATTTATAGGCATAGGTCTCCAAATCACCCAAATTCGATCTCTAAATTTCAATGGCTCAACATATTTATTTCCTATCAAGAAATTCTGATTTTTCCATTACCATTGGACAATTCTCTCAAGAATATACTAATCAATCACTAGTCACCCAAATATTTCGGTCCGAGTATTTTCTCCCGAATTTCCCAAAAATCTCCTATAAGCCACTATAAATTACCAGTCACTCGTATTCAATATTAAATTAGTCAATTGAACCCAATTACTCTAATTTCTCAACCAGTCCCCAATCCATCGAAGATTGGTTCACAATCCAAATCAATTTCAAATAATTCCAATTTACAATTAAATCATCGAAGATCATGAATGCATGTACCTATGAATATATGCATATGCAATAGACCAGTTCCTCTATAATTAGAGGCCAGTAGCATACTCAATCAGTAAATACAGTAAAGCCTATCAGTCAGTCCCAATATTACCATAATACCCTTGCTAACAGTAACGGGATGTTACAATTCACCCCTCCTTATAAAAATTCCGTCCTCGAAATTTCATACACAGTGAATCAGGAGGACAGGAGAATTGTTCCACCCTTTTCTATTCTGATTCTCACTCGTATCCTTATACTTATTCGCAAATCCTTACATTCCGTACCAGAAACACATTTATCATATCTCTTTATCCAGTCCATAGAACATTTTATAAATCAGAACCATCTTTTAGATTTTAAACCATTTTACCAATCCATTTTCGTGACGGTCGCTTAGAGGCCATTAAATGATGAATTAGTTTCCTTATCGATTCGACTCATTGTCATAATCTGGGATCGCTCAACCCCTAATATAGATTCACTTCACTGTCATCATTAACTCAAATCAATCATAGTCTTCGACTATGTTCAGACAATCTCAATAGACTCCAATGATATCAGTCTCACGTTTGCCTCAGCGGTCACATCTGTTAGTCATTACCACAGTTTACTATTCGATTTCACACTCTAAACCTTTTCTTATTCTTTCGGTGCATTCTTGTTGAAACATAACACTTCAATGGATCTTAGAGATTTCCCTAACAGTTTCTTTGGCAGTAAAACACATACTCCACAATACAGTGATAAACATCATTCAACGATAACACTCTTATACGCTATTGTATTTCTGCTCAATCCATTAATCTCTCTTTGCAAATCACTCACATTCTCAAAATATCTCGATCATCATTGATTTGCATATCCATGGATATATCCATAACCTTTCTATACAGTTAATGCCCCCACACTTTTTAAGGCGCCACAATTTCAGAAAATCGATCACAGTACAGTCTACAACGTTATCCTTGTCCCTAGATACGTTTAATCACATTGCACTATGGTAACTAATTACCTCATAACCCTTACTGGGACATTTCACTGTATATTGCCACATCACCAATTTAAAACAATATAATTAACACTTTGTGAGCAGTTCTCCAAATGTCTCTTCCACAATCATCGGTCATACTTTTCACACATTTCCTCAAATATTTTGTCATTTCTGGATAGATCCAGCACTCAGTTAATTCTCAATAATTCCGAATACATATATTCCGACACATGTTCCTTTACACTAACTTCTCCACATAAACCGCTATAAATCACTCCCTGGGTTGAATAAACATTCATCTCTTTCCAAACAGTTTTACTCAATTATTTGCGAATCAATATTCTCCTCAATGAGCAAAATCATATTACACATTCAGATCCCTTACATTAACATAATACATATTTTCTCAATAGCAGATTTTATCTCTGACACTTGAGTCTCAACTCATATTAGAATCCCTCATTTCAAATTTAACTCTCTATTGTCCTTTCATTAATCACCATTTACTTTCATTCATCGATTTTACTCATGAAATTCGTCAACATCACAGTTGTCACATGTCTTATCGGTCATTTTCAATACCTAGAAACTCAATTCCAACTATGCACAATATCCCATATAGATCAATCACACATCCATATAATCAGAGCAATTAAACCGAAACATCTGTTTCATTTCTCCGTATCATTATCTTACCTTTCAATCTTTTCGTTATTACATCATACCCTTGAATTTTCACACTCAAAAATCAACATCATAGATTTATCATCATTCTAAATTTCTCACTAACGTAATCGATCTTGGTCATAAATCATTATTTATAACACTTATCACAAAGAATCAATCCCAATTGTAACATTTCATTTCATTCCTTTTCACACATCGAACTCTGGTCATTTCTATCATATTTCTATTTCTCTATCAATCCATAAGTCTATATCCATATCACATATTTCAAGTACCACTCTCTTTTGCATATCATCGTTATATCCATCAATATCGATACACTAAATATTCATTTGTCGATCGGACCATATACTTTTTCTTATCCTTCGATGATCGCCACTTCCTTTCATCACACTCTACCGTCTTATCATTTCCTCACTATCTCTGACCACTTATCGACTGATACACGCTCATGCATGCGACTCATACACTAGACTGGGGATCAATTGTCACTGTCTGCCGTGACGACTTTACGACTTTAATGCATGTAACTCAGTACAAATTTCAGAACGCCCATGTACAATCCTACTTCTGGGCTCTGATACCACAAATGTAACACCCCACACCCGTAAGATCCGAACACGACATCCACAGTGATATCCGGGTCCGTGCCCCGCGAGGGTGGCATGCTAACCACTGCTCGTAAATTGGTACATTACTTTTTATAACATATGCGCGAATTCTATGCTCAAATTTGGGTACTCATTCAATCACATCCAGCTAGATCGCACATTTTCAAAAGCCATCGAGGTCAATTTTACAAATACAAATAAACACCTTAGTACCAAAAGTAAAGACTTGCAATGCGGACACGAACCGATCTCGACTTGACCTTCACTGAATCCTGCGCCATACTCCCGCTTTTGCTAATCGGGTACTCTTCGATTCTGAAAATAATTGCAATGTTGGGTGAGTTTATGAACTCGGTGAGAAACCATCATCGATGGTTCACTCAAATCATGCATTAAATCAAATTGCATCAAAGACGACACAAGAATATTAATTTACAATATTATATAACGGTTATGATAATCTATACAATTTACAACAAGATACGATTCTAATACAAGAGCGAACACGCTTTACATAACGAAGGTACGATGAGTCTATATCGATACTGATCAAGAATAATAATACAAGATGGCGTATACGGTTTACATAACGATTATACGATAGTCTATATCAAGATATAGTATCGATCACAATTTGATAAATCATGGCATCACTACCAAGAATCGTCACACAATTCAGAATTCATCACCATATATATAATGCATATGAGACTCTTTCCGGTTATTCAAGATTGTGCCCAAGTGCTCATCGAAGAACAATGGGGACGCGCGCGTCGTGATTTCTCCCCGGGCTAAGCCAGACAAGATGCAGTGTTCGAGCTCTGGCTCTTTTCAATGAGATTAGCAACTTGGGACACGCCCATTATCCGATCATGCATTTATGCGTGCAAAGGCAATGTTGAGAATTCAATAAATCACAATGTATGGCTATAAAGCCCGAGGTAACAATGAATCAAGAACTTCAAAGGATATGGCTATAAAAGCCCAAAGTGTAGCGAGATTGGTGATTCAAGAATCCAATCCAATACAAGAAACACATACAATTCGATCGCATCTTTCCAAAGAGTCATGCAATCATACAAAGGCAATCCAATCACATATAACTCAGTAATCATGTATTTCACGTTATCAAGTAATTTACAGTGAACATTTAGACACTCAAGAATTTGAGAAACTATCTAGGTTACTCACCTGTTACTTCCGAGCTACTGCCTGGAAGTCCTAGCAATGTTCGTGGAACGACGATCCAACGGCACCTCTATAACAGTAAAGTACAGTCTATTATTAATTGCTCAATTAACCAGTTCAGTAATGCAGATGTCGCAGTGCGATGATGTACAATGCATGTTCACGATTTCCGGTGCTAAAACCTAGCTTCGATAACCTATGCTCAATTTCAACTTTTCACTCAATTGGATTAACACTAATTTAGTTCAGTCCTCAATTCAGTTCAATTTTCTCAATTCATACTTCCTATAACCACTCCTTATTCAGTGGGTCGAAACTTCTATTGAAAATCCTAATTAAAACTCCAGTTGTCTCAATTCAGTATTTAAGTCACATTATGAACCATAATTAACTTTAATCTCAACAGTCAGTACCATTTACATCAAATTCTAATTCTCGATATTTCCTCAACAGTAGACCCCTTCTCTAGTTCTCAATGAATCAGGAATTACCTCGACCGGGGGGGGTCTATACCACAAACTATGCCAAATCAACTAAGTTCATTCCAATCAGAATTTGCCCCATACGTCGCGACTTACGCCCTTTCGTCGCGACGTGAAAAGCTCACTCGTCTCGACGTAGAGGACCGTTCGTCGCGTTGCACAAAGCTACGTTCGTCGCGACGTCGACCCAAGCTCGTCGCGACTAATAAAAATAATTACATTCAATTATTCGTCGCGACGAAGCCCTCGGTGCTTCTGCGTTCGTCGCGACGTGCGACGATCCGATCGTCTTCTCCGATCGATTTTCTCCATTAATACACTTAAAACCTCATTAAACACTCCCATCTACCCATAATAAATGCCGAAAATGCAGTAGAAACCATCAATAACAACTTTAAAACCATTAAAACTTACCAATCAAGCTCCAATCCACAGATCTCTCAAAAATCGCCGAAACCCTAAAAATCCTTCAAACTCCACGATAAACCATTCTCAACTATCAATAATCACAATAACCAATTAACCTCGACAAGGAAGAGATCCAAGAAGGAAACAATCGGAAACTCACACCAAAGGGAGAGATCAAGACTCACCGTAGGAAGGAGGAAGAAGGAGCATGATATGTTTTAGGAAAAATTTCCCAATTTCCTTCAAACCTAGCTATTTATAGGCATAGGTCTCCAAATCAGTCAAATTTCGGTCTCTAAATTTCAATGGCTCAACATATTTATTTCCTATCAAGTAAAATTCTGATTTTCCATTACCATTGGACAATTCTCTCAAGAATATACGATCAATCATTCACCACCCAAATATTTTGATGCAGGTATTTTCTCCCAATTTCCCAAAATCTCCTATAAGCCACTATAAATTACGGTCCTTTCAGATTCAATATTAAATTAGTCAATTGAACCCAATTACTCTAATTTCTCAACCAGTCCCCAATCCAATCGATTCGATCAAGATTAGGTTCACAATCCGGTCAATTTCAAATCAATTCCAATTTACAATTAAATACCGTAAGATCATGAATGCATGTACCTATGAATATATGCATATGCAATAGACCAGTTCCTCTATAATTAGAGGCCGAGAGTATACTCAACAAGAATCTGATAAAGCCTATCAGTCAGTCCCAATATTACCATAATACCCTTGCTAACAGTAACGGGATGTTACATAATCCATAATGTTTGTGAACAACAACTTGCAGCTGACATGTACTCAGCTTCTATAGTAGATAGAGCAATTCAGCTTTGCCTCTTGCTTGACCTAGAAATTAGATTATGACTAAGAAAGTGACAACCTCCACTTGTACTCTTTCTATCAATCCTATCTCTAGTACAATCAGCATCACAGTAGGCAATTAACCTGAAATATTTACCTTTCACATACATTAAACAGAGATCAGTAGAACTTGCCAAGTATCTCAATATTCTTATGATAATAATATAATGAGATTCTCTAGGATCTGTGTTGGGACCCGATCCGGGAATCGGATCCCAACCGAATCAACTTAACACTTTCACTCTATGCTCTGATACCATAAATGTTGGGACCCGATCCGGGAACCGGATCCCAACCGAATAATTCCTTATAAACCCTTCTTGCTTTGATACCATAAATGTTGGGACCCGATCCGGGAACCGGATCCCAACCGAATAAACTTAACAAGAGAGAACGAATGACGGAATCAATGGAAACAGTTTAAAGGAGCGAAATTTGGATCGAAACAAAATGCGAGTTTAACAAACCGAAAGTAGCGGCGGAAGCAAATGCAAATCGAATCGAAATACAAACGCAAGTTTAAGCAAAAGCTAATCGAATCAAACGATGATTGATCGAATATAGCGGGTTTAAATAATCGAATACGGATCACAAAGCGAACGAATAAGTTTAAAGCGAGATCGAATCGAGTGCAAATCGAATTCGGATAGAAAACAAAGTAAGCAAACAAATCAATGTAAGCTGAAACACTTTCCGACATCCGTGACTAAGCAAAGAACAGAAGCGAAGCGCGTTGGGGATCCTAAGACGTTCCAAAATCCGTTATGAATTGTTTTTTCTTTCTTATTCTCATTCCTTATTCATTTCTTCTCTTACTCAAACTCATTTAAAACATAACCAATGCATCCAATTTCCAAAATTACACTTTTATCCCAAATCTTATCGAAAATTCTAAAGATAACTACCGCCTTTATCCTAACCAAAAGTCCCGCAAAGCGTAATACACTTCTATAATCTCAACAGACCTCGAGAATCATCGGACACTCCGTCAGGAATCCCAACACCGCAGTAAACACAAACCTAAAACTAATACTTCCATAATTCTCAAATCAATAAATACCAAACTCATAATTCAACTCATTTCCAAATTCATACATATATATTCCCAAATCAACCATACAATATGTTCTCAAATTCTCCATAATTTCCTATACAATTTCACAGTCATTCACAATACTTAATTTTATACCCAAATACATTTTTCCAAACTTTTCTAAAGCCATAAACATATTCATACACAAGATCCAAATTTCTCAAAAACCAACGTATTCAAATGTCGAAACTGACGTCTTCACATACGTCTTCACATTCTTTCATCCGATCTCCTGCTCGAAACCTGGAGATGGGGATGAAAGGGGGGGTGAGCTCGAAAGCTCGTGGATAACACATTTATAAATCGATAAATAAGCGGAAATCATTTTTCATAAGCTTTTTGCCAAAAGGGCTAATTTTTCAAACTTTATAATTTTTCAAACAATTTCTTCAAACACTTTTTCATATTTTCAAACTTTTCAACTTTCAAATATTTCTCTCAAGCTCTTTCCAATTTTCCCAAACTTCTCATAAAATATCATTTTCTCATTTTCAAAATTCTCAATTCTTCATAAATATGAATGCAACATAATTTCAATTTTCATTTCTCACTTTATAAACAAGAATGCGTAATACGTAAACAAAACAAAACACATAACATATCGAATGGTGCAGCTGGGTCCAAGCAGAGCGCATCGCACATTCTCGCATAACGGTCCTGTGCGTTCGTGAATGAACGCATTACACTTTTCGCATTGCGGTCCATTATGGCCGTGAAGGAGTCCGAATCGAACTCCGTGCACTTGTGGCAAACTGGAGAAGGCTATACACATAGAGACAGCGCTGACTCACCAAGGGACCTACCAAACCCACATAACACATAATCGAAAACGAAAAGTCGGATTGCTCGAAGGCACTTTTCAATTTCTTAATTTTCCACACATTCACATAAAGCATACAATTTGATCAATTCATCATTCGAATTCTAATTTCAGAAATCAAATCATTCAATGCATACACAACAAATGCATTTTTCAGAATTTCTATCAAATCATTTAACGAAATGAATTTACGCTTGTAATAATTTTCCAAAATCATTGAGAAATAAACAAAGTACTAAAATCTTTTCTTTCATTTTCTCAAATTTTGAAAAGTAATATTTAACTCATAAATCAAAATATAAATATGATACCCACCTCAATTATTAGGAAACTTGATTTCAAGCTCCAATTGATCCTTGCTTTTCTCTCTCTTCCAAAGTACCAAAACCTAAACCATAATCATCCAAATTTCACATCAGAAAATACTTAATTTTCACAATCAATTTAGGAATTCACCAATTCCATTTACATTCAAGCTATTTCAATCTCCAATTTTGAAAATCCCCAATTTTCAAAATTGGCCTAAACCAAGACACTCGAATTCAATCTCATAAAACATAATTTCTTCAAAATTAATCTCACAACTCCTCAATTCACATTAATTCCAAGACATCTAAATCCTCAATTTCAAAAATTCCCAAATCTTAAAATTGGCCTAAACCAATTTATCCAAATTCAATACCATAAAATACCAATTCTTCAAAATTGATTTCATATATCATCAATTCATCATATTTCCTATAATTCTACACCAAAATATCTCAAAATTCTTCATCATAAAATTAAGCCTAAACCTTACTCAATTTTTCATCCAAAATTAAACCCAACCTAAAGCATATATATCAAAATTAATTCCACAATCCATAAACCCATCTCATATGTCATAATTCTAAACCGAAGATTAATCAAAATCTCAAAGTAGAAAAATTTCTCTTACCTCTTTCTCTTCCAAATTCGAATTTTTTTGGCTTGGAAGGAAGCTCTTATGCTCCTCCACCTTTTTCTCTCTTGGAACCATCCCCAAATCCTTAAGAAAACAAGTAGAAAAATGAAACAAATCTTTCTCTCTCTTCTTTCTCCATACCCGAAGCTTCCCCATTCTTCTTCTCCTTCTTATTTTCTTTCTCTTCTTCTGTAATGTTCCAGCCACTTTCGTGGCTTTTAATAGCCAAAAACGACAACTCATCATGTGTTTCATTAAATAATGGGTCAAATGACCAAATTACCCTCCATTATTACTTTATGTTATTCTCACTTGCGGTTCTGATTCGCACTATCGATTTGAAGGAATTTGTCAAAACTTCCTTCTCGAGAAATGTTCCTCTCAATCATACGAATCCAACGCCACTGACCGCGCTCAATTCCGAGCACCACATCAAAAGTTACGTGCGAAACAGTGCGGAAAAATCCATATTCTAACACATTTCTTATGTACGATTATTTCCGTCCAAAAGTTCACATTCTTATTCCTGGAATTGAAACTCGATGTCTTCATAACAATTGTAGCCTTATGTCTCTAGTTTAATTCAAAACAAGAATCGTCTCATTTCGATTCCCAGATCAAAAGTTATACTCAAATTACTCACAGGTGTTCCCAATCCAAAAATTTCACCCTAATCCGAACTTAAATTCAAAAATTAAAAGTCCTAAGGGCAAAATTGACATTTCATGTCTTCATATGATTTGTAGCCCCTTGTCTTATCTTTATTTCCCCTCAAGAATCGCTTCAATCGGATCTCTACAGATCCCGAATTTCTAAAACACTGAATCATGCTCGGAAAATTTCCGACTCACTTTGATTAAATTAATCACCATTAATTTAATCTCAAAAGTTCTAAATTTCTTATAAAATGAAATTCAATGTCTTAGGAATCCAACGCAAAAGAATCAACTCAATCGGATGTCGGACGGAAAGATATAAGCAAAATAGTGAACAAAGGTCGGATTAAAGGAGGAAAGTCAAGAAAATCGAAGAGCAAAGCAGCGTCAGATGCAGACGGACGCTTCAACTCATGAGGGCGAGACGCCGCTCATGAGGGCGAGCCTCCCTTCATGAGGGCGAGACGCCGCATGAGGGCGAGACGCCCGCCGCTAGGGCGAGGCGTCGCCCTAGCGAGGCGCCACAGCTTCGCGAGGCGAGCCTTGCCTCGCGAGGCGAAGCAACGCCCGCCTCGCCAGGCGAGGCGTCGCCTAGCGAGCGTCTGGCGCCCGCCTCGCCAGGCGAGGCGTCGCCCTAGCGAGGGCGCGTACGGGCGCCCGCCTCGCCAGGGCGAGGTGTCGCTCTAGCGAGGGCGCGTACGGGCGGCTCGCCCTAGCGAGGGCGCTAAAACTTTCCTTTTTTTTTTTTTTTTTCCTCTAAACTTCCAAAATTCATAACTTTTAATCCCGAACTCCGATTTTGACAAACTTAGTCTCTATAGAAAGCTTAAGAGAAGCTCTAAATCTTCCAAGAAGAACATAAAACTCAATTCGACTTCTACGGGAGTCCATTTTCCGGTCAAAGATACTATTCTCGATACACGCTTGCAAAATCATAACTTAATTTTCGAAATCGAAAAATTGCATACTTTATATCGATATAAAGATCAAAAAATCCTTCAATTTTCATGAAGAACATCAAAGCTCAATTAACCTCTAACTAGGTTAATTTCTCAGTCAAAGTTCAATCAATATAAAAGTCAAACCCGATCAAACATAAACTTTGGTGATCATAACTTTCACTCGATATCGAAAAATTACAAACTTTATGTCTACAAAATCTTTTAACATAACCTACAAGTTTCCAGAAGATCATTTTATCAAATTTTGCCTCAAACAAAAGTCAACCTTCAAAGGCCAGAAAGTCAACTATTACACAATTTTTCATATTTTCATACTTTCTCTCTTTATTTCATGATCTTCAACTTAATTTCAATCAACTCATCCACTTGATCATAGTCAAATTGTCACTCAAGGTTCGGGGTCCAACATTTCTCCCCCTCTTAAAAGAATTTCGTCCTCGAAATTCACACTTACTTAAACTCCAAGTAACTCATTCTTGCATAAATTTCTTTCTAAACAAAGATCATCAAGCACTTTCTTACCAATTTCTTTCCAAAATCATAATCGATTATTTTTTTCTTATCTAACTTCCTCAGCATATATATCTCAATCTCTCCACAATTTCTTATTTCTTGAATCTCATACCACTCATATCCAAACCATTTCATCCCAATTCATCAAAAAAATTTCACATCTAAATTTCATTTACTATCATAAATCTTGTCACCCAAATCAAACTAATCATTTGAATTCGTCAAATAGTCATGCATATCAATTTCACATTCCTAAAGACAATCATATTTCTTTCATCAAAATCAAATGACCACCTAGCACACTCTCACAAATTCACTCTTATCTTTACAAACTCGTATCAATTCCTTATTCATACTCATACGCCCAAGTAAGATCATATTACTGGGCTCTGATATTCTCACAAATTCAATTTGTTATCCTTTCACACTCTCATCAATCTTCTATGCCCAGTTAAGACCATAGTACTGGGCTCTGATACCATAAATGTTGGGACCCGATCCGGGAATCGGATCCCAACCGAATCAACTTAACACTTTCACTCTATGCTCTGATACCATAAATGTTGGGACCCGATCCGGGAACCGGATCCCAACCGAATAATTCCTTATAAACCCTTCTTGCTTTGATACCATAAATGTTGGGACCCGATCCGGGCGGATCCCAACCGAATAAACTTAACAAGAGAGCGAATAGCGGAATCAATGGAAAGCAGGCGAAAGGGCGAAATTTGGATCGAAAACAAAATGCGAGCGAACAAATCCAAAGTAGCGAAGCGGAAGCAAATGCAAATCGGAATCGAAATACAAGCGCAAGGAAGCAAAAGCTAATCGAATCAAGCGAGCAGATTGATCGAATATAGCGAAGCGAAATAATCGAATCGGATCCTGGCGGAGCGAATAGTTAAAGAGATCGAATCGAGTGCAAATCGAATTCGGATAGAAAACAAAGTAAGCAAACAAATCAATGTAAATGAAACACTTTCCGACATCCGTGACTAAGCAAAGAACGAGAAAGCGAAGCGCGTTGGGGATCTAAGGCGTTCCAAAATCCGTTATGAATTGTTTTTCTTTCTTATTCTCATTCCTTATTCATTTCTTCTCTTACTCAAACTCATTTAAAACATAACCAATGCATCCAATTTCCAAAATTACACTTTTATCCCAAATCTTATCGAAAATTGACGCATAACGGTGCCTTTATCCTAACCCAAAAGTCACGCAAAGCGCGAATACACTTCTATAATCTCAGCAGACCTCGAATCGCCGGACACTCCCGTCCAGGAATCCCAACACCAATGAAACACAAACCTAAAACTAATACTTCCATAATTCTCAAATCAATAAATACCAAACTCATAATTCAACTCATTTCCAAATTCATACATATATATTCCCAAATCAACCATACAATATGTTCTCAAATTCTCCATAATTTCCTATACAATTTCACGGTCATTCACAATACTTAATTTTATACCCAAATACATTTTCCAAACTTTTCTAAAGCCATAAACATATTCATACACAAGATCCAAATTTCTCAAAACCAACGTATTCAAATGTCGGCGGCGTCTTCACATCGTCTTCACATTCTTTCATCCGATCTCTGCTCGAAACACGGAGATGGGGATGAAAGGGGGTAGCTTCAGCTTCGTGGATAACACATTTATAAATCGATAAATAAGCGGAAATCATTTTCATAAGCTTTTTGCCAAAAGGGCTAATTTTTCAAACTTTATAATTTTTCAAACAATTTCTTCAAACACTTTTTCATATTTTCAAACTTTTCAACTTTCAAATATTTCTCTCAAGCTCTTTCCAATTTTCCCAAACTTCTCGTAAAATATCATTTTCTCATTTTCAAAATTCTCGAATTCTTCATAAATATGAATGCAACATAATTTCAATTTTCATTTCTCACTTTATAAACAAGAATGCGAACGTAAACAAAACAAAACACATAACATATCGAATGGTGCAAGCTAGGTCCAAGCGAGCGTCAACGCATTCTCCGCATAACGGTCACTGCGGTCGTGAGCGAAACGTACTACACTTTCCCGCATTGCGGTCCGGTGTAGCCGTGAAGGAGTCGAAATCGAACTCCGTGCCCTAGTGAGCAGACTGGAGAAGGCTATACACATAGAGGCAAATACGACTCACCAAGGGACCTACCAAACCCACATAACACATAATCGAAAGCGAAAAGTCGGATTGCTGAAGGCACTTTTCAATTTCTTAATTTTCCACACATTCACATAAAGCATACAATTTGATCAATTCATCATTCAATTCTAATTTGAAATCAAATCATTCAATGCATACACAACAAATGCATTTTTCGAATTTCTATCAAATCATTTAACGAAATGAATTTACGCTTGTAATAATTTTCCAAAATCATTGAAATAAACAAAGTATGAAAATCTTTTCTTTCATTTTCTCAAATTTTCGAAAAGTAATATTTAACTCATAAATCAAAATATAAATATGATACCCACCTCGAATTATTGCAGGAAACTTGATTTCAAGCTCCAATTGATCCTTGCTTTTCTCTCTCTTCCAAAGTACCAAAACCTAAACCATAATCATCCAAATTTCACATCAGAAAATACTTAATTTTCACAATCAATTTAGGAATTCACCAATTCCATTTACATTCAAGCTATTTCAATCTCCAATTTTGAAAATTCCCAATTTTCAAAATTAGCCTAAACCAAGACACTCAATTCAATCTCATAAAACATAATTTCTTCAAAATTAATCTCTGACTCCTCAATTCACATTAATTCCAAGACATCTAAATCCTCGATTTCAAAATTCCCAAATCTTAAAATTGGCCTAAACCAATTTATCCAAATTCAATACCATAAAATACCAATTCTTCAAAATTGATTTCATATATCATCGATTCATCATATTTCCTATAATTCTACACCAAAATATCTCAAAATTCTTCATCATAAAATTAAGCCTAAACCTTACTCAATTTTTCATCCAAAATTAAACCCAACCTAAAGCATATATATCAAAATTAATTCCTGATCCATAAACCCATCTCATATGTCATAATTCTAAGCAGAAGATTAATCAAAATCTCAAAGTAGAAAAATTTCTCTTACCTCTTTCTCTTCCAAATTCGATTTTTTTTGGCTTGGAAGGAAGCTCTTATGCTCCTCCACCTTTTTCTCTCTTGGAACCATCCCCAAATCCTTAAGAAAACAAGTAGAAAATGAAACAAATCTTTCTCTCTTCTTTCTCCATACCCAAGCTTCCCATTCTTCTTCTCCTTCTTATTTTCTTTCTCTTCTTCTGTAATGTTCCAGCCACTTTCGTGGCTTTTAATAGCCAAAGCGACAACTCATCATGTGTTTCATTAAATAATGGGTCAAATGACCAAATTACCCTCCATTATTACTTTATGTTATTCTCACTTGCGGTTCTGATTAGACTATCGATTTGAAGGAATTTGTCAAAACTTCCTTCTAGAAATGTTCCTCTCAATCATCTGAATCCAACGCCACTGACCGCGCTCAATTCCGAGCACCACATCAAAGTTACGTCTTAAGCAATGCGGAAAATCCATATTCTAACACATTTCTTATGTACGATTATTTCCGTCCAAAGTTCACATTCTTATTCCTGGAATTGAAACTCGATGTCTTCATAACAATTGTAGCCTTATGTCTCTAGTTTAATTCAAAACAAGAATCGTCTCATTTCGATTCCCAGATCAAAAGTTATACTCAAATTACTCACAGGTGTTCCCAATCCAAAAATTTCACCTAATCCGAACTTAAATTCAAAATTAAAAGTCCTAAGGGCAAAATTGACATTTCATGTCTTCATATGATTTGTAGCCCCTTGTCTTATCTTTATTTCCCCTCAAGAATCGCTTCAATCGGATCTCTACAGATCCCGAATTTCACAAAACACTGAATCATGCTCGGAAAATTTCCCGACTCACTTTGATTAAATTAATCACCATTAATTTAATCTCAAAAGTTCTAAATTTCTTATAAAATGAAATTCAATGTCTTAGGAATCCAACGCAAAAGAATCAACTCAATCGGATGTCGGACGGAAAGATATAAGCAAAATAGTGAACAAAGGTCGGATTAAGGAGGAAAGTCAAGAAAATCGAGAAGAGCAAAGCGGCGTCGTGTCGTCGGGCGCCCCAACTCATGAGGGAGGCGCCGCTCATGAGGGCGAGCCGCCTCGCTTCGCGAGGCGAGACGCCCGCTCGCGAGGCGAGACGCCCGCCGCTAGGGCGAGGCGTCGCCCTAGCGAGGCAACACAGCTTCGAGGCGAGCACGCCTCGCGAGGCGAAGCGACGCCCGCCTCGCCAGGCGAGGCGTCGCCTAGCGAGGGCGTCTGGCGCCCGCCTCGCCAGGCGGCGTCCTAGCGAGGCGCCGTCTGGCGCCCGCCTCGCCAGGCGAGGTGTCGCCTAGCGAGAAGCGTCTGGCGGCTCGCCTAGCGAGTATTAAAACTTTCCTTTTTTTTTTTTCCTCTAAACTTCCAAAATTCATAACTTTTAATCCCGAACTCCGATTTTGACAAACTTAGTCTCTATAGAAAGCTTAAGAGAAGTTCTAAATCTTCCAAGAAGAACATAAAACTCAATTCGACTTCTACGGGAGTCCATTTTCCGGTCAAAGATACTATTCTCGATACACGCTTGCAAAAATCATAACTTAATTTTCCGAAATCGAAAAAATTGCATACTTTATATCGAAATAAAGATCAAAACAAATCCTTCAATTTTCATGAAGAACATCAAAGCTCAATTAACCTCTAACTAGGTTAATTTCTCAGTCAAAGTTCCAATCAATATAAAAGTCAAACCCGATCAAACATAAACTTTGACTGATCATAACTTTCACTCCCGATATCGAAAAATTACAAACTTTATGTCTACAAAAATCTTTTAACATAACCTACAAGTTTCCAGAAGATCATTTTATCAAATTTTGCCTCAAACAAAAGTCAACCTTCAAAGGCCAGAAAGTCAACTATTACACAATTTTTCATATTTTCATACTTTCTCTCTTTATTTCATGATCTTCAACTTAATTTCAATCAACTCATCCACTTGATCATAGTCAAATTGTCACTCAAGGTTCGGGGTCCAACAATCTGCTTGAAATCTTGCACACAAATAAACACTAAAAAGTATATCAAGTCTACTTGCAGTTAGGTAAAGTAAAGAGTCAATAATTCTTCTGAAAAGGGTTTGATTAGCCTTCTTACCTGCTTCATCCTTAGATTAAAAGATTGAAGGATGCATAGGAGTTGACATAGGTTTGACCTTCTCCATTTTATATTTGACTAACAATTCTTTGATATATTTTTATTGATGAACAAAAATCTTTTCTTTGATTTGTTTAATTTGTAAACTAAGAAAGAATTTCAATTCACCCATCATACTCATTTCAAATTCACTTTTCATAAGATTTTCAAAACTGGAACATAACTTATTAGAAGTTGCACCAAAAATAATATCATCTACATATATCTGTACCACAATGAAATCATTTTTAATACATTTGCTAAACAGAGTCTTATCTACTTGTCCTCTAATAAAGCCATTTCTAATAAAAAATGAACTTAGACCAAACACGAGGTGTTTGTTTTAATCATAAAAAGCTTTATAAAGTCTATAGACATAATATGATTTATCAATATCTTCAAAACCAGGAGGTTGCTTTACATAAACTTCTTCATCTATAAAACCATTCAAAAAGGCACTTTTCACATCCATTTGAAATAGTTTTATATCATGACAAATAGCATATGCAAGCAAAATCCTAATAGTTTCTAGTCTAGCTACAGGAGCATAGGTTTCATTATAGTCTATTCTTTTTTGTTGATTATAGCCTTGAACTACTAATCTAGCTTTGTTATGGTTTACTCTTCCTGATTCATCTAGTTTATTTTTGAATACCCATCTGGTTCCTATGATAGACTTATTAGGTGGTCTAGGAACTAAAGACCAAACTTTGTTCCTTGTAAATTGATTCAACTCCTCTTGCATGACTAAAGTCCAAGCTTCATCTTGAAGAGCTTCATCAATTTTCCTAAGTTCTAATTAAGAAACAAAAGCTACACTTGCCTCTCTTCTAAACTTAGACCTAGTTCTCGCTCCTTCTGAAGTTTTGCCTATAATCAGGTTTTCTGGGTGAGAAGATTTGTATTTCATGTCTTTTCTAAGACTAAAGTTTTCAGGAATATTTTCTACCTTACCAGGTGGATCATCTGGTGGTGACATGTCTAGGTTATTAACTAAGGGAGCAGATAGAGTTTCATCATCAGAATCGTCTCTTCTATTTGGATGATAATCATCATCAAACTTAACATGCATAGATTCTTCAACAGATTTAGAAATAAGATTATAAACTCTATAAGCTTTAGAAGACATCGAGTATCTTAGAAAAATTCCTGAATTAATCTTAAAATCAAATTTATCTAATTTTTTTATTTAATATAATGCATTTGCAATCAAAAGGATGAAAGTAAGAGATATTTGGCTTTCTTCCTTTCCATAACTCATATAGAGTTTTATTTAAAATAGGTTGCAAAAATACTCTATTTTTAATATAACAAGTTGTATTTACAGCTTCTACCCAGAAATACTTAGGAAGATTCACTTCACATAGTATAGACCTTGCCATTTCCTGAATCATCCTATTCTTTCTTTCTATAACTTCATTCTGTCGTGGAGTTCTAGGAGTAGAGAAATTATGGAAAATTCCATTCTCTTCACAAAACATTCTAAAATTTTCATTTTCAAATTCTCCACCATGATCACTTCTAATTCCAGCAATAAAAATTCCTTTTTTTATTTTGTAACTTTTTGGATAGAACTTTAAAGCACTTAAGAGATTCATCTTTATGTGATAAAAATAATATCCAACAAAATCTAGTCAAGTCATCAACAATTACGAGACCATACTTCCTTCCACCAAGACTTAATGTTCTTGTAACACCCAAATACCCCCTAGGAGGATACATGGATGCCACCCAAGACAGGACAAACAAATCAAAATGTTTCACACATGCATTTTTAAAAACTAAACGTAACACACATATAATACATCTCATAATTTCATAAACAAATCCAAAGAATATTGACAGGCCCAAACAAACCAAACAAAATACATTTTCGCGCGACACAAAACTCAGACCCTTTTGGCCACTACGGCTGACTTGTCCCAGTCCTTAATATCTTCGCTCTGAACCTACACGGGGCAAATCCACCGTGCTAAGCATATAGCTTAGTGAGTAATAACTAATCTATATTAACGATTTGATAAATAAAAGAATGTATTTAGAACAAATTTTATACTAAGTAAGCAGCAGAACACGGAGATCCTTCATAATCGAATATAATTTAGTTTATGTCAAAATCAAGCAGATATCGAATCTGTAACAAATCAAACTATAAATCTATTAATGCGAAGTGGGTAGCAGGACTTATACAGAGATACCATAATTAGTATCGCAGGAGAGACATATGTCTCGATATCGGGAGACACCAAAGTGTCAAATAACGAGAAGCATTGCAGACCCTTCTAGTACGCCTATTTACCCTGACTAGGACTTAACGGTTTAAAAGCGAACAAGGTCATTTCGGACATTTCATGTGCAGACAAATAGCACTTCCAATAAATCAATCCTAGACATCATCTAGGTTGACTCACAAAATTTATCAAAAAAAAATACTTACCTAAAGTACTTACTGAAATTTTCTACCTATATTACGTACTGAAATTACTAACCTGTATTACTTACCAAAACCGCCCTTACTGTTTATTGCCTCAAAGTCCTGGCAATATCCGGCAGTGGTCGTTCCTCTATAATAGAGAACATAGATACAAATCACTATTTTGCATGATTAAAAATTCACTAATGTATGATGGATATGTAGGATGCATGTTCAAGACAAATTTTGGGACCAAACCCTAAATTCTTAACTTTATTCCATAATTCACAACTTAAATTATTAAATCCTTGATTGTTAATTAAATCTAAAAATTTACAAATTTCACATAGAGAGGTAGAAAATTTTCTTACGAATCCAACGTCTCGAGAATCAGGTCATTCGGAGGTCGGATGACAAAGATATAGTCAAAAGAGTGAAGATTGCGGATTGGGATTTCAAAGATTGAAGTTTATCACACACAAGTCGACTTATACTTACACAAGTCGACTTATCCATTAAAGCACACACAAGTCGACTTCTACTTACACAAGTCGACTTACACTTGCATAACTCGATTTATTGAAGAGTGGAGATGACATTTTCATGCAAAACGTTGATCTAAGTCGACTTATTTACCACAACAAGTCGACTTATAACACTGTTCATCGTCTTCTTCCCCAAACCATACGAAACAGCAGACTTTTCTTCCATTTTTCTTTAACTTCTTCACTTCAAAACTCATCTATCTATCATTTCTATACTATTAGAATCATCTATACACTCCAAAGATCACAACACTAACATTCCAACTTCCTCTCTCTCTCTACGGTAAACTTTCCAAATTCATATTTTTATCCCCTTTTTCTTGGTTTTTTCTTAGTTTTTCCATCTCAATAGTCCACGATATCTATCATTTTTCTCCATAAACCACTACATCTCAGTAAGCTCTAGATTTCCGTAAGCTTAAACCTCACACTATAATTCACATATGTACAGAAATTTTTACAGTGAGCTCATTGAGTATTTGTTTTTCTCCAGAATATTGCACTCTTCCAATATAACTTTAATGACTCTTCTAACTCCCATGTACATTTAGTTTAGTCAAAACTTGTCAAAAACAGTCATGTTTATTAATAAAAAAGAACAGAGCATCAACGAAACTACTAGTCTAAAACTCATGCATGCATATATATATCTAATTACACTATAAAATATTATTTGATTTTACTTGTTTTGACTTGTATTTCCAGTAGGTTTGTTACTCGGTGGCAAAGAAGAACTATGAAGAACATATGCGACAGAGACAGTTTTAATACAACTCATCAGACCATGTGTGTAACATGCATATCATTCACGTATCTTCACTTTTTTTTTCAAACCATTTGCCACTTTGCATGCGAACCACTCGTTATAACGTAAGTAGTCCATTTATTTTAGTATTTTAGTATTTTAGTATTTTTATTAATTTATTTATTATTTTCTCTTACTCTAAAAATACCAAAATTTTTGAAAATTCCTAAAATTTACTAAAATTCTGAAATAATAATATAACCCTCAAAAATATTTTCAACTCAAAAATAATTCACTATAAATTTCTAAAATACTCAAAATGTACAAAAATTTCTAAATCACATTTAATTCAGTCCGAATAAATCCATCATCTTCATTTATAACCAATTTACCCGAAAAATGCCATGAATGCATGCCGAAATATTTATGCACAATTAAGCAAATATTCCATATGCAAATAATAAGCATAATTCGTACTAAATTTGGTTAATATTCTAACCCCTAATTTGGGGCATTACAACTCTTCCCTCCTTAAGAAATTTTGTCCTCGAAATTCATACCTGATCCGAATAATTGCGGATACTGGGCCTTCATGATATCCTCTGGTTCCCAGGTTGCTTCCTCAAGTCCATGGTGTTGCCAGAGGACTTTTACCAATGGTACTGTCTTGTTCCCGCAATTGTTTCACTTCTCTGGCTAATATGGAAATTGGCCCTTCTTCATATGACAAATCTTATTGTACCTGAATCTCTTGCATCGGAATCTTATGTGTGACACCAGACCGATATCTCCTCAACATAGAAACATGGAACACATCATGCAATCTGGCCAATTCTCCAGGAAGAGCTAATTGATAAGCTACGGGTCCAACCCTCTTCAGAATTTTATAAGGCCCAATGAATCGCGGACTGAGCTTACCCTTCTTCCCAAACCGAAGTATGTGTTTCCATGGTGACACTTTTAGAAACACCTTATCACCCACTTGAAACTCAATATCCTTCCTTTTTAGATCAGCATAAGATTTCTGCCTGTCACTGGCAACTTTCAATCTTTGTTGAATAATCAGAATCTTTTCTTCAGTATCTTTCACAATGTCTGGCCCGATCATCTTGTTTTCACTCAGTTCCGTCTAACATACCAGAGTTCTACACTTCCTACCATACAACACTTCATAAGGTGCCATGCCAATGCTCGTCTGATAACTGTTGTTATAAGCAAACTCCATCAAGGTCAGATAATTATCCCAACTCCTGGGAAACTCTAATGACAACCCTCGACATATCTTCCAAAATTTGTATAACTCGCTCGATTGTCCATCCATGCGGGGATGAAAAGCGATTAAACTTAAGTTGAGTACCCAATGCTTCAGAACTTTTCCGTAATCTCAAGTAAATCGAGGATCACGATCGAAATAATCGATAATGGTACTCCATGCGCCTTACAATCTCATTCACATACAAATCTGCAAGCCTATCCAATGAATAGTTAGACGAGCGTAGAAAATGAAGCGATTTGGTGAACTTATCCTGATAACCCATACCGCATCATGTTTCCTTTGAGTAAGAGGAAGTCCAAGAACAAAGTCCATGGTAATATTATCCCATTTCCATTGAGGAATAGGAATAGGATTTTACAAACCAGATGGAACACGGTGTTGATTTTAACTTCTTGGCATGTAAGACATTTTGCTACATAATCCACAACGTCCCGTTTCATACCTGCCCACCAATAATACTGCTTCGGATCCTAATACATCTTGTTTCCACCCGGATGCATAGTAAATACTATATTATGAGCCTCAAACAATAACTTCTTTTCAATTCATCATTACCGCACACACAACCGATCCTTATAATACAATTCACCACCACCACCGCATGTAAAAATCAATCATTTACCTTCCTGAGTAGCCATGATAAGTTGTTGTAACTTATCATCAGCTCTTTGAGGGTCACAAATCTCCTGTCTTAACGTAGGCTTTGCTCTCAATTGAGCCATTAAAGCTCCATCAGATCCCAATTTCCATCTAGTCTACTTCAGTGACAATGTTGAGATGGTCTTTCGACTCAAGGCATCAGCTACAACATTAGCCTTACCCGGATGGTAGTCCACAATACAATCATAGTCTTTAAATAATTCCAACCAATTTCGTTGTCTCAAATTGAGTTCCTTCTGTGTAAGCAGATACTTCAGACTCTTATGATCTGTGAAAATTCTACACCTTCCACTATACAGATAGTGTCGCCAAATTTTTAAGGCAAACACTACTGCTGCAAGTTCCAGATCATGTGTTGGGTAATTCTGTTCATGAGTCTTTAGTTGACTAGAAGCATAAGCAACTACCTTTCCTTCCTGCATCAATACTCAACCTAAACCAATTCCAGATGCATCAGTATACATAACATACTCCTTACCAGTCATAGGTTGAACTAATACAGGAGCTTCAGTAAGCATATTTTTCAACTGATCAAAACTACTCTGACATCTATTAGACCATTTATACTTCACTCCCTTCCGTAAAAGTTTAGTTAAAGGGGATGCTATCACTGAAAATCCCTTAACAAATCGACGGTAATAACCAGCCAAACCCAGAAAACTTCTTACTTCCATCACATTCTGTGGTGGCTTCCAATTAACAATTGCCTCTATCTTACTAGGATCAACTCTAATTCCTTCAGAAGAGACCACATGACCTAAAAATGATATCTCCTTAAGCCAGAATTCACATTTACTCAACTTAGCATACAACTGTCTTTCCCGCAGGGTCTGTAATACAATTCGGAGATGCTCACTATGGTCATGTTCATTCCTAGAATAGATCAGGATATCATCAATAAACACCACAACAAATTGGTCCAAATAAAGCCTAAATACTCTATTCATCAGATCCATGAATGCTACTGGAGCATTAGTTAACCCGAATGGCATTACTAGGAATTCATAATGTCCATAACGGGTCCTAAATGCAGTCTTTGATACATCCACATCCTTTACCCGAAGCTGATAATACCCTGATCGTAGATCTATCTTCGAAAACACTCCTGCGTCTCTCAACTGATCAAATAAATCGTCAATCTGTGGTAATGGATACCTATTCTTCACTGTGACTCTATTTAACTGCCTATAATCGATACACATTCTCAGTGTACCATCCTTCTTCTTAACAAACAACACCGGTGCACCCTATGGTGATACACTGGGTCTAATAAACCCTTTATCCAGAAGTTCTTGTAACTGCAACTTCAACTCCTTTAACTCAGTAGGAGCCATTCTATACGGTGCTCTGGATATAAGAGCAGTACCAGGCATGACTTCAATAGATAACTCCACTTCTCTTTCTGGAGGAAGCCCAGGCAGTTCCTCAGGAAAAACATCTGGAAACTCATTCACTACAGGAATATCAAGCAGTTTATCCTTACCACCATCCTTCTGGGAATCAAGTTCAAACGCTAGATAAGCTTCACACCCCTTTCTTAGAAGCTTTTGAGCTTGCATAGTAGATACTACATTAGTTAAAGCACTTATGCAACCACCATGAAATACAATCTCAGACTGGTTGGGCCTCCTCAAGAAAACTATCTTAGCCTTACAGTCAATTACTGCCTGATGTTTAGATAGCCAATCCATACCCAGAATCAAATCGAATTCGTGAAACGGCAATCTAATCAAATCTGTTGCATACTCACTGCCTTGAATCATAACTGGACAATTCCTAACCACCTGATTCACCAACATACTACTGCCCAGAGGACTAGTTACACGCATGTCATATTCTAACTGATCTATAAGCATCTCCTTAGCAAACATTTCTCCAACACAGATATATGAATGTGAAGATCCATGATCAATTAATGCATACAATTCAAAATCAAAGAGAGAAACCATACCAGCAATGACATCTGGTGCATCCTGATCCTCACGAGCTTTCAGTGCATAAGCTCGACCCGAAGCAGTAGGCATAGCTGGCCGATTCACAGTTTCTGAGTGAGAACTCGGATTAGCCCTGTTCTGATTATATCCGCTTCGACCTCTTTCTCGACCTCTGTTCCCAGCTGATGCATGAGAAACCTCTCCACTAGCTTATGCTATCCCAGACTGTCTCAGAGGGCAATTTGCAATCATATGCTCTATACTGCCACAACAAAAACATGCACCTGTAGCTCTCCAACAGACACCCCAATGATGAATAGAGCAGTGTGGGCACTCTGGAGCACCAGAACCTAGACCCCCAGAGGAACCCCTACTAGAAGCAGTCGATGTAGGAAAGTTTTGTTGCCTTCCCCTCATCACAGATCTCTGAGCAACTCTCGGTGCAGAGGAACTACCTTCCCGATTTTGTTTCCCCGAAGATTGACCTCCTCTATTAAAGCCTCTTCTCTAACTTTTTTCTTTCCTGATCATCTCTTGTCTTTCTATTTTTATTGCAGCCTGTACCAACTGATGGTAAGTAACTTGTTGTAACATAGAAAACGCTGCCAGATGCTCCTTGATCGAATTATGCAATCCCTCCTCGAATTGATGGCATCGGAACTCTTCAATCAGCACAGATTCAGGGGCATACTTACTGAGCCGATTAAAATCCTGATCATACTCAGCAACAGACAAACTCCTCTGCTTTAGATTCAAAAACTGCTTCCACATATCCTTTCTGTAAGCTTCCGTCACATATTTAGTTTTAAATTCTTGGGCAAAGAATTCCCACGTCAGAGGCACCGGTAGCTGAGGACTCCTAAGGACAAACTTCCACCATTCATAAGCTACTCCCTGTAGAAGGGAAACAGCATAGTGAACCATCTGCTCTGCTGGACAACTAATCTAATCCATTACCCTCTTCACCTTCTCAATCCAGAACTCGGCCCCTTCAGATTCCTCCAGAGATGTCCCCGAAAATTCTTCAGCCCCATACTTCCTCAACTGATCAATCGGAGCCTTAGGTGTTGTCATTCGATGCAACAAGGTCATCATATCCTGGGACAGCTTAATCAAAGCTTCTCCTTGAGCTGGAGGAGGAGGTGGAACCTCAGCTTCCCTTTGATTGACCCTTGACGGTCCAGGTATTTCGAAACGAATTTGCTCCGGCTGATTACTCTCAGCAACTTCGTCAACAAATTCGTGAGATCCTTCCATCGTAATTTCTAAAGACAAAACAAGGGACACCGCATTAGGCCAAAACACAACTTAGACACTCAATGGAAAACAATAGGCAAGTCATGGTTAAACCAGAACTGCTTAAACTTGCTCTGATACCAAAAGATGTAACACCCAAATACCCCCTGGGAGAATACATGGATGCACCCCAAGACAGGACAAACAAATCAAAACGTTTCACACGTACATTTTTAAAAACTAAACGTAACACACATATAATACATCTCATAATTTCATAAACAAATCCAAAGAATATTTACAGGCCCAAACAAACCAAACAAAATACATTTTCGCGCGACACAAAACTCAGACTCTTTTGGCCACTGCGGATGACTTGTCCCAGTCCTTAATATCTTCGCTCTGAACCTACACGGGGCAAATCCACCGTGCTAAGCATATAACTTAGTGAGTAATAACTAATCTATATTAACTGATTTCAGTAAACAGAAAGAATGCATTTCAGAACATATTTTTATACTAAACAAAACGGCATAACACAGGAGATCCTTCAGAATCAGAATATAATTTAGTTTATGTCAAAATCAAACAGATATCAGAATATAGAACAAATCAAACTATAAATCCATTAACAGAAGTGGGTAACGGGACTTATCGGGAGATACCATAATTAGTATCGCAGGAGAGACATATGTCTCGATATCGAGACACCAAAGTGTCAAATAACGAGCATTGCAGACCCTTCTCTAGCATGCCTATTTACCCACTAGGACTTAATGCTTTAAAAGCGAGCAAGGTCATTTCGGACATTTCATGCGAGGCAAATAGCACTTCCAATAAATCAATCCTAGACATCATCTAGGTTGACTCACAAAATTTATCAAAATAAATTACTTACCTAAAGTACTTACTGAAATTTTCTACCTATATTACGTACTGAAATTACTGACCTGTATTACTTACCAAAACCGCCCTTATTGTTTATTGCCTCGAAGTCCCGGTAATATCAGACAGTGGTCGTTCCTCTATAATAGGGAACATAGATACAAATCACTATTGTGCATGATTAAAAATTCACTAATGTATGATGGATATGTAGGATGCATGTTCATGACAAATTTTGGGACCAAACCCTAAATTCTTAACTTTATTCCATAATTCACAACTTAAATTATTAAATCCTTGATTGTTAATTAAATCTGAAAATTTACAAATTTCACATAGAGAGGTAGAAAATTTTCTTACGAATCCAACGCCTCGAGAATCAGGTCATTCAGAGGTCGGATGACAAAGATATGGTCAAAGAGTGAAGATTGCGGATTGGGATTTCAAAGATTGAAGTTTATCACACACAAGTCGACTTATACTTACACAAGTCGACTTATCCATTAAAGCACACACAAGTCGACTTATACTTACACAAGTCGACTTACATAACACCACAAGTCGACTTACACTTGCATAACTCGACTTATTGAAGAGCGGAGATGACATTTTCATGCAAAACGTTGATCTAAGTCGACTTATTTACCACAACAAGTCGACTTATAACACTATTCATCGTCTTCTTCATCAAACCATACGAAATAGCAGACTTTTCTTCTATTTTTCTTTAACTTCTTCACTTCGAAACTCATCTATCTACCATTTCTATACTATTAGAATCATCTGTACACTCCAAAGATCACAACACTAACATTCCAACTTCCTCTCTCTCTCTACGGTAAACTTTCCAAATTCATATTTTTATCCCTTTTTTCTTAGTTTTTTCTTGGTTTTTCCATCTCAATAGTGCACGGTATCTATCATTTTTCTCATCAAAACTTGTCAAAAATAGTCATGCTTATTAATAAGAAAGAACAGAGCATCAACGAAACTACTAGTCTAAAACCAACGAAACTACTAGTCTAAAACTCATGCATGCATATATATATCTAATTACACCTATAAAATATTATTCAGTTACTTACTTGTTTCAGCTTGTATTTCCAGTAGGTTTGTTACTCGGTGGCAAAGAAGAACTATGAAGAACATATGCGACAGAGACAGTTTTAATACAACTCATCAGACCATGTGTGTAACATGCATATCATTCACGTATCTTCACTTTTTTTTCAAGCCATTTGTCACTTTGCATGCGAACCACTCGTTATAACGTAAGTAGTCCATTTATTTTAGTATTTTAGTATTTTTATTAATTTATTTATTATTTTTCTCTTACTCTAAAAAAATACCAAATTTTTTTCGAAAATTCCTAAAATTTACTAAAATTTCTAAAATAATAATATAACCTTCCAAAAATATTTTCAACTAAAAAATAATTCACTATAAATTTCTAAAATACTCAAAATGTACAAAAATTTCTAAATCACATTTAATTCAGTCCGAATAAATCCATAATCTTCATTTATAACCAATTTATCCAGAAAATATCATGAATGCATGCCGAAATATTTATGCACAATTAAGCAAATATTCCATATGCAAATAACAAGCATAATTCGTACTAAATTTCGTTAATATTCTAACCCCTAATTTAGGGCGTTACAGTTCTGGTTGGACCAAACAAATCCATATGAAACAACTTTGAGGTTTAGATGAAGTTACAACATTTTTAGAAGAAAAAGATTTTTTTAACTTGTTTTCCTTTTTGAAAACTCTCATAAAGAAATCTATGTTAGAACTTATTTTTGGTAATCCTTTTACCAAATCATATCTAACCAACTCGGAAATATGTTTAAAACTAACACGACGTAGCTTTTTATGCCAAATCAGTTTTTCCTCATCTGTTGATATAAACATGAAATATTTTGACTTTTCAAATCATCTAAGTTAATCTTATAGAGATTATTTCATCTCTTGGCAGAAAAGAATATGGAACTGTCCTTGTTTTTGACTACACAAGAATTTTGATTAAAGGATACTTCAAAACCAGAATCACATAATTTACTTACACTAATTAGATTATGCTTTAATCCTTCAACTAGCAGAACATTATCAATAGAAGCAAATGAATCTTTACCAATTTTATCGTTCCAATTATTTTTCCCTGCTGGTTGTCTCCAAAAGTTACTGATCCTCCTTGCTTATTTTGGAGGTCTAGGAACATAAACCTTCTTCCTGTCCTGTGTCGCGAGCATCCACTGTCCAAGTACCCTTAGTGCTGGTTGCTTTTTCCAAGAAAGGAGATTTGCAGTATATATTATGTCTTTCTTAGGTACCCATATTTTCTTGGGTCCTTTGGGGTTAGAGTTACACTTATTCCTTAAGTAATAAGAATATTGTTTCTTTTTCTTTCTATTACGAACAAAACTCTTATTATGACAAACATTACTATTAGTAAACCCTAAACCACTCTTATCATTTGGATATCTATATTTTCCAATCATATCATTCATCCTTTTTGTACTTTCAGTAAATGTTGATAAATCTGCTAAAACACTATTAATCATTTATTTCAATTGATTAATTTCCTCAAATCTATCTATAGTTACTTTCTTTTTCATATAGTCTACTTGTTTCTTAAGGCAGACATTTTCTTTTTCTAACACTTCTGTGTTCTTCAAGCTTTCAACAAATTTCTTTTTCAAAATCCTATATTGTTTTAATATAGCATGTGAATCTTCTAACAATTCTAAATATGCATCTTGAAGTTCATTAAAGTTAGAAGTTACCTCATCGTCGCATTCCTTTTCAGCTACCAAGCATATATTTGCTTGTTTTGATGCTTCTGAGTCAGAGTCAGATTCAGATGAATCCAAATCTTCCCATGTTGCCATCATGCTCTTTTTATTTTCTTTATTTTTCTTCTGTTTCCTTTTGAGCAACAGACATTCAGACTTGTAATATCTTGGTTTGTTACACTCATAGCAAACGATAAAACTTTTCTCATTCTTTAATTTGTCTTTGCTATTCTTCTTAAAAGAAAAGTCTTTATTTCCCTTCGCTTTCTTTTTCCATATCCTCCTAATCTTTCTTGAAATGAAGGATAGTTCATCATCATCTTCACTTGAATCTTGATCAGATTCACTAGCATCATCATTCTTGATTTCTTCAATGTTTAATGCTTTTAAAGATGTGCTTCTATTTTTCTGGTTCTTCTGATTCTTCTTACCAACCTTTAATGTGATAGATTTATCTCTTCTAGGTTTATCTTCTGCATCAAGCTCTACTTCATGTATCTTCAGTGAACCAAACAATTCATCTAACTTCAACTTACTTAAATTATTGGCCTCTTGTATTGCTGTAACTTTGGGTCTCCATCTTTTAGGAAGACTTCTGAGAATCTTTCTGACGTGATCTTGATTATTGTAGATTCTCCCAAGAGCTTTAAGCCTGCTAACAATCGTTTGAAATCGTTCAAACATCTGATCAATAGTCTCCTCATCTTTCATCTTGAACAACTCATACTGATGAACAAGAATACTAATCTTAAATTCTTTCACTTGATTTATGCCTTTATGTGCAATGACTAATGTGTCCCACATTTCCTTTACAGATTCGCATCCATGAACCTTATCATATTCACTTCTGTTTAGGGCACAACTTAGAAAGAACTTGGCCTTTGAGTTTAACTGAAATCGAGCTTTTTGATCAGCTGACCATTTTTCATGAGAGATGCTATTACCTTCGTCGTCTGTTGGTGTATATGGACCATTTTCAATGATATCCCAAAGATTAATATGTGTGGATTCTATAAAGAGCTGTATCCTGTCCTTCCAATAATGATAATCTTCACCATTGAATGTAGGAGGTCTTGTGACTAAGACACCTCAGCTATAAAAACATGTGATTCAGCCATAGATCTTTGTCCTCACTTTATAACAATGTTTCTTGGAAACCTTGCTTTGATACCAACTGAAGTAAATCACTTGTTAATATAGAAATCACGTATAGTATGTAAAATACACAAGAAAGGGGGGGTTGAATAGTTTAATCTTTTCAAAGATATTAATCTTTTAATATTTCTTTACAGAATTCATATAATCACAAAAACACTTTACTAAGGTTGATAAGTAATGCAATCGCAAGTATTATTATCTACTCTTCTAATAACAAGAAAATTAAAGATAAGGGTTAGAGAATAAATGTCACGATTTTATACTGATTCACCCTTAAATTTGGGCCACGTCCAGTCCTTAGAGTTTGTCTAAGATTTCACTATACTCTTCAACTTTACAAGTATTCTTTCTGCATTTGCAGAGCCTCTTCATGTCTCTCTCACAAAGTATTCTTTATCTGCTTTCTTAGCCTCTCCAGGCTCTAATCTTTCTTTCTCTCTCTAGGAAAGATATTTTTTAGCTTCACGTTACAGATGTATTCGCTCTCTTCTTTCGCACTTTGAATACAAAATTTTTCTAAGTATTGTATAATCAAATTTTATCTCTTGTGAAAACGTTATTTAGTCTTCGACTAGAACTAGTATTTATAGTCTAAGTCTTCAACTATCTTCTTGAGAAACTGCTTCTTGAATCTTCTAGAAACCGTTATTAGTTAAGTCCTGTAATTAACTCCAACTAACTAACTGACTGATGTTCTAGAATAGCTTCCTTTTGTATCGTCTAGTATAATACTTCTTCTGTTATCACACTTCGTCTGGTATTGTGCTTCGTTTATTGTTGCGCTTCGTCTAGTATCGATGTATCTTCTGTTGTTGATGTTTTTCTTCTGTTGCTGACGTATCGTCTGTTGTTGACGTATCATCTGGTGTTGATAAGTCGTCTGTTGTTGATATATCGTTTGGTGTTGACCACGCATCTTCTAGGTTTGACTAAGTATTACTTACATTTTTCTACACATTTAAAAAACTCATAAAAATAGTTCATACATTTTTAAGATTATTATTATTTGATTGTCATCAAAATTAATCTCTTGACTTAACAAAATCAATATGTCATCAAAGTAAACAACCAAAAATTTACCAAGGAATTCATGCAAAACATGATTCATTAAGCGTATGAAAGTACTAGATGTATTATATAAGCCAAAAGACATAACCAACCACTCATACAATCCATATTTGGTCTTAAATGTAGTTTTTTATTCATCACCTTCTATCATCCTAATATGATGATAACCCCTTTTTAAATCAATTTAAGTGAATATGGAAGCATCATGCAACTCATCTAGCATATTATCTAATCTAGGAATAGGATGGCAATACTTTACAATGATCTTATTGACCGCTCTATAGTCAACACACATCCTCCAAGTTTCATTCTTCTTTGGAACTAAAAGAACTGGCAAAACTCAAGGACTCATGCTCTCCCTCAGGTACCCCTTTTTAAGCAATTCATCCACTTGCCTTTTTAATTCCTTTTTCTCCTATGGATTTCTTTGGGAAGCTGGACGATTAGGAATTTGAGCTTTTGGTAGCAAGTCAATCTGGTGCTTAATCCTTCTAAAAAATGGTACCTTTAGGGTATCATCATAATCCGCAACATGGCCATAAACACCCTAGGCAAATTTGGGTCAAGGTCAGTGTAAGTAAACAAAATTTCCTTAAAACTGAATCAAGTTTAAAGCTCTCTTGCCGAAGTATGCACTTTAACTTTCTCTCTTTTTCATACAAACATGGTCGTGTCTTAACTTTTTCACTCCTCGCAATTTCTATTTACTCACTTTTCACGTTATTTTCTTTCTTTTCACTCACTAACTTCTTCTCTCCTGCATATCCCACTTAACTTCTTCTCTCCTGCATATTCCACTTTTTTTTTCCTCACGTGTGTAGTCACTCACAATTGGGCCTTTAATTTTATTCTTTCTCTTATGGCCTATTTTCTCTCTTCTTTCTTTTTCACCTAACTACATGAATCCCCCTTGATGATTGTTGAATTTTCAGTTGTTTAAGGTGTTAGAGTAGTGCCCTGAAGGCAATCGCCTTTAGCACATTTTATACAAAGTTGTCTACATACTTTATGAATAAATAAAGAAAGTCATATTTCATTACGTTGCTGTTCATTATTTATGAACTGATATTGATCAATAAGCAAATTAATGAAGTCCATGATATATAACATAGCATGAAGGAAATTGTGATGTGATCATACTACTGAGATTCCTATCATGTGCAATTATGTCGATATCTAAATTATCCCTAGTCATAGGATTCTTGAGGCCGGACATCGGTGTCTGGAAAGACTAGCACATCTCAAGCTCCTTTATTTGATCAGCGGTAGATCTCGGTGTGTAAATATGAGATATTTAGGGTTGAGATGTGGATGCTTACTAGAGGTAGTAAGTACATTGGATGACTGCTATGAGATCATCACATGGATGTCTATTCTAATGTCGGTGATAATCTCATCATAGAATGGTGCAAGTATCCTTGACTTGAGGTGCTCGAGGATATCTTGGATCTTGATTACGTGCTTTGACTCCATTCCTTGTTGCCTTACAGAGGTTGCTCATAGGGTGGTGATTGGGTACAACTTGAGGTATTCGAAGATAATTGAGTAGCCAATAGAGGATTCACCACTTCTGTGATAGCAGAAGATGATACCCATGGCCTCTTGTCAGGGTCATTACTTGGAAGTCTCTGGCCGGAGCATATATGTCATGAAGAATGTCTTCATTGACACATAAAGTAATGAGTTCCAGGACGAGAACTGAAATCACTTGGACTAGATTTGACGTAGTCAGTCTAGAAAGAGTTGACACTTTGCCCATACTCATAACCAAGTGGGGTATAGCATGGTGAAAGGACGAATTGCACGGTAATTGTCTATGGAAAGGTTCGTGATATGGTTCATGATGAATACATGTTCATTCGTCAAACCAATTACTTTCCGGTAAATTGGAGGTCATGATGTGTTGCTAGATGCCGCTCATGACTAGCTCAGATTAAATGTTAATCTAAGTGGCCAACATAACCAGGAACCTAATGGGTCACTGCGATAAGAGTGTCGCGGAGAATTAGTAAAATAGTTTTAGATGCGAGTTCCAATATATGGAGAAAAAGGATTAAATGGATCGATGAGATCGAGATATGTCCCGATGGGATCGCGACATCGATATTGCTTGAAAAACGTTTACGTGGGTTTTCCCATAGGGACCCTAGTGGTAGTGTGGGACCGACCCAGTATGACTGGACCACCTCAGCATTAATAAACATATATATATTATATTAATTAATTAAAGAATTTATATATATATATATATATTGCAAAAGTAGGAAGAAGAGGATGATCGTGGGTTATTTTAAGAAGGGTTTAAAAAAAAACCTAAGCTTTGATCTTATGATGATCGAGAATCACTCTTCAAGCTCTCTTCTCCAAGGTTTCATCTCCTCTTTATCATCATTGATTCTCAAGCTCTCCAAGAACAAAGGTAAGATCTAGCAGTCTTTAATTTGTTCTAGCTATTCCCGAGTCAAAGGGTTTGTCCCGGTTAGGTTCTCCGATCTCTGCGTGGATACCGTTAGAGACGGTCTCCTTTGGCCGTTATAGTTTGAGTTTGTTGTATAAACACATGGATCCTGGCTTTTGGGAAGGTCCCGAAACAAAAATTTTTGTTTTCCGAACCGTGGGCATGTGATGCTCACACCGGGATTTTCCTAAAGTGGTATCAGAGCTACTTGTGTCGTATAAAACGAAGAAACCATGACTAGGTCGGAGTTGCCTATTGCTTGTGACAATGATGCATGTTGATTGTGTGAATTTAGAATTCAGTATAGAAATATAGTTTTCGAAATTTTCTTGCCCAGATATGTTCACAAGATGTTGTTGCATATATATGTGGAAGCTCAGAATTTATCAATGTGATTTGGTATGGTTTTGCTAATTTATTCCCCAATGTTCTGGTTGCTGTCTTTGTGCACATTCAATGAATAGGCATGCTTATAAATTCGAGAATAAATTGTAGAATTTTTTTTTTCAGATTTTCTTTCACAAACATGTCTTTAAGATGTTGATGAATGTCTATGAGAATGGAAAAATGTTTTCTAGGTGATTTACTATTTATTTGAGAATTTATTGTGTGTTGTTGGGAATAACTGTGTTGAGGAACACAGATTCTATATTGGATTGGTTGCTGAGTTTGGTTGAGTTTTTGATGGAAATAAATCCTGAAAAACTTCATGGAACATGTTGTGAACATTTTGTAACCTCTGTAATTTTCTCAGAATTTATTAAAATTGTTTCAATGATTTTTTCAAGCAAAACACAGAGCTTGGCAGTTTTGAGAAAGTTGCTGGAATTGTTTTGTTTGGAATGATAAATTGTGTATTTCTCAATTCCAATGCCTTGGATCATTTTTAATGTGATTAAAAAATGTGTTATCTTGATGTTGTATGCTTTCCAAATTGAATTTCTTGAAATTGGGTTTCCAAATATTTTTCGGATGTTAAATGTGTCACATTAGCGTCTCGTTAGTGTATTTCGTTGTCTTGATTATTTTGACCGTCACAAATTTTGTGACATGTGCCGAAGTAATCTTGATAAAGTTTAGACTACCTAGAGATACTTAGAGTGATAGTTTGATATTCTTAAATTATTTAGAGATCTGAATGAATAAGAGTGTATTCATCAATTTCAAGTTTTTCATGTATAGTTTGACTATATATGGTAAGCATGGAACAATGAAACTGTTTCATTGGTACATCATAATAAAGGATATTACACTTGGTATTGTGAATTGGAGCTGCACGGATTGAGAAATTAGCCGATTAGATAGCAATTTCACATGGATAAGTCGACTAATAAAGATTCCAAGTCGATTTATCAAATGCCTTTGTAACAACGTAAGTCGACTTGCACAATGGTACAAGTCGACTTGTTCGTGCACAGCTGCATAAGTCGACTTACACATGCATAAGTCGACTTACACACTAGCATAAGTCGACTTACATACACACAAGTCGACTTATAACATGCAAAGGTGGGATGATGGATGATTTTAGGTATAGACTCAATGTGATTGATGAAATACCCTAAATCATTCCATATAGTCATGGTGACTATAATCCTACGACTTGGAGGAGAAGAAGATGAGACTTGAAAACTCTCACACATCATATGAAAACTATCGCCTTCCATTAATATGGGGAGAACTAGAGTTCTTATAGAGTTGGGTTGTTGGGTAAACCCAAGCTCACTCTATACGGATATGTTTGAACCATGGAAATAAGATTTTCGGATTAATGGGTCGGTTTTCACTAGAAACGTTGATTTGTTGAGTAAACTCAAGGTCAACGTGGACAGAGGCGAAATTGGGTAGTGTACATCATATGTACGCGCATCAAGAGTTGATAACCCAATGTGTGTGCATACATCACGAGTTGATAGCACTAGTCAATAGTTGCATCTATGAAGCAAATGGTATGACCGATACCTGCCGATAGATCTAAGGTGGCTTGTTGGGTAAACCCAAGGTCATTTTAGTAATGTCGGATATCTATGATGCAATTGGTATGACCGATTCCTACCGATTGACCTAAGGTGGCTTGTTGGGTAAACCCAAGGTCATTTTAGCAATGTCGGATATCGACCCACTAGGACATTTTGTCATAATGTTTCTTGGATTAAATCTTGAGGTTATGGATTCTTTGAAACTAGTGGGAGCTATATGCATGTCATGCAAGTCCTTATGATCATACATGTAATTCTATTCTAACATTCTTTCTCTCTTTTCCCTATAGGTTATTGAAGATGACTTCCAGTGTGAACTTGCGCTCACTAATGGACCCCAACAAATTAACTGGACCCAACTTTCTAGATTGGCTGAGAAATCGAGAATTGTTCTCGTGTCGAGGAGGCGGGATATGTCCTAGATGTTCCACTTCTTGATCCACCTGCTGCTGATGCTTCTGATGAGGATCAAAAAGCATATCGTAAGCATCTTAAAGACAGTGACATGGCTACCTGCATTATGCTTGCCTCGATGTCACCAGAGCTGCGAGCGGCATGAGTCTCGGATGCTAATACCATAGTGTTTCATCTTGGGAGCTGTTTGATGAGCAAGCTCGATCGAAAGGTTCGAGACCTCGAGGCTACTCTTCACTACTAAGATGACTCGGGTTCATCTGCGGTCGCGTATGCAATCAAGATGAATGGGTATATTGAGAGGTTGGTCGTCTTAGGTTTTGTTATAGATTATGAATTAAGTGTTGACTTAATTCTAGTTGGATGTCGATAGTTATTCACGGTTTGTGTTAAACTATCGAATGAACCAAATATCCACGACAATTCTGAGTTGATCAATCTGCCAAGGCAATGAGCAATCTATCAAGAAGGATAGCAAGCAAGTGCTTATGGTGGCATCCTCTTCTTCCGGTTCAAAGAAAAGAATCTAAAGAAGAAAAGGTCTAAGAAACCGAAAGGAAGTGCAGCAAGAAGAAGACCAAAAAGCGCACTAAAGGAACTTGCTTCCATGTGGCAAGATCGCCACCTAGCCTTTGAGCGGGCTATATAAAGTCTATCTGGAAGAATTGAAGCGAAGAAGGCATCGATGCCTCGACTTCTTGAGTATGTTTGTCATTGAGGTTAACTCATTTCGACCATAACATATGGGTATTAGATACGGTTGTGGCTCACACATATGCAATGATATGCGAGGGCCTCGGGGACGATGAGATGACTCATGAAGGAGAACTAGACTGCGTGTAGAAAATGGAGCAAGAGTTGTTGCATTAGCCGTAGGCACTTATTTTTTGTCACTCCCCACCGGGCTTGTAATTAAATTGGATGAATGTTATTTTGTACTGTATTAACAAAGAACATATTATGCATTTCTTGTTTAAATAAATTTGGTTTCCATTTGACTTTTAATAACAATGGTTGTTCTATTAGTTTGAATGGAATGTTTTATGAATGCTGGTACATTATGCAATGGAATTTACATATTAGATATGTCACATCCAATTATGAATGTCAATGACACGAAAAGACATAAACGAGATAATTTAAAATCAACTTACTTATGGCATTGTCGCTTGGCCATATAAATGAGAGAGCGATAGTTAAGCTCCATAAGAGTGGAAGTTTAGGGTCATTTGATTATGAATCATATGACACATGCGAATCTTGTTTATTAGGCAAGATGACTAAATTACCCTTTAAGGGAAAGGGTGAACAAGCGAATGGAGTATTAGACCTAATACATTCGGATGTATGTGGTCGATGTCCATCCATGCGAAGTGGTTGTCTTTACTTCATTACCTTTATCGATGATTATTCTCGATATGGGTACTTGATATCGATGAGATACAAATCGAAGCATTTGAAAAGTTCAAACAATTGAAATGAAGTAGAAAAATAACTTGGAAAAAGTATCAAGACATTACAATCTGATCGTGGTGGGGAATACTTAGACCAACAGTTTTTGGATTATCTCAGAGATAATGGGATTTTATCTCAATGGACACCTCCGTACACACCACAAAGACAATGGTGTGGCAGAAAGGAGAAATCGAACCTTGTTAGACGTATGGTACGATCAATGATGGGCTTTGCAAAGTTACCAAAATCCTTTTGGGGTATGCACTTGAGACAATTTGTTTACTTGTTAAGCAGAGTTCCATCAAAGACAGTTGATGTTACTCCATATGAGATGTGGACTAACAAAAGACCCTATCTTACTCATTTGAAAGTTTGGGGTTGTTACGCTTATGTGAAGCGGACACGGTCGAGATAAACTTGATGCAAAGTCGACAAGTGTTTGTTAGTAGGATATCCTAAAGAAACAATGGGATATCAATTCTACTCTTTGAGGAACAAAAGGTGTTTGTTTTGAAGCATCTTTGTCTTTAGAGAAAGAGTTTTTTTACAAGAAGGCGGTGGGAGCAAAATTGAGTTTGAAGAAGTTCGGGATGCTCGAGCAGGCAGATCAATCGCTGAACTCAAAGCAGTAACTCATATGATGAAGTGTGATTCAACCTTTTACAACACACGAAGTTCGTAGGTCACGTAGGATATGCTTTGTTCTAGAGATATGGATTTCGTGAATGAGCGAATGACGTATTGCTCATAGAAGATGATGAGCCTACCACCTATGAAGAGGTTACGAAGAGTTGATCCGAGAAATGGCTTCATGCCATGAAGGTGAAATGGATTCCATGTATGAAAAATGTATGGACTTTGGTTGAGGCACCCGAAGGAATCAAACCCATAGGGTGCAAATAGGTTTTCAAAAAGAAAACCGACATGGATGGTAATGTGATTACCTATAAAGCAAGGCTTGTGGCTAAAGGTTTTCGTCAAAGACAAGGAGTTGACTACGACGAGACCTTCAGCCCAGTAGCAATGCTTAAATCCATTAGAATACTCCTAGCCATTGCTGTAACATCCCACCCCCTCCTGGAAGGGTAAAATAGTAAAATTGGCATAGGATGAGACTGATAGGGAATAATTAGTACTGTTCATGCATAATAGGATTGATACACAGTATCAATTGTGTACATGGAATTTCGGTATATGCATTCATGATAATTCCCGGTAATTGGGCCTAAAGTAATTTTATTGGGATTAACGTGGTAAATGGGTTTGAAAAATTATTCTGAGTGCGCTATGAAGCGTTATAGATTTTAAGGATTTTCAGAATTTTTCTGGAATTTTCGGAGAAAATTCTTGATCGCAAAATCGCGAATCGCCTAAACATGTTTTGGGGTAGAAAAGGTGATTTTCGTGATTGAAAAATTATTTGAGTGCATGTTACTGTTTTATAATTTTAGGAAATTTCAATAATTCTCAGAAAAATAATTGAAATTCTGATAGGATAAATCGCCAATTAGCTTAAGCAAATTACGATTCTCGATAAAAAATCGCTACCCACCTGATGCTTTGTAATATTGGGTATTTTATTTTGGGACCTATAGAGGTCCCGAATTGCATGCTAAATCGGCGCTTTATGGATTTCTAATTTTGATAGAATTTGATTATGGGAAAATATTGAATTAGGACCGGAATTCATGAACATGCATATCTCATCAACATGAGCACAAATTTCATATTTAGTGACTCGTACTTTTTCGATTCATATAGAGGCCCAATTGGGCGTCGATTGACCAACGTCACGAGAGGTTTCGGCGTTAGCTGGAGTAATAGGTGAGTAACCTAGTTGGTTTCTCAAATTTTGGTTGTTTACATGCTCGATGTGAATTACGTGCAAAAGTGAATTGAATGATCACTTTATGACTCTTGGCATGTATGGGATTGTATTGTATGATTTTCTTGTCATTGATAGGTGGGCTTTATAGCCACCATATTGAACTCTCGCTATCTTGGGCTTTATAGTCATATCATTGATTCTTGATACATCGGGCGTTATAGCCAAACACCGCACATTCTTGAATATTGTCTTTGCATGCATAATTGCATGATCGATAATGGGCGTGCCCCAGTTGTTATTTTCTTGATAAGAGCTTGAGCTCTCACTTTATCTTGGATCGACCGCCTCGAGCGAGGGGAGAAAATCCCGACAGCGCCCCCACTGAATCTTGGTGAGCACTTGGGCTGTCTTGAATAAGCTGGAAAGAGTCACATATGCATTGCATTCGCATAAATGGTATTTTGTGATAAATCTTGCTTCGTGATGGTATGTATTCTTTGTGAATGGTTTATTTATTCTGGATATGGTTATTATTTGCTTATTGGTAATTGATGATTCTTCAGATGTCATCAGACGCCACGGGCGTAATGCATGATTTGAGTGAACCATCGATGATGGTTTCTCATTGAGTTCATAAAACTCACCCAAAATTTGCATCTATTTTTCAGGTCTGAAGAATACCCGGTTGACACGGAGTATGTCTCTGTAGGCGAGTAAAGGTTAGAGGTCGGGATCGGTTAGGTTCGCATTAGTGTCTTAGTAAATTGTATTCGCAATCATCCTTTGTATAACAAGGCATTGTATTTTCTTGAGCCCTTGTGGTATGAATGTTTTATTGCCGACCGATTGTAATTATTCTTTGGATGGTGTAATAGCTGGCGGTGTATATTGAACACGGTTTTATTTACTTACTTGTCCGCCGTGTGAGCGTGGAGTTAATAGCTCTGAAGAAAAAAGAAAAAAATGTATCTTGAATTTTAAATCGATCGATGTAATCGCCACTCTCGTGGGACACGGACTCGGATATCACCAACGATATCGGGTTGGGTCTTACGGAGATGGGTGTGTTATTTAGGTGGTATCGAGCCCGATGATAACGTAATGTATCTGGGCACGATTTGGAACATAGGTTTCATGCATTTGAGTCGCGTCGTTGCGCATCGTAGTAAGCGATCCCTAGTGCGAGTCGCACGAGGATAAATCCTACTGGTAAATCGTGTCAGTGACTAAGTGAGAGAAGAGTGAGGATGGATTAGAGTGAAAATCCCTAAAGGGATAATCAATTAGGAAAGGATAAAGGAAAATGGATAAGAAGGTTGATGTTGTCTTGGGTTAGAAACCCTCGTATGTGATAACAGAATGACCGTGTTGGCCTTGACTAATTAAGAATTTTCAAATTAAATTGACAATGTTATGGTGACAGAAAAATGCAGATGTTGAGAACTTGGAGAGGTCCATTAGAGATATGGGAAGCATATTGGTTATAGTAGATCTAAGTGAGATTAAATGCCCGGGATGGTTAGGTAATTACAGTTCTGACCGTATATGTCATGAAAGGGGAAATATTGGAAGTGAGTAAAATGTAGATGATCCAATCGGGCATATTTTGATTCATTGTATTTGAGTTAGAGATCGATAGATATTATAGGCGAAAGATAATAGCGAAATGGAAAGAAGCTCGATAAATCTTTAGAACGGTTTATTGAGAACTGAAAGAATGTAAAAGTGTCTGATAGATGAAATGAATTAGGAAATGGTTATGAACTAGACCGCATAAGTTTGAGACTGAAATTGTTAGGTGATTATGGTGCTTCGAGGGTGGGAAATTCGTATGATAAAATCGTAAAGAAACAAGACAGACAGATGATTTCTACTGATGGTGTATCGGTAAATACTGAATTAGGTGTATATGGACACGAAAATGGTAAATGGATAGGTATATAGATAGAGATAAAATGGAGTAGTATCAACGACTTTGTCGGTATTGGGGACTGTGAACACCTGATCATAGACTGTTTGAGGAAAATAGTATATAGGTAGTAGAAAACAGAAAATAATAATAATAATAATAATAATAATAAAGATCATAAGATGATAAGCCAAATTGATATGACCTTATAGGGTCAAGTTGCACGTAACGGATAGGGGAATGAGACATACAGTTTAATGATATGGTGAGAATGAAATAAAGATCTTGAAAAGAATGAAACCACAATAGCGGTATATGGAAAGAGTTATTGTATTTAAGTCGATTTACTGTTGGGGATATCTATTGGACAGTAATGTTGATTGTGACTAATGAAATGTATGTGACAGATATATGGAAACCATAGAGGAAATGAGCGGTAAATGTTTAAAGTGATTTTTAAGTGTGAAGTTCTTAAGAGGTTAAAGTAAGACAAAAGTGGACTGAGTGTACCTGTATGAGAGGAATTGAAAAGTGATTCTGGTATAGATTACAGAACAAGTGGTAAAGAAAGTGTTTAAGTGACTGTCACAAGGAACCTTCGCGAAAGAAATGTTCTGATATGTTCAATGATGGCATAAAAGTGTTCTGATTGAGATAGTAGGTATAGTGAAGAATGAGTGAAAAGCAATTAGGGATAATAATTGGTTGATGAGACTTTCGTGAACCGTATAAAGATGGTATCAAGACGAACGGTCAAATGGATAGAAATATGGACAAAATTAAAGGTGAAATTGGGACATAGCTCATCTCTTTGAGGTTATCTCTGACCGTTGTATATGTAAATGTAAAGAATTCCATATGAGTGAGATTTTAATTTGAGGTGATTCTATTGCAATGTGAAGTGAATCGATCTCCATTTATGATGTAAAACTGTTGAGGAATCTAGATTTGAAACGAAGAATAAAAGAGTCCCGAACTGAGAAGTGAGATACTAAAATAAAATGGAAATTTTGGAGGTCCAATACGAATGACAAGGTATTAACATATGTTGATATGAATCATATAAAAACAATTGAGAAGAGAAAATGAAAAAGAGTAATGGCGAATAGAGACAAGAGGGTCAAAAGGAAACTGACAATGAGGTAATGTAGTGACACCTTCATAAAGAAATTGCAGATACACTCATTGTAGACTCAATGAAAAGGGTAAAAGATGTATGGTAAAGTCACCTAATAGGATTTATGCGAGGTAAGCAAATGGTAATAGCTGTGATTAGAGGAGAATGTGTTTGGAAGTGTTGAGCGGTGAAAAGTGAAAAGAGCGATAGGACTAATTGAGGAATCGACATCGATGATATACATACTTTGGAGGAGTGGGCGGTGAATATTGAACCGACTTTGATAAATGAATCTTGGTGTCATGTTCGCGATTGAAAACCTTGAAGCTGTAGATTCCTATAAGGATACTTTGGGTTAATTTGAGGAAAGAGACAGTATAAATACGGCAATGTTGAAATGAGCGAACAATTCTACCTACTACACTCAACTAGTGAGCAGATAATGCGCAATGAACAAATCAATTCTGAGATATTGAGATTTTCAATGATTGTCAAGCAGATTATGGGTAATAGTGAGGTGTTTACGGAAAATTGAAGTTGTAAAATAGTGATAAGAATGGTTAAGAGTGCGAGTAAAGTGATAAATTTTATGATGAGTTTGATTATACAAATTAAATTGGAAAAACAATAGTGAAAAATTCAAAGAAGAAGTAAGTGGACCCGATAAAAAGGTACTAGAACAAGAAAGTGAACAGTTGAAGTTAGACATTCTAGTAAGCATATGTGAAAAGTGAAATTGAATAACTATGGGTATAGAATGATGTGATTATTGATTCAAGTGCTTATAGGTGTAAAAGTTCAACAGGAAAAATGTTTGATTATGATCGTGTTATAGAGTTCTGATTGACTGTAGGAATATACTGCTACACTGCGCAGTGCCTACTGGGAGTCAAAGATTATGATGGATTTGAGACTATAATGAGTGAGACAAAGGAAAGTGACTTAGGAAAACTGCATGGTTAGCTAAAGTGGAATCGGATCGGACAAATGAGACAGAGTAAACTGTATATCCGGATAAAGTGTGTGAACACTATAGAATAGTGAATTGTCTTACGAGAATCGAATTTATATATAAAGTGGGCATACAACAAATGACTACCTTAGGTACATTATTACTGATTATAGTGAATTGGAATTAAATGTCACTGTATTGGTACCAAAGGAATGTAAATCGTCCCCGGCGTGATTAAGGGAGGTACCAAAGACATGGAGATGTCCTCGATGGAATCTGAATTGGACTATATGGCATTGGGGAAAAGGTATTAGAATGATAAAATGTGATCGGTGAATAGATTCAAAATCTGAATCGAAGTTATATATCGGAACCAAAGGTAGTGACAATTCTAGAAGCGGCAAGTGAGATAGCTAAGAAAATGAGATCGTCAACTAATAGTCTTGTCGAATCCAAATCTACAGCATTTAAGTGATATGAGTTAGCCAAATTAATAATCGAACCACTGATTTGAGAGTAGTTCTTGTGATCACCCAAAAGTGAATCATTAAGTGGAAAAGTATATGGGATATGTAGAATCATGTGATAACGGTCATAGTGAACCGTTGGTGAGAATTCGAGGACGAAATTCTTATAAGGAGGGAGAATTGTAACATCCACCCCTCCCGGAAGGTAAAATAATAAAATTGGCATAGGATGAGACCGATAGGGAATAATTAGTCTTGTTCATGCATAATAGGATTGATACACAGTATCAATTGTGTACATGGAATTTCGGTATATGCATTCATGATAATTCTCGGTAATTGGGCCTAAAGCAATTTTATTGGGATTAACGTGGTAAATGGGTTTGAAAAATTATTCGAGTGCGCTATGAAGCGTTATAGATTTTAAAGGATTTTCAGAATTTTCTGGAATTTTCGGAGAAAATTCGGACCAAACAAAATCGCAGAATGGCGGCCTAAACATGTTTTGGGGTAGAAAAGGTGATTTTCGTGATTGAAAAATTATTTGGAGTGCTTGTTACTGTTTTATAATTTTAGGAATTTCAATAATTCTCGAGAAAAATAATTGAAATTCTCTGATAGGATAAATCGCCAATTAGCGAGCAAATTCGATTCTCATAACAAAAATCGCTACCCACCGATACCGTAATATTGGGTATTTTATTTTGGGACCTATAGAGGTCCGAATTCATGCACCGTCGGCCTTTATGGATTTCTAATTTTGATAGAATTTGATTATGGGAAAATATTGAATTAGGACCGGAATTCATGAACATGCATATCTCATCAACATAGTACAAATTTCATATTTAGTGACTCGTACTTTTCCGATTCATATAGAGGCCCAATTGGGCGTCGATTGACTAACGTCACGAGGTTTTCGGCGTTAGCTCGGAAGTAATAGGTGAGTAACCTAGTTGGTTTCTCAAATTTACGGTTGTTTACATGCTCGATGTGAATTACGTGCAAAGTGAATTGAATGATCACCGTATGACTACTTGGCATGTATGGGATTGTATTGTATGATTTTTCGTCTTGATAGATCGGGCTTTATAGCCACCATACTGAACACTGCTATACTGAGCTTTATAGCCATATCATTGATTTACTTATACACTGGGCGTTATAGCCAAACACTGCACATTCTTGAATATTGTCCGCATGCATAATTGCATGATCGGATAATGGGCGTGCCCCAAGTTGCTATTTTCTTGATAAGAGCTTGAGCTCACATCAGATCGACCGCCTCGACCTCGAGCAGGGAGAAATCTCGACGCGTCCCAGCGAATCTTGTTGAGCACTTGAGAGCAATCTTGAATAAGCTGGAAAGAGTCACATATGCATTGCATTCGCATAAATGACCGTTTTGTGATAAATACGCTTTCGTGATGGTATGTATTCTTGTGAATGATTTATTATTCTTGGATATGGTTATTGACCGCTTATTGGTAATTGATGATTCTTGATCGCATCTTTACGCCATGGGCGTAATGCATGATTTGAGTGAACCATCGATGATGGTTTCTCTTTGAGTTCATAAAACTCATCCAAAATTTGCATCTATTTTTCAGGTCTGAAGAATACCCGGTTGACACGGAGTATGCTCACCGTAGGCGAGTAAAGGTTAGAGGTCGGGATCGGTTAGTATGCATTAGTGTCTTAGTAAATTGTATTCGCAATCACCGATAACAAGGCATTGTATTTTCTTGAGCCCTTGTGGTATGAATGTTTTTTCTTGACCGATTGATTGTAATTATTTGGATGACCGTAATAAGCAAACGGTGTATATTGAACACGGATTTTATTTACTTACGTGTATACGCAGGTGTGAGCGTGGAGTTAATGGCTACAAGAAGAAAAGAGAAAAAAATGTATCTTGAATTTTAAATCGACTAATGTAGTACGCCACTCTCGTGGGACACGGACTCGGATATCACCAACGATATCGGGTTCGGGTCTTACGGGAGTGGGGTGTTACAATTGCCACTCATTATGATTATGAGATATGGCAAATGGATGTGAAGACAGCTTTCCTAAATGGAAATCTGGCTGAGGATGTGTATATGACACAACCTGAGGGCTTCACCTCCTATGATGGAGAAATGGTATGCAAGCTTCAGAAATCCATCTATGGATTGAAACAAGCATCCAAGAGTTGGAATATCCTTTTTGATGAGGTAATCAAAGAGTTTGGTTTCTCACAAAATCCGGATGAACACTGTGTGTATAAGAAGGTTAATGGAACTGCAATCGTATTCCTTGTGCTGAATGTAGATGACATATTATTGCTAGGAAGCGATGTCTCGATGCTACAATCGGTGAAGATTTGGTTGTCCAAATAATTTGCCATGATGCCTTGGTGAAGCAACTTATATCCTTGGGATAAGAATCTATAGAGATAGATGAAAAGGTTGCTTGGTCTTTCACAATCAACGACATAGACAATATGCTAAAAGGTTTAGCATGGAGTAATCCAAGAGAGGTACATTCCGTGACTCGTGGGATAACACTCAAAAAATCTGTGTCCTAAGACACAAGATGAGAGGATCTTGCATGAATATGATCCGTATGCATCTGCGGTAGGATCTATCATGTACGCTTATGCTATGTACGAGACCGATGTATCATATGTTTTAAGTGTTACGGCGGATACCAATCGGATCTGGTGAGGTCCTTTGGGTGGTTGTCAAGAATATCCTCAAGTACTTGCGAAGGACTAAGGATGTTTTCTTGATATATGGAGATGGAGATCTCAAAGTGGCGGGTATCTGAGATGCAGTTTTCAATCGATAAGGATGATTCCAAATCCCAATCAGTTACGTATTCACTTTGAATGGCGGGCGATTAGTTGGAAGAGTTCTAAACAAGAGACGGCGCCAATTCAACAATCGAGGCGAGTACATTGCGCTTGTAAGCGAAAAGGCGGTTTGGATCGAAGTTCATTCTTGAACCGTGTGGTTCTAACGATGATGGGCCCATGCGGTTGTATTGTGACAACAATGGGGCTATTAAGCAGCGAAAGAACCAAAGTCTCATCAACGATCCAAACACGTACTCGCAGATATCATCGATCGGGGAGATCATAGGACGAGGTGATGTCCAGATCGAGAGAATTCCCACCGAGCGAATATTGCGATTCGTTGACAAACCCATTATCACAAAAAGTTTTGATTCTCGTGTACTACTTTATGGTATTAGATATCAAGGCGATTGGCTTTAGGTCGAGTGGGAGATTGTTAGAGTAGTGCCTCAAGGCAATCGCCTTTAGCGCATTTTGTACAAAGTTGTGTACATACTTTATGAATAAATAAAGAAAGGCATATTTCATTACGTTCTTTGTTCATTATTTATGAACCGATATTGATCGATAAGCAAATTAATGAAGTCCATGATATATAACATAGCATGAAGGAAATTGTGATGTGATCATACTATCGAGATTCCTATCGTGTGCAATTATGTCGATATCTAAATTATCCCTAGTTATAGGATTACCGAGGCTGGACATCGGTGTCTGGAAAGACTAGCACATCTCAAGCTCCTTGATTTGATCAGCAAATGAATCTCGTGTGTAAATATGAGATATTTAGGGTTGAGATGTGGATGCTTACTAGAGGTAGTAAGTACATTGGATGACCTGCTATGAGATCATCATATGGATGTCCTATTCTAATGTCAGTGATAATCTCATCATAGCAATGGTGCAAGTATCCTTAGACTTGAGGTGCTCAAGGATATCTTGGATACTGATTCTGTGCTTTGACTCCATTCCTTGTTGCCTTACAGAGGTTGCTCATAGGGTGGTGATTGGGTATAGCTTGAGGTATTCAAAGATAATTGAGTAGCCAATAGAGGATTCACCACTTCTGTGATAGTAGAAGATGATACCCATGGCCTCTTGTCAGGGTCATTACTTGGAAGTCTCTGGCCGGAGCATATATGTCATGAAGAATGTCTTCATTGACACATAAAGTAATGAGTCCTAGGACGAGAACTGAAATCACTTGGACTAGATTTGACGTAGTCAGTCTAGAAAGAGTTGACACTTTGCCCATACTCATAACCAAGTGGGGTATAGCATAGTGAAAGGACAAATTGCACAGTAATTGTCTATGGAAAGGTTCGTGATATGATTCATGATGAATACATGTTCATTCGTCAAACCAATTACTTTCCGGTCAATTGGGGGTCATGATGTGTTACTAGATACTGCTCATGACTAGCTCAGATTAAGTGTTAATCTAAGTGGCCAACATAACCGGGAACCTAATGGGTCACACACATAAGAGTGTCTCGGAGAATTCGTAAAATAGTTTTGGACAGAGTTCTAATATATGGAGAGCAAAAGGATTAAATGGATTCCGATGAGATCGAGATATATCCCGATGAGATCGTGACATCGATATTGCTGAAAAACGTTTCCGGTGGGTTTTTCCATACCGGGACCAGTGGTAGGTAGGGACCGACCCAGTATGTTGGACCACCTCAGCATTAATAAACATATATATATTATATTAATTAATTAAAGAATTTATATATATATATATATATTGCAAAAGTAGGAAGAAGAGGATGATCGTGGGTTATTTTAAGAAGGGTTTTAAAAAAAACCTAAGCTTTGATCTTATGATGATCGAGAATCACTCTTGAGCTCTCTTCTCAAGGTTTCATCTCCTCTTTATCATCATTGATTCTCAAGCTCTTGAGAACAAAGGTAAGATCTAGCGGTCTTTAATTTGTTTTAGTTATTTAAGGTCGAAGGGTTTGTCCGGTTAGGTTCTCCGATCCCTGCGTGGATACCGTTAGAGACGGTCTCCTTTGGCCGTTATGGTTTGAGTTTGTTGTATAGACACATGGATCCTGGCTTTCGGGAAGGTCCCGGAACAAAAAAAAATTTTCCGTACCGTGGGCATGTGATGCTCACACCGGGATTTTCCTACTTAAGGTATACTTTGAGTGATAAAAGAGCAAGGGTAACTTTTCGCCCATTATACATAAAAGAATACCTATTCGTGTACCCATCATATATAACACCTATCAAATTGTCATGCCCTACCCAACAATATATGACCAACTTGCATAGACACGACATCATATACAACTTCATCCGCATATCTACCAATAGAGAATGTAACAACTACTTGCTTAGTAACGTTGACTTTACAACTTTCATTCGATCATTGTAGTCTATATGGATTAGGGTGTCTATCATATTTTAACCCAAACTTCTCTACCAAAGTAGTGCTAGTCACATTGGTGAAACTTCCCCCATCTATAATCATGCTACAAGCTTTACCACTTACTAAGCATTTCGTGTGTTCTCCCTTTGTTCTAGGCTATCTTCCTTCACATTCAAATTTGATGCACGTCTAGTAACTAAAGATTCACGCTTAACACTTTACTCAACATCCTTATCAACATCAAAACAATCTTCTAAAGGTGGCATATTTAAATCACTACCATCAGGCTTATTATCATCATCAAACTCAAAAACAATTTTACCACCCTTAATCGACATAGTCTTCCTATTAGGACAATCAGATGCATAATGACCACGCCTTTAACATTTAAAGCATTTAAATTCTTATTTTTAAAAGATTTAGAAGATGGATCAGTAGTATCTTTTTTAATTGACGTACTCCTCTCCTTACCTTTGTTTGACTCATTGCCTTTCTCCTTGGAATTTGAATAATGCTCCCTCTTCTTATCTTCATTTTTACTCCATTTTGGATTCCATTTGCTACTAGAATTTGAGAGGTACTTAGTTGCCCTTCTTTGTTTTTGTTGTCTCTCTAGCTCATGGCAATGTTTACTAAGTCCTCCATCTCTACATAATGTTGCAATTCAACCATATCAACAATTTCCCTATTCAATCCACCTATGAACCAAGCCATTGTCACCTCTTCCTCCTCTTCTATGTTAGTTTTAATTAATAGTATCTTCATCTCCTTGTGATAATCTTCTACTGATCTAGTTCCTTGTGTGAACCTATTCCATTGCTGGTGCAACTCTCTATAGTAATAAGGTGACACAAACCTCTTCTTCGTCACTCATTTCATCTCTTCCCAAATGGATATAGGTGGTTCTCTATTCCTCCTCCTATTCTTTACCAATTCATCCCACCAAACTAAAGCATAATCAGAGAATTCCACTATTGCTAACCTCACTTTATTATCTTTATAATAGTTGTGACAAGCAAAAATCAAATTCACCTTTCTTTCCCATTCCCGGTGCACTTCAACATCATTCCTACCTTTGAAGGATGAAATTTTCATCTTGATGGCATTAATGTTGTTATCTTTTCTCTCTACTCTCTCTTCCCTCCTTACTCTACCCCTCACGGATTGCACTTCATCTTCATACTCGTCATATATTCTTTCCATTTCTTCCTTCCGGTTCCTATGGCTGTCAATTGATCAATTGCAATTTTGGTTTCTACAAGTTTCATTAATTCTCTCATCCATCCCATCCATCCTAATAGAGAGCTTCTTGAACTCATTCATGAATGCCTTATACATCACTTTCAAATTTGGCACATTTTCATCCTTCTCATGTAATTTTTCTTTTCCATCTCTTCTATTGGTCATTCTTATAACAAAAGGTTGCAAGAAAATGGCTAGCAATAAAAAGATAACCTCTCAATTCACTCCCTTATGTGTTTCACTCAAAAGATGACACTCAACTCGTGTTTTACTCAAAATTGGCTTTTACCATCTTTTAAGCTTACACACTCGAGCCTTTTTCCACTCTAACTTGTTCTCCTTAATTGCAATTTAGAATTCAATTTCCAATCAAGGTAATTCACAAACAACAAATTAAGAATTAGAAATGCAATGAAAACAACTAAGAAAGACGATGGGTACAAAGTTAGAAGCAAGTATACTGAAATGAATGAAGGTAAAATGGGCACACATGAGGAAAGGATATATGCTGCCCAATAATACAAAATTTAAATTAACAAGAATCAATTTTTTAATTATGGTGTAAATGGAAACAAAGAATAAGAGAGAAAAAAATAGAAACTTAGAATGAAAGAAACTGATGAAACTAATGCATAAATGCAAAAATTAAAATTTTCCTAGTGAAAAAGTCAACTCGGATGTAAAGATGTAAAGATACTAATCAAAATAGGAAGCCAATAAAAGAAAATCCAATAATTACTCAAACTCTAATGATGGAATTTATGCTATTTGACTTTTCTAAGTAATTTTCCTAATTTAAGGTATCACCAAATCAAAATTTTCCTTTTTAATATTTTTAGCAACTGATTTTTTAAAAAGAAACACCATCAGGTGACTTTTCATCTTCTTTAACTCAAGAAACTTTTCGATTCTTTTTAATAATTCAAATAACAAACTTGGAAAATTTAAGAAACAAGAAAAACAGAAGAACAAGATGAATCCTAATTAAACATAACAATGATAACAACAAATAAACACAAGATAAATAATAATTTATCCCAATCCGTGCTATGATACCAAATGATACGAAACTTCAAGGCTAAAGAACTCAAAACTCCTTAAACACATCCTTTGGATAGGACAAGGACAAGAAAAAAAAATCCCCAAATAAGGTTGATTTGAAAACAAGATTATAAATTCTCTACAAGTGATTACTTTGATGAGAATTATATTTTTGATACAATAAACAAAACAAGCAATCCTTCCTTAAAGAATTTGTTATTCAACCAATATAAAAAGTAAACAATGTTTGTTATAATATATTTATACCATTTGAAAGAAATAAATCCTAACCACTTAAAAAGCCTTTAAACAATGGCTTCCCACCAAAATAACTAAAACTTATACTAATATTTCTAAAATACAACCCATTGTACTTAAAAGATCTAAATTAAATGAGCTGAAAGTTAATAAAATCTATTTCACTAAATCAAGTCTAAAATATAATTAATGGGCTTTCTAAAGTTATACTTCTAACATAAAATAATTAATTAAACAAGAATAAAACTCTTCTTGCACTTTCTGCCCAACTTGATTAGTTATAATATCATTGGATCTCATTGTCTCTTGAGATTTCATGCCATCTAGAATTCAACCCGTTTAAGATTGAAGCACTTTTTAAAACTTTTTACCTCTTGATTTTGTTATTGATCCCCTGACATTACTAGCTCATATTTAGTTCCATTTTTCTTACAAAATGCCATGTGCTCACGTCACAAGATGGGAGGATGGAAAATATGCATGTAAGTTAAGGTAAGAAAATAACCGCTAGGGAAAAAAAAAAGGTTAACTTCCATTGCCTATACAAATATACGTATATGTACACACCTTTTATCATCATCATAGCAGCTTATTACATTATGTTCATAATTCTGAGAACTGAATAGACAAGTAAGATAATCCATGAAGATTTGGGACTGGAAATTCATCATTTCAGCCACGTCAGAGCTGCATGTGTTGTCAGTAGGCCAAACCACCAGCAAATGCATCTCCATCATGAAGGAGGGACTCTGTCAGCCAATAACCATCCCATGAACCGCCGATTCTCTTCAGATAAGAAGTGAGGTATCATTATAATGACATACCTCGATTCTCAATTTTAACTCTTTTCTTTTTCTTTACTGGAAACAAATCCTAATAGGATAACTATAATACTGTTTAGTGTGTGATTGGTCCCATTTTTCTTCTGAGATGGGAAGTTTAAATACACACTTGGAGTAAAACAGAGTTTTATAACATAAAGAGAGCCGTAGGACTTGTATCTAAATCTTGATGCTGTGGACATTCAAGAACAATAGCAAGAGAGCAATGAAGATTGAGCAGACTATGGACTCACTTTGTAATCTAAATATTCAAGAGTAACTTCCATTGATTTCTGTACATAAACAATTATGCCAAGAAGACCATTTTCCAGTAGGATCAGGATCATAACCATCCAGGAAAAAAAAAGGAAGTTGAAGACGAAAAATGTATGAAAAGCAACTTCTAACCTCTATTTTAAGCTTACTGTGCTTAGAAAAGGAGTAATTACCTGAACCATAGTAAACTGAAATATTTCTTCTTCCTCTGGGCGATTACCTTGTATCCAAACCCGTTGCTTGAATCGGTTCTATTTCACGAAAACTAAGCAATTGAGTGGAGAACAAGATGGCAATTGAGAGTGAATATCTTTTCAAGTTCAGGTTGACCCATATATGAGCATAAAATTCATACCTCATTCACTAACAAACTGCTTAGGATCCTTCTATCCTTGTGACCAAGCAACATTCTATAGGTTGAATGGTGAAAAATCCTTCTGAACCTTTCAAACTGCAACATAAATGAATAACAGCAAGCGTTAGTTGATATGCTGATTTTGTCATCAAGCGAGTCTTAAGACATAATTTTGAACGCACTGACCTGTCCCAAATCGAAGAAAGGCCCGAAATAAGGTGATCTCTCAAAAGGATCAAAGCCAGCAAACTGTAGCAGAAAAAAAACTTACTTTTCCTAAAAAGAAAAAGGAAAAGGAAAAGAAAAAGAAAAGCCTTCGATTGGAATCATAAGTACCCTGTACATAACTTCAACCCCATAATCAGGACGAGGTTGGTCGTTACACTTCAAGGCATCAAGCTGGTGCTGCACAGCTTCTTCTGCAGTAAACTAAACGAGGGGATTTGTAGCATAAACAAGTGGAGAAGATGATGCAGAATGATAAATGACAGAAAGACTCTCCAGACATTAGTAACTAAGGCAAAGTGCTGCGTTTCAATAAGCGTTCAGGATTGTAATGTTGGATGAGAGTATACTGAATAATTGCTTGTTTGTATGTAAGCCAACTTATAACGGCTACACTGACATGTAAAACCATATGAATGTTTTCTCTTCTCTCTCTATATTTTGTTATCTACTCGTAATTTACAACAATTGGTATCAGAGAAGTTGATTATGTGAAAACAACTATGGCTGAAAGCACGAGAACCACTTAATTACAAAGAGTTGAAGAAAGCTTTAAAGGTTTGATGGAGAGGACGGTCTTGGAGTCATAAGATAGGAGTGAGTTGGATGTTCTCGGAGATTCAAAATAGGACGGAAAAAGTAGAGAAGGAGATGACTGAGTTAAGAGCTCTACTCCTGCATAATTCTAGAAACAAGGAGGAGAGATCGGAGTGACAGAACCTACGCCACACATTGTCCAAGAAGTCAAGAGCGAGATGAAAATGTGACATCTACAAGAATGAGTCGGATTGAGTTTCCATCATTTGATAGCGAGAACGTTAAACTCTGGCTTTACCGATGTGAGCAATTCTTTCTCTTGGATTAGACCCCTGAAAAGACGAAGGTGAGTGGCAATTTTACACATGGACGAGCGGGCTCAAGAATGGTATCGATTATATATTCGAAACCGTAATAAGACGGAAATAGTTGAGTGGGAGTAATTCACGAAGGCCCTAAAACAACGATTCGATGCAAAAATCTTTGATGAACTAGTGGGTGACTTTAAGGAGCTGAAACAATAGGGAACAGTCCTAGACTATTGCGCACAATTCGATTACCACTCTAATAGATTGACATTATTTAAAGAATACTTGGTTGGTTTTTTTATTAAGGGACTAAAACCTGAGATTGGTGTGACTGTGAAACTACATGAGCCTCATTTCCTACATAAAGCGTACATAATAGCTAGGAAACAGGAGGCAATACTTAGATCCACTAGGAACACTATGTTAAACCATGGTAATGTAACGAAGGACGCGAATAATATCAGTAATTTCAACTTCAATTCACGAGGCCAACAAATGACAAATATTATTCGCAACTCGTAATCGGATGGGAATACTACCTACACCAGCTTCGACATTATGGTCGTCATCATCGATAAGAGCTTTTAAACCCCATAAACATTTTAGTAGTAAGCATTTTGACGATAAAAGAGTAAGAGGTCTCTGTTTTTGGTGTGGTGAAAAATTTAGCATAGGTCACAAATGCAAGAAAGAGTCAATTAAAATTTTATGTAGTTACTGGAGAAGATGACAATGGGAAAACTTCACTCGAACCAAAAGAGGAGGAATCAGAGGGAAGTCCCGAAGAAGAAGATAGTCCGATAGTTTCAATGCAGGCTATGTTGGGGTTGTCTGGGAATACGAAGTTTAAACAAATGAGGTTAGTAGGAATGCATCAGAGAAGGAAGATACATATACTAATTGACAACGGGAGCACGCATAATTTCATGGACACTTCTATAATAAGAAAAGGAGGGTGTGATCTCCAAGAGATAGATCCAATTTTCATCACAGTAGGAGGTGGGTTGTTGCTGAAATGTCATCAGTATTGCAAGGATTTTACTTGGACAATGCAGGAAGTGCAATTCACCATGGATGCGTTGGTGCTGGTGCTAGGAGGGTGCGATGTCGTATTGGGCGTGCAATGGTTGAGTGGACTGAATGAGGTATTATGTAACTTCAAGGACCGAACAATGACGTTTAAGTGGGAGGGACGTTTGGTCACGTTAAGCGGAAATCTAGAAGGAAGATCCAGAGTCATTTCCAGCAAAAAATTACAAAGAAGATTACATCGCTCAACAGGAGATCAGTTGTTCATGATGTAGTTGTTGTTGGACCAATGTTAGTTGACAAATTAAATCCCACTTATGTTTTGATAATAATAAAATGTATAGAATTGGTTAAGAAATTGTTTCAGGTATTTTGGGATTGATATTTAATGAAAGAATTGTGCAAATCAAGATGGGCAAGTATTTAATCATTGGAGAATCAAGATGAGAGTTTCCTTATAAGTGAAAATGGCATAAATCATGAAGATTATAGAAGATTTGGTTGGATGTTACCGTTGAAGCCAACATAAGTCGACTTGCACAACATAAGTCGACTTATACATCAAGGTCTGAACAACATAAGTCGACTAGAACATCATAAGTCGACTAATATATGAAGATCTGTCAGGTTGAGACAACACAAGTCGACTAATCATACATAAGTCGACTTATCGAGGACCACAAGTCGACTTACACATCACAAGTCGACTTATAGAAGAGCGGAGATGCAAGTTTAAGTAAAATGTTATCACAAGTCGACTTATACAACTCGACAAGTCGACTTATGGGTACAGCACATTAATTCCAACTGTCCAATTAGCTACAAATAGAAGGGAGATTATCAAGGAACGGTAATATTAATCAAGCAACGGCTATAATGAGCTCCAACAGCTATATTTCTTCAAGTATAAATAGAGGATGATGGAAGAAGAGAATATACAAGTTCTACAAGTCTATATACTCTTCTATTGCTCCAAAATTGCTCATTATTGTTCTTATCTTATTACATCATGTATTGAGCTTTGTTCTTCAATCTTTATCTTATTTCTCTTACAATTTGAGTGATTAGTGAAAGGTCACGTGTGAGGTAGCTTGAGCTGAAAATCAAGTGGTGTTGGTAGGATTTGTGCTGGAAAACAAATCATTTGTAAAGGTAACTTGAGCCGAAAATCAAGCGGTATTGGTAGGATTTGTGCCGGAAGACAAATCAAGTGTAAAGGTAGCTTGAGCCGAAAATCAAGCGGTATTGTAAGAGTTCATACTGCACTACAAAGTGTGCAATAAAGTGTTTGCAAAATCCTAAGTAGGAGCTTAGGTAGAGGACGTAGGTCTTTGCACCGAACCTCTATAAAAACAGTGTTTGATCTTCTTCCCCACTCTTTTCATTTAAGTTTATTTAAATTGTTTTTGTGTGAATTAACTTCTGATTTTATTGTAGAATTTCAAAAAGATTTAAAGATCTATTCAACCCCCCTTCTAGATCGCTTACAGTTGTCAACGCCCATTGAATTCCAGTTACAGTAAATGAGAATGACAACCGAGTAGTGGAGTGTCTTCAACGAGATTAATGCTATTTTGTCAGATTATGCAAAGGTTTTTAAGGAACCGGCCCATCTTCCTCTAGACCGCAAATACAACCATAAGATAATTTCTAAAGAAGGAATAGAAGTCATTAACATTAGTCCGTATCGATATTCGGGGGCACAAAAAGATGTAATAGAACAATCAGTTCAAGATCCCATGAAACAGGGCTTGATTCGACATAGTTACGATCCTTATGCCTCGCCGGTGGTTTTAGTCAAGAAGAAGGATGATTCATGGCGTATGTGTATGAACTACAGTGAGCTGAAAAAATATACGGTGAGGGACAAATTCCCAATACCACTGATCGAAGAATTGTTAGATGAATTACACGGGGCTAGCTAGTTCACCAAGTTGGACTTGCGTTTAGGATACCATCAAATCCGGATGCAACCGGAAGATGTGCCGAAAATAGCCTTCAAGATACACGAAGGTCACTATGAGTTTCTGGTTATGCCATTCAGTCTGACAAACGAGCCTTCAACGTTTCAAAGATTGATGAATGAGCCATTTAAACTGTATTTGCATCAATTTGTTCTGGTCTTCTTCGATGATAGATCTATAATTCATCGTTGCAACTGCATGTATAACACATTTCAACAGCAATAGAGATGTTGAGGAGTAATTAGTTATTTTTAAGGGGAAGTAAGTGTGTGTTTGGGACACAGCCAATTGGGTATTTGGGATATACAATTTTTGAGATGGGGGTAGCAACTGATAATCGGAAGGTTAAAACAATTGAGGAGTGGGCGAAACCAAAAGGAATTAAAGACGGGTACTACTGGAGATTCATTAAATGATATGGGTTAATAGTAATAGAGCTTTTAAAAACGGAACGCATGGCTAGTAAGGGATTGGTTGTAAGAAGAGAAGTCTATTTTTGAGAACTTGAAGAAGGCAATTACATTAAAGCCGGTGTTGGCATTATCGGATTTTTCAAAAACATTCGTGATTGAGGTAGATGTGAATGGACAAGGGATAGGAGTAGTACTACAACAGGATGTCCACCCCATCGCCTTTCTCAGTAAATCATTGGCAAGAAGGCATTACGGATTATCAACTTATGAAAAAGAATTTCTAGCGATAATAAGGCTATTAAGTACTGTCATCACTACTTGAGCTGCAAACCAATTATTGTGAGAATAGATCATAAGAGCCTCAAATATCTATTGGAGAAGTATCTGTCGACTCCCTTCCAACAATCATAGTTACCTTTGCTCTCGGATAGGATTTTAAGGTACAGTACTATAGTGGAAAGGAAAATAATGCCGTAGACACCCTTTCAAGAATCAAGAGTGCGGAGATGATGATGCTATTAGTAACACAATGACATGGAGAATTATCGGAAGAAATTGAGAAAAGTTGGGGAGAGAATTGAGCAATTCAAGAAATTATCATAAAATTGGAGATGAGAAGTTTGAAGTCTAGTGCATATGAATGGAAAAATAGATTAGTAAGGTGGAAGGGTCATTTGGTAATTGGCACTAACAAGGTGTTGCGACAACAAATAATTTGAATCAGTCATGATGAGGCTATGGGGGGACCTGTAGGTGCGGTAGTGACAACAAAAAAGTTACAAAATATGTTTTTCAGGAAAAGAATGGCACGAGATGTGCGGAATTATGTCCAAAAATGTATGAACTGTCAAAGGAACAAGCACGACAATTCAACATATCCTGGGTTATAGCAACCAAATAGAATTCTGGAAGGTAATTGGAGGGAGGTTAGCATCAACTTCATCAAGGGACTCCCTGTATCTAAAGGGAAGTTAGTTGTTTTTGTGATTGTCGACCGATTCGACAAATATTCTCACTTCGTTTCAATAAAACATCCTTACTCCGCTTGTGAGATTGTGGAATTATTTCTCAATAATGTGTTTTAACTACACGGAATGTCGGAATCAATTATTAGCGACAGAGATCCAATCTTCATGAGTAAATTTTGGTAGGAGTTACTCCAATTGTAAGGAGTTCAGTTGAAATACTCTACCACCTACCATCCTCAAACAGACGGCCTCACAGAAACGGTGAACAAAATTTTAGAAACATATTTACATTGCTTCTGCAATGAAACCCCTCAATGTTGGAGTGAGTGGATACCGTTGGCTGAATGGTGGTACAACACAACGTACCGCCCATCCATCGACTCCAAACCATTTGAAGTGTTATATGGCTATCCCCCACCGGTTTACACACCATACATAGCAGTAGATTCAAAGATGACAGAAGTGGATCAAGTTCTAGGAGATAAGGAAACAATGACCAATGAAATAAGATTTCATTTGTAGAGAGTTCAAAACAGGATGAAGCATAATGCTGACTCTAGACATTTGGAGCGTGAATTTAAAGTCTAAGAAATGGTGTTATTGAAGTTACAATCGTATACACAACACACTCTTAGGAGGAACAACCAGAAGCTGTCTCCACTTTATTATGGGCCATACAAAGTGATGCAGCGAATTGCGAAGGTCACGTCCAAACTCGAGCTACCACCAACTTCCTTGATACATCCCGTGTTCCATGTATCACAGTTGAAAAAAGCGCACATGGATCAGAATAGAACTTCTTCTGCACTACTAGAGTTCATCACCCCTGTTGAGCGTGTTCCTATGGCAGTACTAGAAAGGCGTATAGCAAAGAGAAGTAATCGTGCAGTGACTCAGTTGTTAGTTCTATTGTCAAATAGTGGAAGCGTTAATGCAACATGGGAATATTTTTTCGACCTTCAAAAGCGATCTCTAGAGATCAATTTGGTGGACAAAAAAGTTAAGGGGAATTGTTGCAGAAACAAGTGGAGAAGATGACGTTGAATAATAAATGACGGAAAGACTCACCAAACGTTAGTAACTAAGGTGAAGCACTGCATTTCAATAAGCATTTAGGATTGTAATACTGGAGTTAGTAACTAAGGTGAAGCGCTGCATTTCAATAAGCGTGTAGGATTGTAATATTAGACGAGAGTATACTGAATAATTGTTTGTCAGTATTTAAGCCAACTTATAACGGCTATACTGACATGTAAAACCATATTAATGTTTTCTCTTCTCTTTCTCTATATCGAATGGATCCTATGTTTCTTTCTCTTGATGTTCTTCCCATTTCTCTTCTAACAAAACCGTAACCAAATAAACGCAATATTCTGTTATCTACTCTTAATTTACAACTGGATTCAACCTAACTTGGCATGCCATAAAAGATAAACCTAACAAGGACTCGATCAGGAAATTACATTCAGTCTGGGTCCAAATGGTCTCTTCCTACGCGATTCCAGCCTAAAACAAATAACAATCAGTAAGCTCCTCATCCAATTAAAATTAGTAAAGCCCGGCGAATTACCAGTCTGCAGACAGAAAATCCGGCACGTCAGCTGAGGCTCTGACAACGGAGAAAGCTGACGGCTTGTGTTGGCGGTTGAACTTCGATAAGAGAAACACCAAGTGCGGTGCAGGCAAAGATGAAGAAAACGACATCGTCGCTCTCTCTTCCAGTTCCACCTCCGAACAACCTCGTAGGAAATATATAATTGATTATATATATTTTTCTATCTTTTCTCTTTTTACTCTTCCAGCATTCATCTCGACCGTTCGTACTTTTTGTTCATTATATACGACGTCGTAATATATGCATCTACTGAAATGGAGCGTCAAGCGACCCCAAAAGTCGAAAAGTAAGTATCGTCCATGAACCGTCCTGCTCGTGCACTGCAGTTCCTGGTCGCCGTATCAAACAACACAACTGCCATGGCGTCTCGATCACGTGTACTTTCTTTGAGCTTCACTCTTAACACGTATTGTGCGTATATGATTATATGAGTTGAGTGTGTGTAGTGAGTTTGGTGGATTTTTTGCACAGCACCGAGGAGGAGGGGTAGGAGGAGGAAGAGTAGGAAGAGGTCGAAAGCAATGGGGGAGAGGTTTCTCCCACTGCACTGCAGACGAAGGTTGTCAGCATTTGGTGACCGGAGATTCTCATTTCCAGTCAGTTCACGACACTAATTTAGGTTTCCGTCAAGAGAAAGGTTTCAATCTTGATCATAACCGCCAACAGCCCCGTCACCCCCAACGTTTCATTCAATCACAGTCGTTGGATCATCGTCCCCGTCCTCGAAAGCCGTTGCCGTTGGACTATCGCAATTGGGAATATGCTAAAACGGCGCCTCCTCCTCATGCTGGTAGGCTTATGATAATGTCTTTTTAGTATTGATGAATCAACTACATGAATGTAATTCCAACTCTGGTGTTTCATTGCAGAGAAATTCATAGTGCTTTCTTATAATATACTAGCCGACTATCTTGCCATAGACCACCAGAGCAAACTTTATTATCACATTCCTCGTCACGTGTTGGATTGGGCCTGGAGAAAGAGAAGTATACTTTTTGAACTTGGCCTTTGGTCTGCTGACATTATGTGCTTTCAGGTTTTTACCCTGCTTTGTACCGATTGTTTTGTACTGAATCTGGGTATTTGTATTCTTAGGAAATGAATTTCCTTCTTATTTTAACTTTTCCAGGAGGTTGATAAGTTTCAAGACTTAGAAGAGGAATTGAAGCCAAGGGGTTATAGTGGCATTTGGAAGGTCTGTTTGGAATTGAAGAGTTGTTTTATTTATGTTTTATCTAATCCAGGTCCTTGTATTTTTGCTTAATTCTCTTTGTCTTCACCTGCACCTGATGCATACTTGCACTTTAGATATCATCCCATGTTATAGGTTTGCTCTGTTTACTCTGATGTGAAATGAGAAGGACTCGACTCGACCTTAAAACTAAACTGTGTAATGTTTCACTGAATTGAGAGCCTAGTTAGATGCTTAAATTTGATTCTATTGTCAAATGGAAACGAAGGAAGGTAATTTGATGACCAACCTTGTATTCTGAAGCTGCAAGTTACAGTTCAAACTAATCACTCTTCTTGAATGTTTCTTGCATCTTTATTTAAGATTTCATGGGCCTCTAGAACATCTTCTTAGTGAAAATGCTTATCTTTTTTTCTTCTTTTGGATCAGTTACTGAGATTTACAAAAGAAACATTGCCATAATCTTCCCTTCGTTTTGGTGTATAAGTATATGGGTTGTTGCAGCCATCTAAGTTAAATAAAGAAGAAAAGGTCTGTGAGTTGTGCAGTTCACATACGCCACAAGCTCCTTATTTTGTATGATGTAATTGTGGAGTTGTACTAATAAAGCAATATAGTGTTGTTATTATTCTGAGCTGAAACAATCTCAAAATGTGCTTCTTCATCCTTTGATTTTGTGTGACAAATGAGGAGAGACTTGATATGTCTTTGCTTTTGTTGTATAGATGCGGACTGGTAAGGCAATTGATGGTTGTGCGGTCTTTTGGAGAACATCAAGGTAAAATATACTGGCAATCAAGTGTGTTGATTTGTGTCCGTAAACGGATCTCTATTTTTGCTGTTTGTTGTTTGAGAATTATGTTTCTTTTGAATGTTATTGATTCATCTTCTCTTTATATTGCTTCTTTGATTATGCACCTTCAAAAATACATCCTTTTTATTCTTAAGCACTATTGATTTTGCCTTCTAGAGGGTGCACTAATAGATGATGGTGTTTCTATTGACAAGTCATTTTGGGACTCTTATACATTGATTCTGAGAACTAACTTCTTCAGAATGGTCAGCTTTGTCCTTCAATATTAGGTTCCTCTATTATGTAAGTTTCTAATGGCATGGCTTCCCTTTGGTACATTCTTCATCTAACCCCTCAAACTCTACTCCGAACAAAGATCTTGCATTTATACTTTTCTGGGGATCCAATGTTTAGAATGACAGAAAACATGACAATGGCTAATTTGGCTTTCCAATTGAAGCATTGATGACAGTTTGGAAAATTGATGCCCTAATGATGCCTTTGGGACAAATTTGAGATTTGCATTATGTCACTCGTGTGCACTTCCTAGTCCTTGATTCCAGTTGCTCTAAGGTCGTTGGCTTCAAATCTGGTTCCTATTTTAAAGAAAGACCCTGGATATAACCTTTTCTTTATCACGGATGCAATAACTTCAGCTTTTGGTCTTCTGATGTTGTGACCAATTAAAGTATATCTTTATTCTATCACATATTACTCTTTGCCAAACATTATATGTTGATATAGGTGTAGAACTCAACTAATTTACCTTTATGTTAGATTCAAGTTGCTCTACGAAGAATCAATAGAGTTCAATAAGCTTGGACTTCGAGATAATGTTGCTCAAATATGTGTCTTAGAGGTACATCATCTATTCTGGAAAGTTGATTTGACTTGCCAATATTAACTGCGACTATAGAAGGTCTGAATTTTGAGTTGTATTTTTCTTGTTTTTCATCTTTAATAACTGGTGGATGTGATTTCAGTTAATAAATCAATTTCACACATCTGACACATCAGCTTCACCATCAAGGACATCTGACACACCAGCTTCACCATCAAGGTATTAATTCAAAACTTATTTTTCTTATTTTGTTGTTTGTTGATCTTGTCAATGCCATAGGACATAGTCTATATAAAGTTTGTACTTTAGTTTGCATATCTCACCATTATCATTTCAAACATGGTGATACTTGACATGTTATTAATTTTCTAATAAAATTAAAGATTTATGTGCAGCTCAGCCTGTCCTAACAAAGTTGTCATATGTAATATTCACGTGCTTTACAATCCTAAAAGAGGTGAAATTAAACTTGGTCAGGTATTTATCACACCACTTGGTAGTCCATACGTTTTTGTCTAAGTTAAGCTACAATGCTCCATTAGTTATGTATGTTTTTACTAGCTCCATAACTCCCTCCACCTCACCCCCAACCCCACCCCCAAAAAAATATAAAGGGATAAAAATATTACTAAAAATTAAAAGGCAGGTCATTGGATGTCTCCAATTCTTATGCATCTAACATATTGATGTCTCAAATGCCAAGTCAAAATGATAAACTTAGACCATAAATTTTTGCAGCTGCTTAATATTTTACTTTTGTGGACTGTAAAATGCCAACCTAGTAAATTTCGTTAACTTCAAAGCATTTTTTCTTCTGGAAACAATGCAAAACAAGAATTAGTTAATTTTTTCTTATTATTTTTTTGTAAGAGAGCACACTACTCTTTCTCTAGTAATAAAGCAAGCTTGGGTTCCAACCATCCCTTTTTTAAGAGGTTTTGTCTATGTGATACATACCCATGTCCTCTACGGGTATATGCAAGAAGAAAGAAATTTCCACGTGACAAAGAAGAGCAGTTAGTTGTTGACCAATTCTTTTCTCTATTTGGTTCTACTGATCAATCTACCACTTAAGCAAAAAAATAGGAAGAAGTGGAGTTAAGCCTGCAGTTAGAAATAGTGGCAGCATTACCTACAACATTATCCGATTCTTATGATTTCAGTTTTCAGTTGTTTTGTTATAAATAGATTAAGTTGTTTTTGTTTGAATCAGAGTTGATCATGTTAAGTTCTTTGTAATTGGAGAGATTGTCCTTCTTGAATTGGACATTGCATCAATATATTTCATATTCAAAACACATACATCCTTAAATCTGATTGTTCTGTATCACTGGTATCAGAGACTTAACGATTCCAATGGTGAACACACGCTTCGTACTTTCTCCACCCGAAACACAAAACACTACCTGCCCTTCCTCACCAAAACCATCAACCGATCAAATAAACTCCCAACTTGCCTCCATAGCATCCCGATTAGAGGCTATGGATTCCTTAGCAGCAAAAGTGGCCGCTATTGAAGCCAACCAAAATTCAAAGGGTTCTACATCTTTCAATCGCTGACACGGAAAAGAACATGTAACTAAATACTGTGATTATCGCGATCACCGACATCCTGATCGCACTAGTGGGCATGACACTGATGAAGATGATGTTGACTCCCCTCATTGGCGCCGGAACCGTCCTTATACGAAGATTGAATTTCCTAAGTATGATGGTGGTGATCCCAGAGGATGGATTCTAAAAGCAGAAAAGTATTTCCGCTACTATCAGGCACCTGACGAATTAAAGGTGGATGTCACTTCCATGTATCTGGAAGGCGATGCGTTGGATCTTTTTTCTTGGCTTGATCATGATCGTACAATTGTGTGTTGGGATGAATTGAAACACGCTCTACAAGAAAATTATGGTCCAGCGGAATTTCAAAATCCCGATGAATTCCTTTGCAGCATTCGACAGAGTGGTACCGTTCAAGAATATCGTCAGGAATTTGCTCGACGATTTGCAAGAGTATCTGATTGGCCGGACCATTGTCTATTGGGAGTGTTTCTCAATGGACTTAAAGAGGAACTCAAATCTGATGTGAGGATTCACAAACCACCTTCAATTTATAAAGTTGTGAGCCTAGCTATTGAGTTTGAGTCCAAATTGGGCTTTGGCGCAAATCACAAAGGATCCAGTGGGCAGAATAATTTCAAGCCCAATTATGCTCCTTCCTCTACAAAACTGAGAGAATCTGGAACAACAAATGCACCCACAAACAAATCTACTGTCGCTGGACAGTCAAGGCCATGGGATGCTGATCGTCGAGCTCGATTTGCAGAGGGATTATGTTTTCGCTGCAACGAGAAATACGGACCTGGTCATCGATGTAAAACCAGTACTTTTGCGCTCCTGGAAGCTAATCACGATGATGAAGATGCAATTGTGCACGAAGGAGAAGGAGGTAGTGAAGAAGATGGTGATCCAAATCCTTCCGAATTTACTGCAATCAGTTTTCATGCTATCTTGGGGAAACCAACTGCAACCATCATGAAACTTCAAGGGAACGTGGGCAAGCGTGATGTTCTGATTCTAGTGGACAGTGGTTACACTCACAACTTTGTCTCAGAAACAATTGTAAGGGAATTAAGCTTGATGATGCAATATGTTGCTCCTTTTGGTGTTCAGATTGGCAATGGAGATATTATTCGTTGTAATATTATCTGCAGAAATCTCGATGTACAGCTCCCTGGGTTGAAGATTATTCAAATTTTTTACCCATTTTCAATTGGAGGAGCAGATTTGGTGTCGGGGATTCAATGGCTTGCCTCCCTAAATACTGTGCAAGCTAACTGGAACAAGATGTTCCTTATCTTCACAATTGATGGCTAGCAGTACATGCTTCAAGGAGTCTCTTCCAAAACAGCCACACCAGCCTTATTCCAATTCCTAGCAACAACAACAGCAATACATAGTCCTCCACCAACGGCCATTGATAAAATTCTTTCTGAATTTTTCATTGTTTTCCAAGAACCTAAAACACTTCCCCCTTTCAGAACTCACACCCATTCCATACCCTTAATACCACATGCAAAACCTCCTAATATCCGTCCATACCGTTACCCATTTAACCAAAAAACAGAAATTAAGACTCAAGTGGTTGAATTGTTGCAAAAAGGATTTATCAAACCTAGTGCCAGCCCATTTGCAAGTCCAGTACTCTTGGTTTCTAAGAAAGAAGATACTTGGCGCATGTGTGTAGACTACTGAGCTCTGAATAAGCTCACTGTTCCAGATAAGTATCCCATACCTAATATTGATGAGCTTTTAGATGAATTGAATGGTGCATATATCTTCTCCAAGATTGATTTGCGATTAGGATATCACCAGATTCGAGTCAATCCGGAGGACATTCCTAAAACAGCCTTCAGAAGTCATTCGGGCTGCTACGAGTACATGGTTATGCCTTTTGGGTTAACCAACGCTCCTTCGATATTCCAAGCTGCTATGAACGATGTATTTCGTCCTCATTTGCGTAAGTTTATACTTGTCTTCTTTGATGATATATTAATTTACAACAAAGACGAAATCCAACACCAAAGTCATGTCAAAGAAGCACTGTCATTATTGGAAGCTCACCAATTTTATGCGAAGTCTTCAAAGTGTTCCTTCAAAGAGATGAGGGGATTCTTGGGTCTAACGGGTTACTACCGACGATTTGTGAAGGGTTATGGATTGATTGCTCGGCCTTTGACCAATTTCACAAAGAAAAAAGCTTTTCAATGGTCACAGATGGCAGAAGAAGCTTTTATCTAGCTGAAAAAGGCTCTGACTACGGTTCCTGTTTTAAGGCTTCCAGATTTTTCACAAGAGTTCACAGTGGAAACTGATGCTAGTTCAGAAGGGGTAGGAGCTATCTTATTACAAGCAGGACATCCAGTAGCATACTTCAGTAAAGGACTATCATCTTCTAACAGATTAAAATCAGCTTATGAGAGGGAGTTGTTAGCAATGGTCTTGGCGCTTTAGAAGTGGAAACACTATCTATTGGGTAGACACTTTCTACTCAAAACAGATCATTACATGTTGAAATACTTGTTGGAGCAGCGAACTACTACGACAGAACAACAGCGCCTCTTGGTAAAACTTATGCCCTATGATTTTACAATTGTGTATAGTGCAAGGAAAGAAAACAAAGGAGCTGATTCCCTTTCTCGACGCCCACAACTAGCTGATTTCTTTACTTTGGTGATGCCAATGCCTCTTGATTTGATCCAATTGCAAAAATCCTTAACTGAAGATCCTCATACAAAAGCAATTATGGAGGCTTTGCAATCAGATCCAAAAGTTGTCCCTAATTTCTCCATCAATGGTCACAAACTATACTTTAAGGACAGATTGGTGATTCTTGCAGATGACAAGTTACGTAGTACAATTCTTTTTGAATCACATGATACTCCAACTGGTGGTCATGGAGGTTATCTCAAAACCTTGAAGCGCATCTCTCAGAGCTTTTATTGGCCCAATCTCAAACAAGATGTCAAGCAACATGTGCAAAATTGTCTACAGTGTCAACAAAACAAGTACCAAGCATTAGCTCCAACTGGTCTTCTTCAACCTTTGCCAATTCCTAATCAAAATTGGGAAGACGTTTCCATGGATTTCATTGTCGGCCTTCCAAAATCTAATGGCTTTGATACTATTTTGATTGTGGTTGACAGGTTGAGCAAATATGCTCATTTCATACCATTAGCTCACCCTTTTACAGCTAAGAAAGTAGCTGAACATTTCTGCAAGGAGATTGTTCGTCTTCATGGTATTCCGCAGTCTATTGTTTCTGATAGAGATATTGTTTTCCTAAGCAGTTTTTGGCAGAAACTTTTCAAACTTTGCAGAACAAAATTGAAGATGAGCACAAGTTATCATCCTCAAACAGATGGGCAAACTGAGGTAATCAACAGGAGTTTGGAAGCTTATCTCTGGTGTTTTGCTCAAGAACAACCTCTTACTTGGAGTTCATTCTTATCATGGGCAAAATACTCATACAATACAGGTTATCACTATTCTACTAATACTACACCTTTTTTAGTAGTCTATGGTCGTTCTCCTCCACCACTCTATCCATATGTACCTGGAGAAACCTTGATTGCTGATTTGGATCGGCAACTAGTCGAAAGAGATCAAATATTGCAACTACTCAAGGATAATCTTACAAAAATGCAAGATAGAATGAAAACCCAAGCAGATTTGCATCGGAGAGAATTGAGTTTCAACATGGGTGATTATGTGTTTTTGCGACTACACAACCATACCGACAATAGTCCTTGGCCAAAAGGAAATTCCAGAAGCTATCTCCAAGATTTTTTGGACCTTATAAAGTCACAAGGAAAATTGGAAAAGTTGCATATGAATTGGAGCTTCCACTAGATTCTCACTCCAGCAAAAGGACAATTTCCTTCATCTCCACCGCCTTTGCCAATATCTAAACAAGGTGAATTGCTTCTCTATCCAACATAGATACAGACACATCATTGGATTCGTGAAGGAGGAGTACCTACTTTGGAATTGTTGGTTGAATGGAAAGATCGTCCCCTTGAAGAAGCATCTTGGTAAAATTATGATTTATTGCAGGGTCAATTCCCCACATTTCGACTTGAGGACAAGTCGTTTTTCAAGGAGGGTAGTATTGATACAGACCCATGTCCTCTGCGGGTATATGCAAGGAGAAAGAAATTTCCACGTGACAAAGAAGAGCAGTTAGTTGTTGACCAATTCTTTTCTCTATTTGGTTCTACTGATCAATCTACCACTTAAGCACAAAAATAGGGAGAAGTGGAGTTAAGCCTACAGTTAGAAATAGTGGCAGCATTATCTACAACATTATTTGATTCTTATGATTTCAGTTTTCAGTTGTTTTCTTATAAATAGACTAAAAGTTGTTTTTGTTTTGAATCAGAGTTGATTATGTTAAGTTCTTTGTAATTGGAGAGATTGTCCTTCTCGAATTGGACATTGCATCAATATATTTCATATTCAAAACACATACATCCTTAAATCTGATTGTTCTGTATCATGACTCCCTGGAAACTATAGAGAAGTTTGAAGAGGTGAGAAATTGAAGTATTTTTAATTTGGATTGTCTTGTTGGATTAAGATTTAAGTCCATGAGAGAGTAAGAAGACTCCTCAATAGAGTAGCACCCTGGTTCTTTTTGAATTTTTAAATTAAGAGTCCTTATTTTGGTCAAGATATAATGTAAGTCTCAATTATGAGTGACAAGAAAAATTTTCAAGTTATGAATTTCAGGGTGAAAGTTTGATGCTTTTGCATCTGAGTAATTATTAGATTCTAGGAGCAATCCTAAGACATTAGGTGTGGTACCTAGTTCTTTATAAACCCTAGATGTACATTCTTGGAGTTGTTAATATGAAGCTTTATGTAACCTATATTTTAAGCTTTCTTCTTCATTGGTATTAATAAATAATCATCCAGATTAATTACATTTTCCTTATTTCTTTCTCTGTTTTCTTACTGTTACCTGTTTTGTATCTGTCCTATGCCAGGAAGCAATATTTTTATCTTAGTTAGTTATGAGATCATGAAGTTCAAGAGATTCTTATGATTCAATGAGAAATTCTTTCCTCCAACCTAAGATCTATATCTTGGATCAAATCTTATGATTAAATGAGAAATTCTTTCCTCCAACCTAAGACCTATATCTTGGATCTAACTTCGATAAGAATTACTTTCAAAGCAGGTTCGGTCACTTTTTGAACGGGCTCATGCTGTTTCAAAAATCTGGAACAGTGCACCTGTGGTGCTTTGTGGAGATTTTAATTGTACTCCAAAGGTTGCAATTTGTGATCCTGCAATTATTAAATTCTATTACTTTCAGTTGCTGGGATTGGTCTCTGTGAAAGTTTATCGTGACAATATTCTCTCTTCTTCTTTTCTATTTCATTTTTGCATCAGAGTCCACTCTACAACTTCATCTTGGAACAAAAGGTAATTGTTCCTTTTATTTATTTGGTGCATTTTCCTTTTCTTCCCTTTTTCATGGTTAAATTTGTGAAAATTACAGAATTAATTGCATAATATCTTACAGTTAGATGTGTATGGATTGAAAAGAGATAAGATATCAGGACAAGCTTCAGATGAAATACGTCCTTCAAAAACATATTGTCCAAGCTCTGGGTAGGTTTATGTTCATAAATGTTTGTAAGATGTTTGGAGGCCTTGTGCATGTATGTTATGCCGAAGCTAAAAAAAGCTTCCAAATTTTGCAGCATTCATCCATGTGGTGAATCAATTCAAACGGAAGTCATGAGGAACAACAAGCTAGCTAGTTCCCTTTCAGAAACACAATGTCCTAAAAAATCGTATGAGAGTTGTGAAAGTAAACCTCATACTAAAAACTATTTTCAACCTGAAGATACTAGAGCTACTCTGGATGCAGCAAAGACATCATGCCCACCTGGGAACTATTTTCAACCTGAAGATACTAGAGCTACTCTGGATGCAGCAAAAACATCATGCCCACCTGGGCAATGTGAGAGTGCTGACAGCAGACTAAATTTTAAAGAGACAAAAGAGTGGGAAAAGAATGTAGTGGACAACTATCAAGATGACATTCAATATGGTGCTTCAGTGTTGGTTGACAGAACAAAACAAAGTCCAATTGCATGTCCATATGACCAATCGGATGATGAGATTCATAAATCAACTTCTCCAGTTATTTCATATCCTGATAAAGACATCCGTGATGGAAATGGGATAGAACTGGCAAAAGAAAATTCTGGTTTGCTTTCTGATCAAGGGATTTTATATGAGCATGCCAAGTCAAATGTCCATGCAGAGACTCTGAGTGCAAACCTTGATTTAGTTGCAGTCTCTCTTGGAGATTCCCCTCCAGGAAACAAAACATGTTTGTCACGCCAACAGCATATTAGTGATGAGGATAGGTGCATTTCAGAACCTTATCAAGCAAATATTTCAAGTGCATCCACAAGCATTTATAATTCAGATAATGAGAAGTTGGAGGATGTGTTTCCTCTGGAGCCTAATGAAGGTGTAATAAAAGGTGAAGATGAGAGTACATTTTTGGGTGCACTAAATGATACCAAAGATATTTCTCTACGCGATTTTGATCTAAACTTAGGGTCAAACTTAGTTAAGGTTTCCAAAGAATGTTCTAGTTTAAATGATTCACAATCCCTTTCACCAAGGACTGAAGTTGTGAATGACTCTCTGAGCTTGGATGCTGAGGCTGCAAAATTTAAGAAAAATGTGTTTGATCCATCTTTGTGGACTCCAATGGAAATAGAGACTGCTACAGGTAGTGCAGACGATACCAGATTGGAACATCCGCTAAAGCTTAGAAGCACTTATGCAGATGTTGAGGTATGTCAACCTTTGAATTTTATTTTACTACTGCATAATGATGTGCCCATGTATTCTTTCTTATCACATCTTTGACGAATGTTGATATAAAAACCTCGTGATATAGCTAAACTTGATGGGATTGCATTTAATCCTTCAGGTACGAATGTTACAGAAGCAACTCGACCTTAATTACATTGGTTTTGGAGGTTAACGAAAGTTTATATGAGATGTGAACAAGTGAAACAAAAGATTATGTCTAATTTAATGTACTATAATTTAGAAATCTCTATCACGTCGGGCAGAAGAAATAAGAATAACATTTTGAATAAGTGTGGGGAGTAGCCAAACGGCTGGGAATGGGCAACTTCATTTCGTTCCTTATACAGCATGTTTATGTTCATTCTCATGACACGATTTCCTCCAATCAATTTCTTTTATTCATCTTTCTCTCTCCTTAAAATATAGGGAAAATGTTCTTGATTACATGATTCATGTATATTAAACTTTTGCAGGATACTTCAGGGACAAGAGATCCAAATGGAGAACCTTTAGTGACCAGTTACAATAGATGTTTCATGGGCACTGTTGATTACATATGGTGAGTATCTGCAGATTCTGCTCATCCTAGTATTACATTTTATCCAATGACTATTATCTGAATGAATCAGTTCACCTTTATCTTCATTATGTGATTGGGGAGTTGTGGAATGTATTAAAACATTATATTCAATTTGACCGGGGATCCAGGTCTTCTGAAGGGCTTCAAACTGTGAGGGTGCTTGCTCCAATACGAAAAAATGCAATGCAGTGGACACCAGGATTCCCAACTAAGGTATGAAAATTATCTTAAGAAGCCTTTACTTTTGGAAAGGCCCTGATTACCACAAAATTTCGACTGTAAAATATCTTTATAAGTCTTTACTTCTGGAGAGGCCTTGATTTCCCCAAAACTTGGACAATAATTAGATTCATTGTTAATTCTTTAGAGAGATTCAATTAATGTTTCTACATCAATCAGTGAGGGTCCTTAAGTCTCAATCAAGGCCCTGGGGTTACCATCTCCCGTAGTACCAAAACAAAAAATGGATAAATCCATTTATGCTACCTGAGTGAGCCAAATGTAGTGGATTAAGACAAAACTTCATCCTCGCTTTTAAGGATGACATATTCAGTTGAGTTTTAAGGATGCTTCCAGCCGCCCCTAGAAAGCTATATTTATCCATGCATTAATTTAATTACGTGAAAGAATGGGAGATTAAACACATCTAAGCATATAATTATGGGAGATTAAACACATCCAAGCTTAAAATTTTTACTAATATAAACTGTACCTAACTGTATTTGTTGCCCAGAAATGGGGCAGTGATCATATCTCCTTGGCTTCTGAATTGGCATTCGTCGAAACTGGAAGTGGAAGTAACATAAAAGCTCAATAAACAAGCTTGGGCTGTAGCTGGAAATCAGAAGAATCTTAAAGACTAGGAGTTCTATTCAAGATTTTTGGTTCCCTTGTTACCTTCCATAAGCATCATAGGCTACTTTGAGCTAATTTTGGTCGGTGATAATCCCCTTGTATTTTTTCGTATAGATCTTTTATCTGAGCATAACATATAGTTTACAGGTCATGTTATTATTTATTAATTTTGATGCAAAAAATTGGGGGAAGACAGTTGAGAATTATGTAGTCTTTTTTTAAGCAAGAGATAAATGTGTTACAAAAAATAATAGACTTTTCATTCGTCAGCTAGTTTACATGTATTGGAGAGAGAGACAGTGAATAAGGTACAACTTTTATATCCCATCAACTTCTTGTACCCCTCCCACAAAACAAATAAACTAGAGGAAAGAAAAGTTGGGAGGTGGGATTATGAGCTTCTTGTTCTCCTCACCTGCTATTCCATTTCTGCCTTTATTTTATTTCATCTGTAAGAGTAGCTGAAGTCAAGATTACTTTTATATACATATTAGTTTATTTCGCTTTGGAGTTGGTCTCTTTGGAAACAGACCTTGGATTTGGTTCACCTGAATGAATCGAGCTGAAGAGCTGCTTAAGCTCGGTCACGTTGTTCTGATGCCGGCCACAGGCTCGTTTAGACTTTAGAGTAGAATTTGAGCTCAACATGTTAAAAACTTTCCAGCCTTGGATTCGGCTCGATTGCTAAAATAAATTGAGCCTACATCAAGCCCAACATTAAACTCTGCTCATAAGCATTACCAATATTGCTTTGTTTTAAATTAAAGAGAATTCTTTATCAACGCAAAGCTATTACAAAGTTAGAAGAAGTTCCAATTACAAGAGACAATCAACAAAAATAAGAACAAAAAGTTACAAGTAGCTCATTCTAAATGTTCCATCTCAATGTCATATTAGCAATAAGTTGATTACGTGCGAATTTAGCCAACATGATCTCCCTTACCCGCTTGAGGTTAGCTTCAGCTAGGTAGTACTTTCCAGTGTCTTTCCCTCTATGAAGTCTGAAAATCCTGTCTTTCCAAATGATATAAATGGTGGTGGTAAAAACTATTTTCAAAATTCTTGCATTTTGCTTCAATTGCTTGGTTTTAGCTAAGATCCAGTTCAACACTCCACTCCACTCATAATTCTGGCAACATTCCCCTAACTTGTACATTATTCAAATCCAAATTGTTTTAGAATATCTGCACTAAAAATGCAGATGCTCCTTATCCCGCATATTCACCTTATAAAGTACACAAATTGGATTAAAGTTTCCAAATCACGTTTTTTGTTCCAAATTTGTTTCTAATAATAAGCCACGTAATTACAGAAGCCTTGGGGTTTAAAGAGTGAATTCTGAGTGTTTTATGCCCAGCAACTTCTCTCAAACTAACTCTGAAAATAGAATGGCAATATTTGTTTGTAAATACCCCACTGGAATTAAGATTCCATAAAATACAGTGTTCAGTTTGTGATTGTTGTATCTGGGGTAAGAATGCTTCCAGGGAGGAAGAACCTCTGAAGTTTATAGACCATTCTTCATTCTGTATTAGGGAGGAAAATGTACGCTTTTGATTAAATTTGTTAGTTAAATGCATAATTTCACTTCCTGCAATAAGGGAACAATATTATGTACAGTTGTAAAACTAAAGCCAGATGTTGTTCCCATTCCCCAATTAATGCTTTATCCAAAGATGTAGATGACTCCCAAGCTCAGAAGACGTTTGAAATTCCAAGAGAGATTCTTGTTAGCTTCCAATTGCCAGAAGTTCTGATTTTTCAGCTACTATTCATCTATCCATTTTATCCAAAGAGCACCTTTATCAACAAACGATCTCCAAATTCTTTTGCTCATCAACACATTTTGCAAAAGGGATATTGGAATTATCCCTAATCCACCTTGTTCCTTAGGGATAGCAATTTCATAACCTTTAGCATTTTCAGCTTTACCTAAATAAAGGAATGCCTTGATAATTCTATAGATCTCCTTGATAACCCTCTTAGGTAATAGAATGTAAGCAGTCCAGTGAACATGTAGGCTGGTAAGTATTGAATTAATAAGAACTTGCCTTGCTGCAAAGGATTAGAACTTTTTAAAATTCTTGTCAATACTTTATACAACTCTTACACAAATTAACACACAATATTATCATAATTGAAAATGACATGACTATGGGTTTGCATGATAATACAAAATTGAAAACAATTAAAAGTAACATATATGGTTTTATACAATGATGCAACTAGTAACATAACATAAGAATTGATCGATATCTAGTAAACAATCAAAATATGAAATTAATTCCTCCCTTTTAATTTGTTTTATATACTTTTCAAGCTATCTTCCAAAAATCCAAACTAAAAGATAATAAATATTAACGTCAAAATTATTGATATATAAAGATGAGAAAATAAAATTTTGCAATTGAAAAGGAGGAAAATATAATCTCGAATAAGAAGTTGAAATCAATATTTTCAAAAGAACGATTGGGCATCAATATATTAAATTGGAACAATATAATTTAAGTATAATATTATCTAATTATTTCATAATAGATATTAATATAATAAATTTATAACAATTATTATACTTCATAATAAATATAATTAAAAGTATTCTAGATAATTTTCACTACTTTTAATGACAGGCCCTTATCCTATAATAACTAGGCAACCTGCCTGATACTCCACAGTGGCTATCTAGTTGATATCCGAGTCAGCTGGAAAGCTCTCGTGAAGCTAAGCCTATTGTCCTTATTAAAAAAAAGCTTCAATTCATAATAAGAAATGTAAACAATGAAATTTTGTTTTTTAGTTTATTAAAAATTTCGGTAGCACAATAGCTATATTTTGACATCTAAAAAATTTTAGTCCTTGTAAAAATTCAAAACATTTTTATTATCACATCAATTTCTCAACTTCAAATTTGAGGACTTCAAATCCACTCACATGCAGTCTTAAATAGTTACATCAATAAACTTTGAAAAGTTAAAACAACATCATGCGTTCCATTTAACAACCTTTATACACGTTCATTCTTTATACAAATGTACTTTCCAAAACATGTTCAAAGATATGCAACAGTTCTAAAAAATATGTAGAAGGCAAAATAAAAATGCCTACACAGCAACACTTGACAAAGTTGACTACTCGCAGGTAGAGTCCTTGCTATTAAAACCCCTCAGTGTGCATCTAGGAGGTTTTATTTAAAAACAGAAAATAAAGGGTGAGCTAAACGAGCTAGTGAGTATTATTGGTTTCCAATAAAGACATTTATACAATTATTAACCTCCATAAAAGAAAACTATTTCTTTTCTTTTCAAGTAATAACCAATGTTCTTACAAAACACATTCTTTTCTTTTCATAAGATCAATGCAATATGTCAAACAAAACATATAAATTTTTCTAAGATCAAGTTCCACTTTTCTTGTAAAGTATACAGCGATGGCAATCAATACTTTCATGAACTTTCTTTTAAAACATGGCCTACCACTAATTTTCTTTGTCATATGGTACCCTTAGGTGTAAGGTCATGGAGCTGGTCCTGCATCGCTTACCTGTACCTAGTTAACCTCTATATACCTATTGTTATAAAGTTGATTCTGCATCGTTTACCTTTAACGATGTTAGCACTACATATAAATCAGTGGTTATGGAGCTAGTTTTGCATCACTTACCAGTAACAGTGTGTTTAGATGTGTAAAGGGCGACTCATAGGACATACTAACAGACGCAACACAACCCATATTAATGATAACTATGCATGTTAGAATGTACTCAGATCGATATAATCGTATGTATAAAGACCTAATGATGTACTATAGGCTAAATCAAAATTAATACATAAGTGTGCCTCATTTCAATACCAATTCAAAACATATTCAAAATCCCTTCATATGTCAATTTAAAGCGTATGTAAATTTCAATTTAATGCCAATTCAAAACATATGTACATCTCATTAGTTTCCAAATGCATCTGAAACTCAATTCAGTGCTAAATCAAAGCATATGTAAATCTCATGAAGATTAACTTAAAAATTCAAGTAGTAGCATCGATGGGATTATTTATAAACATACTTTTCATAGTAAGGTAAAGACTATCTTAACAAATCAATTTAAATACACACTCATTGTTTGTCATTTATCGTAAACCACTCTCATATGTTCGGTGTTTTTCCTTCATCAGTCCCAAACGTATGGTGATGAGAAAACTTTGTTGTCTTACTCAGTTATGAGGGAGGCCCCTGAAGGGTTCCTAAAACCTGCGAAGTACATCCATAACTTGCTACCTTGTTTTACAAATTTTATGACAAAGGGCTTAGCCAAAATCTTAGCATTTTGTAAGATTATAAATAAGTTTTCTTTTCATTCAACCATTGAACAACTTCCATGATTTATACATGCTTTCTTCTTTCCATTTAAATAACATACATAGTATATACAAATTGTTTTCCTTACATTGAACCATTGAACTATGTGCAATATACATGCTGGCAATAAATAACCATTGAACAACATACATAAGATATGGATATACATGCGGTTTTCCTCTCCATTTACCAAATAAAACTTCAAAATATACTTAAACACCATATTTTACCCATTCTAACTTACTAATTTCATTGGAACACAATCTCATCCAATTTAATTCACCGTGTCACAATCGTGCATAAAGAATCATGGTTACAACCCAAGTCCATAATCCATGCCTCCATTTGTTCCTTAATTTTCACATATCAAACATTCAAATTAGGTTTTGAAGTCTTCTAAAAATTTGTTCCCCTATGTATCTAGTTTCCATATCATCAAAAATCATGCCATTTCAACTTCTAAATTATGAAACATAAACCAAAAATCACAAGATGCTTCAATACAAGGACAATATCATGTTACCATAATCAATCTTAATTTTCAATATCATTCAGCTAGAATTAGATCTAGGTCTCTTCTAGATATTTTCATTACTATGTATTTGGTTTCATTTACAGTTAAAATCACTCCATTTGGAGTTTTGTAGACTAATTTATGGCCAAAATACTAGGAATGTTCAAGGAAACTGAGAATCCTAATACAAAATTTCACTAAACATAGTTAGGAAAGCTTACCACTTTCTTCCAATCTTTTGGAAAATTGCAAGCTTTCTTCAAATCATCCTCCAAACCATGGAAAATCAGCTGCACTCTTCTTCTCTCAAGCTTGGTCGAAACCCACCTTTGGCTCTCTCATTTTCTTCTTTTGTTTTTCACTCACGGGTAACTCACTTTCACTCTCACGGTTATGACAAAAAGAATGAAGCAATTGTCTTAAGTTTACTCCTTTAACACATTACACGTGTCATCTTCCATCATGAATCTTCAATCTACTATTCAGCATGTAAAAAGACTAATTTGTCAATAATTATGCAAAAAGACCAAATTGTCCCTTTATGAATTTAATTCACTGGCTAACTGAATTACAATCAGATTATATTATGCAACGAGCTTATCTTCAAATTGACCATGAAATACTCTTATTAGGGTCAATATGTATTGACTTAATGCTTTAAACAATATTCGAATGGGGTTAAAAAATCAATATCCATTATTTTCCAAAAAGGGCATTTTAAGTCCTAAACTTCCTAAATTTTCGAAATCCATCCAATCGGAATTATTTTTAACTTATTTCAGTACCATTAGACTCTAATACTTATTATGAATATTTTCAATTCTTTTCAGGGTCGGGTCCCCAAAAATCACTATCCACGCAAAAATACTATTCACTGAACATAAAAATTTACCTTCATTGAAAGAAAAGGTTTGTGGCTTTACATTAAAAATATCATCATAATTTTAGAAAATTAACAAGAAAAGGATATCCTTAATTTTCAATTAAATATACATAGTAATTCAATTTAATAGCAAAAATTAAAAGAAAAGGCTCTATATTAATCAAATTTCAATAATAATTATATAGTTAAAATGGAGAGAATAAGGAAACTATTGGAACTAAAACTAAAAATTATGAAGGCGTTAGCAAAGTTACTCTACCATAATTATATGAGATTGGCATTGTATAAACAACTCAACCATAAAAAATTGTTAACATTAGATTAATCAATTTCGTATACCCTTTTTTAGTTCATTTGATTGACTTGCGAATTAAGGTCTACATAACAACCAACTGCATGACTAAAAAGGGAAATTTTGATTTTTCTAAAACAAAAAATCAAATTAAAGAAGGTATTATAAGAAGTTCATCAAAACTAGAACATGAACTATAAAATACAATTACAAGTAGTAGGATTTACCAGTTTAATGTTAATAATAACTTAAGCTCCCTTGAAACACGGAGAACAACAGAAGAGTGATACCCTATTAAGTGTGTGATGCGCATCGAATACATTAGGAAATAAAACCTAACTCTATACAACTAAATTTCTAATAATGGTGAGTAAAGATCTTATCCACAGAGTGTGTGTGTTTAACTTTTGTAATGAATAAACTAGTGCTTAGGATTGGGGAGAGGGTTTTTGGTTGAATTCAATTAACAAAATAAAATAAAACTAAAAACTATAGCTTGTAGTCAGGGTACTTCTGTAACATCTCATTCCTATACTAAGGGTTAGAACCCTAAAATTTGGTACTTGTGAGATCAAAGAGAGATTAAGAAAAATTCATTTCATGCTCATGCATAATATAGCATACACACACACACATGTGATAGTGATTTTTGCACATAAAAATAACTGTTCATGCACTCATTTGACATTTTCTAGGTATAATTGATATATAAATGTGATTATTTTTGAAATTGTGGATTATATGTGTGAAAATTTGATTTAGAGAGTATATTTATTACTCAAAAGTTTTTGTAAAAATTTAGAAATTTTCTAAAATTTAAGGATATTTTTGGATTAGGAAAAATGCCAAGTGGCAAAACAATTGATGAATAGTGATAGAAACAAATTTTAAATGGCAGTAGAAATTTTAAAATGTGATATTAAGATTTAATAACAAATTTCATGAAAAATCGGGAGACAATTGGAATAGAAATTGGAGTTAAATGGACTAGATATTAAAGGGGACCAATTGAAACCATAAATAGATGACACTTGCCACTCACCACTCATCCCTCACTCACGTTATTCACTCTTCATTAAAAGACCATCTTACTTTTATTTGTCATTCACTTTTTTCATTGTCCTCATCTCTTGTTAATCTCTTTCTCATTTTCTTCACTTTTTCTTCATCTCCATGGCACTCATTCTCAGCCACCTTCATCAATGTTAAATCTTGCTCTCACCTTTCACTTGCTACTTTCATTTTCTTTGTCTTTTTCACTTTGTCACTAAAATACCCAACCTATTCCTCCATGAAAGTTGATGATTATGGAGAGGAAAGAGTTAGGGTTTATTGGTGATTTTGAAGATCTTGAAGCTAACTCAAGTAAGTAGCATATTGTTTCGTATGATTTGTTAAATGAAACATGTATGATGATGATTGGTGATAGATTGATGAGTTAAAGGAAGTTGATTATATGCTAAAATGTGAATGAAGAAATGGATGAATAAATTTCCTGTTTTTGTACATATGCTGTTCAATAATTCATAGGTTGATATAGGGATGTTTTTTAGGTTAATAATCATAAAAAAATGGTGGTTGAAGAGTGATGATATGCTGATGAAGACATGAATAATTAGTGATGTTCTGTTTTCATAAATAATAGATTATTTGTTGTTTTATGGATGATTAATAATGAAAATAGTGTATGAATGAGAATTGAAAGTTGATGATGGAAGAGATGTTTATGTCCTGTTTTGGGGTAATGAAAAGTGCAAAAAATTGATGAATGAATGTACATGTCTATTCTATTTTGAGATTATGAAAACCATGAGTGATGAGTTGTTGTGTAGATGTTATAAGTGGTGAATTAAGGGTATAATGAAAGTGAAGTTATGCATTGGTATTTTAGCCACAAATTGACCTATAGATATCCAAATATAATGATTTTATTTGGATTAAATTAAAGACATAAGGCTACATTTTTCATGAAGACATAGAATTCAAATTCTATCTTTAAAAGATTCAAAATCTGACTAGAAATTGTGTATTGGGTGTTGAAAGTTGATGATGAATGTATGTATATGTATATGTTCTATTATTAGTGTTCATGACCAATCATGAACTATAAATTTTTTACGGATGATATTGAGTTGAATTGGAGTTAGAATAATGGGGAAATGATGAGAAATTAAATTAGAAATGGTGGACCAAGCTTAAGGTAGTGAATGTAGTAAGTAAAGAGTTAGAAATCTGGAAAATATGATGCAATTGGACATAGTTTTGTGCAAGACACATAACTTTTTCTATAGAACTCGGATTGAGGTCATCTATGTATGGTTTTAAAAAGGACTTCAAAATCTACAACTTTTATGAAGACTCCAAGAAGATATTTTGGCATATAAAGGGTCAAAATTTAATATTTCTATAAGTGATCCTTAAAGGTCCATTTAACAGACATTCACGGGTCAAGTAACCTTAATTAAGGCTTAAATGGCTCTTAAATGGAACCTAGAATGATCCTTGGATTATATGATTAATGTATGATATGTTTGAATCCAAAATGGAGGTTGCAACTTAGGGAATGAAGGGATGATATTAAGGTATCAAAGGTAGAGTATAATGGGAATGAAGATGTTCATATGATTATAGCTATGATTTAAAGAAGTTAAGTGATATGTACTAAGTGATTGATTGTGAATGAGAATTGGGTATTATGAGATCATATAAGGTTCAAAAAGAGATGATGAGAAATTAAGTTATGATATAGAGTAACTAAGTGTTCTTAAGGTGTAAGCTTACAAATAAGTTAGACACATACAATGGGTTCAGATTGAATGGAGAACTTAGAGTGATCATGCGCAACTGAAGTGTAAATCTAATTTCAGTTAGACAAAAATGAATCATGAAATGAGAATGAGCATAAGATGTGAATTTAGAAAATATACCTAGGATTTTCATTGAACATGCATTATACATTACACATATACATATATGTAAAGCTGAATCTTTATGTAATTGTGCAATTAATAATGTGTGTACAATATGTGTTTTGCATAATGATGATATAGGATAGAACGTCCACATCTAGACGTTTCTAGATTATGGAAGGTAATGCTAATCTGGAGCGTACCGCGAGTTAACCTAGATGGTTTTACTTACTGATTGCTTTGTTTATCTTATGTTTTGAATTATCTTATGAATGTGAAATTGGTTGTGTTGATTTCGGACACTGAAGGTCTGATAATTTTGATGCATGAATGAGAACATTGAAGTGCTCTCTATATGTGAATTTGAATGAAATAAGTATACATAATTTATTTGCTAAATGTTGGATCATGATCCGATGATAAATGTGTTTTGAATGTGCATTTACATATGAACAAAAAGTGATTCTCAACTTTAATATTGAATGTCGGACTAAGGTCCCATGATATGTGAAGAATAATTTATCATATGTAATTGATGTACTTCATTACATGAATGCATGAAAGATAAAGGCAGTTGTGACCAGAGTAGCCACCGAAAAAGAGCTTAAAGCTCAAAATGTCAAAAAGATTCTCGAGCTTAAAAAGTGATTAAGTGTAGCACCCCCTTACCCTAGGATATGTATCGGGACGCCCGTAGGTCATTCCGACACACACCCTACGATAAGGGTGCGCTACGAACAATTGCTAACACTCCACATGGCATCAAAAATCATAAAGCATAAATATGAAATCCACTAATTTTTGAAACCATAAATTCTCATTTCATAACCTCAAAGCAGTAAATTTACACAACTGGTATGTTCTGTACATTACTCCAAAGGAAAATCAAACAAAAAGGCTAGCTAGGTCATCCCTCAAAAGTGCCGGTGGCCAGGCACATGTGTCATGACTTCTCTTGCCAACTCAATCTACACGACAGAAAAAGCCCCTCTGGAGCTATAAGTCTACTCTCTCGGTCCTGAAAAATAATTTGCAATTTTGGGTGAGTTTGCGAACTTAGTGAGGAACCATCATCGATGGTTCACCCAATTCATGTATATACACAGTGTATCACAAATACATACAGTTATTTCGCAAAAACGCATTCAAAAATACCACATGATTATTATACCATATCAGTCAAAAGAACCAATTCAAATGCACATGAAATGTGTATGAGACGCTTTTCCAATTTATTACGTTGTTGTGACTGAGCGCCTGAAACTGTCCCATTAAGGGCGCATTAAATGGTGAGCCATAGGCTCTGAATCACTGTGGGCTCAAGGCCCAATCACGTTGAGCTTTAAGCTCTCGTTGGCTGCTCTGGTCACAACTGTCAATTACTGATCATGCAATTATGCATGAAATGCATATATCCAAATAAAACAACACCAACATCATATTAGATCCCAACTCAACATATACACATAAGTCTCGCACAGGTAATCGCAAGAAAATCACATATGACACTTCTATGTCAGAATTATCCAATCCATCGGACCTCCGATCCGCAATCCAGACACAAACAAACACAATTTTCCCACTATTATTCTCCACAGGGTTCTAAGTGCAGAATTATAAACACTTACTAAACGAGGAACCATCTAGGTTACTCACCTAATAACTTCTGAGCTAATGCCGGGAATTCTCTGCAACGTTCGTGGGATGACGTTCCAACTGAGCCTCTATAACAATAGAAATGAGTACACATTACCAACTGTATAATTAGAAATATCGAACAATGCACATGAGATAATTAAAACGTGTATAATGCATGTTCATGGCATTTCTGGCCCTAAACCAAAATTTTCCCATAATAAAATCCGTCTAAAAATTAGAAACCTATTGGCGCTGACGGTGCACAATTCGGACCTCTATAGGCCCTCAATTAAACAAAGCAGTGATTAAAGGCTCCATTACCCGGGGCCACGTCAATTTCCCGTCCAAAAATTCCCAATTTATCACAAAATGAAATTAAATGTTCTACGAATCCGATGCCTCAAAAATCAGGTCAATCGGACTTCGGATGGAAAAGAAATTGACAAAAGAAACAATTAGGTCACTTAATGCCAAATAATAAAAAAATAATAAAAATATATATATCTGCGCCTGCCTCGCTGGGGCGAGGCGTCGCCCTAGCGAGGCCGACTCGCTTCACTTTGTCGCGAGGGCGAAGCGTCGCCCTCGCGACCAGGCCATCCTACCTCGCCTCGTGAGGGCGAGGCGTCGCCCTAGCGATTCGGCGAGGTTCTACTCACATCCTTCCTTTCTTTTTCCTATTTTTTCCTATTTCCAATCCGAATTTCCAACACCCATAACTCTTTGCACACAAATCAAAAAAATACAAACCATAGCTTGTTGGAAAGATCATGAAAAGTTCTTCCATTCTCATGAAGAACATAAAGATCAATTTCACCCCTAAGGGTGTCAAAAATCCAACCAAACCTACTGCCCACTCAAAACCTATCAACACAGGGCAGTACATTGTAAATTCAATAACTCTCTGATTCTTCAGTCAATAATTACACAATAATTAAGGCAGTAAGATCACAATGTTATCTACAACTTTCATGAACAACCCAAAATCAAATTCACTTGCTAACAAGGTCAAACAATTACACAAAGAATCTGCCTACTAAAATCAACCAATCTGGACAGTAATTTTCCAAACAGCATATCTCTTAGCACAAAAGTCAAAAAATTCACTACCTTATATCCCTGAAAAGCTAAGATCTCAAACTTCAATTTTCATGAAGAATTCAAACTCCAATTCGATTTCTAACAATTTCAAAACTGTTATGGAATCTACTGTCATGATCAGCCATTCACAACCTAGTTTAGGTTCAGTTTTTGCAAAATCGTAACTCCCAACTCTAACCTCTAAAAATTACACACCATATATCATTTTCAAGATACTTTCTTCCTCTACAACTTTGTAGAAGATCACGCACACCAATTCAGTTCACATAAATTGGTAAAATTGCTCCCAAACAGCAAGCTCACAAAATCAACACTTTGACTAGGTTTCTCCAAAAAGCATAAAACCAATCAATAGAAATAAGTTCATATCTCCCAATATAAAACTCGAAAATTAGCAAGATCAGTGGCAATGGAAAGCTAACTCAATATGCTACAACTTTCATGAAGACCATTTTTCTTAGTTCCGTATCAATTAATGTAGAAAAATCAACAAAGTAATCAGGTCATAACTGTGGGTACTGTTCACAGGCAATAAAACAGTAACTTTCCATGCAAAATTTCGCCTTCTAGCATTACAATTTAACAACACCTATTTCACACAAAGTTGTAGCCAACATCCCAAAGTTTAATTGGGCACAAACCTCAACTCATTTGCGCACCTACACAATTAGTTATGATCAAAGCATTACAATAGGTCAAAGATTCATTTTCCAGCTTTCAACATTAACCTAACTGCTATCACTTCTAATATCAATAATACATCCCTAAGCATCCAATTATACCTCTAATTAAACCACAAATTCATCACAACATATACTTATATAATTATTCAAAAGTTGGCAGCACCCACATAACCAACTTCCATCTTGTATTTCCATTCATTAAGCACCACAAACATCATTAATAATATCACTTTCCCATTATTTAACTACCATAGCCAATTCCTTTACACAAGCATGCATTAAACCCATTCAAACCTACTACTATGATAATCAACTACATGTATAATTGCTCTCCATGAATGCCTCTAACTACCAAAAACATAAAAACAAACATCAAGACTTACCAATCAAGTTGCAAACTCTTCAATTCTCCAACACTTTACAACTCTCCAAAACTTCCTAACTTACTTCACCCACGGCTATCACTTGAGCATACATACAATTCAACATCTTCACAAGGTTTAAGCTAGCTTTACATGAGAAGGAAGAAGGAGCAAGCCAAAAGAACAAGAATCTATCTTGTAAGAAGAAGCCACCAACGAAGAAAGAAGAGAAATTCACCAAGGAAGGGAAAAATAAGGTTTCGGATGAGAGGAGATCAAGTCTTCCAAAATGAATGTGTTTTTAACTTTAACAAGAAGAAAAATCGTGGATGAGGGATAAAGAAGAAGACAAAAGCATTAAATATGCTAGGACACTTGGCTTTTTAATGAAGAAAAGACACAATTTAGCTAATCCTAGTTAATTAAGCACTAATCCCAATTAAACTCTAATCGTGGCACTAAAATAATTCCCTAACACCATTTAGCCAATAATCTAATGCCATTAGGCAATCCTTTTCAGTACAAAAAGGCTCACTCACTCAGTCAGTTGGAATTTTCCGGTCCAGGCACGAACCCCGAAAAATTCTAGAAAAATTTTCATAAATTCCTAAAAATGTAAAACACTCAATGGCGCACTCCAAATAATTTTTCAAATACCATTATCCCATAAATTTCATAAAAGATCCCAATTAGACACTTATGCCGGAAATGTCATGAATGCATGTATACCATGTGCATGTGCAAAACAATCATCAGTTATAGAGGCTATATGATGTATGTGCATGCCGAGATATAATTTAATACTTCTAACCCGTCCCAAATTACCAATAAACCCTTCCTATGGGAGATGGGATGTTACATTAAGAGCCAAAGGCTCATTATATAAAATGAGCCCGATATTCCCAACATATATGAGATAGTTATTAATGAGTCCAGTATCTACAATAGAAACAGGACAGTTATAGGCACTCGGTCATAACAAAGTAATAACTGAAAGTGAGTCTCATGAGCACTGCATATGCATATGATATGTATGTTTTAAATAATTTGAATGATTTCTAAATGTGATAAGTGTTTGAATGATAAATGGTTATTAATGAAATGAAGTGAATTATATGATTATATGAACTATACATGTTATGTGATTGAGTGAGCCATCGAGGATGGTCATTCACTGAGTTCGCAAAACTCACCTAAAATTTGCAATATTTTTCAGGCTCAGAAGAGTACCCCGTTAGGCAAATGGGAGTGTACCTACTACATACAAGTGAAAGGTAGAGGTCAGGATCAGTTCGCGTCTGTATATAATTTTTCATTAAATTTTGTATTAGGAAATGTATTATGAAATTATTGTATATGCGAATGCATTTATATTGTAATGACATTATAATTGTGAGTGTTTTGTATCTAAAATGGGCCCTAGTGATCAATGAAATTTTGATGATTTGAAAAATAATGGTAACTCCTGTAAATGAAAATATTTATGAAATAAAGTATGGGCCCAAATTTGAAAACTGATTTTCGCATATGTATATGTTTTGAACAAAAATTTGTTATGAGATTTTACTGACTGATTGTGCTAGCATGCCACCCTCTTGGGGCAAGTTCTAGGACATCACTGAGAATGTCGGGTATGAGTTTTGTGAGAGTGGAGTGTTACAACTTCGAACCCTTTATAACCACCCCGTTTTTGCTTACGCACTTTCATGCTGATTGAAACCAGTGGTTGTGTTAGAACTCGAACACGAGACGTGGGGCTACACCAGGCTCATACTTGAAGCTCTGATACCACTTGAACTAAAAGTTATAGCTTGTAGTCACGGTATTTCGAACCCTCTATAACCACCACACTTTCTCTTGCGCACTTTCATGTTGATCGGAACTAGTGGTTGTGCTAGAACTTGAACACGAGATGTGGGGCTGAACCAAGCCCATACCTAGAGCTTTGATACCACTTAAAGTAAAAGCTATAGCTTGTAGTTAGGGTACTTCGAACCCAATTTTTAGGCTTTGGTTATATTGGTTATTTGGTTTAATTTTTTGTTTACTATTTTTTGTATTTGACTTATTTGTTCTTTATTTAACGTATTTTCTATTGTTAATTGTTGCATAAATTGTAACATATTTGCCTGATTTTTTAATAATTCATTTATTTTTACTTCTATCTGTAATTGTTTTTCTCATATTTCAACGAGATATTTAGTAACACTCATAAAGTATTTTTAATATGTGTTGTTAATTAATGAAGTTGAGTTTTATTGTTCCTATATCTTTAGTGATACTTAGTTCAGTATTTGACTCTTTTGATTTTAAGTTAACCTTGTGTTCAGTTATTTTAATTGGTTGTATGGTGCCCCAATACCCCCTCAGAGGATATGAGGGTGCCACATCGGACTCAGAAACATAAACAAACAACAAATCGATGTGGATGGATTTCAAAACACACTAAAAATTCATTACATATCATAAGTTCAGAAACCGGCCTGTATTATGGTTATTAAAAACCTTCATACAAATTCAAATACAAGTTAAAAATCAAAAACTCAAAAAATGCATTGATAAAAACTTAAACTCCTTTGGTCATTGCGGTTGACTTGTCGCAGTCTTTAAGTCCTTCTATTTAAACCTACACAAGGCAAATCCACCGTGATAAACATATAGCTTACTGAGTAATAACTAAACTAAGTCTAACCATAACAAATATAAAATCATATTATACAAAAGCTTCTCAACATAATGAAATTCATAACAGAATAAGATTTATTAATGAAAACACTTCGCATACTAAAGTCAGACATTTCAATAGCAGAACAGAACATACAGAAATACAAAATAGATTTTCAAATAGGGTGTTAACCGATTAGATCAAAAAATAGGGTTTGTTTCAAAGCTTATTAGAGATCAAAGTACAAAATGGGTTAGACTGTAAATCCATGAATAGAAGTGGGTAACGGGACTTATGCAGAAGATACCATGAGTGGCATCACTAAACAGAAGAGATCAAAGTTTCGACATCGAAGTGTCTAGAAGAGACCGAAGTCTCGCACTGAAATGTCCAACAGTAGTTGTATACCCTTCTAGGCATGCCTATTTACCCACGACTAGGACTTGACAGTTACAAAACCAAATAAGTTCATTTCATGTGAAAAAAATAATTAGTCAATCATATTCACATGCATCAAACAATTTAGACATTCATTATCTCGAGTTCAAAACACAATCAGCATAAACACAATTCAATTCAGTACTAAACAAAATAAAGTAAAGTTTAAGCATCCTAAAGATTACTGAAGGCTTTGTAAATAATTCAATGGAGCAATCAATAGCAAAAAAAACAGTCAAAGAAAAACCATCAAAAATTTCTAACTGAATTACTTACAAAATTGACTGTCTAAATTACTTACAAAAACTCCCTTATTGTTTATTTCCTCGAAGTCTCAGTAATATCTAGAATCGGTCGCTTTATGGGTTCCTTTACTTCTCCAACAAAAATCTTAGCTATGACAGTGAAGAGAAGGGTTTCAATAAACTAAGGAAAAATCGAGATTAAAGAGAACAAATCAATGACTAGGCTAAATTGTTTATTTTGAAAGGTTAACGCAGAGAGGGAGAGTCCATCACAAGTTTAGGTGATGAAGGTTCTGGATAGAGCATGACACCCTCAGTGAAGGACCAAACAATTCAAAGAAGAATAGAGATCTACAATAATGTGCCTTACTAAAACGCATGATTACATGTTTTACTCTCATATTGACACATGGCTCTATACATGTAAGGCATTTTTCCTTCATGCAAGCTACCACATGTCTCCAATATGTTATGCCATTTGTCACAATGAATGATGCCACACGTCAATAATTCATAAGTTTAATCATACTAAATTTTATGTACCAACTTAACTTATCCCTTGACAATTTTCAATTCCAAAATACCTGAAATATACAAAAATGGCCAAATCATATTTATAAATCCATTTTACTCGAAAAAATGTCGATGAGTGCATGTACAGTTATTTGTATGTATCAAAAATACATATGCACATTTTAGTGACCACTCAATATGCAAAGCATAAAGTGCACTGTAATTCCTCAATTCTTCCATCCTTAAGAAAATTTCACCCTTAAAATTCATACCTAATCCAAATGGTTGTGGATACTGAGCTTTCATGGTTTCGTCTAGTTCCCATGTTGTTTCTTCAAGTCTATGGTGCTGCTCGAATACTTTTACCAAAGGGATTTGCTTATTCCTAAGTTGCGTAACTTCTCAGGCTGATAAAGAAACTGGTCCTTCTTTATAAGATAAATCTGATTGTACTTGAATTTCTTACATAGGAATCTTATGTGTCACATCAGACTGATTTCTTCTTAACATAGAAACGTGAAACACATCATGTAACCTGACCAATTCTTCAGGAAGAGCTAATTGATAAGCCACTCGTCCAATACTTTTCAAAATTTCATACAAACCAATGTATCTTGAACTAAACTTAACCTTCTTACCAAATCGAAGTATGTTCTTCCAAGGTGACACTTTCAAGAACACCTTATCACCTACTTGATACTCAATATCCCTTCTTTTTAGATCAGCATAAGACTTCCGCCTATCACTGGCAACTTTCAACCTTTGTTTAATAGAATCTTTTCTTCAGTATCTTTCACAATCTCAGGCCTGATAATCTTGTTTTCACCCAACTCAGTCCAACATACAGAAGTTCTACACCTTCTACCATGCTCTTCATAAGGTGCCATGTCATTGCTAGTCTGATAACTGTTGTAAGCAAACTCCATCAAAGCTAAATAGTTATGCCAACTTCCTGGAAATTCTAACACATAACCTCGAGACATTTCTTCCAATAGTTGTATAATCCGTTTAGATTGTCCATCTGTTTGGAGATAGAACGCAGTACTAAACTTAACTTGAGTACCCAAAGCTTTTACAGGCTTTTTCAAAATCTCGAAGTAAATTGAGGATCATGATTAGAAATAATCGACAATGGTATTCCATGTAGTCTCACTATCTCATTCACATATATTTCTGCAAGCCTATCCAAAGAGTAGTCAGGATGAACAGGCAGAATGTGTGCAGCTTTAGTAAACTTATCCACAATCATCCATACAACATCATGTTTCCTTTGAGTAAGAGAAAGTCTAGTGACAAAGTCCATAGTAATGTTATCCCATTTCTACTGAGGAATAGAAATAGGATGTAACAAACCAAATGGGACCTGGTGCTAAGCTTTATCCTGCTAGCAGGTCAGACATTTAGCTACATAATCTATAATACAATCATAATCTTTAAATAATTCCAGCCAATGTCGTTGTCTCAAATTGAGTTCCTTTTAGGTAAGCAAATACTTCAGACTTTTATGATCTGTGAAAATTTTACATTTTATTTGTCATACAAGTAGCACCACCAAATATTTAAGGTAAACACCACTGTTGCAAGTTCCAGATCATGAGTAGGGTAATTCTGTTCATGTGACTTTAGTTGCCTATAGGCATAAGCAACTACCTTTTCATCCTGCATCATTCAACTGAACAAATAAGTCTTCAATCCTCGACAATGGATACTTGTTCTTCATTGTGACTCTATTCAATTGCCTGATATCGATGCACTCTCAATAGTATATTCAACTTCCTCTATCTGAATCTCATACTTATCTAACTCCAATATTCACATCTGATTCGTTCAATACTCATTTATTCATGATTATTCAATATTCATTCATTCATATCCAAACATATATTACATCTGTACATCGTAACATCATTCACCAAAGCAACCATTTTATCAGATGTACACTCATAATAACTAATCAACTTATTCTTGAGGGTTTCCTACATATATTGCTATATTTTGCTTCATCTTACTTGAATATGTTCTCAAGCAATTCAGAAATTTATGAAACGTAATCATCACAAAACTCCAATAATAAACCAATGTTATTACCTTGTACTGAATCACAAACTTTCAACATAATACCTAAACAACCATTCTAGTTCCAAGTTCAACCTCTCAAGGTAATGTACTCTTTAAATCTCATCACTTTTACTTACATCTCTATTCTTTTTCTTTGTCAAATCCATAAAAATACATTTTGTTGGACCCCGAACCTTGAGTGACAATTTGACTGTGATCAAGTGGATGAGTTGATTGAAATTAAGTTGAAGATCATGAAATAAAGAGAGAAAGTATGAAAATATGAAAAATTGTGTAATAGTTGACTTTCTGGCCTTTGAAAGTTGACTTTTGTTCGAGGCAAAATTTGATAAAATGATCTACATGAAACTTGTAGATTATGTTAAGAGATTTTTGTGGACATAAAGTTTGTAATTTTTCGATATCGGGAGTGAAAGTTATGATCAGTCAAAGTTTATGTTTGATCGAGTTTGACTTTTATTATGATTGAAACTTTGACTGAGAAATTAACCTAGTTAGAGGTTAATTGAGCTTTGATGTTCTTCATAAGAATCGAAGGATTTGTTTTGATCTTTATTTCGATATAAGGTATGCAATTTTTCGATCTCGGAAAATTAAGTTATGATTTTTGCAAGCGTGTATCGAGAATAGTATCTTTGACCGGAAAATGGATTCCCGTAGGAGTCGAATTGAGTTTTATGTTCTTCTCGGGAGATTTAGAGCTTCTCTCAAGCTTTCTATAGAGACTAAGTTTGTCAAAATCGGAGTTCGGGAGTAAAAGTTATGAATTTTGGAAGTTTAGAGGAAAAAAAAAAAAAAAAGAAAAAGGTTTAGCGCCTCGCTAGGCGACGGCTCGCCCTAGCGAGGCGGGCGCCATCTGGCGCCTCGCTAGGCGACGCCTCGCCTGGCGAGGCGGGCGCCCGTCTGCGCCTCGCTAGGCGACGCCTCGCCTGGCGAGGCGGGCGTGCCTTCGCCCTCGCGAGCTGTGCGCCTCGCTAGGCGACGCCTCGCCCTAGCGGCGGACGTCTCGCCCTCATGGCGTCTCGCCCTCATGAGTTAGGCGTCCGTCTGACGATACTGACGCCGTTTTGTTTCGAAATTTTTGATTTCTTTGTTTTAATCAGACCTTTGCTCACTATTTTGCCTATATCTTTTCCGTCCGACATCCGATTGAGTTGATTCTTTTTGCGTGGGATTCCTAAGACATTGAATTTCATTTATAAGAAATTTGTGAACTTTTGAGATTAAATTAATGGTGATTAATTTAATCAAAGTGAGTCGGAAATTTTCGAGCATGATACGATGTTTTGTGAAATTCGGGATCTGTAGAGATCCGATTGAAGCGATTCTTGAGGCGAAATAAAGATAAGACAAGGGCTACAAATCATATGAAGACATGAAATGTCAATTTTGCCCTTAGGACTTTTAATTTTGAATTTAAGTTCGGATTAGGGTGAAATTTTGGATTAGGAACACCTGAGAGTAATTTGAGCATAACTTTTGATCTGGGAATCGAAATGAGACGATTCTTGTTTTGAATTAAACTAGAGACATAAGGCTACAATTGTTATGAAGACATCGCGTTTCAATTCCGGGATTAAGAATGTGAAATTTTGGACGGAAATAATCGTACATGAAAATGTGTTAGAATATGGATATTCCAATTGTTTTGCACATAACTTTTGATGTGGTGCTCGGAATTGAGCGCGGTCAGTGGCGTTGGATTCGTATGAGTGAGAGGAACATTTCTCGAGAAGGAAGTTTGGACAAATTCCTTCAATTTAATAGTGCGAATCAGAACCGCAAGTGAGAATGGCATAAAGTAAATGTAAGGGCAAAATGGTCATTTGACCATCAATTAATGAAACACAGATGGTGTTGTCGTTTTTGGCTATTAAAAGCCACGAAAGTGGCTGGAAATTTCAGAAGAGGAGAAGAGAAATAAGAAGAAGAAGAAGAGTGGAGAAATTCGGTTATGGTGGAAGATGAGAGAGAAAATGAAGTTTTGATTTTTCTACTTCTTTCTTAAGGATTTTGGGATGGTTCCAAGAGAGAAAAAGGTAGAGGGGCATAAGAGCTTCCTTCCAAGTCAAGAAAATTCGAATTTGGATGAGAAAGAGGTAAGAGAAATTTTTCTACTTTGAGATTTTGATTAATTTTCGGTTTAGAATTATGACATATGAGATGGGTTTATGGATTGTGGAATTAATTTTGAAATATATGCTTTAGGCTGAGTTTAATTTTGGATGGAAAATTGAGTAAAGTTTAGGCTAAATTTTATGATTGAGAATTTTGAGATATTTTGGTGTAGAATTATAGGAAATATGATGAATTGATGATATATGAAATCAATTTTGAAGAATTGGTATTTTATGGTATTGAATTGGGATAAATTGGTTTAGGCCAATTTTAAGATTTGGGAATTTTTGAAATTGAGGATTTAAATAGTTTGGAATTAATGTGAATTGATGAATTGTGAGATTAATTTTGAAAATTAAGTTATTTATGAGATTGAATTTGAGTGTCTTGGTTTAGGCCAATTTTGAAAATTGGGGATTTTCAAAATTGAAGATTAAAATAGCTTGAATGTAAATGGAATTGGTGAATTCCTAAGTTGATTGTGAAAATTAAGTATTTTCTGATGTGAAATTTGGATGATTATGGTTTAGGTTTTGGTATTTTGGAAGAGAGAAAGCAAGGATCAATTGGAGCTTGAAATCAAGTTTCCGCAATAATTAAAGGTGGGTAGCATATTTATATTTTGATTTATGAGTTAAATATTACTTTTCGAAAATTTGAGAAAATGAAAGAAAAGATTTTCGTACTTTGTTTATTTCTGAATGATTTTTGGAAAATTATTACAAGCGTAAATTCATTTCGTTAAATGATTTGATAGAAATTCTGAAAAATGCATTTGTTGTGTATGCATTGAATGACTTGATTTCTGAAATTAGAATTCGAATGATGAATTGATCAAATTGTATGCTTTATGTGAATGTGTGGAAAATTAAGAAATTGAAAAGTGCCTTCGGGCAATCCGACTTTTCGTTTTCGATTATGTGTTATGTGGGTTTGGTAGGTCCCTTGGTGAGTCAGCGCTGTCTCTATGTGTATAGCCTTCTCCAGGCTGCCCGCTAGTGGCACGGAGCTCCGATTTCGGACTCCTTCACGGCTACTTTGGACATGATGCGGAAAGTGTAATACGTTCTATTCACGATTGGCCGCAGGACATTATGCGGGAATGTGCAGTACGTTCTGTTTGGACCTAGCCAGACCATTCTGATATGTTATGTGTTTTGTTTTGTTTTGTGTTCTGCATTCTTGTTTATAAAGTGAGAAATGAAAATTGAAATTATGTTGCATTCATATTTATGAAGAATTCGAGAATTTTGAAAAAATGAGAAAAATGATATTTTTATGAGAAGTTTGGGAAAATTGGAAAGAGTTTGAGAGAAATATTTGAAAGTTGAAAAGTTTGAAAATATGAAAAAGTGTTTGAAGAAATTGTTTGAAAAATTATAAAGTTTGAAAAAATTAGCCCTTTTGGCAAAAAGAGTATTAAAATGATTTGACTTATTTATCGGTTTATAAATGTGTTATCCACGAGCTTTGAGCTCACACCCCTTTCATCCCCATCTCGTGTTTTGAGCGGAGATCGGATGAAAGAATGTGAAGACGTATGTGAAGACATCAGTTCCGACGGTTTTGTGCTTTTGAAATTTGCATGAGTTAGTATTGTGAATGACTGTGAAATTTGTATAGGAAATTATGGAGAATTTGAGAACTTATTGTATGGTTGATTTGGGTATATATATATATGAATTTGGAAATGAGTTGAATTATGAATTTGGTATTTATTGATTTGAGAATTATGGAAGTATTAGTTTTAGGTTTGTGTTTCTGCTGGTGTTGGGATTCCGGACGGGAGTGTCCGATGATTCTGAGGTCTGTTGAGATTATAGAAGTGTATTACGCCTTTGCAGAATTTTGGAGTTAGGATAAAGGCGGTAGTTATCTTTGAATTTTCGATAAGATTTGGGATAAAAGTGTAATTTTGGAAATTGGATGCATTGGTTATGTTTTAAATGTGTTTGAGTAAGAGAAGAAATGAATAAGGAATGAGAATAAGAAAAAAAAAAAAATTCATAACGGATTTTGGAACGTCTTAGAATCCCCAACGCGATTCTGTTTCCTGTTCTTTGCTTAGTCACGGATGTCGGAAAGTGTTTCAGTTTTAAATTGATTTGTTTGCTTACTTTGTTTTCTATCCGTATTCGATTTGCATTCGATTCGATCCCGCTTTCGCTATATTCGATTGAATCTGTTCGTTTGATTCGATTAGCTTTTGCTTCCGCTTGCGTTTGTATTTCGATTCCGATTTGCATTTGCTTCCGCTTCGCTACTTGTATTCGGTTGGGATCCGGTTCCCGGATCGGGTCCCAACATAGATGGTATCAGAGCATAGAGTGAAAGTCTGACGTGTTTTCGATTAAATCTGTTCGTTTGATTCGATTAGTATTTGCTTCCGCTTGCATTTGCTTCCGCTGCGCTACTTTCGGATTTGTATGCTTCCGCATTTCGCAATTTCGATTCGAAATTTCTGTCTCCTTTCGCTTCCGTTTCCATTGAGTCCGTCATGCGTTCTTTGTGTTAAGTTTATTCGGTTGGGATCCGGTTCCCGGATCGGGTCCCAACATTTATGGTATCAGAGCCCAGTAATATGATCTTACTTGGGCGTATGAGTATGAATAAGGAATTGATACGAGTTTGTAAAGATAAGAGTGAATTTGTGAGAATGTGCTAAGTGATCATTTGATTTTGATGAAAGAAATATGATTGTCTTTAGGAATGTGAAATTGATGTGCATGACTATTTGATGAATTCAAGTGATTGGTTTGATTTGGGTGTTAAGAATATGACCGATTTTCGGAGTGTGTTAAGGAACTTAAGATTAGAATTTCTTGATAAATTGTGATGAATTGATATAGATGAAAGAATGATGACATAATGATGATTGAACCATATTAGGGTTCCTTAAGAGATGGACCATTGACCTGTGTCCATATTTAAAGAAATAATGAGTTATAGATATAGTGTTTTGATATGATATGAGTGATATATGATGTAAGGAAGTGAAAATTGTGAAGAGATTGAGAATATGTATGAAGAGTAAAAAAGTGATGAAAAAGGTAATTGATTATGAGTTGTGGAAAGAAATTAGTAAGAAAGTGCTTGATGATCTTTGTTTAGAAAGAAATTTATGCAAGAATGAGTTACTTGGAGTTTAAGTAAATATGAATTTCGAGGACGAAATTCTTTTAAGAGGGGGAGAAATGTTGGACCCCGAACCTTGAGTGACAATTTGACTGTGATCAAGTGGATGAGTTGATTGAAATTAAGTTGAAGATCATGAAATAAAAGAGAAAGTATGAAAATATGAAAATTGTGTAATAGTTGACTTTCTGGCCTTTGAAAGTTGACTTTTGTTCGAGGCAAAATTTGATAAAATGATCTACATGAAACTTGTAGATTATGTTAAGAGATTTTTGTGGACATAAAGTTTGTAATTTTTCGATATCGGGAGTGAAAGTTATGATCAGTCAAAGTTTATGTTTGATCGGGTTTGACTTTTATTATGATTGAAACTTTGACTGAGAAATTAACCTAGTTAGAGGTTAATTGAGCTTTGATGTTCTTCATAAGAATCGAAGGATTTGTTTTGATCTTTATTTCGATATAAGGTATGCAATTTTTCGATCTCGGAAAATTAAGTTATGATTTTTGCAAGCGTGTATCGAGAATAGTATCTTTGACCGGAAAATGGATTCCCGTAGGAGTCGAATTGAGTTTTATGTTCTTCTCGGGAGATTTAGAGCTTCTCTCAAGCTTTCTATAGAGACTAAGTTTGTCAAAATCGGAGTTCGGGAGTAAAAGTTATGAATTTTGGAAGTTTAGAGGAAAAAAAAAAAAAGGAAAAGGTTTAGCGCCTCGCTGGCGACGGCTCGCCCTAGCGAGGCGGGCCCATCTGGCGCCTCGCTAGGCGACGCCTCGCCTGGCGAGGCGGCGCCCATCTGGCGCCCTCATTGAGGCGACGCCTCGCCTGGCGAGGCGGGCGTTGCTTCGCCTCGCGAGGCAAGGCTCGCCCTCATGAGCTGTCGCCTCGCTAGGGCGACGCCTCGCCTAGCGGCGGACGTCTCGCCCTCATGGCGGCGTCTCGCCCTCATGAGTTGGGGCGTCGTCTGCGATACGACGCCGTTTTGTTTCGAAATTTTTGATTTCTTTGTTTTAATCCGACCTTTGCTCACTATTTTGCCTATATCTTTTCCGTCCGACATCCGATTGAGTTGATTCTTTTTGCGTGGGATTCCTAAGACATTGAATTTCATTTTATAAGAAATTTGTGAACTTTTGAGATTAAATTAATGGTGATTAATTTAATCAAAGTGAGTCGGGAAATTTTTCGAGCATGATCTGATGTTTTGTGAAATTCGGGATCTGTAGAGATCCGATTGAAGCGATTCTTGAGGCGAAATAAAGATAAGACAAGGGGCTACAAATCATATGAAGACATGAAATGTCAATTTTGCCCTTAGGACTTTTAATTGTTGAATTTAAGTTCGGATTAGGGTGAAATTTTTGGATTGGGAACACCTGAGAGTAATTTGAGCATAACTTTTGATCTGGGAATCGAAATGAGACGATTCTTGTTTTGAATTAAACTAGAGACATAAGGCTACAATTGTTATGAAGACATCGCGTTTCAATTCCGGGATTAAGAATGTGAAATTTTGGACGGAAATAATCGTACATGAAAAATGTGTTAGAATATGGATATTCCCGAATTGTTTTGCACATAACTTTTGATGTGGTGCTCGGAATTGAGCGCGGTCAGTGGCGTTGGATTCGTATGAGTGAGAGGAACATTTCTCGAGAAGGAAGTTTGGACAAATTCCTTCAATTTAATAGTGCGAATCAGAACCGCAAGTGAGAATGGCATAAAGTAAATGTAAGGGCAAAATGGTCATTTGACCATCAATTAATGAAACACAGATGGTGTTGTCGTTTTTGGCTATTAAAAGCCACGAAAGTGGCTGGAAATTTCCAGAGAAGAGGAGAAGAGAAATAAGAAGAAGAAGAAGAGTGGAGAAATTCGGTTATGGTGGAAGATGAGAGAGAAAATGAAGTTTTGATTTTTCTACTTCTTTCTTAAGGATTTTGGGATGGTTCCAAGAGAGAAAAAGGTAGAGGGGCATAAGAGCTTCCTTCCAAGTCAAGAAAATTCGAATTTGGATGAGAAAGAGGTAAGAGAAATTTTTCTACTTTGAGATTTTGATTAATTTTCGGTTTAGAATTATGACATATGAGATGGGTTTATGGATTGTGGAATTAATTTTGAAATATATGCTTTAGGCTGAGTTTAATTTTGGATGGAAAATTGAGTAAAGTTTAGGCTAAATTTTATGATTGAGAATTTTGAGATATTTTGGTGTAGAATTATAGGAAATATGATGAATTGATGATATATGAAATCAATTTTGAAGAATTGGTATTTTATGGTATTGAATTGGGATAAATTGGTTTAGGCCAATTTTAAGATTTGGGAATTTTTGAAATTGAGGATTTAAATAGTTTGGAATTAATGTGAATTGATGAATTGTGAGATTAATTTTGAAAATTAAGTTATTTATGAGATTGAATTTGAGTGTCTTGGTTTAGGCCAATTTTGAAAATTGGGATTTTCAAAATTGAAGATTAAAATAACTTGAATGTAAATGGAATTGGTGAATTCCTAAGTTGATTGTGAAAATTAAGTATTTTCGATGTGAAATTTGGATGATTATGGTTTAGGTTTTGGTATTTTGGAGAGAGAGAAAGCAAGGATCAATTGGAGCTTGAAATCAAGTTTCCGCAATAATTCGAGGTGGGTAGCATATTTATATTTTGATTTATGAGTTAAATATTACTTTTCGAAAATTTGAGAAAATGAAAGAAAAGATTTTCGTACTTTGTTTATTTCTGAATGATTTTTGGAAAATTATTACAAGCGTAAATTCATTTCGTTAAATGATTTGATAGAAATTCTGAAAAATGCATTTGTTGTGTATGCATTGAATGACTTGATTTCTGAAATTAGAATTCGAATGATGAATTGATCAAATTGTATGCTTTATGTGAATGTGTGGAAAATTAAGAAATTGAAAAGTGCCTTCGGGCAATCCGACTTTTCGTTTTCGATTATGTGTTATGTGGGTTTGTAGGTCCTTGGTGAGTCATTATTGTCTCTATGTGTATAGCCTTCTCCAGTGCTGCCCGCTAGTGGCACGGACTCGATTCGGACTCCTTCACGGCTACTTTGGACCGCAATGCGGGAAAGTGTAATACGTTCTATTCACGATCGCTGCAGGACCGCATTATCTTGGAATGTGCGAGACGCTCTGTTGGACCTAGCTGGACCATTCGATATGTTATGTGTTTTGTTTTGTTTTGTGTTCGCATTCTTGTTTATAAAGTGAGAAATGAAAATTGAAATTATGTTGCATTCATATTTATGAAGAATTGAGAATTTTGAAAAAATGAGAAAATGATATTTTATGAGAAGTTTGGGAAAATTGGAAAGAGTTTGAGAGAAATATTTGAAAGTTGAAAAGTTTGAAAATATGAAAAAGTGTTTGAAGAAATTGTTTGAAAAATTATAAAGTTTGAAAAAAATTCGCCCTTTTTGGCAAAAAGAGTATTAAAAATGATTTCGGCTTATTTATCAGTTTATAAATGTGTTATCCACGAGCTTTCGAGCTCACCCCCCCTTTCATCCCCATCTCCAGGTTTCGAGCAGGAGATCGGATGAAAGAATGTGAAGACGTATGTGAAGACATCAGTTCCGACGGTTTTGTGCTTTTGAAATTTGCATGAGTTAGTATTGTGAATGACTGTGAAATTTGTATAGGAAATTATGGAGAATTTGAGAACTTATTGTATGGTTGATTTGGGTATATATATATATGAATTTGGAAATGAGTTGAATTATGAATTTGGTATTTATTGATTTGAGAATTATGGAAGTATTAGTTTTAGGTTTGTGTTTCATTGGTGTTGGGATTCGGACGGAGTGTCCGATGATTACGAGGTCTGTTGAGATTATAGAAGTGTATTCGCTTTGCAGAATTTTTGGAGTTAGGATAAAGGCGGTAGTTATCTTGCCAATTTTCGATAAGATTTGGGATAAAAGTGTAATTTTGGAAATTGGATGCATTGGTTATGTTTTAAATGTGTTTGAGTAAGAGAAGAAATGAATAAGGAATGAGAATAAGAAAAAAAAATTCATAACGGATTTTGGAGCGTCTTAGAATCCCCAACGCGATTACATTTCTGTTCTTTGCTTAGTCACGGATGTCGGAAAGTGTTTGATTTTAAATTGATTTGTTTGCTTACTTTGTTTTCTATCCGTATTCGATTTGCATTCGATTCGATCCCGCTTTCGCTATATTCGATTGAATCTGTTCGTTTGATTCGATTAGCTTTTGCTTCCGCTTGCGTTTGTATTTCGATTCCGATTTGCATTTGCTTCCGCTTCGCTACTTGTATTCGGTTGGGATCCGGTTCCCGGATCGGGTCCCAACATAGATGGTATCAGAGCATAGAGTGAAAGTCTGACGTGTTTTCGATTAAATCTGTTCGTTTGATTCGATTAGTATTTGCTTCCGCTTGCATTTGCTTCCGCTGCGCTACTTTCGGATTTGTTCGCTTCCGCATTTTGTTGTCGATTCGACATTTCTGTTTCTCTTCGTTTCCGTTTGCTTCGGTTTCCGTTCTGTATAAGTAGTTGGGTCTCGGTAACGGGATCCAACATTTATGGTATCAGAGCATAGAGTGAAAGTGTTAAGTTTATTCGGTTGGGATCCGGTTCCCGGATCCGGTCCCAACACATTTCCTTCCACTTCAATTGAAAGGTATAAAACCATAACATAATACTAATCTCATATTCCTTCCTGAGGACCTTTCAGGCTTGCATAGTAGATATTACATTAACTAATGAATTAGTGCGGATAAATGCAACATTATTATAGACTAATCAGGTTTCTTAAGCATAACTATCTTAACATGACAATCAACTATTGCCTGATGCTTGGATAACCAATCCATATCCAGAATCAAATCAAATTCATAAAATGACAATCTGATCAAATCTACTATATATTCATTTCTTGTATCATAATGGGAAAATTCCTAAATACTTGATTAACCAACAAGCTACTACCTAGAGGACTAGTTACATGAATGTTATATTTTAACTGATCTATTGACATCTTCATATCAAACATTTCTCCAACATAGATATATATGAATGAGTGGATCCAGGATCAATCAATGCATGCATGTCAAAATCGAAGAGAGAAGTAATACCAATAATAACTTCAGGTACGTCCTGATCCTCATGAGCTTTCTGTAGTGCCCCCTTACTGTAGAGTACACATTGAGACACCCGAAGGTCACTCCGGTACATATCCTATGATAAGGGCGAGCTATGTTCGATCACTACACTCACTTCACATCACATCATATCATTATTCACTTATAAAGGATCAATAAAAAATCACAATATTTTAAAAACTAACTTTTTCCTCATTCCATTGCATAAAATTGAAAGTCTACATTGTGTCTTTCAACCTTTACTGAAGTAAATCACTTGTTAATATAGAAATCCGATATGATATGTAAACTACATAAGAAGGGGGGTTTAATTATCTAATCTTTTTGAAAATATTAATCTTTTGGACTTTTTGAATTTCTTTACGAAAAATTAAGTACTAAAATACTTTGCTAAAGTTGATAAGCAATGCAGTCGTAAGTAATATTATCTATTTGTCTAACAATAAAAAATTAAAAGATAAGGGTTAGAGAATAGACACTGTGATTTTATACTGGTTCATCTCAAACCTTGGGTTACGTCCAGTCCTTAGAGTTAGTCTGAAATTTCATTATACTCTTCCAACTTTACAAGTATTCTTTCTACACTTGTAGAGTCTCTTCAGGTCTCTCTCACAAAGTATTCTTTATCAGCTATATTAGCCTCTCCAGGCTCTAGCCTTCCTTTCTCTCTCTAAGAAAAATATTTTTGAGCTTTGGATTACAGAGGTATTTGCTCACTTCTTTCACACTTTGAATACAGCATTTTTGCCAATGTATGTATATATATCTTATCGTCTCTTCTTTCATTTTTTCTTTTTTTAGTCTTCAACTAAAACTATTATTTATAGTCTAAGTCTCCAACTGTCTTCTTGAAAACTGCTTCTTATATCTTCTAGAAACAGTTATTAGTTGAGTTTTGTAACTAACTCCAACTAACTGTCTGACATTCTAGAATATCTTCCTTTTGTATCGTCTGGAATAATGCTTTTTCTTTTATTATGTTTCGTCTGTTATTCCACTTTGTTTGTTGTCACGCTTAGTCTAATATTACGCTTCATCTTATGTCTCGCTTCATCTTATGTAGTGCTTCATCTTGTGTTGTTCTTTGTCTTGTGTAGCGCTTCATCTTATGTAACACTTCGTCTTATGTAGTGCTTCGTCTTATGTAGCACTTTATCTTATATTACACTTCGTCTGGTGTTGACTGCACACCTTCTGAGTTGATTAAGTGTTACTTGCATGTTTTTGCACACTTAACAAATTTATCAAAACAGTTCATACATTTCTAAGATTATTATTATTTGATTGTCATCAAAATTAATAGAAGTGAAGTCTTCTTGACTTAACAATCTCCCCTTTTTTGATGATAACAAATAATCATAATTTTAGAAGATAAAATGATATTTATAGACGCATAGATGAAAATTATTTCGATGAATAATAAAGTAAAAATATATATAAAAAAAGAATTGCATACTAGATATATACAATGCTTTCTTTCTGCTTTCTATCTTCTCTTCTCATTCTCCTCTTGTTCTCCTTCTTCCCCTATTTGTTATTAATCAAAAAATTTGTTCATCATAGACGCTTCAGAACTTTCGAAAACATACATTGCATATCAGTACGGATCGTCTTGTGGTCTTGCTCAATAGTAACCTATAGTAGTGCTACTTCCTCATGAAAATCACCTATTGAGTCAGCTAGTTCATCAACCTTAGTATGAACTTCCTCAATTTCTTTTGCTAATGCTTCCTGAACTTCCTTCTTACTGTGATTTGCTTCCGTCAAATTTATGAAATGTTTCAAGAACTTCGGATTATCAGTAGAGTCTTGTTGTATTTCATCGAATGGATGAAGGTTTTCCACAGCAAATGGTTCTAAAGGTAAAATGTCTAACTCTATAATTTTGATAGAGGGTAGACTGAATGTTTGTTTTCTTTATAGGAGATCAAGATCATCAGGTCTAGGTAGGTTCAAAATTGGTTGCCCAATAAGGTGTAATACATCTTTGACTGAAGGTATGAAACCTAAAGGATTGAAATGCATGACCAAATGCACAAAGGTTTCTAAGTTGAAATTAATACCTTCAACCATGACAATGCTATATTATCCTTCTTTCACTTTGCCAACTTCCTTGAAGTTTTCATCGATGTTTGAAACCCCAAATTTACTTCCTAATGCTTTTGAAATGTGGTGTGAAACATAGATACCTCCAGGTTGAGTTGCATTGCATGCATCATCTATGTTCTTCATAGCTACTTGAATCTACTCTTCTGTAAGATCATCTTTATTTCCCTAAGGAAACATCTTCTTTTTCCCTTTTTCTTCATTTCTCAAAAGGGTTGAGCATCTTGGTTGTATGTCTAGCACAATTTTTATTAATGTTTTGCTTGTAATTGAATAGATTGTGTACCGATCCTTTGAAATCTTCAATGGATATAGTTTCGCCTTCTCATCTCGCAAAATACCATATAATCATCGTTTTTTATGACTTAGAAGATGTATTGTCTGATCATTAATCGGTATCGGTTGGACTAGTATCTTGACTGATTTTTTCGAAGGTTCTCTGATAATAATTGAGCTTCTGCTTCAAAAAGGTATTGATTCTTCTACAATCTTCAATATTAAATCCTTTTTGTTGATTGGATGAGAAGAATTGTAAGGTTCAAATTAGTGTTCAACTGTTTTTGCCTTCTATTGAACATCAAATGAAGAAACCTTCTTCTAACTAGGCTTTAACTTCTTTTGTTCTTCTGTCGGTTTAGATTAAAGATACTATTGAGGCTTCTTCCTATCAAATACCAACTTCCTTTTAATTTCTGTCTCTCCAGATGATTTTGCTGATTGGCTTTGCAAAATAGAGACAATTGATCTAGTAGGCTGCTGTCTTTTCTCTTGCTTTTCATAATCTTCATCAAGAATCAAAGATTTCCTCTTCTTCCGTTCTTGTTTTCGTAAGGTCAATAGTCTTGGTAACCTTCTTGACTGTTTGGATTTGTTTGATTGAAGTGTCTCTGCCTTTCTCTTAAACGACACTTGTTGTGATGATTATTGAACTCAGCTTTCCTCTTTCTGTAGAATCATCTTAGGTTTTATTGGTGCATGAGACAATTTTTCAATCTTTTCTTCTTCAAATGATTTTCCTATTAATCAAGGTTTTTTTTTCTTGTAGTTGTACTACGTTCACTTCTGCCCCATTTTACTATAAGCTCCCCCTCAGATCTTGCTTTGGGTGTAGAACCTATATCCGCCTTTTCATCAAACTTTATCCCCATTTTGTGAATAGTCGTGGCATTAATAACACTCTTCACATCCATCTTTACTCTGTTACCTCTATCGAGAAGGATTCCAGATTTTCTAAAAATCCTTGTCAACAGCATTCTATATGTTAAAGAGCTAGAATCCCCCTTTGACTTCATCATGTACTTCAAAATCAAGTACGAAAGATTAATGGGTTGATGATTTAGTAGGTAATACAGACAATGTTCATTGTTCATTGTCACGAGATCCTTCGAGCCTAATCTTGGTAGAACACAATGAAGAAGTAGTGAATATAGAACCCTAGCCTTCAGAACAATGGTTACCGCCTTCTTAATTCCAGGATCACTACTTCTATAGAGTTGTCGATTAATGTGAATTCTATCTACACCACCTTTAGTAATCCATCTTGTATTGTTAAATAGCTTTACTCCAATACTAGGATGCCCACTGACCCTGTTGATAATATCTTGCATCACGATAACTGATAGACCATCTACCATTGATACTAAAGTATCGTTTACCAACTTGGCATTCTTCTAAAACTCATATATCTCATTCAAATAGAACTTTTCACAAACCTTGAAGAAGTTCTTCCAGCTAACTGCTTCAATCTCTGATTCAATGTCCATATGATTTTACTTCAATGATTTGAAATCAGCGTGTCTCCCATAGATAAGTGATTGCTCCATTTGTAATCTGTAACAAATAAAAACTAAACACACAAAAGTATTTCGCTCAAAGTAGCGATGTTAGTCTCTAAATGTAATAATATGAGATGAAATGAAATTGAAACTTAGAACAAAGTATTGAATTGTCTTGGTTGAGAAGTATTTCAAGAAAATTCTAGAGTAGAAATTATTTTAGAATCTTGAGAAGATTTTCTTCTTATACCTACTCTTGAAAAGTTACCGTTCATAACTTACAGTTATTATTTACTTGAAAACTTATGACTTTTTATCTTCTTCTTGTATGAATCGTCTGGGTCATGTTGTATTAGACGAATGGTCATTTAGCATTACCATATTTAAGTTCTGTCTAATTTCCTTGAATCTATCTTCACATAAAGGACTAGTGAAGATATCTGCCCATTGTTGATTCGTCTCAACAAACTATAGACCAATGATTCTTTTTTGTACGTAATCTCGTATAAAATGATGTTTAACTTCAATATGCTTTGCCCATTGGATTCTTTGATAGATTGATCGCACTTGTGTTGTCACAGAAGATTGGAATTTGATCTTCTTGAATGGAGTAATCTTCTAATTGATACTTAATCCATAACGTCTTTGAACAACAACTTGCAGTTGACAGGTATTCAGCTTCTACAGTAGATAGAGCAATTGAACTTTGTCTCTTGCTTGACCATGAAATTAGATTATGACCAAGAAAGTGACAACCTCCACTTGTACTCTTTCTATCAATTCTATCTCTAGCATAATAAGTATCACAGTAGCCAATTAACCTAAAATCTTTACCTTTGTCATACATTAAATAAAGATCAGTAGAATCTGCTAAGTATCTCACTATTCTTTTAACAACAATATAATGAGATTCTCTAAGATCTGCTTGAAATCTTGCACACAAACAATCACTAAATAATATATCAGGTCTGCTTGCAGTTAGGTAAAGTAAAGAACCAATAATTCCTTTAAAGAAGGTTTGATCAACCTTCTTACCTATTTCATCCTTAGATAAAAGGATTGAAAGATACATAGGAGTTGACATAGGTTTAACCTTTTCCATTTTATATTTGACTAACAGTTCTTTGATCTATTTTTGTTGATGAATAAAAATCTTTTCTTCGATTTGCTTAATTTGTAAACCAAGGAAAAATTTCAATACACCCATCATACTCATTTCAAATTCACTTTTCATAAGATTTTCAAAACTAGAACATAGCTTCTTAGAAGTTGCACCAAAAATAATATCATCGACATATATCTATACTATAATGAAATCATTTTTTATACATTTTCTAAACAAAGTCTTATCTACTTGTCCTCTAATAAAGTCATTTCCAATCAAAAATGAACTTAGACGATCATACCAAGCATGAGGTGCTTGTTTTAATCTATACAAAGCCTTATAAAGTCTATAGATATAATGTGGTTTATCAGTATCTTCAACACCAGGAGGTTGCTTTACATAAACTTCTTCATCTATAAAACCATTAAAAAATGCACTTTTCACATCCATTTGAAACAGTTTTATATCATGACAAACAACATATGTAAGCAAAATCCTAATAACTTCTAGTCTATTTACAAGAGCATAGGTTTCATTATAACCTATTCCTTTTTGTTGATTATATCCTTGAGCTACTAATCTAGCTTTGTTATATTTTACTCTACCCAATTCATCTAGTTTATTTTTGAATACCCATTTGGTTCCTATGACAGACTTATTGGGTGGCCTAGGAACTAAAGACCAAACTTTGTTTCATGTGAATTGATTTAACTCCTCTTGCATAGCTAGAACCCAAGCTTCATCTAGAAGAACTTCATCAATTTTCTTAGGTTCTAATTCAAAAACAAAAGCTACATTTGCCTCTCTTCTAAATTTAGACCTAGTTCTCACTCCTTCTGAAGTTTCACCTGTAATCAGATTTTCTGGGTGAGAGGTTTTATACTTCCATCCTTTCCTAAGACTAGAGTTTTTAGGAATATCTTCTACCTTATCAAATGGATCTACTAGAGGTGACATGTCTAGTTTATCAACTAAAGGAACAAATAGAGTTTTCTCATCAGAATCATCTCTTCTATCTGGATGAGAATCATCATCAAACTTAACATGCATAGATTCTTCAACAGATTTAGAAACAAGATTATAAACTCTATAAATTTTAGAAGATATAGAGTATCATAGAAAAATTCCTGAATTGATCTTATAATCAAATTTGTCTAATTTTTCTTTTGTATTCAATATAGTGCATTTGCAACCAAAAGGATGGAAGTAAGAAATATTTGGCTTTCTTCCTTTTTATAACTCATATGGAGTTTTATTTAAAATAAGTTGCAGAGTATTTTGAATATAACAAGCTATATTCACAACTTTTGCCCATAAATACTTAGGAAGATTCATTTCATATAGCATAGTCCTTACCATTTATTGAATCGTTCTGTTCTTTCTTTCTACAACTCCATTCTGTTATGGAGTTCTAGGAGTAGAGAAATCATAGAAAATTCCATTCTCTTTACAAAACATTTTGAATTTTTTATTTTCAAATTCTCCACCATGATCACTCCTAATTTCAGCAATAGAAATTTTTTTATTTTGTAACTTTTTGGATAGAACTTTAAAGCACTTAAGAGATTCATCTTTATGTGATAAAAATAATATTCGACAAAATCTAGTGAAGTCATCAACAATTACGAGACCATACTTTTTTCCACCAAGACTTAATGTTCTGGTTGGACCAAACAAATCTATATATAACAACTCTAGATGTCTAGATGAAGTTAGAACATTTTTAGAAGAAAATGATGTTTTAACTTGTTTTCCTTTTTGACAACTTTCACAAAAGAAATCTTTGTTAAAACTTATTTTAGTAAACCTCTTACCAAATCATGTCTAATTAACTTGGAAATATGTTTAAAATTAACATGACCTAGATTTTTATGCCAAATCAGTTTTTTCTCATCTGATGATATAAAACATGAAATATTTTGACTTTTCAAATCCTCTAAATTAATCTTATAGAGATTGTTTTGTCTCTTGGTAGAAAAGAATATGGTACCGTCCTTATTTTTGACTACACAAGAATTTTGATTAAAGGATACTTCAAAACCAAAATCACATAATTGACTTACACTAATTAGATTATGCTTTAATCCTTCAACTAGCTGAACATTATCGATAGACGCAAATGAATCTTTACCAATTTTGCCAATTCCAACTATTTTGTCCTGTTGGTTGTCTCCAAAAGTTACTGATCCTCCTTGCTTATTTTGAAGGTCTAGGAACATAGATGTGTCGCGAGCATCCACTGTCCAAGTATCATTTTTGCTAGTTGCTTTTTCCAAGAAGGGAGATATGCAGTATATATTATATCTTTCTTAGGTACCCATATTTTCTTAGGTCTTTTGGGGCTAGAATTAAAATAATTCCTTAAATAATAAGAATATTGCTTCTTTTTCTTTTTGCTAGGATCAAACTCTTATTATTACGAACATTACTATTAGTAAACCCTAAACCACTCTTATCCTTTGGATGTCTATATTTTCCAGTCATATCATTCATCTTTTTTATACTTTCAGTAAATGTTGATAATCTATTGAAAGACTATTAATCCTATGTTTCAATTGATTAATCTCCTCAAATCTATCCACAGTTACTTTCCTTTTCATATCATCTACTTGTTTCTTAAGGCAAATGTTCTTTTTCTGTAACACTTCCGTGTTCTTCAAGCTTTCAACAAATTTCTTTTTCAAAATCCTATATTACTTTAATATAGCATGTGAATCTTCTAATAATTCTAAATATGCCTCTTGAAGATCATTAAAGTTAGAAGTTACCTCATCGTAGCATTGTTTTTCAGCTACGAAGCATATATTTGCTTGTTCTGATGCTTCCAAATCGAAGTCAAATTCAGATGAGTCCAAATCTTCCCACGTTGCTATCATGCACTTTTTTTTTGTTACTTTTCTTCTGTTTTCTTTTGAGCAATGGATATTCAGACTTGTAATGTCCTGATTTCTTGCCCTCGTAGCACATGATAGACATTTCCTCATTCTTGGCTTTTTCTTTGCTCTTGTTCTTTAAAAAAAGTTTTTATTTCCTTTTGCTTTCTTTTTCCACATCCTCCTAATCTTTCTTAAAATGAAGGATAGTTCATCATCATCTTCACTTGAATCTTGATCAGATTCACTGGCATCATCATTCTTGATTTCTTCAATATTTAATGTTTTTGAAGATGTGCTTCTATTTTTCTAGTTCTTTTGATTATTCTAACCAACCTTTGATGCAATAGACTTATCTCTTCTAGGTTTATCTTTAGCATCAAGCTCTACTTCATGTATCTTCAGTGAACCAAGCAATTCATCTAGTTTCAGCTTGCTTAAGTCCTTGGCCTCTTGTATTGCTGTAACCTTCGGTCTCCATCTTTTAGGTAGACTTCTGAGAATCTTTTTGATATGATCTTGATTATCGTAGATTCTCCCAAAAGCTTTAATTCCATTGACAATTGTTTGAAATCATCTAAACATCTAATCAATAGTCTCTTCATCTTTCATCTTGAACAACTCATATTGATGAACAAGAATACTGATCTTGGATTCTTTCACTTGATTTATACCTTCATGTGTAATGGCTAATGGGTTCCACATCTCCTTTGTAGATAAACATCCATGAACCTTATCATATTCACTTCTGCTTATGGCACAAATTAGAAAGAACTTGGCCTTTGAATTCAACTGAAATCGAGCTTTTTAATCTGCTGACCATTTGTCACGAGAGATGATATTGCCTTCATCATATGTTGGTATATATGGACTAATATCGATGATATCCTAAAGATCAATATGTGTGGATTTAATGAAGAGCCGCGTCCTTCCAATAATGATAATCCTCACCATTGAATGTAGGAGGTCATGTGACCGAGGCACTTTCAACTATAAAAACATGTGATTCAACCATGGATCTTTGTCCTCACTTTATGACAGTATTTCTTAGAAACCTCGCTCTAATACCAACTGAAGTAAATCACTTGTTAATATAGAAATCTGATATGATATGTAAGCTACACAAGAAGGGGGGTTGAATTATGTAATCTTTTTGAAAATATTAATCTTTTGGACTTCTTGAATTTCTTTAAGAAAATTCAAATAAGTACTAAAATACTTTGCTAAAGTTGATAAGCAATACAATCACAAGTAACATTATCTACTCGTATAACAACAAGAAAATTAAAAATAAGGGTTAGAAAAAAAACACTGTGATTTTATACTGGTTCACTCTAAACCTTGGACTACGTCTAGTCCTCAAAGTTAGTCACTATACTCTTCCAACTTTACAAGTATTCTTTCTACACTTGCAGGGCCTCTTTAGGTCTCTCTCATAAAATATTCTTTATTAGCTGTATTAGCCTCTCTAGGCTCTAGCCTTCCTTTCTCTCTAGAGCCTTCCTTTCTCTCTCTAAGAAAAATATTTTTTGAGTTTTAGGTTACAAAGGTATTTGTTCGCTTCTTTCGCACTTTGAATACAAAATTTTTGCTAACGTATGTATATGTATAATATCGTCTCTTCTTTCATTTTTTCTTTTTTTAGCCTTCGACTAAAACTATTATTTATAGTCTAAGTCTCCAACTGTCTTCTTGAAAACTACTTCTTGAATCTTCTAGAAACGGTTGAGTCCTGAAACTAACTCCAACTAACTGTCTGACGTTCTAGAATATCTTCCTTTTGTATTGTCTGGAATAATGCTTCTTCTTTTATTACGTTTCATCTGTTATTTCACTTAATCTATTATCGCGCTTAGTCTAATATTACGTTTCGTCTTATGTCGCGCTTCGTCTTATGTAGTGCTTCGTCTTATGTTGTTCTTTGTCTTGTGTAGCACTTTGTCTTATGTAGCGCTTTGCCTGGCGTTGACGCGATTCATCTTATGTAGTGCTTCGTCTTATGTTGTTTTTTGTCTTGTGTAGCGCTTTGTCTTATATAGCACTTCATCTTATGTAGCGTTTTGTCTTATATGGCACTTCATCTTATGTAGTGCTTTGTCTGGCGTTGACTGCACACCTTCAGTGTTGACTAAGTGTTACTTGCATTTTTCTGCACACTTAACAAATTTATCAAAAAAGTTCATACATTTCTAAGATTACTATTATTTGCTTGTCATCAAAATTAATAGAAGTGAAATCTTCTTAACTTAACATTTACTACATGTGCATCATTAAGGCCTAGTACAAAGGTGATACATGAAAGAGGAAAATATATAAATTCTATCTAAGCCATCCTAAAAATCTCAACTGACTGACCTTTGAGTCATGACTTCTCTTGCCAAATCACAATCCACATGGCTGGTAGAGCCTCTCAGTAGCTAGAGTCGTCTCTCAGTCCTGAAAAGAAAATGTTGCAATTTTGATAAGTTTTGTGAACTTAATGAGGTAACTATCATCGAATGTTCACTCAATTTATGCAACACATCATTTCACTCAAAAAAATATTTCACAAAATTGCACTTTACATCAGTATCACATTTTCACTTAAGCATAGGCAAATTTGACATTTCAATCAATCAAACATACTTAACAAAATGCATATGAAATGTTCAAAAGACTCTTTTCCAATTGTTACGTTGTTGTGACCGTGTGCCTGAACTGTCCCGTATCTATTTTGGATATCGAGCTCATTACTAATTATCCCTTATCTGATAAGGATACAGAGCTCATTTTACATAGTGAGCCTTAGGCTCTTAATCACTGTCTGAGCTAGAGGCTCTTTTCACACGTTGAGCTTTAAACTCTGATCGGTGGCTACTCTGATCATAACTGCTTTTATTTTATTGTGCATTACAATCAATCATATGATGAATCACATAGTTCTTCACATTCACATTCAAGCAGCACTTCAATATCCCATTCCAATATCATAGTCATCAGACCTTCATTGTCTAGAATCAACAATCAAAACACATTCATTCAATCATTTTTGAGCAAACAAGTAAGTATAATTTATACTTAGGTTTATGCCTTACTAACACCATTAAATTCACAATTAATTTCTCATTGAATCACTTCAAATTTTTCCAAGACACACTTTCGAGTCTACTGTTCACATTCAATCAGAAGGTGAAAATGACGTAATTTGGTCATACTCTATTCTAGAAACATGTTCCTATATGTATTATGTTTCTATTGATATAAAAATCACTCAATTTGGTTCAGTAATTTGGAAGATATGCCACAAAAATTTTCGGCTATTCATATTCAAAAATAGTGTACCATACACAAATTCCATCCAGAAATTAACCATCTTAAAGATTGAATCACAATTCTACGTTTTCAGGTGATTTGTATCCCTATTGCTCTGTTTTACTCCAAATAAAAAATCATCTCATTTTGAATCCTATAGATCCAGATAGGATCAAAACACTGAAGTATGTTCAGCAAAATGATCCTATTTCACTATTCCAACAGATTCCACACTTTCATTTAATCAATCTTTTCTTCTTTAATTCAATTTAGAATGCTACAAATGTTTTTGAAGAGGTAGAGCAATGTCTTAAGAGTCCAATGGATTAATAATCAAGTCATATGGAGGTCAGATGAAGAAGATATGGTCAAAATAAGCAAGAATGTTCAATAAAAGAGAAAATCCCAAATGCACGATCGTGCTCAAGCATGAGGGTGCAAATTTCACTTCATCTCCAAAGACACCGTCATGCTTATGAACGATGGTGCATTTTTGCTATACTCAAAAGTCACCGTCGTGCTTATGCATGATGGTGCAAATCCATTTTGAACCTTAAAGCAATTCCACTTCTTCTTCTCCACTGATATCTCAACTCCTAACCTCTATAACTTTTGATCCAGAGCTCCAAAATTTGCAAACTTTATATCAATGGAAAGTTTAAAGAAACATTTACAACTTTTATGAAGACCATTTTTTCAAAATCTCTTTAAATTAGTACAGTAAATTTATGGAAGTTTCAGATAAAAAATTCAACTCTCAACTATTCATTCCTAGAAAATTTCCAGACTTCCATTTTCTAAAATCCAACACTTTGAATTTTTATTTCTAGTCTTTCTACTCCATTTAATTCAAATTATTCACCATAAGTTCATACTACCCCTAAATATGCAAAATTTAGTCAAGAACCATCAAAAGTCAAATATTTATGGTTCATCCTATTCATGCTCTATAACCTTTTCTGCATTTTCAACATTTTTCCATATTCTAAATTTTCCTCTCAACTTTCATTTATACACTCAAACCCATCTCAGACCATCATTTTGCAACTATTCTTCAACACAAAAACCATTTTTCTGATCATCTCTAAAGCTTTCATCTACTCACGTATACACATATATATATATATATATATATATATATATATATATATATATATATATATATATATATATGCATAGTGAATAAACAGAGCACATCACCTTTTTCATACTTTAATTTCCTACACTCATCCTATACACCATTTTATTGCTCTTTCTAACTATAAAATCATTTTTACATCACCTAATCACTAACAATCCATCAAATACTAAATTAACACTATAACCAAATTTTTCATCCCATCAACACAGTATTCATGAACGTGTACACGTAAATGTCATTTTTTTATGCAGATGACAATAATTCATCAAATTTATTTCATAAATCTCCAACTCTAAAGGATATATTCACTACTTACTTGTTGAAAACTCTAAAATCTTCAATTATCTTCAAGCCCTAAACTCCATGCAAAATCATACATTCCACTGTATAATATGGCCAGCTTCTGATTTTTCTTAGGGTAGAAACGATCAATAGCAAGGTGGGATTTGTATAGCAAAAGGAAAGGCAAAGTTAACCCTCTAAAGGAGTTTGATGGAAAACTCTGTGTATTGGCAAAACTCGAAGAAAGTGACTACGAAGAAGGAAACTTAGACATATAACTAAGCATTTTTAACACTCAGAGAATCCTGGTTACTTCTAACAAATTACTAAAGCACTTAACTAAGTTAGTGACACTAGTCACTTTTATAAGGTCTAATCCTAAACTAAATCCCTTTGGAACTAATTGTTGGAGTTATGTAAATATAGTGCCTTGGAAAGCAAGTGTATTTACATATAACTTTATCTTCTTCAATTACAGTTTTGTAATGAAAATATTTATTATTAATAAAACAAAAGAGTTTGGTTTTATTTGTATGAGCATTATATATCTAGTCATAAGGTACCAAGATTCTTTTTTAAGTAATATACATATACATAGAGATGTATGGGAAACATGTATATTATTAGAATCTGAATTAATTGATTCACAGTTGAATAATCAAGTTGGTCGATTGATTATGGTTTAGACTGTAGTGTTGCGATTTATCTCCATATAAGTAAAGGGGTTTACTTCAAGGGAATGATGAGTTTCATATCATGATAGTAGTTGACTATCGATAATGGCACTATTAAATGAATCTGGAATCAAGTATATTTTCAAGAATAAAGTGGGTCATTACTTTAATCTTAAAACATACAACTTAAGCATTCGCTTATTATGAACCATAATCTTGATGAGTGGTGAACTCATATATGTTTCATTATAATTCTTAATATGATCGAAATGAATTTTTACAGAGTATTAATCCAGTGTCAACATGTTGGAATTATTAATTGAAACATGTATCAGGGAACATTCACTCAAATAAAGAGTTTATAGTGTTATCATCTCTTTAGATGTTTTAAGGAGATTTGGTGATTAAGCTGCGCGATAGTTTGATGGACTAGCTACCCATCAAATCTTAACACTGAGATGAGATCTTATGTGTTAATCACCATATAAAGTAAAATGAGAGATATAGAAGGAAAAAACCAACATAAGGGCAAAACGGTAATTTTACCCTTTGTTATGCGGATGGATATAATAAGGTTCTAAATAGGGTTTGCAATTGGACATATTCTCATAATATTTTATAATTCAAGAGTTCAACTAATTGTCTTTAGTGGAATGACATTTAGTTAATAAGCTAGAATTAATTCCAATGAGATTGAATTAATTCTGGGCTTATTGAAGCTTAAATTATCAAAGTCCAATAAGATTCCCCACTTGGCTTTAAGGAAGGTTATCAAGCTAAGTAAGAAATATAAATGGAGGTTAATTAGAAGCCCATAATTGAATCTTGGGCTTGGTCTAATTAAAGAAGCCCAAATGTACATTTAGAAATAGGCTTGGTTTTTGGTTTAATGTAATTAATTAGATTAATTATATTAAAACAATTTTTTAAGAAGAAGATAACAATTTTGGTTATTCCTAAGTTAAATGTGTAACCACACATTTGACATTAAAATGCTAAATAAAGATGGTCTTTATTATGGTTAATCATCATTAAATGTAGTTATGAACTTACCATTAAATGGTTTAATGGTTGTCTTTTAATGTTGGCTTGTAACCTATTTGCATTCATTAGATTAAAGATGAAAGATGTGCATTAGATGGACCATCTTCCTTCTTTCTTCTCGAAAAAACCGAAATTGGGTATTGAATTTTAGGTTATGGTCTTTCAAATAGCCATCATAAAGATAAATGAAGATAATCTCATTTATTGGCTATTTTATGAGTGATTAATGAAAAAAGTGATGCATTTGATGCCTCTCTCTCCTTCCATCCGTGCATATACGAAATTGGTAGGCAAGAAAGAGTTGTTGCATGTTTTTTACACCTCTCTCCTTTCATTAAAGAGAGAATCGAAAATACCAATTGAAAGAGTTTCAATTTTGCTTCTTCTTCTTCTAAAAAAATCTCCTCCAAACATTTCTTCTCCTTTCCCACCAAAGGATTTTGTTAACCTAATTGTCCTTGAAGAACAGGTGGTAAATCTAACTGGTTGAGGATACTACAACAAGGAGAAAGTAGATTGTTAAAGGAAAAGAGTCAAAGGCAAAGGATTTGGATACACGAAGAAGGAGAGGATAGCGCAGCGAGGATTTAAAGCTGTAGCGAAGAAGTCAGTAATACTCCTGATCTTGTTTATATTTTATTATCCTTATACCATATCATGTATAGATTGGCATGTTGATTTAGATTTGTTGCTTCCGCTGCAAGTAATGATTTCTTAAAAGTTTGGAAATCTACCGTGTTTCCAAACAAAGCATGTTTTCTTTTTCCGATCCAACACTAATTCCTTTAACTCTCATAATTCTCCTCTTTACAATCTAAATATCTCCAAATATAATTGATTCTTATCCTTATTTTCTATAATACTCTATAAATTATGAAAAACAACACCAAAATTAAAAAATATTACAAATCCACTAATCAATAAAATCCCAATATGGAAAATTTTCAAATTCTCATAAATAACTCATCTCAATCTAATTATACCTGGAATTATCCATAAATGCATGTATAATTATTTTCATGTGCAATAATTTCACTATTCATGTGTATGTGTATGACATATTATACATGAGCATGCAAAAATGCATCTCTAAGCTCTCATTGATCACTCATATTTACTATTCTTGTAACATCCCACTCCCGCGAGACCCGAACCCGATATCGTGGGTGATATCCGAGCCCGTGCCCCACGAGGGTGGTATGCTAGAGCAATCAATGCAATTTAAAAATTCGGTAATGCATGTTCATTTTTTAAAACAATAGAGTGCGCAGATATCGGTAACCAATTTGGGCCCGCGATACGAAAACATTTTCATTCAAAATCCAATTTCAATAATCAAATCAGTTCATATACATATAATCATAGCCAAATCGGGCCCAATACAATATCAGTACTAAATGCGGAAATACAAATTTACACATAATCCAAAATGACACAAATGCAGACGTGAACTGATCCCGACCCCTTTACTCTGACTCTTGGCAGTAGACATACTCCCGTTTGTCTAACGGGGTACTCTTCGATTCCTGAAAAATAATTGCAATGTTGGGTGAGTTTGCGAACTCAATGAGAAACCATCATCAATGGTCCACCCAACTCATGCATTCACAAATCATATACATATAATCATATATTATCACAATCAAGAATCACTTGAACTCAAATTTCACAATTATCAGGCAGTACGCCTTTCATACAATTCACATTTAAACATTCATATATGCAATGTAGATGTGACTCTTTCATTTTCTTTCGTTATTGTGACCGTGCGCCTGAGCTCATATACGTTGAGCCAGTGGCTCTGAAAACATTGGGCTCAAAAGCCCTAATACGTTGAGCATAAAGCTCTGAAAATCGTTGGGCACGAAGCCCTGTGCATTGAACTTAAAGCTTTGAATACGGTGGCTGCACCGGTCATAACTGCCTTTATCTGATCATGCATTATGGCATGAATGCACACGTTCCCAATTTACAATAGTCATGTCGCAACCTAATATCACTATCCAAATTTTGCATTTGAAACCAATGATGAACAATTTATACACAATTTACACTTCTGTGGCACAATCCAAATATTTCGAACACCTGTGGTCCGAAATCACTCAAAACAAACACATATAATCCATCCTTAACTCCACATGGCATAATTGCATAGAATTAAACACATATAGGTTGAGAAACCAACTAGGTTACTCACCTGAACTTCCTAGCTGTTGCCTGGAAGCTCCAGCACTGTCCGTGGATTATCGATCCATCGGCTCTATAACAATCAATTAATTCCATTCATTACCAAAATGCACAGTCAAACATAATTGATGATGCACATGCCTTGAATAAAAGATGTAATATGCCTATTCATGATTTTTCCCGGTACCATAACCCATTTTTCCACTTTCTTGAGTCAAATACTCACTTTTCGTTCAATTGCTCAATAAAGGCTCAATTCCAATTTAATAACATATTACAGAACTCTCCAATTTCAATTCTCATATTCGGTCAATTTATCACGCCACACTCACTAGGGTATTACCTCAAAATCAATATTACTATTTTTGAGATCAAATTCACTCATTATGCTCAGTTTCTATAACCCCAATAATCATGAACAATCCTTAGGTTGAAATACAATCATTTTCTTAAATTTCTTTCACTGATTTAGATCCCAAGAACTTGAATTCAAACTCTCATTCTTTTCCTCGATTGTAGACCTCGATCTCTAGTTCATAATGAATCAAGAATCACTTCAATCGGAGGTCTACACCATAATATATGTCCCAAAAACCAAACTAATTCAATTCAGAAATTGCCCCTCGTCGCGACGTGGGAAGGGACGCTCGTCGCGACGTGGAAACACGCTCGTCGCGACGAATATCCACACGCTCGTCGCGACGACTCGGCCCGCTCGTCGCGTCGAACACGCACTGGCTCGTCACGGCGAGGCCAGTCGCAGTCGTCGCGACGTGCGAACGATCTTCGTCTTCTCCGATCGACTTTTCCTCCATTAATACTCTTCAAACTCATCATTTAACACCCTAAACTACTCAATCCTTCACCATAAATGCCATAAATGCATGCAACAACAATAAATAACAGCATTAAACACAATAAACTTACCAATTAAGCATCGACTCCTCAAAATCTTCGAAAATCCTCTAAACCTTTAACACTAACGATTTCCTCCCAAAATCTCTAACAAACTTCTTCCTCTCTTTGCTCTCAACAACAAAGAAAGAGCAAACAACTTGGGCAACGAAAATCACAAAGAGGAGGAAGAATAAAGCTCAATCGGTGGAGGAAAATCGTATGCCCTAGGGAGTGAGAAGAGGATTTCGTTATTCCATTTTAGAACCTAAAGCCTTTTTAAAGGTTAATCACTTAAGACTTTTGTCTTTATCCTCAAATCTCTTTCTCTTTTCATAATCATTTCTAGTCCAATTTATCTCCAAATTTCAATGGCTCAACATATTAATTTCTAAAATCATATTTCCAATTTTTCCTTCGCCATTAAACAATTATTTCGATCCTATTCAGTCCATCGGTCCGCCACTCGGAGAATTTTCGATCCGGACATTTTCTCCTAATTATTCCAGAAACTTTTCCTAAGGTTCACTGTCACTTTGCGATCACTCTAGCACAGTGCCAATTTCACTATTCACACCCAATTATTCCATAATTCCCAATATATCATAATCCAGTCTAATATCTCACAAATTCACAATTCAAATCATTTACACAATCAAATGCCGGGAAAAAGCCATGAATGCATGTACCTACATGTGCATGTGCCAAATGACTCAATCCTCTACAATTAGAGGCCAAATACAGGTTCATATTGGACTATGCAATGCAACAAACTAGCATGTACCAGTTGACCCATATACCCTTCCCATCAGGGTCGGGATGTTACAATTCTACCCATATGAATTTGGGTCAACTTTGCATAATTAATTTGATAGGGTAAAAGACAAAATTAGGTAATATTTCCTTCTAGAAAGTTATTCTACATGTGTTAAGTTTATAATGACTCCAAGATCATCCAATTTGATTCAGTATTCAATGAGTTATGAACAAAATACCACAGACTATTCACATTTGAACTTTTAGCTAGTACATGGTCATACCCTCCAATTGTACAACTCATATCTTTCAACTCAGATATCCAAAAAGTACAAACTTTATACCAATTTAAAGGTAAGAGAATAAGAGACAACTTTGATGAAGACAAATCAGCCTAATTCGGCCCACATCAATACAATTTATTCAATAATAATAGGATATGATTTCTGTCCTTGGTAGTGTTACAGCTTAAGATAAAACTCAGTTTCATGCCAATTTTGTAAAATTTAGAGACAGAATTAAAATTTGACTTCTTCACAAAAGTTGTAGAAATATGGCTCTAGTTTAATATGAATCAAAAATAAACTCATTAAGAAATCTACAGCTCAAGTTATAATTAGAAAATCAAAGCATGATCATGAAAATTTTCCAATTCATAACATTCCAACAGACTTCCACACTTTCATCCTATCAATCACTTTCAAATTAACTCCGATGACCCTAAAGTTTTATGGAGAGAAAGAAAAATGTCTTAGGAATCCTTTGGTCTAAGTTTCAAGTCATTTGGAGTTTGGAGGAAAAAGTTATAACCAAAAGACTCAAGGTTGTTCAATGAAATACTCTATTCATAAACTTATACAAACAACTACCACCCTTTTACTGTATAATCACGTTTTTGCACATAATTCTCCACATTTTTGCAGCAATACTCCTCCATATTCTTCCTCTATTCTACTTAATTCCTCATCACAAGCTTATACCCTTGTAGTTATCCCTCTTATTCACTTTCATATCAACTTAACTTAGTCCTGAAAAAACTCAAATTCAAGCTTATATTCCAACACCAAAACCAATCATACACTATTTTACCATCTTCAACTCTCTCTCTCTACTGTAAATCTTCAAATTCTCATATTTCCCTCCAATGCATATTTTTTCATTTTTTATCCACTCTTTAACTTCATTTAACTCCTTTTACAATTCAAAATCAATCACCTACAAGTTCATAAAATATTAACTACCAAAACCAAAAATTCAAGCCTACTCTTCATTGTGTTTTCATTTTTACAGTATTAGTTTCACTACAGTAGCACGCTCATCATATCCCACATTTCTATTTAAAAAAATTTCCAACATCATAGTATCACTAGAAACTTAGCTCTAAACTCATTTAACAACACTTTTAAACATGCATGCAGTACACGGTGTAAGCGATCTAGAAGGGGGGTTGAATAGATCTTTAAATCTTTTCATAATTTCTACAATAAAATCAGAAGTTAATTCACACAATAGTAATTTAAACAAATTTAAATACAAAGAGTAGGGAAGAAGATCAAACACTGTTTTTATAGAGGTTCGGTGCTAAGACCTACGTCCTCTACCTAAGCTCCCACTTAGGATTTTGCAAACCACTTTATTACACACTTTGTAGTTCAGTGTGAACTCTTACAATCCCGCTTGATTTTCGGCTCAAGCTACCTTTACACTTGATTTGTCTTCCGGCACAAATCTTACCAATACCGCTTGATTTTCGGCTCAAGCAACCTTTACAGATGATTTGTCTTCCGGCACAAATCCTACCAACAATACTTGATTTCCGACTCAAGCTACCTCACACGTGACCTTTCACTAGTCACTCAATTTGTAAAAGAAATAGGATAAAGATCTAAGAACAAGTGCTCAATACAAATATAAACAAAGTAAGAACAATGATGAGCAATTTGGAGCAAGATAAGAGTATTTTGGCTTCTAGAACTTGTGTCTCTTCTTCATCAATCATCCACCCTTTATATAAGAAGAAATATAGCTGTTGAGACTTATTCTAGCCGTTGCTAGATTGAAATGACCGCTCCTTAATAATCTCCCTTCCATTTTTGGCTAGTTGGACCGTTGGAATTAATGTGTTGTACCCATAAGTCGACTTGTTGAGTTGTATAAGTCGACTTGTGACAACATTTTACGTAAACTTGCATCTCCGCTCTTCTATAAGTCGACTTGTGATGTGTAAGTCGACTTGTGGTCCACGATAAGTCGACTTGTATGCTGTTAGTCGACTTGTGTTGACATATATTACTTGTATAGGAAACTTCCATCTTGATTTGTACAATTCTTTCATTGAATATCAATCCCAAAATACCTGAAACAATTTCTTAACCAATTCTATACATTTTATTATTATCAAAACATAAGTGGAATTAATTTGTCAACCACCATTGGTCCAACAATCTCCCCCTTTTTGATAATGACAAAATACTTAGAAATTTTTTAAGAAATGAAAACAAAGAACATTGATCAAGGTTTTTATACCTTGTCATTTTGGTTAAGTCTCCCCTCAATCATTGAATTTAATAACCCTTAATCAAGTGACTAAAAATATCAATTTCTTATTTTTCTCCCCCTTTTTGTCATAATCAAAACAACTAATACAAACCAAAAAATATGAAGATGAAAAATTATTGCAATCACATTAAATAGAGTAACAGGTCATCAAACACAAATAGTCTCAAATCAAACACACTCCCCCTTAATCAAATGACGGTGACTAAAGGATACCAATTATCAATTTCCAATATTACTCCCCCTTTTTGTCATAATTAAACCAATATGAAAAATGAAAAATAGTCGCAATGCAGTCCATAAACAAACAAAACAACAAACACAAAAAAGGCAATTGTCATTACATAACAATCCAACAATGAATACAAATATCAGAAAGTCATAATAAGCACCATACTCTTGAAATAGCATAAGAATATGTGTAGACATGAGTCGACTTGTTTACCTCCATAAGTCGATTTATCAACCTTCATTAGTCGACTTTGTTGTTGTCTCCACTTATATGCCTTGAACTTCCACTATCAATGTGCCAAGTGCTTGGTGGATTTTCATTCCTTGCTTACACCTGCAATTGAAACATTTTTTCTTTTTATTGGTACCCAAGCCATCTTGGGTCCATTTTGGTTAGTCATATAAACCACATTAGAAGGTGTTGTACCTTTTACCACCCAGATTTTCTTAACCTTAACACATCTCCTAATACTTTTACATGCAATTTCTATATGACCATCTTTCAAGCATCTAGCACATTGACCAACTTTTCCATCCTTGGTAAATTTGAAAATTAAATAATAATCTCTATTATAAGGATCATATCCCAAACCATGTTTAGAAATAGAATATCTTTGTAAAGACAACATCTCTTCAAACTTTGCATTTCCACCAGCAAATTTTCCAACCACATAAGAAATCTCCTTTCTAAGTCTACCAAGTTCATTAGTAAGATTTTCTTTTTCAGCAAGGCATGTAGAATGATCTTCCTTAGGACAATCTAAATCATCAATCGTCTCATGTAAAGCATTATTTTCAGCAACCAATTCCCTTATTTTCTTTCTTAATTTCTTGTTGATTTCAATAGCTTCTTCAAAATCAATTTGTAAAGAATTAAAAGAATCTATCAGATCTTGATCAATGAAAGTTACCTCATCTTCATCATCACTTGTTGAGGAGCTATTGGCCATAAGCGCTAGGTTGTTTTCATCATTGCTTTGATATGCTTCCTCATCATCACTCCACATGGCTATAAGGCTAGCTTTCTTTTTCCCTTTGTCATTTTTCTGGAGATTTGAATTTGAGGATGAGCTTTTCTTTTCGTCATAACCCTTGGATCTTCTTTCTATGACAAATTTCTTCCTTTCTCCATTTCTTCCACCATTTAATTCCTTCCTCCGATTTTTGAGAAGTCCTTTGAATTTTCTCAAATTTCTGGCGTACATTGCTATTTCTTCGTCTTCCTCGTCTTCATCTATTTCTTCATCACTTTCATCAAGAGAAGAAACATTAGCCTTTAAAGCAATTGATTTTTGTGACTTACCTCTACCTCCTCTTGATTTGAGAATGATCTCATAGTTGATGAGTGATCCCACCAAGGCGTTGAATTCCAAGTGATTAAGATCCTTGGACTCCATAATAGCGGTGACTTGTGAGTCTCATTCTTTCGGTAGTGAGCGAAGAATTTTCTTCACCTTCTCGCTATCCGTCATATGCTTTCCAAGGTTGCCTAATTCGTTTATGATTTCTGCAAAACGATCAAGCATAGTGGAAATAGACTCACCTTCCTTCATGACGAACATTTCGTAGTCATGGAGAAGCATGTTGATCTTTGTTTCTCGGACTTGGTTGGTTCCTTCGTGGGTGATGTGAAGTCTTTCCCACATTTCTTTGGCGCTGGTACACGAGTTAACTCGGTTTCTTTCCTCAACTGTGAGAGCGCAATAGATTAGCTTCATCACTTTAGCGTTGATGTAGGCTTGCCTCCAGTCATTGTCATCGTATTCCAGCTCCGTTTTTAACTCACCATTTTCTTTTAACGGTGGTTGTGGACCAAAGATAATTATCTTCCAATATTCTACTCCCTCGCTAATGATGTGGTACTTCATAGGATTTTTCCAAGAGGAATAATTAGTACCATTAAATAAAGGAGGGCGATTATTAATATTACCTTCTTCCGCTAAGTTATTATGTGCCATCCCGGATACTTCTGGTCTGATACCAATTGTAAGCGATCTAGAAGGGGGGGTTGAATACATCTTTAAATCTTTTCATAATTTCTACAATAAAATCAGAAGTTAATTCACACAATAGTAATTTAAACAAATTTAAATACAAAGAGTAGGGAAGAAGATCAAACACTTTGCTTTTATAGAGGTTCGGTCTTAAGACCACGTCCTCTACCTAAGCTCCCACTTAGGATTTTGCAAACCACTTTATTACACACTTTGTAGTTCAGTGTGAACTCTTACAATCCCGCTTGATTTCCAGCTCAAGCTACCTTTACACTTGATTTGTCTTCCGGCACAAATCTTACCAATACCGCTTGATTTTCGGCTCAAGCAACCTTTACAGATGATTTGTCTTTCGGCACAAATCCTACCAACAATACTTGATTTCCGACTCAAGCAACCTCACACGTGACCTTTCACTAGTCACTCAATTTGTAAAAGAAATAGGATAAAGATCTAAGAACAAGTGCTCAATACAAATATAAACAAAGTAAGAACAATGATGAGCAATTTGGAGCAAGATAAGAGTATTTTGGTTTCTAGAACTTGTGTCTCTTCTTCATCAATCATCCACCCTTTATATAAGAAGAAATATAGCTGTTGAGACTTATTCTAGCCGTTGCTAGATTGAAATGATCGTTCCTTAATAATCTCCCTTCCATTTTTGGCTAATTGGACTGTTGGAATTAATGTGTTGTACTCATAAGTCGACTTGTCGAGTTGTATAAGTCGACTTGTGACAACATTTTACGTAAACTTGCATCTCCGCTCTTCTATAAGTCGACTTGTGATGTGTAAGTCGACTTGTGGTCCACGATAAGTCGACTTGTATGCTATTAGTTGACTTGTGTTGACATATATTACTTGTATAGGAAACTTTCATCTTGATTTGTACAATTCTTTCATTGAATATCAATCCTAAAATACCTGAAACAATTTCTTAACTAATTCTATACATTTTATTATTATCAAAACATAAGTGGAATTAATTTGTCAACCACCATTGGTCCAACACACGGCAAGGTAATAGAGCAAACACTAGTTTTTTGCACTATCTAATTCACCAATCCTTCATCTCTCATTCCTCAAGGTTATTCACCATAACTCTACTGCCAACCTTCTGATTTATACAGAAAATCATCATCAAAATAATTTACAATATCTAGAAAATCATAAAACACAACTTACTTGATTTCATAAAAATTCCAGCAGTGATATTGAAGGACAAGTTTCGGTGATTGGGGAAAATCAAAGATGAATGAAAACAGAGCAATATATAGACTGCCAAAATAGAAAATATGGACCAAGTGTTTTGGTGATAAATGTTCAAAAAAGAGAATTCGATAATGTCTAGAGAGGAACACCGAAAGAGCTGAAGAAGTGTTCTTCTTCTCTCTTTTTTTTAACTTACACGTGGCACTCATGCATGTAATCCATTTGTCATGCATGTGAGGCTACCACATGTCACACTCTCATTGTATTTTTTAAAAAAAAATTACCAAAAAATATCAAAATAATGATAACACTCTCCAAATAAATTTTCAGCTCAAAATAATTCACCAAAAATTTCAAAATACCCGAAACGTACAAAAATTGCCAAATTACATTTAATACACTCCAATTAAATCCACCATTTCAATTTATAAACCAATTTACCCAAAAATGCCAATGAATTCATGTACAATCATATGAATGTGCAAAATAAATGTGTATGTCACAATTAACTTATGCATGACATGCATTTTCCTAATTTCACATTAATTTCTTATAATTTACTATTCTAGCCTTAACATGGGTATCAGGATGTTACAGTTTGTCACTAGTCACTACTCTTCTAAAGATAATGCACATTGACCAATCACAAGGGTAAAAGTACATGCAAAATTTGCCATGGATTCTTCTATTCAATTCACACTCTAACCATGACTACATAGTCCTAGAAGCAATATAAAATAAGAAAATGTTTGTCTATTTGTTTGATTCTCTCTCTATCTTTTTATTGAAAACTTAAAAAAAAAGTAAGAAACCAGCAAACTTAAAAACAAGAAAAAATAAACTTAAGAACACATATGCATATAAGAAAGAAATGTGAAAATGTAAAGGAAAAGAAATTAACTTCCCTGAGGTTGCCTCCTAAGCAGCACCTTTGTTTATTGTCATTGGTTCCACTCCTTTTTCTCCTCACTTGATAAAATTATGATCTTCAAGTGTCATATATGCTTCCTGTTGGACCCCGCTTGTTTCCGGAATCCAACTCTTACGAAATCATGAAACTTGAGCTTGCTCTGATACCACACATGTTGGATCCCACTTGTGGAGCCTAACTTTGGATGTCTTAAACCTTGTACTTAAAACCCTGTAGGTCATTTGCTGACATTCCACAATAGTGGTGAGTGCACACTAATCAAACATGAAAATCACAACTTGATTTCTTCATAGAAATTGGAGCTCTAAGCCTCTGGTTTGCTTGAAGTAAAAATCATCTCAATCGGAGCTCTATAGCTCAAGATATGCTTAAAATTCCAAAGTGTGTTTATACCTCAATCATGCTCTCTAAACTGACCTCTCACTTTCTTACAATCAAACTTTTTCATCTCAAAACTAAAAGCTACCAAATTTCATGGAGAGATAAATACATGTCTTAGGAATTCATCGCTTCAAGAATAACTTCATTTGGAGGTCGGATGAGGGAGTTATGACAGAAAGAATCTAATATGTTCATAACCTTAATCATGCAGTAACATGTCTTGGCTCGATTGTCATAACTTTCATCACAAATGTCGGATTAGTTTCGTTCTTAGACCATTAGAAACAAGACTTCGAGATATAAAATGTTCATGAAGAATACAAAGTCAGATTCTGCCTATAAAATGGTAAAAAATCGGGATTTCATGAAACTGTCCCGTGAATGTCCGTTTACGGACATGCATGTCCGTTTAACGGACATCGTCGGGCCAAAATGCACTTTCTCACCCGAGAAAGTCCATTAAACGGACATGGGAGATGCTTGGGGTCCTTTCTGACCCGTAAAGGTCCGTTAAATGGACATGAGGGTTCCCAAAACCCCTCCAAACCCTCTCCAATGCTTCCTACATCCAATCTAACATCATATACACTTATAATCTTCACTAATTCACTTCTTCTAATGCAATCACACTCCTAAAACATTCATTTACCACTTTGGGTGCATCAAACTCCCAAAATTTAACTCAAATAAATCATCACAAACTCAAACTCTCATCATTCACCATGATTGTCATGTTTAAACTTCTTATGCAACATCTTCACTTATAATGCTCATATCTTTTCACTCCGATATCCTAAATTTGCATACTATATAGCGTCGGAAAGCTAAGAGGACCATCTATAACTTTTATTGAGACATCTTGGTCAAACTTATCATAGATTAATACAGAATTTCTTCTGAACTCAGAACACACAATTTACCCTCATGAAAACTTGAAATTTATCCCAACTTCACTCCCTTAATTGCACATCATTCATAACAATTTAATTACCAGTTGGAATTCATCCAACCCTCAATCTCAATTCATTTGACTTCTCATATTCATCAACATCCCTATATTCATAACATTTCACTGAAGTGTATATATATATATACCATCCATGCTCTACATTAATCATCCTCATCCATACATCAATGATAATTCATTAACAACAAATAAGAATTTACAAAAATTCAATGGCATTCGAAGCCACAATACATTAATGTTCCAGAATCTCTAAAGTACAAAAGATACTTGAATAATAATTGCTCAAAATATAATTACAGCTTTGTTTACAAAAATCTCTCCAAAACAAAACAAAACATGCAAATTCGGATTTAGTCCTTGATTCACTTTTACTTGATCTCTTGTTTTTCACCTGAAGATGGGGAAAGAGAAGGGATGAGCTCGAAAGCTCGTGGGTAACAGTTTTATAAACGGTAATAAGAAAAAACCATTTGAAATTTTCAAGATTATAGCAAAACCTCATTGAAAATTTATAAAACATTCATTTCTCAAAATTGTCAACTTGTCAAGCAAATTCTCACTTCACTCAAGTCAAACAATCATTAAACTTATCAACGCATGAAAACACATAAAACACATTATAATGGTTTGGGTAGGTCCATATTCATGACGCACTACACATTCCTATATAATGGTCCTGTGTAACATCCCACCCCCTCCTGGATGGGTAAAATAGTAAACTTGGCATAGGATGGGACTAATAGGGAATATTTAGAACTGTTCATGCATAATAGGATTGATACATGATCAATTGTGTACATGGAATTACGATAAATGCATTCATGACATTCCGGTAATTGGGCCTAACGGTATTTTATTGTGATTAACGTGGTTATGGAATTTGAAAAATTGTTCGAAAGCGCTATTAAGCGTTTACATTTTTGGGATTTATAGAAATTTTTCTGGAATTTTCCGGAGAAAATTCCCGGATCGGCAAAATCGCCGGTAACTGGCCTAAACTTGTTTTGGAGTAGAAAAGGTGATTTTCGTGATTGAAAAATTATTTGGAGTGCACTGTTACCTGTTTTATAATTTTAGGGAATTTCTTTAATTCTCAAAAAAATAATACGGGGAAATTCTCGGACCGGATAAATCGCCAATTGGCGAACCGGTCGATTCTCGGTAGCAAAAATCGCTACCCACTGGTACTGTAATATTGGGTATATTATTTTGGGACTGAAATTAGGGTCATTGGAGTTAATTGGGGTAAATTTTTTGATCTGAATTAGAATAATAATATTTTGACTTTTCCTATAAAAGTGGACCAATGAGAAGTTGCCACTAAAAAGTTACATTAAATGCATTTCCTCTCCATTCTCTCGGTTTTGCTTGCTTTAAAAGAAAGAAAAGATGAAATTAATACCTTTGTTCTGGTTCATCCGAAACCCAAACTTCTCCTACACAAACTCCATCAACTTTTGCTCTCTTCTCATCTTTCTCCATAGCTTCAAGCTCCTCTCTTTGATTCCTTCAAAGCTAGAAGATGAATCTTGAGCATACTTGAGAAGGAAAGGTGGTTGGTACCTTGGTGTAGGAGTTAGAAGTTGGTTGTTGAAGGTTTGAAGGAGGGTTTGAATTAGGTAAGTTTTCATTAAGTTTTGATCTTTAAATGTGTTTTTACATGGAAATAAATGTCATGATAGTATGGGGTAGTTAATATAAGGATTTAAAGCATGTATAAAGTTCATGTAGACATTAAAGTGTTGATTATTATGATTTAAAATAAGGGGCATAAAGCTAAGTGATGACTGAATTGAAAGTAATGATATGGTTTGATTTTGAATTGATTATGGATAATTAATTGAGTATCTGAATTGAGGAATTTAATGCTGTAAATTTTCAGTATTAACCCTAGTATCTGTGTGACTGGAGTAAGATTTAATTTGTATTTATTGTGATGTTTAATGATGTGAAAAAGGTATTGGGAGTGGTTGAACTAAGGTTAACCTTAAATCTGGAAAGTTGGAATTATAATTGATGTTACTGTTTTATTCATAATTTAATGTGTAGAAATGAAAATGAGGTAAGGTTAGTGGTCACTGAAACTTTGGACTGTTGGCTCCAATTTAGTGTGAAATAGGTGTTGTTGAATTTCAATGATAGAAGGGTGAAATTTTGCATGGAAAGTTACTGTTCCATTGCCTGTGAACAGTAACCGCAACCATGACATCTGAGTTTTGTTGATTTTTATGAATTAATTGAGATGGAATTAGGGAAAATGATCTTCATGGAAGTTGTAGCATATTGAATTATCTTTCCATTGCTACTGATCTTGCTATTTTTAGAATTGTGTATTGGGAGATATGAATTGATTACTAATGACTGGTTTTGAGCATTTTGGATGAAACCTAGCTTAAGTGTGATTTTGTGAGTTTACTGATTGGAGGCAATTTTAACATTTTATGTGGACTGAATTGGTGTGAGTGAGCTTCTGAAAAGTTGTAGAGGAAGAGATTATCTTGAAATTGATATTTGGTATGTAATTTTAGAAGTCAGAATTGGGAGATATGATTTTCAAAACTGATCCTACATTAGGTTATGAATGGCTGATGATAACAGAAACTTCCATAACAATTTTGAAATTGTTAGAGATCGAATTGGTGTTGAGTACTTCATGAAAATGAAGTTTATGATGTTATCTTTACAAGGATATAAAGTTCTGATTTTATTGACTTATATACTGGAAGTTATGCTTCTTGTAAGATTTCTGCCCAAAGTGAAGGATTTCAGGGACAGTGACATTGAATGAATTAATTGACTGGCTTAGCAATAGAATTTGATTTTGGGTTGTTCATGAAAGTTGTAGAGGACATTGTGAACTTGTTGACCATATTTTGTGGTAATTTATTACTGAAGAATCAGTGAGTTATGACATTGTAAATGTACTGCCCTGTGTTGATGAAAATTTAGTAGGCAGAAGGTTTGATGGGTTATTTGATACCCTTAGGGTTGGATTTGATTTTTTTGGTCTTCTTGAGAGTTGTAGAGCTTTGCATAAGCTTTCCAATGAGGTATAGTGGGTATTTTTCTGATTTGTGTGCTAAAAGATAGAGTGGATGGAAATTAAGTTTTAAATCTGGAAAGAAAGGGCAAGGCAGAAAGGTCATCTCGCGAGGGCGACAAGCGCCTCGCGGAGGCGAGACAGATTCGCCGTCTCGCGAGGGCGAAGTTTCGCCTCGCGAGGGCGAGATTGAAGGAGGCAGGTCGCGAGGGCGACGCCTCGCCCTCGCGACGCAGTGAGGCGAAATCGCCTCGCGAGGGCGGCGTCTCGCCCATGAGGCGGCGCATGGGACGATCGCTTTTGATTATTTTTTTGTATTAAATGGTCCGTTTGTTCTTTTGTCAATTTCTTTCCCGTCCGACGTCCGATTGACCTGATTCCAGAGGCATCGGATTCGTTGAATATTTAATTTCATATTATGAGAAAACGGGAATTTTTAGACGGGAATTTGACGTAGCCCCTATTGACGGAACATGTAAACACTGTTTTATTTAATTGAGGATCTATAGAGGTCCGAATTGCGCACCGTCAGCGCCTATGGATTTCTAATTTTTCATAGAATTTTATTATGGGAAAATATTGAATTAGGACCGGGAATTCATGAACATGCATATCTCATCATCATGAGCACAGATTTCATATTTAGTGACTCGTAATTTTCCGATTCATATAGAGGTCCAATTGGAGCGTCGATTGACCGACGTCACAGAGGCTTTCCGCATTAGCTCGAAGTAATAGGTGAGTAACCTAGTTGGTTTCTCAAATTTCTGGTTGTTTACATGCTCAACGTGAATTACGTGCAAAAGTGAATTGAATGATTCTTTCTCGAATCTTGGCATGTATAAGAGTGGACTATTGTATGTTTATCGGGCTTTATAGCCAAAATCTGAATATCGCTATCTTGGGCTTTATAGCCATATCATTGATTTACTGATACACTGGGCCTTATAGCCAAACACTGTACATTTACTAAATATCGCACCGCATGCATAATTGCATGATCGATAATGGACGTGCCCTAAGTTGCTATTTTACCGATAAGAGCTTGAGCTCTCATATTGCATCGACCGCCACGAGCCCGAGGGAGAAATCTCGACGCGTCCCCACCGAACACCGACCGAGCACTTGGGCAATCTTGAATAATCTGGAAAGAGTCACATATGCATTGCATTCGCATAAATGACCTGTTTTGTGATAAGTACCGCTTCGTGATGGTATGTGTTCTTGTTAATGGTTTATCTTTATCTTTGGATATGGTTAATGATTGCTTATTGGTAATTGATGATTATCAGATTGCATCAGACGCCATGGGCGTAATGCATGATTTGAGTGAACCATCGATGATGGTTTTCACCGAGTTCGCAAAACTCACCCAAAATTTGCATCTATTTTTCAGTCTCAAGAATACTCCGGTTGACACGGAGTATGTCTCATGAGACGAGTAAAGGTTAGAGGTCGGGATCAGTTCGTGTCTGCATTAGTGTTTTAGTAAATTGTATTCCGTAATCACTGTATAACAAGGCATTGTATTTTTACTGAGCCATTGTGATAGTAATATTTTACTGCATTGACTGATTGTAATTATGACTGGATGACTGTAATAACTGAAACGGGATTCTATTAAACACGGATTTTATTTACTACTGTGTTTGCCGTGTGAACGTGGAGTTAATGGTTACAAAAAAAAATGTATACTGAATTTTAAATCGACTGATGTAGTACGCCACTCTCGTGGGACACGGACTCGGATATCACCAACGATATCGGGTTTGGGTCGGACGGGTGTGGGGTGTTACATTTAGGTGGTATCAGAGCCCAGTAGTACGTAATGTATCTGGGCACAGTTTGGAACATAGGTTTCATGCATTTGAGTCGCGTCGTTGCGCATCGTGGTAATCGATCCCTAGTTGAAGAGTCGCGAGGATAAAGCCTAAGGTGCATAAGTGTCAAGTGATTAAGTGAGAGAAGAGTGAGATGGATTAGAGTGAAAATCCTAAAGGGATAATCAATTAGGAAAGGATAAAGGAAAAATGGATAAGAAGGTTGATGTTGTACTGGGTTAGAAACCCTCATATGTGATAGTAGAATGACTGTGTTGGTCTAGACTGATTAAGAATTTCCGAATTAAATTGACAATATTATGGTGACAGAAAAATGCAAATGTTGAGAACTTGGAGAGGTCCATTAGAGATATGGGAAGTTTATTGGTTATAGGAGATCTAAATGAAATTAAAAGCTCGGGATGGTTAGGTAATTACGATTCGATCAGTATATGTCATGAAAGGGAAATATAGAATTCAAGAAATGTAGATGATCCAATCGGGCATCTTTGATTCACGGTATTCGAGTTGGAGATCAGTAAATATTATAAGCAGATGATGATAGCGAAATGGAAAGAAGCTCAATAGAGTGCTGTAATGGTTTATTGAGAACTGAAAGAACCGAAAAAGTGATGCCCAGTGCCTATTAGAGTGAGATAAAAGTGTACAGATAGACTGAAATGAATTTGTGAAATGGTTATGATCTGAACCGCTTAAGCTTGAGATTGAAATTATTATGTGACTATTGTGTTACGAGTTTGGAAATTCGTATGATAAAATCATAAAGGAAAAAGACAGACAGATGATTTCTACTGATGGTGTATCGAGAAATACTGAATTAGGTGTACATGGACACAAAAATGGTAAATGGATAGGTATATAGATAGAGATAAAATGGAGTGGTATCAACGATTTTGTCGGGTATTGGGGACTGTGAACACCCAATCATAGACTGTTTGAGGAAAATAGAAGATAAGTAGCAGAAAACAGAATAAAAAAAAATAGGAATAAAGATCATAAGATGATAAGCCAAATTGTTATGACCTTACAAGGACAAATTGCACGTAACGGATAGGGGAATGAGACATACAGTTTAATGATATGGTGAGAATGAAATAAAGATCTTGAAAAGAATGAAACCACAATAGTGGTGTATGAAAAGAGTTATTGTCTTTAAGTCAATTTCTCGTTAGGGATATCTATCGACAAGAATGTTGATTGTGACTAATGAAATGTACGTGATGATATATGGAAATCATAGAGGAAATGAGCGGTAAATGTTTAGAGTGATTGAAGTGTGAAGTTCTTAAGAGGTTAAAGTAAGACAAAGGTGGAATGAGTGTACCTGTATGAGAGGAATTGAAAAGTGATTCTGGTATAGATTACAGAACAAGTGGTAAAGAAAGTGTTTAAGTGACTGCCACAAGGAACCTTCGCGAAAGGAATGTTCTGATCTGTTAAATGAAGACATAAGAGTGTCTTGATTGAGATTGTACGTATAGTGAAGAAGGATTGAAACACAATTAGGAATAATCATTGGTTGATGAGACTTTTGTGGACAAAATTAAAAGTGAAATGGGGTCATAGCTCATACTGCTGAGATTATCTGCATTGTATGTACAGAAATGTAAAGAATTCCATATGAGTGAGATTTTAATTTGAGGTGATTCTATTGCAATATGAAGTGAATCGATCTCCAGTTATGATGTAAAACTATTGAGGAATCTAGATTTGAAACGAAGAATAAAAGAGTCCCGAACTGAGAATTGAGAGACTTAAATAAAATGGAAATTTTGGAGGTTTAAATATAGATGACAAGGTATTAACATATGTTGATAGGAATGATATGAAAACAAATGAGAAGAGAAAATGAAAAAGAGTAACTGAATGGAGACAAGAGGGTCAAAAAGGGAAACGGACAATGAGGTGATGTAGTGACACCTTCATAAAGAAATTGTAGATACACTCATTGTAGACTCAATGAAAAGGGTAAAAGATGTACGGTAACGTCAATACGACCCTAATAGGGAATTATGCGAGGTAAGCAAATGGTAGTAACTGTGATTAAAGACATAATGTGTTTGGAAGTGTTGAATAGTGAAAAGTGAAAAGAACGATGGGACTAATTGAGGAATCTGATACCGATGATATACATACATTGGAAAGAGTGGGCAGCGAGTATTGAACTGTGACAATATGTTGAACGAGTATGAAATAAATTGAACTGACTGTGATAAATGGTATTAGTGTCATTCTCATGATTGAAAGCCTTGGAGACTGTAGATTCCCATAAGCATACACTGTGTTAATTTGAGGAAAGAGACGGGTATAAATACGATAATGCTGCAATGAACAGATCAATTACAGATATTGGGGTTTTCAATGAATGTCAAGCATATCAGGGGAAATTGTGAAGTGTTTCTGGAAAATTGAAGTTGTAAAAAAAATAGTGATACAAAAGGTTAATAGTGCAGAAAGTAAAGGGGGGAAATCTTATGATGAGTTTGAATATACGAATGGAGTTCGAAAACTATAGTGAACAAAAGAAGAAGAAGAAATAAGTGTACCCGATAAAAAGGTATAAGAACAAGAAAGTGAACTGTCAAAGTTAGACATTCTAGTCAGCATATTTGAAAAGTGAAATTGAGTAATTGTAGGTATAGAATGAAGTGATTCTTGGCTCAAGTGTTTATAGGTTGAATGTCTAATAAGAAAAAGGTTTGATTATATTCTTGTTATAGAGTTTTGATTCATTGGAGAATATATCTTGTTACTTTGCATAGTGCCTCTTGAGAGTTAAAGACCATAATGGAATTGTGAGAAAAGGAAAGTGATTTAGGAAGACCGCATGGTTAGCTAAAGTGGAAATTGGATCGGACAAATGAGATAGAGTAAATCAGATATCCGGATGAAGTGTGTGAACACTATAGAATGTTGAGGTGTCTTAAGAGAATCGAATTTGAACATAAAGTGAATGGCATATTATAAGTGACTGCATTAGGTACATTGTTACTGATGATAGTAAATTGGAATTAAATGTTACTGTATTGGTACCAAGGAATGTAAATCGTCCCCGACGTGATTAAGGGAGGTACCAAAGACATGGAGATGTCCTCAATGGAATACGGAATTGGACTATATGGCACTATAGGAAAAAGGTATTAGAAGGATAAAATGTGATCGCGAATAGATTTGAAAATACTGAACTGAGTCAATATCGGAACCAAAGGTAGTGCCTATTCTAGAAATGGCAAGTGAGATAGCTAAGAACATGAGATCGCCAACTGATAGTTTGTCAAATCCGTTTACTGTACTAAGTGATAACGAGTTAGCCAAATCAGTAACTGAACCACAGACTGAGAGTGGTTATAGTGATCACTCGATAAGTGAATTATTAAGTGGAAAAGTGTATAGGATATATAGACTCATATGATTATTGTCATAGTGAATCGTTGACTGGGAATTTCGAGGACGAAATTCTTATAAGGAGGGGAGAATTGTAACATCCCACCCCCTCCTGGATGGGTAAAATAGTAAACTTGGCATAGGATGGGACTAATAGGGAATATTTAGAAATGTTCATGCATAATAGGATTGATACAGTATCAATTGTGTACATGGAATTTGATAAATGCATTCATGACATTCCGGTAATTGGGCCTAACGGTATTTTATTGTGATTAACGTGGTTATGGAATTTGAAAATTGTTCTGAGTGCGCTATTAAGCGTTTTACATTTTTTGGGATTTATAGAAATTTTTCTGGAATTTTCCGGAGAAAATTCCCGGATCGGCAAAATCGCCGGTAACTGGCCTAAACTTGTTTTGGAGTAGAAAAGGTGATTTTCGTGATTGAAAAATTATTTGGAGTGCACTGTTACCTGTTTTATAATTTTAGGGAATTTCTTTAATTCTCAAAAATAATACTGGAAATTCTCGGATCGGATAAATCGCCAATTGGCTAACGGTCGATTCTCATAGCAAAAATCGCTACCCACTGGTACTGTAATATTGGGTATATTATTTTGGGACTGAAATTAGGGTCATTGGAGTTAATTGGGGTAAATTTTGATCTGAATTAGAATAATAATATTTTGACTTTTCCTATAAAAGTGGACCAATGAGAAGTTGCCACTAAAAAGTTACATTAAATGCATTTCCTCTCCATTCTCTCGGTTTTGCTTGCTTTAAAAGAAAGAAAAGATGAAATTAATACCTTTGTTCTTGTTCATCCGAAACCCAAACTTCTCCTACACAAACTCCATCAACTTTGCTCTCTTCTCATCTTTCTCCATAGCTTCAAGCTCCTCTCTTTGATTCCCTCAAAGCTAGAAGATGAGTCTTGAGCATACTTGAGAAGGAAAGGTGGTTGGTACCTTGGTGTAGGAGTTAGAAGTTGGTTGTTGAAGGTTTGAAGGAGGTTTGAATTAGGTAAGTTTTCATTAAGTTTTGATCTTTAAATGTGTTTTACATGGAAATAAATGTCATGATAGTATGGGGTAGTTAATATAAGGATTTAAAGCATGTATAAAGTTCATGTAGACATTAAAGTGTTGATTATTATGATTTAAAATAAGGGCATAAAGCTAAGTGATGACTGAATTAAAAGTAATGATATGGTTTGATTTTGAATTGATTATGGATAATTAATTGAGTATCTGAATTGAGGAATTTAATGCTGTAAATTTTCAGTATTAACCCTAGTATCTGTGTGACTGGAGTAAGATTTAATTTGTATTTATTGTGATGTTTAATGATGTGAAAAGGTATTGGGAGTGGTTGAACTAAGGTTAACCTTAAATCTGGAAAGTTGGAATTATAATTGATGTTACTGTTTTATTCATAATTTAATGTGTAGAAATGAAAATGAGGTAAGGTTAGTGGTCACTGAAACTTTGGACTGTTGGCTCCAATTTAGTGTGAAATAGGTGTTGTTGAATTTCAATGATAGAAGGGTGAAATTTTGCATGGAAAGTTACTGTTCCATTGCCTGTGAACAGTAACCGCAACCATGACATCTGAGTTTTGTTGATTTTATGAATTAATTGAGATGGAATTAGGAAAATGATCTTCATGGAAGTTGTAGCATATTGAATTATCTTTCCATTGCTACTGATCTTGCTATTTTAGAATTGTGTATTGGGAGATATGAATTGATTACTAATGACTGGTTTTGAGCATTTTGGATGAAACCTAGCTTAAGTGTGATTTTGTGAGTTTACTGATTGGAGGCAATTTTAACATTTTATGTGGACTGAATTGGTGTGAGTGAGCTTCTGAAAAGTTGTAGAGGAAGCGATTATCTTGAAATTGATATTTGGTATGTAATTTTAGAAGTCAGAATTGGGAGATATGATTTTTCAAAAACTGATCCTACATTAGGTTATGAATGGCTGATGATAACAGAAACTTCCATAACAATTTTGAAATTGTTAGAGATCGAATTGGGTGTTGAGTGCTTCATGAAAAATGAAGTTTATGATGTTATCTTTACAAGGATATAAAGTTCTGATTTTATTGACTTATATACTGGAAGTTATGCTTCTTGTAAGATTTCTGCCCAAAGTGAAGGATTTCAGGGACAGTGACATTGAATGAATTAATTGACTGGCTTAGCAATAGAATTTGATTTTGGGTTGTTCATGAAAGTTGTAGAGGACATTGTGAACTTGTTGACCATATTTTTGTGGTAATTTATTACTGAAGAATCAGTGAGTTATGACATTGTAAATGTACTGCCCTGTGTTGATGAAAATTTAGTAGGCAGAAGGTTTGATGGGTTATTTGATACCCTTAGGGTTGGATTTGATTTTTTTGGTCTTCTTGAGAGTTGTAGAGCTTTGCATAAGCTTTCCAATGAGGTATAGTGGGTATTTTTCTGATTTGTGTGCTAAAAGATAGAGTGGATGGAAATTAAGTTTTAAATCTGGAAAGAAAGGGCAAGGCAGAAAGGTCATCTCGCGAGGGCGACAAGCGCCTCGCGGAGGCGAGACAGACTCGCCGTCTCACGAGCAGTTTAAGCCTCGAGGGCGAGATTGAAGGAGGCAGGTCGCGAGGGCGACGCCTCGCCCTCGCGACGCAGTGAGGCGAAATCGCCTCATGAGGCAAAGCGATGGACGATCGCTTTTGATTATTTTTTGTATTAAATGGTCCGTTTGTTCTTTTGTCAATTTCTTTCCCGTCCGACGTCCGATTGACCTGATTCCAGAGGCATCGGATTCGTTGAATATTTAATTTCATATTATGAGAAAACGGAATTTTAGACGGAATTTGACGTAGCCCTATCGATTTGAACATGTAAACACTGTTTTATTTAATTGAGGACCTATAGAGGTCCGAATTGCGCACCGTCAGCGCCTATGGATTTCTAATTTTTCATAGAATTTTATTATGGGAAAATATTGAATTAGGACCGGGAATTCATGAACATGCATATCTCATCATCATGAGCACAGATTTCATATTTAGTGACTCGTAATTTTTCTGATTCATATAGAGGTCCAATTGGAGCGTCGATTGACCGACGTCACAGAGGCTTTCCGGCATTAGCTCGGAAGTAATAGGTGAGTAACCTAGTTGGTTTCTCAAATTTCTGGTTGTTTACATGCTCAACGTGAATTACGTGCAAAAGTGAATTGAATGATTACTGTCTGAATACTGGCATGTATAAGAGTGGACTATTGTATGTTTACTGGGCTTTATAGCCAAAATACTGAATACTGCTATACTGGGCTTTATAGCCATATCATTGATTTACTGATACACTGGGCCTTATAGCCAAACACTGTACATTTACTGAATACTGCACTGCATGCATAATTGCATGATCAGATAATGGACGTGCCCCAAGTTGCTATTTTTACTGATAAGAGCTTCGAGCTCTCATACTGTACTGACCGGGCCACGAGCCCGAGGGGAGAAATCCCTGACGCGTCCCCACTGAACACTGACTGAGCACTTGGGCACAATACTGAATAACTGGAAAGAGTCACATATGCATTGCATTCGCATAAATGACTGTTTTGTGATAAGTACTGCTTTCGTGATGGTATGTGTTACTGTTAATGGTTTACTGTTACTGGATATGGTTAATGATTGCTTATTGGTAATTGATGATTACTGTACTGTACTGTACGCCATGGGCGTAATGCATGATTTGAGTGAACCATCGATGATGGTTTCTCACTGAGTTCGCAAAACTCACCCAAAATTTGCATCTATTTTTCAGGTCCTGAAGAATACTCCGGTTGACACGGGAGTATGTCTACTGTAGACGAGTAAAGGTTAGAGGTCGGGATCGGTTCAGGTATCGCATTAGTGTTTTAGTAAATTGTATTCGCAATCACCGTATAACAAGGCATTGTATTTTTCTTGAGCCATTGTGATAGTAATATTTTCTTGCATTGGTGATTGTAATTATGACTGGATGACTGTAATAACTGAAACGGGATTCTATTAAACACGGATTTTATTTACTACTGTGTTTGCCGTGTGAACGTGGAGTTAATGGTTACAAAAAAAAAAAAGAAAAAAAATGTATACTGAATTTTAAATCGACTGATGTAGTACGCCACTCTCGTGGGACACGGACTCGGATATCACCAACGATATCGGGTTCGGGTCGGACGGGTGTGGGGTGTTACATCCTGTGTAGCCGTAAACTCGAGGGAGTCCTTAAAGGAGCTCCATGTCACTAGCGGGCAGGCAGGAGAAGCCTATTCTTAGGTGAACGTGCACGTGACGGCTCTTGAGGGATTTCCACAAACCCACATAACATGAAGTTCATGAACTTGAAAACATTTGGCCCAAATGGCACATTTTTTAAAAACTTGACTTTCATGAGCATGCACCATTCATATGCAATTCTATCATCATTTCACAATTTCACAACCAAAAGTATATGCCAATCATAATAACCCTTTCTCAAATCATGTGAAGGCAACATGTACCAAAATTACGAAGCAATTAGCAATCATTCTCAAAAATTCATTTACAAAAAGCATGTGGAAATTTGCAAGCATTCAAAGAACAATAAATGCGCTTTTGTCAATTAGTTGGAAAAATCAATTAATTGCATTTATTGTAAGAACATTTATAGCTTATTAACTTAATTATAAAAATGTCACCCACCTTAATTCCTTGCTTGAAACTTGACTCAAATTGCCTCCCCTTGATCTTGATTCCTCTTGCCTCTCTTAATCTCCTTCATCCATGGCAAAATTTCCAAATCAATAGGCATCCAAATTGAACAACCCATAAGACATAATCACCAAAATTGGTCTTAGAAAACTTAAACCCATACCATTCTTAAGCCATAAGAACCAAAATCTCTCTAAAAATCCAACAAATCAAAATCCATTCTTACCTTGAATCTTCACCAAATGAAGAATTTCTTGGCTTGAATGGAAGCTCTCATCTTCTTCCACCTTTTTCCTTCTTGAATCAACTTGAAATCCTTCTTGAAAACCAAGAAATGAAGAACCCTAGCTTTTCCTTTTTTTTCTCCCCTCTTTCTCTCTTTTTCGTGCTTCTCTCTTCTCTCTCTTTCTAATTCACGTTTTTGCTTCTTCTAAATGCAAGCCCACTCTTTTCTTCTCCCTTTTATACCATTAATGATTGGGCAATGTCCATTTTACCCTTACTTATATGCCTTGCAACTTAATTGGCTTAAGTGGTCTTTCAATTTTGTCCCTCATGCAAACTTATCACCTTAATACAATAATTCAATTAACACATGCCATATGATCTTACTCAAATTAACATGCTAATTTAGTCCAATTAACATGCTAATTAATTCCACATAAATAACCTATTAAGACCTCAAAATTCATCTAAATCATGCTTAACTCCTTCTAAAAATCAACATCTTTTCTAATCATGCAATTGAAGGAATTTGCTTATACTTCCTCTAGAGAAATGTTACTCATTGTCTTAATTTTCTAATGACATCAAAATCATTCAATTTGGTTCAGTAATATGAAAGTTATAGCCTAAACATTTCCAAACTGTTCTTATGCTGAAACAATATGCTATGCTTAAATTCCACCCATAAATTGACTTTCTTAGAGACTGAATTAAAACTCAATTTCATCAGAAAATTTGTAACCCTATTTCTCTAGTTTAATTCAAATCAAGAATTATCTTATTCGGATAACTAAAGAAAAAGTTATGGTTCAAACACTTTCAGACTGTTACTAAACAGAGACTATACACTATACCAAACTTCACTCCAGAAATTAAAAGTCTTAAGGACTGAATTGAAATTAGATTCCTTCAGATAACTTGTAGCTCCATGTCTATAGTTTAGTTAGAAACAAGAATCAACTTATTTGAGACTCTAAAGATCAAAATATCATCAAAATACTAAAGCATGTTCAGTAAAATATCCAACTCATACTCTATTTACCAATCCTCTCAGTTTGATTCAATCAATCTTTTCTACTTTATTTCAAATTCAAGAATTCTCCTTTTCTATACACATGAAGAATAGCCAACAATTCCTCATTTAATAGTTCTACCTTCTAAGGAAAGTTCGGGTGCCAACACTTCCTCCGCTTAAGGTTCTTTAGGATAAGGCCTAAGTTGATGATCATTCAAATATATTGGCTTCCCTATCTTCAAATTTCCAATCTATACTGAGTCTATATACTTTGGAAATATCTTGAATGTCTTTTTACCTTTTTCTTTTTTGTTTAATTTCTCCAATCCACTATGTAAATGTGAACGATTACTCTTAAAAAACCTATGGACTCATTACTCACATACGAGCTGAGTGATGTATCATTTTTTGCTTCGAGTTCCTTCTCTACTTCTTCTTCTTCACAAGTAATTCCTTGAGTAGGTTTATCAAGATTCTCAAATTCCTCTTCACTCTATAAGGTCACTATACTAACATCCCATGGGTATGTCTTAGGTTGAGATGATTACATTTCTTTGCTTTATGGTTCTAGGAGGTCGAGAGCTTCCATCATCTGACTTATCTGGCTTACCAAGGTTTGGATTCTAGATCTTGTTTCAGAGTACTAATAGAAAAAGATCTAACTAAATCTTCTAGGGATGTACCTGAGTTATAACAAGAAGCTTCCCATTTATGTGAGATTGCTATATGTCCTGCAAACTATCAAAGAAGTAATTTTATTGATTACCCCATCTATAACTAAAGTTATTACGATCATTCCAAACTTGGCTATTAGATTGGGAAAGTGAGTTATAAAAAGAATCACTTCCATCCATGATTTTTTTTACAAACAAAAAGTGAAAAGATCATGAAATAATTGAAAAGAAAACAAAAATTGACATAATGCATAATAACATTACTCAAAATAACTATACCTACACTATAGCAGTGTAGAGTCTAGGTCGATCCTATAAAGAGTGTTCAGTTAGTTTTTTTAATGAAAATAATCGGTGTTTAGGTTTGGAAGGTTTGGTTTGGTTTCAAATAAGAAAATGAAACTAAGCTAACAAAAGAAATTTAAATCAAACAACGTAAAAGTAATGAATATGTTAGGGGCCTAGTCATCGATTCAATCTCGACCTACACACAATTAAACATAATTTATTGAATTGTCGTTTTTATACCTCTCCTAGCAATTATTAATTGTAGGTTAATACAATATCTAGATTTAATTGGACAACCACATTAGAATTAGGAAAACGAATTAATCAAGGCAACAATCATATATATTCGGTTCATTTAACCTAGGTTATGTTATCCCTAAAGATTACAAACCATTAGCTGCGACAAATAAATCTCAACATAACAACTATAGATTATATTAAAATTCTAACAACGGTTTCTACATAAACAATCTAATGATAATAAGAATAAAGATCATTCGTACATGAAAACCTAAATCCATAAGCAGAGGATAACATAATCAATCCCTAAAGAGAGGAAAGAAAAATAGAAGCAGTCATACCACCCTTCATTTAGAAACAACCAACTCTAGAGCTTAATCCATTAACCACACATCGTAAGTATACCATTTTAGGTACAGTCCAAACTCTACCTATCATTATTTCCATTAAGCTAGATAGGGAATAAAAGAGTGTGGTGGTAAAGCTCATAAGGAAGCAGATGAAGGTCATAGGATGGCAGACATCTGACATACAAGGCATAAGCCCAAACGTTATTATGCATAGGATAAACCTCAAAGAAGGTAATAAAGTAATGAAGGAACGTCAACAAAGGTTGAACCCTCATACGAAGGAAGTGGTTAAAATGCCAAGTTGTACAAAGAAAAGGCTAAGAAGTGGCATGATGGCCACATTAAGAAGAAGGAATTCAAGAATGGGTATATAGTGCTTTTATTCAATTCATAACTTTGGTTTTTTCTCCAAAAGCTCAAGTCAAGATGGAGTAGCCCATTCACGGTTAGTCAATTGTTTCCCTATGGAGCATTAGAGTTTGAAAATAAAAATGAATGGAATAAGTTAGCGTGCTAAAATTTTTTGAGTGTTTGATGTGTGAGGTTAACTCCAAGAGATTTGACGCCATTAAACCATTATTGTAATGTTACATGATTTGGTGTTTATGTGTTTGTTTGTTTTGTTTGTTTTAGTGGTTTTAGGTTTACCTAGTTATAAGTAAGGATTTAATTACGAAGATAATTGATAAATGATTAGTTGACTATATTTATATACTCATACTTAATATGATTTACTTATTATTTAAGAGTCTTATGGTATTTGTGGTACTTATTCTGCTTCAAGTGTGTTTTTAGGGGATAACTGCCTTTATAGACTAAGAGGAGAAGAATTCAGGTTAAATTGAGGTATAAAATGGAAGAATTGAAGCAATATTGGAGATACACGGTCGTATATAAGTACTGTGTAAGTCAATATAAATATGTGGAGCTTCGAAGACATTGTTTATGCTCATGTGAAGGATAAACACAGCCATGTAACTGCCTGTGTAAGCTTCTACAACCTTGTAAGGTGGCAATTGGAGGGGATTTTGAGATACACGGTCACCTACACAGCCATGTAAGTGACTGTGTATATTCCAAAAAATCTAGTTTTTTCTATAAATGGATATTATGAAAGCTATTAAAAAAAGAAGCAATTAGAGTTGACAGAGACACCAAAAAGGGAAAGAATTAACCAAGATAGGTTAAAGTTGTTAGATTTGATATATCGTGAGTTTATTGTAACTTTGGTTGAAATATTGGTTGACCAATATATGTACTGGTGAACCAATGTTTTAATAACTAAAGACTTTGGAGCTTTTAATGCATACTGGTTAAGTGGTATGCTATACTATCGACTAAACAAAATCCTGAGACTTCCTAAGTGCAATCACCCTTTGATTAAATAAAAAACTAGCCCAAAAATTAAAAACAGAATTATTAAAAAATAGAGAATTATAAATGCTATTGAAACTCAAACACGTACTATATAAAGAAATTTGAAGATAAATATTTTCCTTCAAAAGACAAAGACATTAAGGAGAGAACAAAATTTTGAGAAGAATCTTATGAATTTAATATGAAATGAGATTTTGACTCCAATATATTAAAAGATGTGGTTAAAAAATGGCTTCAATTGATTTTATTGCATCATCAGCTTTGACCTGTAACTTTAAAGGTTATAAAATATCATATTGCAAAATTTTTTAGTTTACTTTCTTTATAAAACCAATGGAATTGTAAAATAATTGTTATAATTTTAGTTTCACCAATAAAGATAGATTATCTCATCAAATAAAATAAAAGAAGAAAGAAAAATATTTAAAGGTGAGGAAGTCCTTTTACAGGCAAGGCTAATTAATAATAGTCCTAAATTTTCAAATTAAAGCTAGCTAGGAAAGCCAAAATGGTTGCCTTAGGAAAAGTTAGAACATAGGTTATAAGTTCTAAATTTTTTAAAAAGGAACAATTTTCATTAATTAAAAAATGACATTACAAGGTAAGATTAATTAGAATAGGGTTAGGTTACAAGTTAAACTTAAACATGCTTTGTATGTTTTCTCTACTGTGAGGCCTACTAACACACTATGCAATCCTAAGGATAGACAATCAATTATCTTGCACGACATTGTATGGTTACATTGCTATCTTCCTTGTTTGGCTCTTGTAGAGGCTAAAATCATTCCCCTTCTATGTCTCCTCTCAATAACTCTATAATAATCAGTAATCTTGTTTAATTAATTCCATTATGGGGTTAGGGTTCCTTCGTTCTAGCTTAGAAGATCTACCCTTCTTAGAGGGGGCCACTCTTTAACTAGCTGATTAGATCACCAAAGAATCTACAAGATCGATTTCCTCCTACCTATTTCTCCATCTTTTCTCCTATAAATGTTTTGGATATTTTAAGAGTAAAGAGCATGTTCCATATTCTGCATAGTCTATATTAAATGAACGTGCCACTCCTCTTACTATTCTGAATGTTTGCCTCTCATTCCTATTTTAGGGTTTAATTACCCTACTGTTGCATGTCTTTAGTTTCAATCCTCCACGCTTTAACAATGTCCAGGTGGTAGAGTTTAGTTATTTCATTGATCATCAGTTTCTCCCTAGTTAGGTTTAGGGTTAGGTTAAGAACTTCGGGCTTCGGGCTTTGTACTTACTTTGGTCTTTTGTTGGATCTCTCCTTCCAAATCATCTAGATAGGGGCTCCTAGGCTAATTAGGAATATTGTTCAATTGTACAATGATCTCTACTTATTTTCTTTTAACCATTTTAGACTTCTATAATTTGGATCCTTATGGCATAATCGTAAGACTTCATTTCAAATTCCATATAAGAATTAGAACTCAAAAAATAAATGGCTACTAGTTTCAAGGGTAGCCTTATAAAGATAGAAAGCTTTATTTAAACTAGAAATCTCAAGCTATCCATAATTGGTAGTTTCTTTATGATAATCTGGAATATAGGATAAATTTCCTAGTAGGTTAAAGTTCAATATAACCTTGTTCCAATCTTGCGTTGACCCTACAGCTACAAAAAAATTAGCACATACCTTGTTATTAAATAAACCAGCATAATAACCCTCCTAAATATAGTTATCCAACTTATTCAAGTTGGAGTTTTATTGGCCATAATGTGAATTGCCTGTTGGGGGATATTGGTTTATTGATTCTCCATTCTCCAGCACCTCACCCTAGCATCCCTAAGGTATAGATCAATAAGATTATGGTAGATATCTAATTCATAAATAGGGCCAATCGTACTCTCATTGATATAGAGGAGAGAGGCTGTTGGACCCCATTTTTGGAGCCTAACAATTCGGAGTCCTAAACCTTGAGCTTGCGTATTACCTTGTAGGGTCATTTCAAAGAAACCTTATTAAACATCATCCCAAAAGAGTGGTATGCCCACACTAGTCAATCATCAAAATCATAATTGATTGCTTCAAAAAAAATTGTAGCTCCACATCTTTAGTTTAATTTGAAGCAAGACTATCTCAATTGGAACTCTATAGAAGAAGTTATGTTTAAAAGCCCAAAGTATGTTCATACCCCAATCATGGTCTCCCAACCCCTCACTTTCTCTCCATCAAACTTTCTCAAATCAATTCCAAAAGATACCAATTTTTATGGAGAGATAGATACATGTGTTAGGAAGCTATTTCTTCAAGAATCACTACATTTGGAGATTGGACGAAGAAGTTATTGCCAAAAGAATCCAACATATGTATGTCCTTAATCATTTTGTACCTGTCTTGGCGTAACTGCCATAACTTTTGCTACATATGTCGGATTTAGTTCATTCTTGGACTATTTGAAAGAAGACTTCTAGATATACAACTTTAATGAGACCACAAAGTGAGATTTTGCCATTTAAGAGGTCAAAATTTGCAATTTACTGAAGTTATCCCGTGAATGTCCGTTTAACAGATATACATGTTCGTTTAACAGACATTGTCGGGGTTGGAAGCCAAAATTAGCCCGAGAAGGTTCATTTAACGAACATTGGTGAGGCTGGGTGTAACATCCCGTTACCGATGTGATGGGCATATTGGTAATTTGGAATGGGTTAGGATTGAGTGTATATATATATTTCGAATTTCACATGCATTTTAGCCTCTATATTTATTGATAAATGATCATTGTTGCACTAGCATATGCAGGTACATGCATGTATGACATATTCCTGGTATAATCGTGTGAATTGGAAATTCTGTGATTATTGTGTAGATTGGGCTTTGAAAATTGAATTGGAATGAAAAATGAGAATTTGGGTTTTGAAATATGGAATTGAAGAGTATGATCATGTGTTTTATATTTTTGAGAATTTTTAGGAATTTTTCTGGAATTTTGGAGTTATGGGTCCGGACCGAAAAAATGACCTAATAACTGATTAATTGGAGTTCTGGTTCCGAAATTGATTGGAAAATGGCACTGGAAAATTTGAATTATGATTTTGGGATTTGTTGTTTAGAACCATAAGAATTTGGGAGAAAATTGAGTAAGAAATTGGCTTTAGGCTTTATGGATTGGACAAGTGGCAAGTGACCTTAGTCACTTGCCAAACATGCCTTAAGTCTTTAGTATAAAACCCTAACTTCTTTGAATTTGCCTTCCACGATTCTTGCTCTCCTTGTTGGGTTCTTCTCTTCTTCTTCTTCTTCGTGGATCTCCTCCTTGCTCAGCTCCCTTCATCTTCTTCTTGTTTCATTGTTTTCTTCTTCACCTAAAATCTATCCTTTGAGCTTTGTGATGAAGAAGATAATGATTGGTGTTGGAAATGGGTGATTACCGTGGGTGTGTTTGAGTTGTAGGGTTGGAGATTTTTGAAGAATTCTAAGTTAAATCAAGTAAGTTCTTACTCTTTCTGCTTTGGATAGTTTGATTTGTGGATTAATTAGAGTTATTGATGAATGGGAAAGGTATAGGTTTCGAATGATATGAGTTGATGAATTTTTCTTGATTTTGAATTGGGTAATTGAGGGATAATGATTATTTGATGAAATTGAGCTTAGGGTTTAGTTGTTTTTAGTGTATTAAGTTGTTTTGGGAGTGTTTAAAGGAGAATAGATGGATTAAAATTCGACAGAAGTGAGAAATTCTGGGTTTCGGACGTGTTTCTGGGGTTGCAGGCCGGGACGTGTTCATCGCACGCCGCGACGAGCAATTTGCCTTTCGCATGCCACGACGAGCAAAGACGACGCATGCGGCGGCGTCAAAGCACGCCATGACATGCTTAACGACACGTCATGACGTATGCGAGGGAAAGCGGTCTCGCCACGGCGAGGACATCGATTTTTTTTAGAATGATTTGTTTATTCTAAATGATGAATTTTGAGGTTTAAGTCCCTATGAATTGGTTCTTAATTTATTTCAATTTAGAAACTAAGAATTTCAAATTTATAGGAATGGAAATTCTGAATTAATTTCGAAAGTTTTCGATTTTGGATGGAAATTGAATAGTGAATAGTGATCATGATTTCGATATGAAGATAGTTCTCATATATTGGAATGTAACTTGTGGAGTTTTAAATTACATTAAATGGGTTTTAGAGAAAAAGAGTTGAGATGGAAAGATTTGGGGATGATACCGGAAATGTCATGAACATGTATAGTACGCATTTTAATCGCTGTAAGTGCATTATTGACTTTTATGATTTTGCAATTGGTAATGTTTGTGTATTTTAATTGTTTTAGAGGCACAATTGGAGCATCGATCCACCGACGTGGCTAAGACTTCCCGACATTAACTCAGAAGTTTAGAGGTGAGTAACCTAGTTGGTTCCTCAATCTTTATGTGTTTAAAATTATGTGCTTATGCCATGTGGAGATAATGGAGGGTTCATGTGTATGATTGTGATTGACTTCGGACCATAGGTGTCCAAAATATCGGGAAATTGATGTCAAAGTGTAAATTGTGTGAAAATTTTCAATTAATTGGTTTTAATGCGAATTGAGACATATGCATTCATGCATAAAGGCATGTTCAGATAATGACAGTTGTGACCAGAGCAACCAACGTAATTCAGAGCTTAAAGCTCAACGCAACAGGACCTCGAGCCCAACGTAATCCAGAGCCATAGGCTCACCGTATCAGGGCATTCAGGCCCAACGTATCTCAGAGCCACAGGCTCACCGTATAATGTGCCCGTTACTGGGACAGATCAGGCGCACGGTCACAACATCGTAATAAAATGGGAAGTGTCACATGGGTATTGCATATACAAATGATTAAATATGGACTGTGTGAAAGGCAAAATGCCTTATATTTGTGAAATGATAATGCATGTGATAATTCCGAATGTGTTACTATGTGATATTTTGTGAATAGATTGCAATTATGCATGAGTTGAGTGAACCATCGACGATGGTTTCTCGCTGAGTTCGCAAACTCACCCAATATTGCAAATATTTTTCAGGACAAAGATAGTAGACTCCTAGCTCCAGAGGGTGAGACTTTTCCTGCCTTGTGGATTGAGTTGGCAAGAGAAGTGTGGCACACAGGTTGGTCAGTTGGGATTGATTTTGGGGATGACCTAGTTTAGGCTTTTGTATCAGTTTCCTTTTGGAGTAGTGTATTTATACATTGGAAAACTGATGGTTTTGTACATTTCCCTTTTGATGATATGAAATTAGAAAGTATTTTGGTTTCAAAGATCAGTGGTTATTGTTATATTAATGCTTTCATTTTGATGCCATGTGGATTATAGTAGGGTTTGCTCATAGTGCACCCTTATTATAGGTTATGTGTCGGAACGACCCACGGGCGTCCTGGTGTGTACCCTACAGTAAGGGGGCTCTATACTGGGGGTCATTTTTGATCCTAAAAGGTCCGTTACATAGGGGTTCCCCAAACTCCTCCAAAACCTCTCCAATGCTTCCTACATCCAAACTAACATCATATTCACTCATAAACTTCCCAAATCCAACTCTTCTAGTGCAAACTCACTTCATATAAATTCAAACACCAAGTTTGTGCTATTATTCTAGATAATAAATTTTGGGATGCTTGCTTGATCATTGTGAAGATTGTGGCTCTACTTATAAGGTTGTTGAGGATTGTTGACTCATATGAGAAGCCATATTTGGGGTATATATATGATGGTATGTATAAAGTTCGCAAAACAATTACAGATCTTTTTAAAGGGAAGGAGAGATTATACAAGCCTTATATAGATATTATTGATCGACGATGGGATAAGCATCTTACTCAAAGGATCCACTTAGCAGCTTATTTTCTCAATCCTTATTGCTTATATAATGGAGAATTACGTACAAGTAATATTATGGAAGGTTTGTTTGATGTGATTGAATGCAATGGTATTTTTTCTAATGAAGAGCAATCACAAGCGATAAATGAAATTAAATTGTATCGTGAAGGTTTAGAGAGTTTTGCTAGATCATCAGCAAAAAGAGAACTGACGATGAAAAAAATGCAGCCAGGTAAGTTTTATACTTTTAAATTTTAATTCATTAATATATATTTTATCATAACTATTATTTTAAAATGCAGATAAGTGGTGGAGATTATTTGGTGACAGTGCTCCAACATTGAGAAAACTCGCTATTAGGTTACTCAGTCAAACAGCTTCTGCATCAGGTTGTGAACGTAATTGGAGTATTTTTGAACGTATTCATACAAAGAAACGAAATCGTTTGGAACATCAAAGACTTAATGACCTTGTTTACGTTACTTATAATTTGCGAATGAAGAACAGGTATTTTATTTTTTTTAATTTCAATAATTTAATTTTTGTTATTAACTTTATAACTGCTCTATTATGTGTTCAGAGTGCTTAATAAGAAGAGAATATATGATCCAATTGATATTGATTGTATTGAGTATACTAATTTTTGGATCGAAGAAGAAGAACCATCGCCTGATTTTGATTATAATGAACTTGAAACGATCATTTATGAATAAAATGCATTTGTCACAACAAATGAATTAAGAACATCTATTGATGGTCAGTTCATATCTTATTTTGATTATATTTAAGTTAAAATTATATTGTATTACAAGTTTACAATTGAGAATAATTTCATACATTACTAATTTGTAATTTATTTTAATGCAGTAGAAGAAGTGGATGCAAATACTTTGGATGAAAACGTAGTTTACGAATCTTTAAATAGCGTTGGAGAATTTGGAGCTTTTGACGATGATGAGACGCAACCTCCTTCAGAAATACAATTTTAATTTTTATTGTTATTTTAAGTTTTATATTGGATTCGTATATATTTATTTTTAGTTCATTATATAATAATAAAAATTGGTGTATTTTTCATTTCAATAAAATATTTTTTTTATTTATTCTTATAAAATTTTCATCTTATTTATTATATTCCGGTTTGATAGCGATTCACTACCAGTTGAACCTCTAAACCTTAAACCTTTCCTTCGACCAGTTCGATGTCCGGTCCAGTTTTTAAAACATTGATAATAATAATAATATTATTATTATTATTATTATTATTATTATTATTATTATTATTATTATTATTATTATTAATTATTAATTATTGTTCTTATTATTATTATTATTTATTATAAATTTTAAACTTATTATGATTATTATACTGAAATTAATTATCTTATTATTATTATTATTTATTTTATTATTAATGTTATTATATGAAAATAATTATCTTATTATTATTATTTATTATTATTATTAATTTTATTATACGAAATTAATTATCTTATTATTATAAATTTTGTAATAATAATAATAAATATGATATGAAAAAATGATATTATATTATCTTTCATTCCCATTAATGCAACAAACCAAACAACATTATTGGTATTAATATAGAAACCCAAGTTACAAACCAAACATCATTTTTTTATTTTTCATACCCATTCTCATTCCCTTCTACTATTATACCCATATCCATACCTAATCCCGTGCTCAAACCAAACGCCCCCTCAATTCTCAACCCATTTGATTCCTCAAAACCATGATTAAACATCATTCTCCATAGTTGTTCTATACACACATCCTATGCGGCATCACAACTTGTAATGATTATAACTTTCCACTCCGATATCCAAAAATTACAAACTTTATATCGTTGGAAAGCTAGAAAAATCATCTTCAACTTCCATAAAGAGAACTTGGTCAAATTCATCCTAACTTATCCTAGAATTTTCTTGAAGTCAGAACACAAATCCTACCCCCTATGAAAAGCTTTAAAATGCAATATAAAGACTTTGGAAAGCCATAAACAACATAATGCATATGTATTTCATTCGCATCAAAATAAGAGTGTTACAACGCTTTAGTGGGCATTTCGAGCCACTTTACAACATAATTCAAAAATACAAACTTTACAAAAACAATAATTTCTCAAAATGCAACTAAAGCATTGTTTTACAAAATCTATCTTCAAAAGAGCAACAAGTGCAAATTTGAGTGATGCCTTGACGCTCGACTCGATCACTCAATATCTTGTTCATCAGCTGTGAATGGGAAGATGTGGGGGTGAGCTTAACGCTCGTGGATAACAATTTTATAAACGGTAATAAGAAAAAACTATTTGAAACTTTCATGATCATAGCAAAACCTCATTGAAATCCATAAAACATACATTTCTCAAAATTGTCAACTTGTCAAACAAATTCACAATTCACACAAGTCAAACAATCATCATACTTGTCAACATATGTAAACACATAAACACATCATAATGGTTTGGGTAAATCCATAAACATGAAGAACTACACAATTCTATATAATGATCCTGTGTAGTCATAAACTTGAGAGAGTCCATGAAGGAGCTCCGTGCCACTAGTGGGCAGGCGGGAGAAGCCTTTTCTTAGTCAACATGCATGTGACATTTCTTGTATGGACTACATCAAACCCACATAACATGTAATTCATGAACTAAAAACGGTTTGCCCAATAGGCACATTTTTGAAAACTTGTCTTTCATAAGCATGAACTATTCATATGCAATTCTATCATCATTTCACAATTTCACAACCAAAATTATATGCCAATCACAATAATCCTTTCTCAAATCCTGTGAAGGCAACATATACCACAATTATGAAGCATTTAGCAATCATTCTCATATCAACTCAAAAATTCATTCACAAAATTCACATACAGAAAACATGTGGCACATTCTCAAGCATTTAAAGAATAATAAATGCACTTTTATAAGGTAGTTGGAAAATCAATTAATTCCATTTATTTGAAGAAAATTTAATAACTTATTGACTCAATTATAAAAATGTCACCCACCTTAATTTCCTTGCTTGAAAACCTTGCTCAAAAAGCCTCTACTCTTGCTCCTCTTGCCTCTCTTAATTTTTTTCAACATTGACAAAAACCCCAAATCAAAAGGAATTCAAATTAGACAATCCAAAGAAACATGTTCATAAAATTGACCCTAGAATACTTAAACCCATGCATTTCCTAAGCTCTTTGAACCAAAACTCCTTCCAAAATCCAAATATTAAAACACAAGCTTACCTTGGAATCTTCACCAAACAATGGGTTTCTTGGCTCTAATGGAAGCTTTACACTTCCTCTTCCTTTTTCCCTTCTTGATCACTCTCAAAATCCCTTTGAAGGTTAAGAAAATCAAAACCTAGCTTAGCTTCTTTCTCCCCTTTCTTTTCTCCTTACACGACACACTCTCTCTTCTCTTTCTTTAGATTTCATTTCTTCTTCTTCTAACACAAGCCAACTAGTTTTCCTCTTACTCTTATACCCTTAATGAGCATCAATTGTCCATTTTGCCCCTTCCCTTATGCCTTAAGACTTTAATGCTTAAGTGATCTTCCAACAATACCCCTTATGTTACTTATCACCTTAACTTTAATTCAATTCACCTGTCACCTAATCTCATTCACATTAACATGTTAATTAGATCCAACATACATTAATCTAGTAAGACCCCAAAATAATCTAATCATGCTTATTTATCAAGAAAAAAAATTTGGGGGGCCAACAGAGGCAGCCTCCCCATTTCTTACAGTACATTTACCATCCCATTTAATAGCTCCCTAAAGTTTCGTAATTGAGTTGCATTGCATTTCCTAGATAATCCTTCCTTTTAAGAAATAAGCATCGATCCAATTGACTTATAAGGATGATTTATTCTCTATAAGTATGTAAAGCTTCTTTTCCATTAACAGTTTATTGCTAAGATTGATTATGATGATCTCCAATCCCTCTTCCCTTTTTTGTTTATAGGCCTCAATATATTCTTTTTGTCTAGCCCCATCCTATTTCCCATGCCTTTCCATAAAAAGTCCCTTAAGGTAGTCCCAACTATTTTAATTACTCCTCTATCCAGAAAGGAAGTTTTTTGACCAATAAATATATAAGAAGCTTAGCATTATTTTAATTAGTACTATTCTACTTGCTTGAGAGAGGCCCTTATTATAGCATCTACCGCTCATTTTTATACCTTTTCAATTGAGGGGATAAAATCCCTATATTGGAGTCTTTTAGTAGATAAAGGCAATCTAAGGTAAGTGAAGGGAGGATCCTTGATCTTCAAGACCAAAATAATCAATAGTCCTATCTAATGAGAGAAGCACGCTTTGAAACCATAATATAGATCTTATCACAATTCAAAGTAAGTCTTAACTGCTCTTTGAATTAGAATAGTGCTTTCATAAGGATAGACACTGATTCAAAGCTGAACAACCCTATTTTGCTACACTTGTTGTGGAACTTAAATCTTGTTTCCATATTGATGGTATGTTTGATTAACCTATTCAAAACTTCCATGGAAACCCCCCTTACCTCAAACCCTTCCCCCACAAAAATCTTAGAGGAGTCCCTATTCATTATAGCACTATACAAGGTTGTAGTGATGCATAATCTTCACCCATTGTTTGAATTTAATAATAAATTACAATAAAATCCCAACTTATGGTCGTAGGCTTTGTGAAAGTCTACTTTAAGTATATAATTTTTGGGGGGATTTTTTTAGAATACTCTTTAAGTAATTCCTAGGCAAACCAAACATTATCGTTAATCTACCTACCTTGTAGAAAAGCACCTTAAGAGTCATTATTTATTGATTTAAGAACACCTTTGCGTCTATTAGCCAGGAGTTTTAAGATGATATTATATATGAAATTGTAGCAAGCAATTTTTTTATAGTCCCCTAGGTTAGTATGGTCAAAGTCTTTAGGAATTAAGCATATGAAAATTATATTAATCTCCTTTAGTATTACACTTTTCTCAAAGAACTCTAAGACAACCTCAATTACTACTGTACTTCTAATGATAGGCCATATTTTCTAGTAAAAATTTTTATTCAAACCATTAGGGGCAGGGGCTTTAAGGATACCTAGTTCAAACACCACTTTATTTACATCAATAGCATTAAAAGGGCAATTGAGCAAGTCTAACTCCTCCTAATTAAATTGGTTGCAAATAAAGGAGTTAAGGAGCCACTCTTACTAAGGGAGACAACACCCTCTCAAAGTGTCTTAGCAGCTTCCTCCTCAAGGTCTTTATAATTTGTAACAATCACACTATCTTGCCTATTTTGAAAGCATATTTTATTACAATTTCAACCATCTTTAAGTTATGAAAAATTTTTGTTTTTCTTTCTCACTCTTTTATCCAATTGAGTCTTTCTTTTTTATTTAAAATTGAGTTTTAGTTCAAAGTGGCAGTGAGGAATTCCTTTAAGGTTAATTTTTCCTTGTCTACTAATTTAAAATCCCCCGAGAATTACTTTAAGGCCCTTTTTAATGTTATTAATTTCTTCTTAATAACCCTAACATGCTCCATTGTGTCTGACCCCCCAGTTCTTATTTAGCTTATTGAGTTCCTTTTTATCCATTTTTTGTTTTTAGGCACACATAAAAATCTTATGTCCTTCCACCTCCATATCCATACCTCTTCTAACATCCTCCTTAAAACCTTCCACCCTAGTGAGAAAGTTGTTAAATTCGAAGGGGTTAGGTCTGCTGATCTTACTAAAAAAAATCTGAATAATAATTAGATTGTATTCAAAATAAAAAAAGATCACCAAAGGTAGCTTTGCTCTTAGGAATTTTCAATAGCTAATTTTTATTTACCATAGCCATATCTAGTCCTTTTATGAATAAACCAACTAGAGATGTACTTATCATTCCCTATAAAAGAGTATCCCTTAAATTTTAGATATATGACCTCAATTTTCCATACAATCTCTAAGGTCATTAATGTAATTCCTCAATTTTACATTACATTTAGCTTCAAATCTATATAAGATGCTATTAAAGATGCCAGTTATGATCTAAAGAGCTCTGATGGATCAATGAATTAAAGATGGACATCCTATAAACCTTTTCTTTAGTATGATAGGATAGAGTTATAGAAAAAAGTAACATATATCAGTTTATTCTCCTACATAAGAAAGATAGCAAAGTGGAGCAATTGATCATTAGCCATGATAACATCTACCATAAGTTTTAAAGTACCAAACTACAAAAAGATTCTTCCAAGTTGAATATGGGAATGTTTTAAGACTAGCACCCATTTATTACCTAAAAGCTCTACTCGAGGTAAATCCCATCATTTAATTTTAGTTTATAAAAGCTTTACAATGGAAGGCTATACATTCCAAACAAAATCCTTAATAACCTCCTTATTTTTAAATAAATTAAAGCCCCTGATGTTCTAAGTTACAATTGACATTTTAATAGGGTGATATGACCATTAGACTCTTTTCTCCTCCTTAATTTCCTCTTAACGATTATAAAGTGCTCATCATTTTGCTTTGAGTTAAGAACATGCATTAGCTTCACCCCCTAGGATAGTTTCTATAATTCCATCATTAGTAGATATCTCTTATATGGAACTCTAGCCAATAGCTTCTTCTGTTAATGTCATTGAGGAAGGGTTAGTAATACCAGCAGTAGTAACCTTCTTCTCTATACTAAAAGTTTCTATATAGCATTCAATTGGATTTACATAGAATTGTTTGATTTAATCAATAAGTTGTCCTACATCTTCATTCTCACTACCCACTTCCTTCCCTTTATCAATAGTTTCTTTACCCACTTCCTTCCCCTTATCCATAAGGACATGTTTCTCCTCATGTTCTCTAAGGCCCGTTAATTTTAGGCAATCTCCCTTTTGGAACAACCTGTCAGTTGGTTTCTATATGCTTCCCTATTGTTTAAGTGATGGCTCCACTATTATAAAACCAATATTAAATATTTATAGAGCATGTAATTTTCTCATATTCTTATAAAGAGGATAAAATTTAGGAGAAGTTCATTTGAGTCCACACTCATATATACTCTAGTATAGCCAACTATTCTCCTTTTAATTATGGTCTCATCCTATATAGCTAACCAATAGACTTATTCCTTTAGTGGACTAATATTCTAATAGAACATAATGCATATTAATCCATATAGGAATACTTTCAATTTTGACTTTCTTCATATTGAATCCTATTTTTATATCTGTAGGAACAATGGTGCATTAACAATATATGGAACCAATTTGATGATTTTTTGGCCTCAGAATATATGGAGAATTTAAATAGAAAGGTTCTCTCTTTAGAAAAGAGAACCTCCTCTAATCCTCTACTTCATTGTTTAAAATCCCATCCATGGATAACTAGGATTGAAGGGCATTTATTAAAGAAAAACCCAATAATAGGGATTTGGCTCTTACTTTCAACAATTTGACTTTGGGTTAGACTAAAAATTTATCTGCAATCTAGAAAAGGGATTAGTACTCTAGGTGGTTGTTACCCTCATCACCCACTACTTGTTTCCAAGTCATACAGGGTTGAGGATTACAATCCTTACCAATATACTTTTGGAACCTTGTTACCTTCATAGGATCAAAAGGTCCATGGTTAGCAATGGGGTAAGATGATAGATGGTAGAGGCAAAAAGAACTTTACATTAAGGAAATATGTGATTTGACTCTCAAATATCTTATAGAGAAATAGTTCAAAAGCAGTAACAAAATGTGGTTACTAAAACAAGGAAAAGGCTTTCAGGTGGGAAAGTGTTTTAGATGGAAAAACAATCTTATTATAAAAGCTAAGGTAGGAAATATGGTGGAGGAGAATTGGAATAGCCAAAAAGAACCTAACAGGTGGGGTAGTGAGAAGATTACAAGTTGAAAAGGTTAAATAAAAAGTTGAAGAAAGCAGCAACTTCCACTCAGTAGAGGATAAGAGAATGACCATAGTGAAGAGACTAAGCTTACTAGGTCAAAAACTAACAAATGAAAACCTAAAAAAAGGTTAGAGCCTTTATAATGAAATATAAAGAAAAAACATCTTAGTAAGTTATAAACTGGTAAATGACAGACCAAACAAATTAAAGTGTAAAGAAATATCAAATAATATCTTATATAGTAAATGAAGACATGCCCCTCATATAAAGGGAAAAACTTTAAAAGGCCTAATCCAAAATTATATTATAAAGCCTTAATAATTATTCAGTTCATGGAATTATGATCATCTTTTATGATCTATTTTAAAGATTAATTTGTAAGCAAAATTTTTTAAAGATTCACTAAATTGATGGATTAACCAATATCATTAGTCATTATTAACTAAATCAGTTTGCTTCATTAACTTTTTTAGAACTCATTTGTAAGGCATTTTGTCCCAATTATCAATGATGAGATTTCATTTTAAAATTTCTCCTTATTTTAGAAATTTTGACTATCAAATATCATATTAAATATTTCAGATGATGTAAATAATTAGAATTGTTATTTATATAAGAACTACTCAAGTTAATTAATTGTTTCAAATTTAATAGTTTTATATACAAAATTTTCATGTTTTAAGTTTTGAGAGATACTAGATTTACAATGTAAAAATAAAGCTTGAAGGGACAACAGTGTATGTGGACATGAGCTAGAGATAAAGACTGACCTACCACACTGACTAATGGAACGTCATATGGACAAGAGAGTTTGAGAAGAGACATAATATAAGACATGGTCTTATATGAATGAGACAAAGCATGTCTCAACCCATGTCAAGTCTTAAGAAATTCCGAAAAGATCTATAGTCTTAGGAAAGGGTGTGTTTGAGCTTATATCTAATCTTAAAAAGTTATAGAAAGATCCACAGTTTAAGATACAAGTATGTCTCACTTATAGTGAAGTCATATAGTTTGACATAAAGATCTAAGGTCTTATGAATGAGCATGCTTAATGATGTTTCCTTCTCTAAATAAATGTAGAAAGGTCTATATTTATGTCCCAAAGATGTCTCTATGGAACTGAGAAGTTGTCCCCTATTTAAAGAGCAAAAACTCAAATTTTTACTTAAGGTTTTCTAGGGTTTAAATTATCTGTTGTCCTTACATTTTCTTTATCTCTTTTCTTATCCACATTCTTGTATAACTAATTTTCTAGACCTTAGTCAAAGGAAACTGAAACTTGATGAAGTACTATATTATGAAATTGGATTTGTTTATATGGATCAATTTATATATTGACTATCGATCGTTCTTCTATCTTTCTCTTTATGATTTTGTCACTTAATTGCAAGGGTGCACGCTAGTTTATTATTTGATTAAATATATTTCTAGGTTAGGTATTAAACTTGCAGTTGCCTAATCCCTCTAATCTCTGAAGCAATTAGGTTTGAATAGCTCTTTAATTTTAGGAAAGAAAATTGAATAAATTGAATGCAACTTTTTAGGCTCTATATTATGTTATTTCATCAATATCTCTAATTCTTAAGACTATTACTCATTTTTAAACTAGTATACTAGGGCTATTCAGTGGTCAATAATAATTAGACTATGGTTTCTTTCTTATTAATTATAATTAAGGAATGATAAGAATCAATTTCAATAGTAAATATTCAAGTATAAATTATTGACCAATATACAAATTTGAACATTCATGTGGACTAAAACAAAGTTCGCTTTCTATTAAGATGTTCATATTTAAATTTGCATTATTCCCTAGATTTTAATATTGCTTTACTAAAATATAGCATTATGTTTTTAGCATGACTTTGAGAACATTTAGTTTATGTTTTAAGGATTTTTATATGACTTGGTACTTATTTAGTTTATTTTTATTTATGCCTTATTTTAGCTCTCTAAAAATAATAAGGAAATTAGGAAAATTGAAGATGATTTAGAGAAGTTTTAAAGTGATTTTGAAGGAAAACAATTTGAATATGGATCCATGTTCACTAATAAGGTCCATACTTAGGTACTGTGGTCTACCTATATAGCTTAATTATGCATTCTTCTTCCTTAACAACTTGGTGTATAAAAGAACACGGTCATGTAAAACCTATATTGTAAAAGGGTATATTTTGCTTCTTTGATGATTTGGATACATATAGAAAATAAACTAGACATGTTTTAATTACCTAATAAGGCACCTATATGGCATCATATCTTTACTTATATTCCAAATAAGAAGTCTCAAATGCAAAATAGAAGAGGAGAAAACCTAATACAACATCAACATGGTACCATATTTTTTGACCTATGTTAGCATTCAAGTTTATAAAAAATAGGATATCTAGCAGTGCTAAATGAAAATGGGACTACCATAGGCCCATGTTAGTCTCTTGTTTGGTAATAATCCTAGGGTCATGATAAAAAGACAAGGAAAGAGAATAGAGGGTGAAAAGGTATTTGGGAGGACCTAAAATCAATTATAAGGTAAAAGGATATTTAAGAGCACATTAAAAAGGAATAATCTTAGAAAAAATAAAGATTCCATGAAAATTTAAATAAAAACACCAAGATTCAAGATTTATGAGAATTTATCCCTTTATCTTATTTTCTTATTATTTTATTAGTTTTCTTTATCTTTTCATTTAATAATTTGGGATATAGATTTAGATGAGATGAACCTTATAATTATGTTTTAAATTGATTTCTTCTATTAAGTGAAAGATTTTAGCTTCCTTGAGAATTATTTATAATTTTATTATCTTTGAATTAAAAATTTTGATGTTGTAATTTTGTACATTAAGAATGAGAGGTTATATATATGAATAGACACAACTTGAATATTAAGGATTGAATGGGTTGATAAAGATAGAATTATATAACCTCTCTAAGCAAGAGTAAAACCTGTTATAGGAATTCATAATACAATAAAACATATCATGGAAATTCACAAAGTGAGTTAATACCTTCTTAACTTGTTTTGATTAGAAAGAGTTTCTGGTCAAATCACTCTAAGGATAAGAGACGTACTGCCTGATATAAAATATGCTTTTAACTTAGAAATTCTTACCAATCCAAATAATTATAATTAATCATTAAATTAAGATAAATTCAAGTATAAGAAAGGTTCTAAGGGGATTCCTCATCTGTATCTATTTTATCTACTTGTTGTTTATTCTTATATATGACCTTGAATAATTTACTCTTATTCATTTTTATCTTAGTTTATTTTCCTTTTAATCCCATTATTTGCTTAGTTAGGTTAGATAAAATAAAGATGATTAGTGTTGATAGTTATAATCATCATTGAATCGATACTTAAGTCATCCAAACTATACCGTAGGAAACGATAGGTATACTTGCCATAGTGATTTCTATTAGTATAATTTCTTATTCTTTTTTTTTATCACTTCATATGTACACATGAAAAACCCATAAGAGTGAAGGAAAAATAAATCGAACTTAAACCTTTTTTATCTTCCAATGAAGGATTGGTTTTATTACTTACATTCTGGGAGTATTGCAACATGGAATGAGATAATGAGACTATTTATTTAGAGGTATTTTTCAAATTTAAGAGTAGACACCTTCTAGAAAATATTTTGTGGGTGAGGCATATAATAAAGAGTTTTTGTATAAGTATTGGGAGCAATTCAAGAAATTGTGTGCCAGTTATCCTCATCATCAAATCAGTGAATGATTATTTATTCAATGCCTCCATAAAGGCCTTATACTCACCTTTAAAAGTATAAATTATGGTACTAACGGAGGAGCACTGGTGGATAAAACTCCTTAAACCATTAGGAATTTGCTTACAAATATAGTAGCTAACTTTCAAAATTTTAGCTCAAGGTTTGACCCACTACATTTACATATCAATGAGGTAAATGCATCTTCACTAGAACATTATATTTTGGATCTAACCTCTCTTATTTTCCAAATAGTATAAATAACATGTATATAATATAGGCCTGTGGTATTTGTCTAGTGATGGGGCATCCAACAGATATATGTCCGATACCTTTTGAGGATTTTATTGGGCAAACAAATATAGTAGATGGATGTTCAAGATAAACACTAAGAAATTATTATTTTTATTCCAATATAAACAAATTGGGATGGAGGGATCACCTTAATATTATATATAAAAATATCTAATTAAATCAACTTTGGCTCAAAATCAACTAACTTTTCAATAACATAAGCAACTATATTCATCTAGACAATGACCTAACCATAACATCAAAAGGGTCTAATGGCTACTAGAATTATTTTTTAAGATCCAAGTAGAAGGGTAGCTTACATATCAAACTATTTTCAAACTAAAAGAAAATATGAGTGCCATAACATTTATAAATGGTAATGAAGTGGAGGAACCAAGAATAGCAATCCCTGGTGAAGAGGAAGAAGTTATATAGAAATAGGAGACTACATCTAAATCTAAACGTAAGTTCCCTCTTCTTTCTAAATATAAACCATTTCCTCCTTTTCCTGATAGGCTTTCAATGAAAAACGCCCTCCCAAGTGAAGGGATTAAGCCATGTTTACTATATCTTATCAAATAAGGAACACAACTATTGTGAGAGATATGCTAGATTATAAGCATCTATTAATGTTATGGAAATATCTATGTGTGCTTCATTAAATCTAAGAACTTATAAAAGAAAATTGGTGTTATTATCTAACTAGCAAATCGTACTAATGCATATCTCAAAGAGGTTGTTAAGGATATTCTTGTGTAGGTAAATGAGCTAGTAACTTTTATATTATTAGTATAGATGATGATTCCTATCCTTACCCTTTATCTATTTTTTTTAAGAATACCATTCCTAAATACAACTTATTGAAAAATAGATGTAAGTGATGGTGCCCTCATAATAAAGTTTGACGGTGACATAATCCATTTTAATATCTTTGAAGCTATAATATATTCCATTGACATTTATTTTAATTTTTCCATTCTCTATTATTCTTGTTGATTCAATAGTACATGGGATTTTTTTTAGAAGAATGGTAAGGTTAAGTTAGAGGTTGATGTTACCAAATATGTTGCTTTAGAGATGTAAAAATGAATGAAACTTAGCAAGGAACTTAAGGAGATAATGGTAGTTTTCAATTCTTTAGAACCTAAGCTAGGAAAATACAATTTTTAAAAATAAATTTGCTAAATTATTATAAAAAATCATAGCCTTCAACTTTATAGGCCCTCAGCTCGAAATTGAATCTAATATCAATCCATTTAAAGTATGTATATTTGGGAGATAATGACATATTACTATTAATGAATGCTAATAATTTAAAGCTTAGCCAAGAGAAGAAGTTACTTTAAAGGCTATAAGATCAAAATAGGCTATTTGATAGTCAAAATAGGCTATTCACCAGTATCTACTTAAACAAGATGTCAAAGTAACAAAGGAATCCCAAAAGAGATTTATCATATCTCAAATAGGATGAGTCTTGTATGAGTGGGTCAGGATCAAGATAAAAAACATAGTTCTCAAATGCATCCAAAGTGACACTTATAAGAAGTTGAACTTAAAACTAAAAAGGATCAATTACCGCTTTCTTTTGTGGATGAAATTTTAAAAAGATTAGGGATCATTTAGTTCTATTTCTATTTTTTTTGTTGTCATTTTAATTTTTAGTTTTAGTTTTAAGTTTTCTGTTTTTAGTTTTTAGTTATTAATTTTGGTTTATGTTTTCTTTTAAATAAAAAACTATTTAGTTGTTAATATCAATATAATTATATTTTATTACTGTTGATAATTACATATTAAATAAAACTTAAAGATAAATTAATTTTGATTAATTAAATTTATTTTAATCTTTTATATAATATTGATTAATAAATTATCAATAAAATTATTTTATTTCATTAAAATCAATATTTTTAAAATTAAATTTTATTTATAAATTAATGTTTTTAAATACATTTTAGTTATTAAATCAAAATTTTATTCAAAATGTATATTTTAAAAATATTTTAGATTGAATTATATATTAATAATTATTAATTTAATTTAATTAAAATATAATAAATTATTCATAATTGTTATTAATAATTAATATATTAAATAATTAAATAGTATATATTTAATTGATAGTAAATCAGATTATATAAAAAACTTTTGTGGTTTTCATAAAATTTTAAAATCAGAAGAAACAGAAAACTCAAAGAAACATATTTTTATGAATTATGAAAATAAAAAACAAAAATAAATATTTAGTTAATCATATTTATTATAATTTTGTTAATAGATTTTCAGGTTGTAAGCAGATTGTGATAGTTATAGAAATTTATGCTTTAATCCCAATTTTTCAATCTTAGAAGCACATTATCTTTTAAACCCAATCCACTTTGTTAAAAGTCTATTTTCTTTTAATGAAAAGATCAAAGACTTTAACTGTGTCAGATGGGCTATTAGCATTAAATTTGTATTCCTTTTTAAATATTTAAGTTCAATTTTAATTGGGATTATCGACTTATTATAAATTAGTTTTATTTTGTTTAATAAAATTAATTTTTATAATTTATAATTTTATGATATATAGAACTCTCTTACCTATTGTGCAATAAAATACTTCACTACAATTCAATAAAACGTTAAACGAACCATTATATCATATGAGTTTAATTAGGTTTTTATATTTTATAATTTAGGAAAAGGATTAAAAAATTCAGTGAAAAGACAAATTAAATATGTAAAAATATATTAGGAAGTAAATTCAATTAAGTACTTCTTTCCTATATATGTATCTATTTGAGCCTATTTAATAGAGGATAAGGATATTTATTATTCGTTTGTTTTAACTTTTAATATTATTTAAAAACAAAAGTAAAAAAATTAGTAAACAGAATCAAGATTTAGATAGCAACATATGCCACATGTCATTATATATATCCCGTGCCGTTGTTTTAGTTATATAATAATTTAAACTCAAATAGGATAAATGTGTTGGACATGCTTATGGCATTTGGAGTCTCTGGCTTCCCGGCAAAAAATGAAAGAGAGACTTTGATTCAAAGTCTGCGTGGAAATTGCATACTCACTGTAACAATATTTGCTTAAACCCATGGTTGATTAGCTGGATTTCACAATCATCAACTTCTCCTCACATGGACATGTCTGGCACAACATAACAAAATGGGTTAGATTAGATTAGATTAGATTAGAAGAATGTTGATTTTAAAAGAAAAAAGTATGAAGCTATTAGGTCAGTGGTAACGTGGACGTCAATTTTGAAAGAGCTCATGACAAACTTGTTTTCTTTTTTGCTTCTTAGCAAGGGAATAGTCTCAGCCATCCATATTAATTTAATCATTTCTTTACGTAACGCGTTAGAAGTTCAACTTGGCAATGAAAGTGAAGCCAAGAGTCGACTCGACAAACATTACTTGTATTCTATGAATAGACCTGCCATATTTTTAAACAGGGAAGTTAGCTTTTTTATTTTCTGATTAAATTTCGTAAAATCGACCTGACCGGCGGACAATTTCAATGTTGCTGGCTGATAAAAAGACAGACGTGTCAACATCAGACTGGTCTATTCGGACATATGGACCCCACTGCTTTTCCATTTTGCATGAAAAATGAAAATCAATTCCCTTATTAAAAACCATTTCAAAAACTCCGCTCTCATACAATACAACCATTCTAGCCAAGAACGGAGTTCTAAGATCTGTTCATTCAGATTCAAGGTCAGTTCTCTTCTCTTCTCTTCTCTTCTGGGTCTCACTCTGAATCTGCATTTTCTCTTTTTCAACCTTTCCGATGTTGTTTCCTCCAAAAGATGATAACTTTTTCCTTTCTCTTTTGGGGGGGAAAAAATAAGCAAGTAAAACCAACTTCATGTAGATCTCGTTTAAACTTCTGCTTTTTTGTAGAGATTAACGTGAACTGGGTCATAATATAGCGATGTGTTTCTTCTTATTTTTTTTTTCATTTTCTTTTTACAGGGATTGTTGGGCTCCTTTAATCTGCACTTTTCTTATTCGATTTGCATTCCCTGGAAAGATCAGGTTTAGATTTGATATATTTGTCGAGAAAGCGACTTCTGAGAAACTCTTTTCAAGTCCAAAACGAACAACCGAACGCAAACATCAATCTCCTTGTGTTAGGACTACGAAGGAATTTTTTTTTTTTTAAAAAAAGAGGATTACTCGGCTTCAGTTTCCAGATTCTAAAGGTTGGTGCTTTTACCACTGCTGCGCTCACAAAACCGCGGAGATGTCCGAACCAGATAATAACGCACCTTTGATCCCATCATCGTCCTCCCGAAAGCTCCCAGATTTCAAACAATCTGTCAAATTGAAGTATGTAAAGCTCGGCTATCATTACCTGATTACCCATGGAATGTACCTATTTTTGTCACCACTTGTTGTAATCATTGCTGCACAACTGTCTACCTTCTCAATCCAAGATCTTAATGAGCTATGGGATCATCTCAAGTTTAATCTTGTATCTGTTATTCTGTGCTCTGCCCTCCTCGTTTTCTTGATAACCCTTTACTTTCTGACCCGTCCCCGTCCTGTTTACCTCGTGGATTTTTCGTGTTATAAGCCTGAAGAATCTAGGAAATGCACTAGGCAAATTTTCATGGAGAGATCCCGGTTGACGGGCTCTTTCACAGAGGAAAGCCTAGAGTTTCAAAGGAAAATTCTTGAGAGATCAGGTCTTGGCGAGTCAACTTATCTGCCTGAGGCTGTTCTCAGAGTTCCTCCAAATCCATGCATGGCAGAGGCAAGGAAGGAAGCTGAGGCCGTGATGTTTGGTGCTCTGGATGAGCTATTTCAGAAAACGTCTCTGAAACCAAAAGATATTGGGATTTTGATTGTGAATTGCAGCTTGTTTAATCCCACCCCATCTTTATCAGCCATGATCATCAATCACTATAAGCTTCGGGGAAATATAGTCAGTTATAATCTAGGTGGCATGGGTTGCAGCGCTGGTTTGATATCTATCGATCTTGCTAAGGATCTCCTTCAGGTGCATCCCAACTCTTATGCATTGGTCATTAGCATGGAAAACATTACTTTGAACTGGTATTTTGGGAACGATAGGTCCATGCTCCTTTCTAATTGTTTGTTTCGGATGGGAGGGGCTGCCATTCTATTGTCTAATAAGTGGTCTGACAAATGGCGTTCAAAGTACCGATTGGTCCATACTGTAAGGACTAATAAGGGTGCCGACGATAAATGCTTCTCTTGTGTTACCCAACGAGAGGATGCTATCGGGAAGGTTGGAGTTTCTTTGTCAAAGGATTTGATGGCAGTTGCTGGAGATGCTTTAAAGACTAACATCACTACATTAGGCCCTCTTGTTTTGCCAATGTCAGAACAGTTGCTCTTCTTTGCCACATTGGTAGGAAAGAAACTTCTCAAGATGAAAGTGAAGCCATACATACCGGATTTTAAGTTGGCATTTGAGCATTTCTGTATTCATGCTGGTGGGAGAGCCGTGCTGGATGAATTAGAGAAAAATCTGCAGCTTTCAGATTGGCATATGGAACCTTCAAGGATGACACTCTATCGATTTGGCAATACTTCTAGCAGTTCTCTTTGGTATGAATTGGCATATACAGAGGCCAAGGGTCGGATGAAGCGGGGAGACAGAATGTGGCAAATTGCTTTTGGGTCTGGATTCAAGTGTAACAGTGCAGTATGGAAGGCTCTGCGGACCATAAAACCAGAGAAAGAGAAAAACCCATGGGTTGACGAGATCCACACATTTCCAGTAGATGTTCCAAAGATTTCAGCCATATGAGAAGCTCGGCTCAACTCTTTGGAAGCTACTTGTTACTTCGCTGAGGAGGTACCCTTTTGTGACAGCTTTTGCAGGAGACTTTGATCTTTTAACTCTTTGACTGTTGAGAACATCGGCTTATCATTGGAGTAGTGTGTTTGTCTAGGAATAAGATAACATTCTATTCATAGGGTAGATTTATGATTACGATGATGATTCATTTGGTTCTGTACCGGCAGCGACTATTTCTCTCCTGGCATTTGTTTATTATTGCCCATTTAACCATGTTTTGAATCCTTTTGGCTTTCTTATCGCTGTACTTATGTGGCTGTGTGAAATAGATGATCACGAGCATGACTTTGTGTTAATTTGAAATTAATCATCAAGAAGAATTATACAAAGGAGAACAATATTTGGTTGATCAGTGCAAATGTCCCAGCAACTTTATGTGTTCATATTTAAAAATTAGCTACCAGATATTTGCTAATAGTCACTCAAGATACCACATATTCATATGCTGCTATCAGAAAAAATAGGCAACTAGAAGCAGAAAGATATGGGACTAATTATCAACAAATTGCGAGTATGTATTGTACACATCAGTCATTCCTTAACAATAGGGGCTCAACAGGACAGCAATTCTCCTATTCCTTGGAGGACTTGTTGATTAGAGACTTGTGAACATGTGGAATCACACCACCGCCAGCTATTGTTCCTTTTATAGGGGTGACAAGTTCGTCACCACGAATAGCTAGCTGCAAATGCATGGGAGTTATGCGTTTCACCTTCAAATCCTTGCTTGCATTACCTGCCAACTCCAATACTTCAGCAGTGAGCTACTCCAAGATAGCAGCTGAGTACACAGCTGCCGTTGCTCCAACTCTTCCACAGGCTGTTACTCTAGACTTTAGACAGTGGATCCGGCCAACAGGAAACTGAATAATAAGTATGAAAATAAAATTTTCCAAGTAGCTTAGTCAAGAAGATAATACCTAAGGAAGATTCTTCTTAACACAAATGTCACAAATGCTTATATTTCAGTTACTTTAGTGCACAGACATCTAAACCACCATCACAATTACATTCTCTCACTCTCCCTTTTTCACTGCCACTTGCTCTCAAATCACATTATCTATAAATTTAAAAGACATATTACACAATTAAATTTTGCAATTTTTTATCTTCTCTAAAGTTAAAAGTTCACAAAAATAAGCTAATAGAACCGTCCTATCCAATGCTCACTCACACCAACTCATAAGGGAAAAATCGGGTACAAATTTTAAAAAGAAATTGTTGAATATCAATCTCATCGATCTCATAAGTATCATACTAAATCCCATCAATCGAATTTCTTTTTCGAAAAATACGAGACATCTAAATCATACAAGTAAAGATATTTATTCATTGATAAGAAAAAGAAAAAACGCGAACAGTGATTAGATTGATGATAAAATAGAATCCTTAGTCGTAAACAGTGATTCTATTGATGATAGAGAAAGAGAATTCTTGGTTGACAATAGAAAAAGGGATTATGGTCGGGACAGCAATCACAGAACGTCATATATCAGTCGCATGACACAAAATTGCAACCTGGAAGGAGTTGATGAGTAAACATACGGAATATATTCAAATTACCAAATTTAAAGTTTAAACCTAAGTCTCTTTGTGTACTTTCTAGGGTATAAGCTAAAAAAACCATGCATCAGTAGCCTAGAAACTGAAAACCTTAGAAACCAAAAATGCATAAAGTAAAAATGACAAGTTGGAATAAAGCAGCAGATGAGTGCATAAGATCCAATGCTTAATCTAATTTTCTAAAAAAAAAGAGCAGGTGGTGATTAATGTCTTCCTATGCATGTAACATCATGCACACTATAGAAGACAGGATAAAACTAAACCCCCTGAACATAAACCAGACAGGGGTTCACAATTAGCTATTGAAATAGTTAAACCCCCTGAACATAAACCAGACAGGGGTTCACAGTTAGCTATTGAAATAGCAGATCTTGGTAATATCCTCTTATTAATTATCTGCTACTAAATTGGTTCTTAATATACCTCAAGCCAACATAAGCTGACGATCTTTATTAGCTTCTGGAGTACATATCCGACAATACAGTAACAACAATATGGTAAGTATTATGTAAGATAGCACATCCTAGAAGGCACACAAACCTCCATAAAAACAACGTAGAGCTTATACTCCCCCAACTACTGCAACTGCACATGAACATCGCGAAGGATGTTGATGGTTTTCATACCAAAGTCCTAAAAGTTCACACCTTTATCTAAGGCCTAATTTCCTGTTCAAAAAGTTACTACCATTCACATTTTTACTCATTATTCATCACTTATGAAAATTTTCCAACTATTCCCCTCACGATTCGAACCCTTTTATTTGCTGCCCGTAATCCACTTGATGAAACATTAGAACCGAGGAGTAAAAAGTATGAAGAGAAACGAACCTCACATTCCAAGTAAGGGAGCAAATGACCAACAAAATCCTACAGATTGTTAGAATCCAATCGTAATCGAATAGCGGGCGTAGTAGAAAACAAAATTTTTATGAATTCTGGTTCTGTTGGATTTTGGCTGAACTGTGCGTTGCCGTTCTGCTCCATCAGTCTGTTGCTTTCTGTGATGAGTCTGACGCGAAGATACCTGCAAAACAAGGAAGACACGTCGGGGGTTGTGTCCCGATTAGCCCCTCCGACGCTCAAGTAAGTCTTTTTATGAAGGTGAGGTTGATCAATGCAGAGAAAACAACTAGGTTATGATTTCGTACCTCAATTATGGGAAAATTATACCTTATATATGGTTTTGCAGCTAAGTTTAGGTCTTTACGTGTTTGCATGGGAGACTTCCTTCTACGGATGGGCCAAGGAGGGCATGGGCCTAGGCATAAAACTGATCTTCTGAAGAGTAGACCGATCGGCCCACGGGTCGTTTCGACTGGATTCGGGCCCGACACGGCCGACCCGACCATAAGCCCCCCTGCTCCTCAAGCCTGAGCGTAGAGAAGGGTCGGAGGAGTATGTAGAGGTTTCATAGCTCGTAAATAGAACGACTTGTGATTGGGGCGATCGGTTGAGCATTGAGGTATAGCTCGTCTGTAGGTCAGCTAAATGGAGTAGTCGATCGATCGGGCGTTGTTGTTGTAGCCCGGTCATGGGATAGCCCGGGTAGTTTCGATCGGTCGGGTGTCGACTAGTTGCGGGTGACCGCTCATATTGGGGTCGGTCGGCTGAGTGCTCCAACTGGTCGGCCTCGGCACTTATTGCGCGACAGCTCACGTTAAAGCAGGTCGGGTGGTCATCATTAGCGGGCGCGTGAAGGTACTTGAAGCATTTATTATTTGACGGCGCGTGCTATCGTGACTTTTCGAATCAAACGATCGTCTTTGTAATCATTCGCATTGTCTCAGACGTCCTTTCAACTGTTCGCGCCCTTCCGGATTTCGATTAACCCTAATTTGTCTCTGTTTAGATCGTGCCACGTGTCCAGGAGCGGCTTGGATTTTCTCCACGCGTCGAGTTTTGGATGAATCGTAATTCGAACGTTTTCCCTATAAATGTTCAGGGTCGACATACGGTTTGCTTTTCTTCACGCTCATTTCATTCTTGCTGTCTTCTTACTTTCCTCTACTCTTTCTTATTCTCAGTTCCTAGAGGTTTTCTTCGGCATTGCTCAAATTTCCGATCTTTTACCACTAAATAGGTACGTCCCTTTCCCTTATTTTCCTCTTCTAAATTTCTTCTTAGTGAGCATGTCATCTACCGGTTCTCGGAGTGGGGTTTCTCTAAGGGATTGTGTTGACGAGAGATCGTTGGAAGTTATGGCTGAGGTGACGGCGGTGTCAAGGTTGAGGGATGTTGAAGAGATTACGACAAGGGAGCGGAGAGATGGGCTGGTAGTAAAAGAATTGCCCAAAGGCAAATCGAAGATGTCTGCGGCGGAGTTGAGTAGGTCGATTGTTAGGAACGGTATCCCTCGGTCCTGGGGGCCTAGGCTGTCCTCGGGGGATGAAAGGATCGACATCAGCAAAGGTGGGTGGATTGTCGTCTCTGAGTATTTCTTCTCGGTCGGGGGCTTGAGACTACCGTACGTGCCGATCGTGGATGAAGTGTGTGCTGACTATCAATTAAGGCCGAGTCAGATTCCTTCGAATGGGTGGAGGTTCATTAATGGACTTGTGCTGCTGTGCCACCAATTCGGCTGTCCGCCCTCGGTTAACATCTTGCGCCACTTCTTAAGAATGAGCCAGAGTCCGAGTTCTGGGGGTGGGATCCCTTCCCTGATGCATAAGGATGCCTGGTATCGCCAAGCCGGGACATTTGGCAAAATTACCGGTTGGCGAACGAAATATTTTTTCGTGAAGCCTCCGGGGTCTTCCTCCGAGTCTCAGTTGTGGAGGTATCCCCTAGCCGAGCGATGGAATGACTTGTCAAGTATATTCCTTTATAGGGAGGAGCGAGAGGTGGTCAACCGTATAAAGGAGCTCGGCCAGTATAACTTCGTTCGGCTTATTTCGGGATACAGCGGGGTGGCCTCGGCCAGCTCTCTTCTGATTGACCCCCCGCCGCAAGTTGGTGGGCTAGGAGAGGGAACTGCCCCGCCTGGTTGACCCCTCGTGGTTGATTTATTTTCCTTACTTGTAAGTTTTGGTTCGATTTCTAACCTGCTTTCTTTGTTTGTGCAGCCATGGTCAAGGTTAATACTTTCCCCGGCCCTCCTAAGTCCGCCAAGGGTAAGCGTCAGGTCGCGGGGCCTTCGGGAGTCAGAGGTCAGGGAGATAGGAGGGAGGCCAGTTCGATGGTTGTTCGGCTAATTACTTCCGGGCAACGGTGTGTTCCTTCGACCGTCTCCGAGCCGCCCGTGGCACCTGCTGTGGTCGTCTCGCCTGGTGAGTGCCTAGTTGCAATCGAGGAGGAGGAGGAAGAGGTTGAACGACCTTTGAAGAGGAGAAAGGGGGCTCAGGTAATCGACCGACCTCCTCAAGTAGTCGACCAACCTTCTCAAGTAGTCGACCGACCTCCTTGTCCCTTGGACCGAAGCAAGGGGAAAGAGAAAGTGGGAGATCGTGTCGTCCCGTCTGCCCAGGGTAAAGGGAAGAAGTCAGCGGGGAGTACCGACAAGTGGGAGGTGGCGATTAGCCTCGAGAAGACTGCCTCGATCGCTAATGCCGAAGTGACTTTTCATCTCGCTGAGAAGGTTATTCCTCTTTCAGAAGAGGAGCGCTTTGACGGGTTGAGTCTTGAGGAGCTGATGAGCCGCGCCATCCGCAATTCCATGAGGGATGTTGCTCTCACTTTCTTCACGCATCAGCGAATCGATCTGTTGAATCGGGAGGTCAATTCCCTCTTGGAGCAGGTGGACAGTTTGAAGACTGAGCTCTCGGAGGTCAGAGAGGAAAGAGACTTCTCCAGGGCTCAACTCTCTTCCTTGAAGGAGGACAAGAAACTCTGGGAGGAGGAGCGCGACATCCTGAGAGCCCAACTCGCTTTGGGAGAGGAGGAGAGGAGCTCTTTGAAGACTCGGCTCACCGGGGAGGAGGTCGAAAGGGTTAGGGTAATGGCAGCTAGGAACAAGCTGTCCAAGGAATATGTGGCGTTGCGAGGGCGGCTTGAGTCGGAGAGAGTGCTTAAGGAGAAATCCCTCCGGGACCATGCCCAAACCGAGGATACGTTGAGGAGGGTGCGAGCCTTTGTGAAGGAACAAAGGATCGAGGTGATCATGCGATGGCAGAGGCAGTTCTTACAGGAGGAGTGCTTGGAGTTCTCCTGTGACCTGGCCCTCATGATCTTGAAGAATTGCTATAACGCCTGCGTTCTTGAGGGGTCGGACGGTCCTTCGTTTGAGAGATTTGTCGAGTCGTTGCTTCCTACCGCCCTTGGCCTTTCTCTGGAGGAAGTAACGGAGAGAGCCATGGAGGACCGGGGGCCAGTCTCAAATGAGGAGCTGGACCTTAGCTCTGCTGAGGAGGACGAGCTTCCTCGTGAGGATACTTCTCCGGCCGCTCCCTTGGACCCTGCTCCCGCTTCGGCTTTTCCGCTCGCTTCCGAGGGTTCTCCTGGGCATCCTCCCACTTCCCCTTCTGTAGACTTTTGAGGCTCACCTGGTCGGGCTTGTGACCAGGGCAAATTGATATTAATGAAACTTTACTTTTGCCTCGTTTTTTCTGATGTCTTTTTCTGTATTTATGCTCTTTACTTTTGATGTATGTTGAGTTTTGATGAAGTTGCTCATAATCGACCGGCTTCGAGGTCAACTTATAGTAGAGTCCGAATCGAGGTCCCAAGGATCTCATCTTGGTGACCGATCGATCGCAGTCGATTTGTGTCAATGCCGAGCGAGGGTCCCAAGAGACTTGTCATGGCGACCTGACCGACCGTAGTCGGTCAATGGAGATGCCGGGCGAGGGTCCCAAGGATCTTGTCTTGGCGATCCGACCGTCCGTAGTCGGTCTATGGAGATGGCGAGCGAGGGTCCCAAGGATCTTGTCTTGGCGACCCGACCGATTGTAGTCGATCTATGGAGATGGCGAGCGAGGGTCCCAAGGATCTTATCTTGGCGACCCGACCGATCGTAGTCGGTCTATGGAGATGGCGAGCGAGGGTCCCAAGGATCTTGTCTTGGCGACCCGACCGACCGTAGTCGGTCTATGGAGATACCGGGCGAGGGTCCCAAGGATCTTGTCTTAGCGACCCGATCGATTGTAGTCGGTCTATGGAGATGGCGGACGAGGGTCCCAAGGATCTTGTCTTGGCGACCCGACCGACCGTAGTCGGTCTATGGAGATGCCGAGCGATGGCTGATTGGATTTTCTACCCTTTGCCACATATAATGTAACTCTTTATTGACAAGAAATATGAAACCCCTTTATTAATGATAACGAGGGCGTGGGCCGTTAAAAAACCTGCCTGGCAGGGACAGAAAAAAGGTACCCACAAGTGTTGTACAAAAACATTATTGAACAAAGATTAATCAAAATAAGACTTATCTATTGGTAGAACGCCTTTAGGTTTCGGGAGTTCCACGGCCTTGGTAGAATTTTCCCATTTGCATCGCGTAGGATGTAAGAGCCATGCCCGGCTTGCTTAATCACCCGATAAGGTCCTTCCCATGTTTATCTGAGCTTTCCAGGATGCTTCCCGGCCGCCCCGGCCTTTCGCAAGATGTACCCGCCTATCTTTACGTCGCTCGGCTTTACCTTTCGGTTGTAGAACTTGGTCGCTTTTTGCCTGATCGCTTCTGATCGAGCGGCTGCTCTTTCCCTGTCCTCACTGAGGAGAATGAGCTCCGCTCTACGGGCTTCATCATTCCGCTCTTCTTCATAGCCTAACACCCTTTGATTATGCAACGTCACTTCTACTGGAACCAGGGCTTCTGCCCCGAAGGTCATTCTGAATGATGTTTCCCCTGTGGCTCCATTCGGTGTGGTTCTGTATGCCCACAACACTTCGTCTAGTTCTTCCACTCAGGTCTTTCGGCCATCTAGGCGCTTCTTGAGAGCATTCATTATCTTTTTATTGGTGTTCTCCGTGAGACCGTTACTTTGGGGATGGGCTACCGAAGTCAGCTGTAGCTTGATCTTTAATCGGTCGCAGAAATCTCTGAACTTGTCGTTGTCGAACTGCCGACCGTTATTCGTAACCAACACCATGGGCATGCCGAAGCGGGTAAGTATATTCTTCGTCACAAAGTTCTCTACCTTCTGCTCAGAAATTGTAGCGACCGCTTCCGCTTCTGCCCATTTGGTGAAGTATTCCACCGCCACTATCAAGAGCTTCTTCTGCCCGGGACCGAGAGAGAAGGACCCCAATATGTCCATTCCCCATTGAGCAAACGGGATAGGATGGCTCACAATTTTCATCCTTTCGGTCGGCTAGTGAGACAGGCTGCTGTTTCTCTGACAGGCCTCACTTCGATCGACTTTCTCCTGGCAGTCTCTTCTCATTGTCGGCTAGTAGTACCCCTGTCTGATCAGTCTGTGAGCCAACATTCTGCCTCCTACGTGGTTTCCGCACATCCCTTCATGGACTTCGGTCATTGCCTGCTCGGCTTCTTCTTCATTCAAGCATCGAAGCAGTAGCCAGTCATAAGACCGCTTGTATAGAGTGTCATTAACGACCGTGTACTCGGCTGCCTTTATTCTTAGTTTCTTGGCCTCCAACGCGTCTTCCGGTTGTTTTCCCTCCAAAAGGTATTGTGTGATCGGTTCCATCCAACTCGATCGACTGGTACTTACGTCGAGAGCTTCCTTGGCTTTTTGAATGCTAGGCCGGTCTAGTCGTTCGACCAGAACATTGTTCATGGCATCGCGGTCGGAAGCCATTTTGGAGAGCGCATCCGCTTTAGCGTTTTGAGCTCGTTCTATTCTGTTGATCGAGTACTGTTCAAAATTGCTCAACTCCTGCTTTACCAGCTCCAGGTACTTGATCATGTTGTTTCCCTTGGCTTCATACTGCCCGGTGACTTGGCCAACCACCACTTGGCTATCACTATATATCTTTAGATGCGTTATCTCCATTTCCTTAGCTAGTTGGAGACCGGTTATCAGGGTCTCGTATTCTGCTTCATTATTGGAGGCTTTGAACTCAAGCCGAATGGCGTATTCCACCTTTTCTTCATTGTGCGGGTTGATCAGCACTACTCCCGCTCCACATCCCTCGGCATTGGACGACCCGTCTACAAACAAGCTCCAGGCAGGGAGCTACTCGTGTTGGGACCCGATCCGGAAACCGGATCCCAACCGAAAAAGCAGAACGAAAAACGAAATCGAATGGAAACGGAAATCGATACTTAACAAATGGCGCCGACATTCGAGAACAATCAAGAACACAAAAACACATTCGAATAGATAAACATAATCGCGTTGGAAACCTTACGACATTTCAAATCCGGTATAAAATTTTTTTCTTTCCTTTTTTTTTTCTTTTTCTCATCTTATTTATCTTAAAACCATTCTCATACTAATCAAAACCATATCGATTTCCCTTTCTAGGAAACTATTCCTCATGAAATTCTCAATTTACTTCATTCTTATTAATCATCTTCTTATACATCCATATCAATTGTCAAACTTACTTTTTAAACCCTTTTTACTGAAATTTCGGCAGCATAACGGCTGTATTTTGACAGCCCAAAAATTTGCAAAGAGTCAAAAACACTTCTAAAATGTCCAAACACAATGCAGAATCATCGGACCTCCCGTCCGGAATCCAAACACCAGCAGAAACGCAATCCTATGTCTAACACTTCATAAATTCTCAATTGATCATACAAAATCTCAATCAATCCCATTCATATCCAAATTCATACGCAAATGCAATTTGGTAAATAAATCCATAATCATACACATATTCAATTCCACAACCTAACTCAAATACATACATCTAGAATTCATAACACATTCTCTACATTCGGACTAAATACACTTTTTCTGGTTTTCTAACCATCCACAAAATCCAATACGAACATCGAACTTTACACATAAATACAAACATTGCTCGTCTTTCATCCGTTCTCCTGCTTAAAAACCTGGAGATTGGGGATGAAAGGGGGGTGAGCACTAAGCTCGTGGATAATACATTTATAAACTGAACAATAAGCGGAAAAATCTTTTATTTTTCAAACTTTTCAAACATTTCTCATTTAAGAATTTCTCCAAAAACTCATTTTCAAATTTTTCAATTTCATCAACACTTTCTAAGATTTTTCTCAAAATTTTCATTTGTTTCAAAACATTTATATCCAGCCAGAATTTCATGCTTGAAAATTTACTTTCTCGTTTCTCAAAATCTCAAACCTTTTTAAAACATGCAGTCTTAAACATGAATGCATCACATCATAGTGTATCACATCATAATCAAATTAAAACACATAACACATCGAATTGGTTTGGTTCGGTCTAACAGACGATCGCACATTCCGCATAGCGGTTTCATGCGGCCAGTGAATGTAGGGGAGTCCGAGATCGAACTCCTATGCCACTATGGGCAGCGGGAGAAGGCTATAACAAGTAGAGACAACAATGACTCACAAAGGACCTTACCAAACCCATATAGCACATAAGCAAAACATAATTTCAGATGGTCCGAAGGCACTTTTCAAACATCTTGCTTTTCACATTTTTCATCTCATAACATCAAATTGTGTCATAAATGACACAAGCATATATTTACATGAATTCACATAATCAATCTAATGAAATGCACATCACCAAATTAATCACATAATAATCACATTCATGATCAAACATGCACTAATTTCTTTAAATCATTTAAATCATAAATCACATAATTTGAAAACCATTAAATTCATAAGTCTTGTATTTTCTAAAACTCATTTTACTCATTTGAAATCATAATTTCAAACATTTACATCCTTTTTCAAACATTTTTATCCATAATAATTTATCAAAAATCAAATTTTGCTTTCTTTAATTTTCAAAATTTCACATTTAGCTTATAATTCAATAAATAAATATACTACCCACCTCATATCCATGCTAGCATCTTGTCCAATACTTCACTTTGACTTTTGCTCCTTTCTTCCTTCCAATTGAAAATTCCCTAAATCAATTTCATCCAAAATTTAATCTCATAAATAACTTAATCCTTCAATTTGATGCATAAGTCATCAATTCTTACTAATTCCAAGATAGTTACATCACTAATTCCAAAAACCCCCCAAATTACAAATTGAACCTAAATCAATCCAATCAAATTCAATATCATAATTAACTTAATTTCTCAAATTGAACTTAGAAAATATCAATTCCTCTCATATTCAAGCTATTTCAATCTCCAATTTTGAAAATCCCCAATTTTCAAAATTAGCCTAAACCAATTTGCACAAATTCAATATCATAAAACATAATTTCTTCAAAATTGATTCCATATTTCATCAATTCATGCTATTATTGATGATGCTACACCATTAATTCACAAAATCTCCAATTTTCAAATTAAGCCTAAACCCCCAATTTATAATTTTTCAAATAAAACTTCACCTAAAGCATAAACATCAAAATTAACTTAGGATATCTCAAATTCATCACTAATTCAAGCTATCTAAATCATCAATTTCAAAAACCCCTAAATATCACTATTCATCATCTTCTTCACTAAGCTTTATCTCTCTAGAATCTTCCATAACCAAAATTAAATATAACCATGGTCTAATCTCTTCAAATAATCATAGATAAGCTAAATCCATAACCATTCCAAGCTTAATCAACCATCAAACTCATCAAAATTTCAAAATCACAACTTTCTCTCTCTTACCTTTTTCTCCTCCATTTTCGTTATTTATGGAGCTCCAAGACAAGCTTCCTTCTTCTTCCATGTCTTCCCCTTGAAAACAAACGAAAATCTCTTGAAAATCATGGAGAAAAATCGCAACTTGCTTCTCCTCCCTTCCTCTCCACCATAACCGACCATGCCTCTCCTTCTTCTTCTTCAACGTTTCTTCTTCTTTTTCTTATTTTTCATGTAAATTTTGTGGGTTCCAGATGTTAATACGACAGCCTCCCATGTGTTCTGCCATGTCATTAAAAATGGAGGGCAAATGACCATTTTGCCCTCACTTATTTGCCTAATTCCAAAATTACCCCTGCAGGAACTTGAAAAAACTGACTACTTGCGTCCTGTTTTCAAGCATCTAAACGAAATAATTTGGACAAACTTTCTTCATGAAAATTGTTCCTCTAGATCATACGAATCCAACTCCACTGACCGCGCTCAATTCGGATCAGAAACGAAGAAGTTATAGCCGAAATACTATCGGACCTTCACAAAATCCGAGACTGAACATTACGCGAATTTAATTCCAAAAATTAACAATCTTAGGGATGAAATTAAATTTCGATCCCTTCACAAGAGTTGTAGCCCTATATCTTAACTTTATTTTCCCTCAATAATCAACTCATTCGGAGTTGTACAGCTCTCAAAAATCGTAAAGTACTGAACCATGTTCAGAAAATTATCTAACTTATAACCTATAACCCATCTCTTACTTTAGTCCAATCAATCTCTTTCCATTTAATCTCCTAAAAATCATAATTCTTCATAAAAATGAACGTAATTGTCTTAGAAATCCAACGCTTTGAGAATCAAATCAATCGGATGTCGGACGAAGGATGTATAAGCAAAATATTACAAAAGGGTCGAAGTTCAAACCAAGTTACAAGACTTCAAATACATACTTATACCTGAATTTTTCAAAGATCATATCTCTTAATCCCGAACTCGGAATTTGACGAATTTGGTGTCAATAAAAAGATCAAAGGAAGCTCTACAACTTCCCTGAAGAATCCAAAATCAAATTAGGTCTCAAAAGAGGTCATAACCTCAATCAAAGATTCTGTCCAAAACAGTTTTTCCTAAACGACTTCCAATTTTTAATCGCTCATAACTCCTAGCCCCGACATCGAAAAATTACAAACTTTATATCAATGGAAAGATAAAAATATCATCTAAAACTTTCATAAAGACCACTTACTCTAATTCAAACGAAATCTATACGACGAGAGGCCTCGAAGCGTAGAACACACAAATCTATACTTAATAGCATTTTCAAAACAAAGCATATCTTCTGAAAATCATATCTCCCAATCCCGACATCAAAAAATAGCAAACTTTATGTCCACGAAAAGCTCTCGACAGATGCTATAAGTTTCATGTAGATCATTTTCTCGAATTTTGCCTCAATTAAATAGTCAACTTTTTCCTCAAAAGTCAAACTTCAAACGAACTTTGACTGATCATAACTCTCACTCCCGATATCGAAAAATATCAAACTTTATGTCTACGAAAAGCTCTTAACATAAACTACAAGTTTTCAGAAGATCATTTTCTCAAATTTTGACTCAAACAAAAAGTCAACTCTCAAGTCAACCATTTAATCATTATTTATCCCCAAAGTCAAACTTTCTAAATTCTTCAAATTTTCACACTTTTTCTTTTCAATTCTTGCTATTTAACTTCATTTCAATCAACTCATCCACTTTCTTCTCATAATCCATACAAGTTCACTCAAATATCAACGTCCTCAAAATTAAACAATTCTTTTCTCATAAATTTTTCTTAATTTCCTCAAATTTCCTTAAATTCACAAATTGTCTCACTAATTTCTTTCTCATTTAAAATCATTTTAATATTTTAATTTTCACCAAAAATTCGGGGTCCAACAACTCGTCCTTCGAGTTAGGTTAGCTCATCTCCGCGATGAAGTCTGCCAACACCTGCGCTTTAATGGTCGTGCGAGGTATGTACTGTATGTCGAACTCTCCCAGCTCTACCGTCCACTTTATTAGTCGACCCAAAATTTCAGGCTTTTGAAGGCACTGCCTGAGGGGTTGGTCGGTCCATACCTCAATTGTATGACTTTGGAAGTAAGATCTTAGCTTCCGAGCCGCCATTATCAGGGAGAGGGCTAGTTTCTCTATAGGCGTGTATCGCGTTTCTGGTCCGGTCAATACTTTTCTTACGTAATAGACAGGGTGTTGTTCGTTTCCCTCCGATCGAATAAGTACCGCGCTGATCGACCCCTCCATAATCGCCAAGTATAAGATCAGGTTCTCTTCCTCTACCGGGCTTTGCAGGATAGGCGGACTGGACAAGTATTGCTTTAAGTGTTGAAAAGCTTTCTCGTATTCGTCCGGCCATTGGAATTGTGTTACGTTCGCCTTCCTCAGGATTTTGAAAAATGGGAGGCACTTGTCTCCCAATCTGGAGATGAACCTGCTTAGAGAGACTATCCGACCGATCAATACCTGCACTTCTTTTAAGCATTGAGGCGAGGGCATTTGGATGATGGCTTCGATCTTTTCTGGATTAGCCTCAATCCCCCGTTGAGTGATCATAAACCCTAGGAGTTTTCCGGATGCCACCCCAAAAATGCATTTTTTCGGGTTCAGCTTCATCTGAAATTTATTCAGGGTCTGGAAGACCTCCTTAAGATCTTCCACATGCTCCGTGGCCGTCTTACTTTTTACCACCATATCATCCATATAAGCTTCCACCGACCGACCGATCTGCTTTTTAAAGACTTCCATGACGAGTCGCTGATAGGTCGCCCCCTCGTTCTTCAAGCCAAAAGGCATTACTTGATAGCAATATGTGCCTTGAACGGTTATGAAGGCGGCCTTTTTTTCGTCTTCCAGACTCATTTGAATCTGGTGATGGCCCGAGAAAGCGTCCAGGAAGCTGAGGAGTTCATGCCCTGAGGTAGAGTCTACTAGCTGGTCAATCTTGGGCAAGGAAAAACTGTCCTTTGGACATGCTTTGTTCAAATCGGTGAAATCTATACACATTCTCCACTTCCCGTTCTTCTTTTTCACTAAAACCATATTGGCGAGCCATTCAGGGTACTTGACTTCTCGGATGAACCCGGCCTCGAGTAACTTTTTTACTTCTTTCTCGATCACCCCTTGTCGCTCCTTGCTGTGCCATCGCTTACATCTCGATCGACATGAGTCATGCGAATACCGAGGGAGTGCGATGCAACTGATCGAGAAATTTCAGGCATATCGCTCGGCACCTAAGCAAAATTTGATCTATTTTTCACCAGACAGTCTGTGATTTCTTTAACCAGGTGGCCCTGCAGCTCGGAGCCTAGGTTTGTGAATTTAGAAGGGTCGACTTCGTCCAGTCCGACCCGCTGTGTTTCTTCCACTGGGTTCATCCTATCCATCTCCTCGTCGGCTCTCACGTCAAGAGAGCTCGTCAGGACTACTACCCCGTCTAATGTCTTCGTTTCTGCTAAGTAACATTCCCTAGCAATTCTCTGCTGACCTCTGACAACACCAACTCCGTGGGGTGTCAGGAACTTCATAACTTGGTAGTAGGTGGAGACGACCGATCTGAGGACATTTTGAGTAGCCCGCCCGATTATTGCGTTGTACGCCCCTTGAAACTTTACGACTAGGAACTCAACGTCCCTTTCTATCTGACAGGGCTTCTGTCCGAACTTCACTTTCAAATTCACCCGGGTGAACGGGTAGGCTGACGCCCCGGTTACTCCTTTAATGGGACCGTCTGTTGGTAGTAGTCGATCTTCGGGTACCTTCATCTGCTTGAAGGCCTCATAATACAGCAAATTGACCGAGCTGCCCGTATCTATCATCACTCGCTTCACCTCGTAACCATCCATGTTCAGATTTACCACGAGTGCGTCATCATGAGGGAAACTTACTCCATCGAGGTCGGATTCATCGAATGATATCATCCCGTCGTTCTCCCTCGGCTTTTTGGTGGATGAGTCTCTGCCGACCTGTTTGGCATATCTTTTTCTCCCTTTGGTGGTGGATCCGCCTGCTGCATTTCCACCGAATATCGTGTTAATAACCCCAGTCGGTCGGTCGTCTTGTTGCCCAGTGTTTCCGTCGTTTCTTTCCCTCGATCGCCCTCTCTCTTCTCGTCGATTATCTGTATTCGTATTCTGCCTCCCTACGTCATTCTTGTCATTTTGCCTCCAGGGCGGTCGCCTATTGTCTGACCGACCGGTCCTGCGCTGATTATCCCGATCGGTGTTTCGTTCGTGCTTCACGAACCGGCCTAACCTTCCCGTTTGTATGAGGGATTCGATTTCTTTTTTCAACTGCCAGCAATCTTCCGTATCATGACCGACTTCTTTGTGGAAACGACAATATAGATCCGGATTCCTATCTTTGTAAGGGGTCTTCATTTTATTAGGTTCTCGGATAGTTTCCTCATCCGCTCTCATGGCCGCCAGTACTTCCGCATATCGTTTGTTAAGCGGGGTGAAGTCTTGTTGATGCCACTGCCGACCGATCGATTTTCTCCAGGTCGACTGATCCCTCTGTCTTTTGTGAGACTCATCTGCCCTACTACTCAGCCCGCGATCATCTGCCCGGCGTTTTGTATTCTTTAACACTTCTTCGAGCTGAATGTACTTATTTGCCCGGTGTCTGATTTCCTGAATAGATCGGGGCTGATCGAGGGCTAACGACTTCTTAAACTCCTCGTCCCTCGTATTGCTCATAAGCGCGGCCAGCATAGACGAGCAAGTGAGGTCGGGGACCTCGACTTCTTCGTTATTAAACCGAGTGATGAATTCTTGTAGACTTTCATTCCTTCCTTGGGTAAGTTGCATCACCTCCAAAGCTGTCTTCTGTGGCCGTTTACTGGTGGCGAACTGGTTGAGGAAAAGTAGCCTGAAATCCTCAAAATAGGTGATACAGCCCGGTGGTAGACTATTGAACCACCATCGGGCTCCCTCTTGAAAGGCTGTGCAGAAAGCCTTACATTGGATGGCATCTGGCACACAGTGCAGATTCATCATCGACTAGAAGTGTTGTAAGTAATCCAGGGGGTCGATCTTGCCAGTGTATTTTTCAGGCGTTGGTATTTTGGTTCCGGATGCCGGAAGGCTATCTAAAATTTCCGGAGTGAAGGGAGAGCTGTATTGTGATGTCGGGCGATCTGGACGGAAGCTCATAGCTGCGTTAATTCGATCGTCCACGATTTTTTCTAGGTTTTTGATGCAGTGGCGATCGGTCGTCATCTTTGATCATTCTTGACTTGTCGCGCAGATGGATGCCGTTGTGCTGGCTGAGATTGCAAAATCTGGGGGATCAATAGATCAGCCGCTTCCTCAATCTGTTTCCTGGTGAGGGAGGTGTGCACAGGCGGAACAGGATCTGCATCCGATCGGTGCTGGAGATTTGGGTGCATATTGAGTGCAGCGTTATCCTCTAAAGCGACACTCTGTTCTTCTTGTTCCAAATCCTGAGGTTGTAGTTGATCGTTAGGATCTGAGGATTCCGTGCGGGAAACATGTGATACAGGCGGCAGAGTTGCAGGTAGCTGCAAACTCATGCGTTGCATTTCTAGAGCCGCAACGGCGGCTATATCAGGGTTCATCGCCGCCGCCTGATTGATCTGTGTGTTTCTGGACGTGGTGCCCGGAAGTCGAGCCCCACGGTGGGTGCCATTTGGTTCTACCGGATTTTGGCTGAACTGTGCGTTGTCATTCTGCTCCATCAGTCTGTTGCTTTCTGTGATGAGTCTGACGCGAAGATACCTGCAAAACAAGGAAGGCACATCGGGGGTTGTGTCCCGATTAGCCCCTCCGACGCTCAAGTAAGTCTTTTTGTGAAGGTGAGGTTGATCAATGCAGAGAAAACAACTAGGTTATGATTTCGTACCTCAATTATGAGAAAATTATACCTTATATATGGTTTTGTAGTTCGGTTTAGGTCTTTACGTGTTTGCATGGGAGACTTCCTTCTACGGATGGGCCAAGGAGGGCATGGGCCTAGGCATAAAACTGATCTTCTAAAGAGTAGACCGATCGCCCATCGGTCGTTTTGATTGGATTAAGCCCTACACTACGTAGGCAGACCAAATTCTAAGCAGATTTCGATAATTTATTAAACTTGAATAAAACAAAATTCAATTTAGAAATTGTACCTTGTTCGGTTTCCAAAGAAAATTTTTTGAATCTTTTCTCTTTTTGATCAATCGCGAGCTATTCACTTGTCTAGCTTCTTATGATATCCACAGAGCAATTCTCAAATTGCTTTAAAAGGAAGAAGACAAAAAGTGATAGCTTATAAAAAGTTCTTCCTTTTAAATAGAAAAATCATAGCAATCTTTTATTAAAATTAAAACTCTTATTTATAATTAAAATCAAAATCAAAATCAAAATCAAAATCAAAATCAAAATCAAAATCAAATTAATTTAATTTTAATAAAATCAAATATCTCATATTTGATTCCCAAAATTTTCAAACTTTATAATTAAGTCTAACTTAATAAAATTAATTTTCTTTCACAAATTGTTATTTGATGTGTGACTCATTAAGTTCTATTTGTAGTTTTTAAATCTAAATTTTGGATGTTTTGAACTAGGATGTTTATAAGTAGTGAAGTCACAACTATATTGTTGTGGAACCTCGGAATATTTGGAACAACATAGTTGAGTATCGTTATGTCTTAATTTCTTATATAATTTTGCTTCGAGACATTTTTGTGAGATTACTTCTTTTGTAGCAAAAATAGCTCCTCCTAAATTATAAGCTACTAGATTTTTACTTTGTTTGTTCATACATTGTTCATCAATGGTTTTATTTATAGGATAAGGTAATTTTTGTATAAGGATTTGAATATACATTTCTTCTTCAATTCTTGTTAATTTATAATAATATTTTTAAATTCACAAATATATTGTTCTAGATAACATATATTACAAATTTGCATATTATTTAAGTGCCATAAAACATTTTGTCTTTCTTCATTTTCAATTTCTTGTTTATAAGAAAGGACATCTTTTCAATAAATTCATTATAAATTTGATGTGGTACTATATGAAAAGCTTTAACTGGTTGGGTACATTTAATCCACTAGTATTTTTTATATGATCTTCATTATCTAATAAAAATTTAATATAATATCGATAGTTTTATAAGTTATAAAATTCCACAAAGTACTTACATTTGTAATCCTTCAAATGGTTTTTCTAGTTGTATTATAAGGGCTAGTTTATTAGTCCATTCAATTAATAATTTTTCAGGTGATACAATGCAATCTAGATTTAAAATGCCTTCGGGTCCCAATTGTACATGTTTTGGTAAATATTCATGGAAATTTTCAAATTTTATTATCCTTGCAATAATAACCAAATCTATTTAAATCTTTAGTTTCAATAGGTTTTGATTCCCAATTATTAGTTGTATATTGATTTACATTTTCTTATCCTTTTGTTGATCCATTTGTTTCAATAATTTTTCTAATTTAGTATCTAAGATATTTTGAAATTGTTTTATTACTTCTTTGTTTATGGTAATTTCATTTGTTACTTTTTGCATATGTTGTAATATATTTGTTTGGTTTCTTAATAATTCATTTACTTGTACTTCTATTTGTAGTTGTTTTTCGAATATTTCAACTAGATTTTAGTAACACTCATAAAGTAGTTTTAATATGTTCTGTTAATTCATGGAGTTGAGTTTTATAGTTACTATATCTTTTCTAATACTTTGTTCATAATTAGATTCTTTTGTTTTTACATTATATTTTGGTTCAGTAATTTTAATTGGTTGATTATAACTTATTCCAGGTTTAGTAAATCGAATAGATTGTTCTAAATGTAAAGATTTTGAATGAAAAAGGGTTCTTTTATCTAGCAGAATATGACTATTATAAAAGATATTCTTGGTGTAGAAATATTGACTAATGTGATTGGATATTTTATTTTGGGTAGTTCTCTTAAAGTTGTTCGTAAATTTGTTCCAACCTTGGCAACATCGTTAAATAATTGATCAATATAAATTTTGCCAGTATTTTTAAATTTAATACTATGATGAGAATTTGTAAAGTATAGCAAATTTGATAAGTTCTTGAAAATAGATATTATCCAATATTCATCAAATTTTCGCAATAAAATTTATAGGCAATAGTAATTGTTTCGTCTAATTTGTGGGATATTAAAGGGATACTTAATTTTAGCGAATATTAAATTTGATTTTACCATATGTTAAATTTCTATTCATTATTCCTATAATTTGATCATTTAAATTGGTCATTCGTTCATCAATAATTGTCATTATAATCGAGAGTCTATACCTTCTTGAAAAGTAGATTTTAATAAAATTTGAATTGTGGATAAATGTATATACCCTATTTTATATTTTTCTTGTGGAATTTTCTATAATTGTGTATATATTTGTTGTTGATCAATTAAATTTATTCTAATGTGCCCACTACATTGATCTATTCTAATTGGTGTTTCGTGAACAATTTTACCATAATATATAATATTTTGTCGATTGATTAGATTTTTTAGATGGGATGATGTATATCTTGTCCATATTTTAGATTTAATTGAGTTTTTCCTATTTGTTTTGTTTGTCTTTTGATAATAAAATATTTAGATGAAAGATACCAGTTTATTATGTTAATTCTAAGTTATCAATATCTAATATATTTTGTTTTTCCGTAATTAGATCATCATTTATTGATGGTGATGATTATGTAAATTATTATTTAAATAATTTAATTCTGTATGTAAAAATTATAGAGATTTTGAGCTAATTCTAATAGTTCTTTTATTGGTTTTATTCCGTTTTAATTACTAATAACAAATTGTACATAATTACATTGTGTCTTTCCTTAAGGGCAGTAATTTTGTTTTGTTTTTATTTGTCTATAGACTTTCTTTCTAAAGATTTTTTCCAAAGTTTTGAGGCAGGCTAATGTTTCCTTTTCATGGATTGGATACTTGCTTTCAAGAGAACTGAATGTTCTATTGATATACTTGCATAATAAATATTGTTTTTGATTAGGTGGTCATGCCAATAGGAATTCTGCCCATGTATCTATACTGACATCAATTTGTACCAAAAGTGTATCCTTTAGTAAATAATTGTATAAGACAGGTAAATCCTTACACAAAGTTTTTAGTGTACATACTGTATTTGTATCTTCAGTAGTCCATTTCCACTGATGTTTTGTATTACATTTGAGTTATAACCATTTTCTTTCCTTGGCAAGATTTTTGAAGAAGCCTTGATTTGATATATAATTTTCCTAGAAATTGTTGTACATGAGTTCTATTTTTTAAAATATTGAGAAACTGTTGTATTTTGGTAAGAATGTTGGGTTGTGATTTTAAAAATTCATTATGAAATTCTATATCTAAATATTCAATATTTTGTTGAGCTATTTTAACTTTCATTTTACTTAGAATTAATCCTTTTTCTTAACACCTTTGAAGGACAAGTTTGATTTTTGTCAAATGATCTTCTTTATTGCTATTTGAAAATATAATAATATCATCTATATAAGCTAAAGTAAAATCTTCTAAACCTTCCAAGTTATTATCCATAAATCTTTGATAAATACTAGGTTCTTGTTTTAATCCAAAGGTTAAGACATTCCACTGAAAATGTTTTTATGGAAGACAGATGAAAGTTATTAATGGTTTTGTATTTTCATGTAGACGTAATTGCCAATATCCAAATTTTGCATCTAATGTAGTAAACCATTTATGTCCTTTTAATTTATTTATAATATAGTCTTTTCTAGGTAATTTATATGCATCCTTGATAGTTGCTTCGTTTAGTTTTTTTTTTTTTTTTATAGTTGATAACCATACATCTTTTTCCCTTTTTTTGTTTAGAATGATTGTTAACATAAAAAGCATGTAACAGCCCAGATCACCCGCTCATAAATATTGTCCGCTTTAAACCTTGGCCCAGCCAAGCCCTCACGGTTTTATTTTTTCGAGAACTTCCCAGGAGGTCACCCCATCTTGGTATTACTATTTTCCTAACACATTTAACTTTGAAGTTTTGATGGGATCTGATGTATTAAGGCATGGAAAACACATCTGTAAGGGAAAGGTATTTGTATTCTTATAAGGCGTACTTTGTTCTCCTCTCTAACTGATGTGGGATCTCACACTCTCCACCCCCTTAGGGCCTAGCCCTCTTTTGGGGCCCAGTCTAGTCGGCACAACGGTTCATATACTGGCTCTAATACTACTTATAACATCCCAGATCACCTACTTGTAGATATTGTCCACTTTAAGGCTTTCGTGCCAAGCACCCTCATGATTATGTTTTTCCAACGTGTAGGCCTATTTAGAATACTACTCCCGCAGGACTTCCCAAGTGGTCACCCATTTTGGTACTGCTCTTGCCCTAGCACGTTTAACTTTGAAGTTCTGATGGGATCCGATGTGTTAGGGTTTAGAAAATGCGACTGTAAGGGAGAGGTATCCATACCCCTATAAGGCATACTTCGTTTCTCTCTCTAACTGATGTGAGATCTCACACTCTCTACCCCTTAGGGCCCATCTTAGCTGGCACAACAGTTTGGGTACCGTCTCTGATATTACTTGTAACAACCTAGATCACCCGTTCACATATATTGTCCACTTTGGGCCTTGGCTCAGTCAAGCTTTCACGATTTTGCTTTTTTCGAGAACTTCCTAAGAGGTCACCCATCTTGGTATTACTATTGCCTTAGCACATTTAACTTCGGAGTTTTGATGGGATCCAGTGTGTTAGACATGGAAAACACGTCTGTAAGGGAGAGGTATCCGTACCCTTATAAAATGTACTTCGTTTTCATCTCTAATCAATATGGGATCTCACAAAGTAGGTACAAAATGTTTACTTGTACTTGGAGAGATTAATTGCTTTGTTAATAATTCAAAACATTCTGAAATAAATTCTTGTACATCTTTTTGGGTATATGGGATATTATTTCGAATATTTATTTCTTGTAAATATATTTACAAACTGAAATAGAAACCTTACTTGATCAGTTTTGTAGTGAACATCCATTAGATTCAATCAAAAATACTAATACTTAATTAATTGAAATAAAATTAAAAGATCCTACACAAGAAATAAATATTCGCAATAATATCCCATATATATACTTTGACATGATTAATTATTAACAAAACAATTAATCTCTCTAAGTACAAAACCAACTAAAATTAAATTAGGTAGAAAGCAACTTTTCAATCACATCTTATGTGACTCCTAGTACCGTTAGATGACAACTTTTGCTAAAATAGATCAAATATATTATTCTTAACCTTGTCTCTAAATTTATATTATCATGAGTATACTCATCAAAATCATTCAATTTTAGTTAAATAGAATCGATTAATTTAAGATTAAAACATATCCAGATTAAAGTGACCTTGAGTTTATTCAACGAGTCAAACAATAAATAGAATTATGGTTTTATTATCAAATAATGAAAGACAACTATTACGTTCATAATGTGTACTTAATATTTTATTGAGGATTTTAAATTTAAAAAATGCGGTCTCATCGTAAATATAATCTCATTATATTTATAATTTCAAACATAATCCAATTGTGAAAGAAAACCGTGGCTTGATTCTAATTATTGATTTGATCATAAATTTAATTTAATAATTCAACTCTTGAAAATTTAAATTAAATTCCAAAACCTCTCTAATAAATATTCTTTTGAAAACAATTTTCAAAATTAATAAAACACATTTTAGTTTTATTAGGAATTGAAATTAATTTAATCTCTATTAAATTAATAAAAAATAATTTATTAAAACATTTTTTAAAACACAAAAATTGGAAGAAAGGGTATTTGGCGTATGCACAGATGAGCGCATATGTGTAGATGGTTGACTAGCGTGTGCAGTCGCCTGCGAAGGAAGTTTCTGGAACACGTGCCCATCTTCTTCTTCAGACGCTTTTAACATGTTCTGCAACTGCACCACATCGTCCGACTCTTCAAACCGCTCCTTCCATGTTGCCATAAGCCACACCCATGTCGTAACAACCAACCCACGTTTGTTTCATCCTCAACCGTCGCCTCCCTGCACCACTGTTGTGTTAGTTATCCCATATTGGAAAGAAGAGAGGGAGGGGGGTGGTTCACCAATTATAAATAAACCCTCTCCCCCCTCCATTTAATCCATCCCAAATTAAAACAAAAATATTTACTCTTACTAAGAGTAGTAAATTTTTGTGAGTAATTTTTAGGTGTATTAGGGTAAGGTTTGAGAGTGTGAAAACACTTAGTGAGTTGAGTGTTGAGTGTAAACATCAGAAGTGATATTTTCTCCCTAATAAAAGGGTGTGCGATGGCAGGAGGCGTAAGCTTGATTTGGCAACTCGTTATCAAATTTTGTGTTGTTTTATTGGCGCTTTTCGTTGCATGGAAATAGTTTAATTTTCTAACATGTTGTCCTCTGTGTCTGCGCCACCTTGCATTCATGGGTGAGATTTCAACCATTAATTTTGCACGGTGGTGACTCCAAATCAATGACATCACCGACCCATAATCACCAGTGGCAAAACACCTTTGGTTTTGCAATTGGCTACAGTAGCCTTGTTCATACGCAGAGAACAACCCAACAAAACATCGGCAATAAACACAAATGGGAAAAACGCAGAAACCAATCGTGTTTGCAAACGCAAGGCAGTAACAGAGAAGACAAGCAGTCAAAAGAAGAACACGCACATTCTGGAAACAATTTCTAGAAATATTGCCTAAGCGATGCAAATCTAAGGTGTTCAAATTCAACAAAATGGGTGTAGTAGAAATTAGCGATTTCATACAAAACAAAACGCAAGATATCACAGAACATACATAGGCACACTGCAAAAAAACAATTCTAGATCCAGTTACATAACAAAGGCAAAACAATAGGTGTTCTTCAACTACGCATATTTCAGAAACCATGAAAACCCAAACAATTAGAAAAAAGCAAGATTCCTAAAATAGTCATCGTGTATGCTTAGAGAATAAAAATTCAGATTTGAATGGATGCAATCATAGATAATCAACAGGGGAAAACAATTTTCAGAAATCACAATAAAGATTAGTCAAGAGGAACAGTTTTGAATAGCTTTGGGAAATAATTCCAAAACACGATATACATATATACAGAAACAATTTTCGCAGTACTTTGTCTTTTCCAAAACATTAAAAAACCAAATCAACAATAATAATCAAGCCTCTAATCCAAGATTAACAATTAAAGGAGCCTCTGATACCACTTTTGAAATCCAACCGTGATAGACACATGAGCATAGTGGAAAATAAATTTTTTACGGATTCTGAACGGATCTTGATAAATGATTAAACTTGAATAAAATAAAATTCAATTTAGAAATTGTACCTTGTTTGCTTTCTGAAGAAAAATCTTTAAATTTTTTCTCTGATTGATCAATCACGAGCTATCCAGCTGTCCAACCTTTAATGGTATCCACAGAGCAATTCCCAAACTGTTTTGAGAAGAAGAAGACAAAAATTATTATCTTCTAAAAAGCTCTTGCCTTTAAATAGAAAAATCATAGCAGTCTTTTATTAAAATTAAAACTCTTTAATTATAATTAGAATTAAATTCAAATTCAAATTAATTTAATTTTAATAACATAAAATATCTCATATTTGATTCTCAAAGTTTCTCAAACTTTATAATTAAGTCTAACTTAATTAAATTGATTTTTCTTTCACAAATTGCTCTTTAATATGTGACCCATTGGGTTCCTAATAAATTGGAAATGATTATAAGTTATAATTCCAATTCACAATTCACAATTAGAATTAGATAAATTAAAACTCCCTTTTAATTTATCTTTAATTCTTCAATTAAATAATTCATAATCATAAATCATGATTGACGTAACATGTCATGATTACCTAAATATCAGGAATGTCAAAGTGATTGACTTAACCTGTCAATGCATGGCGATAATGTATAATTTAATCTTTTCGTCATTCACAGAGTATGGATATAGTGTCTACTCTTATTATCCAATCATATTCGTTCTTGCTAATTAGTAATTACTTTATAATTAAAATTTGAAAACTCCTTTTCAAATATCAATTCACTCTAGCTAGAGAATTTCATAAATTATTACTAATAAAGAACATCAGAATATTCTCTCTAATTATTTTAGAGTGACGAATCCTATATTGACTTACTCAACTATCTATATATGGTTCATACTGTATCCAATTACTACTGACTAAATTATCCTGAGACGATTCATAAGTAGCATCAAAACATAATAATTCCCACCCTAGATACTTTGGTAATCTCAAGTATGAGGATCAATTATATAACCATCATTATGAGATAATTCATAGACACATAAGTAATATTTCATTTGAAATTTTCATAATCGAGTCAGTTTAGTGACTTGTTCTCTAACAATCATCCCCACATTAGTTTAAGTATCCCTATACTTTAATTAATGAGATCAATTACTTTCTTCATAAGAAAGAAATATAATGTGTGTTAGTTTTACTGTTTCAACCATATCCAGTCTTGATTAAACTACAAGTAGGAACATTTAGGAATAACACATAAGTACAAATTGAATCTCATCCTAATTTCATTTACACAATAATTATTCGAAGAATTTTATTTTTAGTATTAAAACCAAAAATATTAATTATATTAATACATAAAGATAAATAAAACCGTTTCATTAATAAATAATAATATCAAACATTAATTTGCATCCAATTGATTAGCTACAAGGACATAATCTAACTCAGGTCATATAATTAATACTAGCAGAAGTTTTCCTCTGTTCTCTCAAAAGAGAACCATCCATCAATAAGGCACATATTGACTAATTTGTCTTTATTATATTCTACTCACGCATATGCCACTAATTCATAAAGTAGAATGATAAATAGAACCAAACCACAATTCTAAGAATCATGACAAACATATATTAAGGAAGGAACCAGGAGACCGGTGCACGAGAAGTGAGAGATGGGTTTCTTCTTGTCTTTTTATGTCTTTGGTTTCAGGGACCCTTACGGGCATACAGGGAAACTATGACACCTCTCTGGCTAACCCAATAGATTACACTCACTCTAAACAACCCTTACTGGTTGCATCATCAACTAACCAAAGTCAGATTGGAAGTATGTATCACTACATAGGCATTTTCAGATATCAGAGCTAATAACCCTCAATGCCAGTCCTTTGACTTACACCGGGACAAATTCTCTCGCCTTTTAGGAACCCTACTTCACTCACATACTCATACTCATCATTAGCCATTAATGCTTCTGACTTAAGGCAGTGGATATGTTTAGAATCAATAGTTCCCAGACTGTTTTAGGCACTAAGGGAACATGATTTCAGGGTTTGAAGTTTTTAGAAATGAAAAGGGAGTTACAAGAAAACTAACTTCTTCCTTTTCAATTCTAAATATTTGGGTACTTACGATGAAGGCAAAGCCTTGCTTTTATAAGCGAAGCGAGGGACTGAAAGGTAAATCTACCTAGAGACAAAATGATTACACTTTAAGAAAAGTAACCTAATAATTCACATAACCTTATCAAAAAGAAATCTACTTTTACAAAAGTCTTAAAGTAAACAGTAGTACTTTAAGAAAAGTCTAAAGGTGAATAGGAAGATGATAAGATGGAATCTTCAATAGTGTTGATGGTGATATGCGGGTCTATCTTTCATTATGCCAATAGTTGTCTCAAAAGATGTGCTTACTTTATAGCTGTAAAGTAAGGTCATTTTCTTCGTCAGTTAACTCCATTTCTTGATCAATTTGTTCAATGAGCTCATGAATGTTGGTATTAGCCCATTCAAAAGGCCATAGGCCTGAAACAAAGGTACCTTGTAACGCCCCACATTAGGGGTTAGAATATTAAAGGAATTTAGTACGAATTATGTTTGTTCTTTGCTTATTCACTAATTGCTTAAATTGTGCATAAGTATTTTGGCATGCATTTATGGCATTTTTCGGGTCAATTGGTTTAATGAAACTTCGGATTGATTTGGACAGTATTATTATAATTTTCGTAATTTTTGTATACTTCAAATATTTTTAGAAATTAATGGAGGATTAGTTTTGAGTTGACAATTTATTTTGAGAGTCATTATTTTCTGACGAAATTTTGGTAAATTTTCGGAAGTTTTCTGAAACTTTTGGGTATTTATTACACATAAGAATTCATAACAATGTTTTTGGTTATTTATTACTATTTGGACCTATTAGCTGTATTGCATCCAAACCTACACGCAATGATTTAAATCGAACATTATCGTTTATTCCTCACCGAATGCCTCCTTTACCCATCCATCAGTAGAGATAGCGAAGTCATTCACTCACCAACACCTGCTATTGGAGTTTTCTTTGGAAAGCTGGTTAGTTGTAAACTGAAGAAAGAAGGTGAAAAAAAAAAGAAAAGAAGAAGTTTCAGAGTCTGAAGTCGAAGGTTGAAGATGATGAGCGATTGTCGATGAACAAATGTCTTCTACAAACAACACTACTGATCCATGAGCGAAGGCAAATGCGTATTTGTGAGCAGTAGTCATCGTATTTTGTGAATAGTAACCAAATGCGTATTTGTGAGCGAAAGAATGCGTGATTTATGAGCAGTGAGTCATCGTATTTTTTCACCCAAAAATAATTTATTAAAATGTATAACAACTAGGTATAATGGCTAGGTAATAACGACTAGTTAACGGTACAAAAACGACTAGTTTACAAAAATGCTCTATAAATAGATACCACTCCTCCATCATTTACTTCATCCCTTACCTCATAAGTGATTCTTGACGAAAACCAAATTTCAAATGTTGTCCGCTATTTCATTTTTTTGTCTACTTTTTATTATTATGTATCTTTGTTTCATTCTTAGTGTAGAGCTAAATGATTCAGCTCGCACTCTTTTTCTCTTTTTAGCATGTCCTATGATCTTTATGTTACTTATTGGCATAACATTTGAGAATTAATGTAATTTGTATATTTTCAGCTTTAATTGGTAAAGACTTGCTTTCATTTGAATACTGCAGATCGCTAATTTCTGAAACTTCGTGGATCATTTGGTACTATAATTTGTTGATTAATCCCGAAATTTGTCATGAACATGCATCATACTCGATTATCATACGATAATTAAGCACAATAATAATTTGTGTCCGTGTTCCTATGATAAAGGAAAGACCATTGCGGATATTATCGGGACAATAAACACTAAGGCAATTTAGGTAAATAATCAGTCGATAATTTGAGACGTAATATAGGTAGAAAATTTGATGTAAGTACTTTAGGTAAGTAAATTTTGTAATGTTAAATTTTGTGAGTCAACCTAGATGATGTCTAGGATTGATTTATTGGGAGTGCTATTTACACGCATGAATGGTGAAATGATCTTATACATTGTAAAGCTGTTAAGTCTAGTTGTGGGTAAATAGGCATACTAGAAGGTCTCTGTTGCTCTGTTATTTGACACTTTGGTGTCTCGATATCGAGACATATGTCTCTCCTGCCGATACTAATTATGGTATCTCTGTATAAGTCCGTTACTCATTTACATTCATGGATTGATAGTTGGATTTGTTACGTGATACGATATCATTTGATTACGATATACACTAAAATATATTCGATTCGAAGGATCTCTGTGTTCTACCGTTACATTTAGTATAAAATCTGTTCTAAAATGCATTCTTTACATTTCTTGAAATCGGTTAATATAGATTAGTTATTACTCACTAAGTTATATGCTTATATGATGGATTTGTCCGTGTAGGTTCGGAACTAAGAGATTAAGAACTGGGACAAGTCAACCGCAGTGGTCAAAAGAGTCTGAGTTTTGTGTCGCGTGAAAATGTATTTTGTTTGGTTTGTTTGGGCTTGTAAATATTCTTTGGATTTGTTTATGAAATTATGAGATGTATTATATGTGTGTTACGTTTAGTTTTTAAAAATGCATGTGTGAAACGTTTTGATTTGTTTGTCCTGTCTTGGGTGGCATCCATGTATCCTCTCAGGGGGTATTTGGGTGTTACAATTTTTGGTATCAGAACGCCTGGTTTAGGTGGTTCTGGTTTAACAAATACTTGCCGATTGTTTGCTGTTGAGTGTTTACGTTGTGTTATGGCCTAATGCGGTGTCCCATGTTTTGTCTATAGTAAGCACGATGGAAGGATCTCACGAGATTGTTGACGAAGTTGCTGAGAGTAATCAACCGGAGCAAACACGTTCGGAAACACCAGGACCATCAAGGGTCAATCGAGGAGAAGCCGAGGTTCCACCTCCTCCTCAGCTCGAGGAGAAGCTTTGATTGTCGTCCCAGGATAAGATGACCTTGTTGCATCGAATGACAACACCTAAGGCTCCGACTGATCAACTGAGGAAGTATGGGGCTGAAGAATTTTCGGGGACATCTCTGGAGGAATCTGAAGGGGCCGAGTTTTGGATTGAGAAAGTGAAGAGGGTACTGGATGAGATTAGTTGTCCAGCAGAGCAGATGGTTCACTGTGCTGTTTCCGTTCTTCAGGGAGCTGCTTATGAAAGGTGGAAATTTGTTTTACGGAGTCCTCAGTTACCGGTGCCTCTGACTTGGGAATTCTTTGCCCAAGAATTTAGAACTAAGTATGTGACGGAAGCTTACAGAAAGGATCGGTGGAAGCAATTCCTGAATCTTAAGCAGAGGAGTTTGTCTGTTACTGAGTATGATCGGGAGTTTAATCGGCTCAGTAAATATGCCCCTGAATCTGTACTGACTGAAGAGTTCCGATGTCATCAATTCGAGGAGGGATTGCATGATTCGATCAAGGAGCATTTGACAGCGTTTTCTATGTTACAACACGTTACTTACCATCAGTTGGTATAGGCTGCAATAAAAGTAGAAAGACAAGAGACGATCAGGAAAGAAAGAAGTCAGAGAAGAGGCTTTAATAGAGGAGGTCAGTCTTCGGGGAAACGTAGTCGGGAAAGTAGTTCATCTGCACCGAGAGTTGCTCAGAGATCTGTGATGAGGGGAAAGCAACAAAACTTTCCTACACCGACTGCCTCTAGTAGGGGTTCCTCTGGGGGTCGAGGTTCTAGTGCTCCAAAGTGCCCACTTTTTCTATTTACCATTGGGTGTCTGCTGGAGAGCTACAGGTGCATGTTTTCGTTGTGGCAGTACAGAGCATATGGTTGCAAATTGCCCTCTGAGACAGTCTGGGTGGCACAAGCTAGTGTAGAGGTTTCGCATGCTTCAGTTGGGAACATAGGTCGAGGAAGAGGCCGAGGCGGATATAATCAGAACAGGGCTAATCCGAGCTACTTTTCGAAGCTGTGAATTGACCAGGTGTGCTCGCTTGGCTCGGGCTTATGCACTGAAAGCTCGTGAGGATCATGATGCACCAGATGTCATTGCTGGTATGGTTTCTCTATTTGGTTCTGAATTGTATGCATTAATTGATCCTGGTTCTTCACATTCATATATCTGTGCTAGAGAAATGTTTGTTAAGGAGATACTTATAGACCAGTTAGAATACGACAGGCATGTAACTAGTCCTCAGGCGATGGCGTGTTGGTGAATCGGTGGTTAGGAATTGTCGATTATGATTCAAGGCGATAAGTATCAGCAGATCTGATTAGATTGTCGTTTCACGAATTCGATTTGATTCTGGGTATGGATTGGCTGTCGAAACATCAGGCAGTAATTGACTGTAAGGCTAAGATAGTTTTCTTGAGGAGGCCCGACCAGTCTGAAATTGTATTTCATGGTGGTTGCACAAGTGCTTTAACTAATGTAGTATCTGCTATGCAAGCTCAAAAGTTTCTAAGAAAGGGGTGTGAAGCTTATCTAGCATTTGTACTTGATTCCCAGAAGGAAGGTGGTAAGGATAAACTGCTTGATATTCCTATAGTGAATGGGTTTCTAGATGTTTTTCCTGAGGAACTACCTGGGCTTCCTCCAGAGAGAGAAGTAGAGTTATCTATCGAAGTTATGCCTGGTACTGCTCCGATATCTAGAGCACCGTATAGAATGGCTCCTATTGAGTTGAAGGAGTTGAAATTACGATTCAAGAACTTACGGATAAGGGTTTATTAGACCCGATGTATCATCATAGGGTGCGCGGTGTTGCTCGAAGAAGAAGGATGGTACACTACGCATGTACATCGATTATCGGCAGTTAAATAGGGTCACAGTGAAGAATAGGTATCCAATGCCAAGGATTGACAATCTATTTGATCAGTTGAGAGATGCAGGAGTGTTTTCGAAGATAGATCTGCGATCGGGGTATTATCAGCTTCGGTTAAAGGATGTGGATATACTGAAGACTGCATTTGGGACCCGTTATGGACATTACGAATTCCTAGTAATGCCATTCGGGTTAACTAATGCTCCAGCAGCATTTATGGATTTGATGAATAGAGTATTCAGGCCTTATCTGGACCAGTTTGTTGTGATGTTTATTGATGATATCCCGGTCTATTCCAAGAATGAACATGAGCATATTGACCATCTCCGAATTGTATTATGGACCACATGGGAAAGGCCGTTGTATGCGAAGTTGAGTAAATGTAATTTCGGCTTCGGAGGTATCATTCTTAGGGTATGTTGTCTCATCTGAAGGAATTAGAGTTGATCTAGTAAGATAGGCGGTTGTTAATTGGAAGTCACCAAGGAACGTGATGAGGTGAGAAGTTTTTGGAGTGCATTTGGTTATTACCGTCGGTTTGTTAAGGGTTTTCGGTGATAGCATCCCTTTAACTAAGCTATTACGGAAAGGAGTGAAGTATGAATAGTCGATAGATGTCGAGTAGCTTTGATCGGTTGAAATGTATGCTTCTTGAAGCTCTGTATTAGTTCAACCTACTTACGGTAAGGAGTATGCTCGTATCTTGATGCATCCGGGATTGGGTTAGGTTGTGTTTTGATGCGAGGAAGGAAGGTAGTTGCTTATGCTTCTCGTGACTAAAGACTCATGAATATAATTACCCTACTCATGATCTAGAGCTTGCAGCAGTAGTGTTTGCCTTAAAAATTTGGCGACACTATCTGTATGGTGAAAGGTATAGAATTTTTACAGATAATAAGAGTCTGAAGTATCTGCTTACTCAGAAGGAACTTAATTTGAGACAACGACGTTGGTTGGAATTATTTAAAGACTATGATTGTATTCTAGACTACCATCCGGGTAAGGCTAATGTTGTAGCAGATGCCTTGAGTTGAAAGACTATCTCGGCTTTATCACTGAAGCAGATTGGATGGAAGTTGGGATCTGATGGAGCCTTGATGGCTCAATTGATAGCAAGGCCCACGTTGAGACAGGAGATTTGTAATGCTCAAAGAGCTGATGATAAGTTACAACAACTTATCTTGGCTACTCAGGAAGGTAAACACACTGATTTTTCTGTGCAAGGTGATGGTGAATTGTATTATAAGGACCGGTTGTGTGTGCGACTAATGATGAGCGAAGAAGAAGATATTGTTTGAGGCTCATAATACGTCTTTACTATGCATCCGGTGGAAACAAGATGTATCGAGATTTGAAGCAGATATTCTTGGTGGTCGGGTATGAAACGGGATGTTGTGGATTATGTAGCAAAATGTCCGACATGCCCAAGAGTTAAAGGCATTAGAGTAGTGCCTAAAGGCAATCACCTTTAAGCGTTTAAATACAAAATTGTGTATATTCTTTATAAATAAATAAAGAAAGACATATTTCATTAATTTGATGTTCATTATTTATGAATGGATATTGATCTATAAGCAAATTAATGAAGTCCTTGATATATGACATATCATGAAGGAAATTATGATGTGATCATACTATTGAGATTCCTATCATGTGCAATTATGTCAGTATCTAAATTATCCCTAGTCATAGGATTACTGAGACTGGACATCGGTAATCCGGAAAGACTAGCACATCTCAAGCTCCTTGATTTGATCAAGCAGTGGATCTCAGAAACTATAAATATGAGATATTTAGCGTTGGGATGTAGATGCTTACTAGAGGTAGTAAGTACATTGGTTGACCTGCTATGAGATCATCACATGGATGTACTATTATAATGTCAGTGATAATCTCATCATAGCAATGGTGCAAGTATCCTTAGACTTGAGGTACTCAAGGATATCTTGGATACTGACTCTGTGCTTTGACTCCATTCCTTGTTGCCTTACAGAGGTAGCTTGTAGGGTAGTGATTGGGTACAGTTTTAGGTATTCGAAGGTAATTGAGTAGCCAATAGAGGATTCACCACTTCTGTGATAGCAGAAGATGATACCTATGGCCTCTTGTCAGGGTCATTACTTGGAAATCTCTGATCAGAGTACATATGTCATGAAGAGTGTCTTCGTTGACATATTAAGTATTAAGTAATGAGTCCCAGGATAAGAACTGAAATCACTTGGACTAGATTTGACATACTTAGTCTAGTAAGAGTTGACACTTTGCCCATACTCATAACCAAGTGGGGTATAGCATGGTGAAAGGACGAATTGCACGGTAATTGTCTATGGAAAGGTTCGTGATATGGTCCATGATGAATATATGTTTATTCGTCAAACCAATTATTTTCCGGTCAATTGGAGGTCATGATGTGTTGCTAGATACCGCTCATGACTTGCTTAGATTAAGTGTTGATTTAAGTGGCCAACATAACCGGGAACCTAATGGGTCACACGCATAAGAGTGTCTCGGAGAACTCGTAAAATAGTTTTGGACAGAGATCCAATAAATGGAGAGCAATAAGATTAAATGGATCCCGATGAGATCGAGATATGTCCCGATGAGATCGCGACATCGATATTGCTGAAAAACGTTTCCGGGGGTTTTTCTCATACCGGGACCCGGTAGGCCGGTAGGATCGACCCTAGTGTGACTGGACCACTTCAACATTTATTTATATATATATATAATTAATTAATTAAAGAATTAATTAATTAATATATATATATATACCATAAGTGGAAGGAGAGGGGGAAGCTTTATCTTAAACTTTATATATATATATATATATAAAGGCTAAAACGTGGAAAGGGAGAAGAAGCTTCTCCTTATGCTTAGTCATTATTTGTATTAAATGGCTAAAAGACAAAATGAAAGATGAAGAAGATAGATTCATCGTTGGTTTATAAAGAAGAAAACTATGGATGAAATAAGAAGGTTTTTAGAAAGAGTTTCTAAAACATAAGCTTTCTTCTTCAAAGCTCCATCATCTTTCAAGTTCCTCTTCATCGTGATTCCAAGCCCTCCAAGGATAAAGGTAAGAGCTAGCATTCTTTAATTTGTTCTAGCTATTCCCGGGTCAAAGGGTTTGTCCCGGTTAGGTTCTCTGATCTCTGCGTGGTTAGAGACGGTCTCCTTTGGTCGTTTTGGTTTGACTTTGTTATATAGTCACATGGATCCTGGCTTTCGGGAAGGTCCCGAAACAAAAATTTTGTTTTCCGCACCGTGGGCATGTGATGCTCACACCGGGATTTTCCTACAGTGGTTTCAGAGACACTTGTGTCGTATATAACGAAGAAACCATGACTAGGTCGGAGTTCCCTATTTCTTGTGACGATGATGCATGTTGATTGAGTGAATTTCGAATTCAGTATAGAAATATAGTTTTCGAAATTTTCTTGCCCAGATATGTTCACAAGATGTTTTTGCATATGTCTGTGGAAGCTCGGAATTTATCAATGTGATTTGATATGGTTTTGCTAATTTATTCCCTAATGTTCTGGTTGCTGTCTTTGTGCACATTCCTTGAACAGGCATGCTTATAAATTCGAGAATAAATTGTAGAAAAATTGTTTTTCAGATTTTCTTTCACTGAAATGTCTCTAAGATTTTTATTAATGTCTATGAGAAAGTAAAAATGTTTTCGAGGTGATTTACTATTTATTTGAGAATTTATTTTGTGCTGCTGGGAATAACTGTGTTGAGGAACACAGATTCTACATTGACTTAGTTGCTGAGTTTGAATGAGTTTTTGATGGAAATAAATCATGAAAAAATTCATAGAGCATGTTGTGAACGTGTTGTAACCTCTGTAATTTTCTCAGAATTTATTGAAATTGTTTCAATGAGTTTTTCAAGAAAAAGGCAAAGCTTGGCGAGTTTTGAGAAAGTTGCTGGAGCTGTTTTGTTTGAAATAAGAAATTGTGTAGATTTCAGTTCCAATGCCTTGGATTATTTTTAATGTGATTAAAAATATGTTACATTGATGTTGCATGCTTTCCAAACTGATTTTCTTGAAATTGGGTTTCCAAACAATTTTCGGATGCCAAATGTGTCTCATTAGCGTCTCGTTAGTATATTTCCTTATCTTGATTGTTTTGGCCGTCACAAATTTTGTGACCAGTGTCGAAGTAGTCTTGATAAAGTGTAGACTACCTAGAGATACTTAGGGTGATAGTTTGATATTCGCAAAATTATTTGGAAATCTAAATGAATAAGAGTGTATTCATCGATTTCAAGTTTTTCATGTATAGTTTGACTATATATGGTAAGCAACAATGAAAGTGTTTCATTGGTACATCAAGGTAAAGTGTATTAGACAAGGTGTTGTGAATTTGAACTGCACGGATTGAGAAATTAGCCGATTAGATAGCAATTCCACACGGATAAGTCGACTTATACATACACAAGTTGACTTGTGCATGCAGCATTGTAAACGATAAGTCGACTTGCACAATGTTACAAGTCGACTTGTTTGGTATCTGATTGCATAAGTCGACTTACACTTGCATAAGTCGACTTATACAGAGGCATAAGTCGACTTATACATACACAAGTCGACTTACAACATGCATAGGTGGGATGATGGATGATTTTAGGTATAGATTCAATGTGATTGATGAATTGCCCTAAATCATTCCATATAGTCATGGTGACTATAATCCTATAGCTTGGAGAAGAAGAAGATGAGACCTGAAAACCCTCACACTTAATATGAAAACTCACGTCTTCCATTAATATGGGAAGAACCAGAGTTCTTATAGAGTTGGGTTGTTGGGTAAACCCAAGTTCACTTTATACGAATATGTTCGAACCATGAAAATAAGATTTTCGGATTAATGGGTCGGTTTTCACTAGAAACGTTGATTTGTTGAGTAAACTCAAGGTCAACGTGGACAGAGGCGAAATTGGGTAGTGTACATCAGATGTACGCGCATCAAGAGTTGATAACTCAATGGGTGTGCATACATCACGAGTTGATAGCACTAGTCGATAGTTGCATCTATAAAGTAATTGGTATGACCGATACCTGCCGATTGATCTAAGGTGGCTTGTTGGGTAAACCCAAGGTCATTTTAGTAATGTCGGATATCTAAAATGCAATTGGTATGACTGATACCTACCGATTGACCTAAGGTGGCTTGTTGGGTAAACCCAAGGTCATTTTTAGGAATGTCGGATATCGACCCACTAGTAACGATTTGTCATAATGTTTCTTGGATTAAATCTTGAGGGTTATGGATTCTTTGAAACTAGTGGGAGCCATATGCATGACATGCAAGTCCTTATGATCATGCATTTAATTCTATTTTAACATTCTTTCTCTCTTTTTCCTATAGGTTATTGAAAATGACTTCCAGTGTGAACTTGCACTCACTAATGGACTCCAACAAATTAACTGGACCAAATTTTCTTGATTGACTGAGAAATATGAGAATTGTTCTCAGATCTGAGGAACTGGGTTATGTCCTTGATGTTTCACTTCCTGATCCACCTGCTGTTGATGCTTCTGATGAGGATCAGAAAGTGTATCGTAAGCATCTCAAAGACAGTGACATGGCTACCTACATTATGCTTGCCTCGATGTCACCAGAACTGCAGAAGCAGCATGAGTCTATGGATGCTCATACCATAGTGTATCATCTTAGAGAGCTTTTTGATGAGCAAGCTCGGTCTGAAAGGTTCGAGACCTCGAGGTTACTCTTCACTACTAAGATGACTCCAGATTCATCTGCATGCAAGATGCTGAAGATGAATGGGTATATGAGAGGTTGGCTGTCTTAGGTTTTGTCATGGATTATGAATTAAGTGTTGACTTAATTCTAGTTGGATTGTCGATAGTTATTCACGGTTTGTGTTAAACTATCGGATGAATCAAATATCCACGACAATCCTCGAGTTGATCAATCTGCTCGAGGCAATGAGCAAGCTATCAAGAAGGATAGCAAGCAAGTGCTTATGGTGGACTCTTCTTACGGTTCCAAGAAAAGAAAGAAGAAGAAGAGGTCTAAGAAACCGAAAGGAAGTATAGCAAGAAGAAAACCAAAGAGACTGTACCAAAGGAACTTGCTTCCATTGTGGCAAGGCAGCCCTTTGGAAGAGGAAGCTATAAAGTCTATCTGGAAGAATTGAAGCGAAGAAGGCATCGATGCCTCGACTTCTTCGGTATGTTTGTCATTGAGGTTAATCATTTCGATCATAACATATGGGTATTAGATACGGTTGTGGCTCACACATATGCAATGATATCACGAGGCCTCGGGGACGATGAGATGCTCATGAAGGAGAACTAGACTGCGTGTGAGAAATGGAGCAAGAGTTCTTTGCATTAGCCGTAGGCACTTACTTTTGTCACTCCCCACCGGGCTTGTAATTAAATTGGATGAATGTTATTTTGTACTGTATTAACAAAGAACATATTATACATTTCTTGTTTAAATAGAATTTGGTTTCCATTTGACTTTTAGTAACAATGGTTGTTCTATTAGTTTGAATGGAATGCTTTATGGTAGTGCTGGTACATTATGCAATGGTATTTACATATTAGATATGTCACATCCAATAATGAATGTCAATGACACAAAAAGACATAAGCGAGATAATTTAAAATCAACTTACTTATGGCATTATCGCATGGCCATATAAATGAGAGACGATAGCTAAGCTCCATAAGAGTGGAAGTTTAGGGTCATTTGATTATGAATCATACGACACATGTGAATCTTGTTTATCAGGCAAGATGACTAAGTTGCCCTTTAAGGGAAAGGGTGAACGAGCGACTGGAGTATTAGACCTAATACATTAAGATGTATGTGGTCCGATGTCCATCCATGCTAGAAGTGGTTCTCTTTACTTCATTACCTTTATCGATGATTATTCTCGATATGGGTACCTGTATCTGATGAGATACAAATCTGAAGCATTTGAAAAGTTCAAACAATTCAGAAATGAAGTAGAAAATCAACTTGGAAAAAGTATCAAGACATTGCGATCTGATCGTGGTGGGGAATACTTAGACCAACAGTTTTTGGATTATCTCAGAGATAATGAGATTTTATCTCAATGGACTCCTCCTTACACACCACAGCATAATGGTGTGGCTGAAAGGAGAAATCGAACCTTGTTAGACATGGTACGATCAATGATGGGCTTTGCAAAGTTACCAAAATCCTTTTGGGGGTATGCACTCAAGGCAATTTGTTTACTTGCTAAGCAGAGTTCCATCAAAGCAGATTGATGTTACTCCATATGAGATGTGGACTAACAAAGACCCTATCTTACTCATTTGAAAGTTTGGGGTTGTCACTGCTTATGTGAAGCGGACACGATCGAGATAAACTTGATGCAAAATCGACAAGTGTCATTGCGTAGGATATCTAAAGAAACAATGGGATATCGGTTCTACCTTGCAGAGGAACAAAAGGTGTTTGTTTCAAAGCATGTTGTCTTTTAAAGAAAGAGTTTCTTTTACAAGAAGGCAGTGGGAGCAAAATAGAACTTGAAGAAGTTCAAGATGCTCGAGCAGACGCAGATCAATCGCTCTGAACACAAGCTGTGACTCATCTGGATGAAGTAGCAGTTCAACTTTCTACAACACACGAAATTGTAGGTCACGTAGGATACGCCATTCGAGAGATATAAATTTCGTGAATGAGCAGAATAACGTATTGCTCATAGAAGATGATGAGCCTACCACTATGAAGAGGTTCTAAAGAGTTGAGTGCGAGAAATGGCTTGAGCCATGAAGTGAAATGGATTCCATGTATGAAAACCAAGTATGGACTTTGGTTGATGCACCCGAAGGAATAAAACCCATAGGGTGCAAATGGGTTTTCAAAAAGAAAATTGACATGGATGGTAATGTAATTACCTATAAAACAAGGCTTGTGGCTAAAGGTTTTCGTCAAAGACAAGGAGTTGACTACGACGAGACCTTGACCCGATAGCAATCTTAAATCCATTAGAATACTCTAGCCATTGCCACTCATTATGATTATGAGATATGACAAATGGATGTGAAGACAGCTTTCCTAAACGGAAATCTAACTGAGGATGTGTATATGAAACAACCTGAAGGCTTCATCTCCTATAATGGCGAAAAGGTATGCAAGCTTCAGAAATCCATCTATGGATTGAAGTAAGCATCCAGGAGTTGTAATATCCGTTTTAATGAGGTAATCAAAGAGTTTGGTTTCTCACAAAATCCGGATGAATACTGTGTGTATAAGAAGGTTAACGGGACTGCAATCGTATTCCTCGTGCTATATGTAGATGATATATTTTTACTAGGAAACGATGTCTCGATGCTACAATCAGTCAAGATTTGGTTGTCCAAACAATTTTCCATGAAAGACCTTGGTGGAGCAACTTATATCCTTGGGATAAGGATCTATAGAGATAGATCAAAAAGATTGCTTAGTTTTTCACAATCAACTTACATAGACAAGATGCTAAAGAGGTTTAGCATGGAACAATCCAAGAGAGGGTACCTTCCCATCACTCATGGGATAACACTCTCGAAATCTATGTGTCTAAGACACAAGATGAGAGGATCGCATGGATATGATCCGTATGCATCTGCGGTAGGATCTATCATATACGCAATGCTATATACGAGACCCGATGTATCATATGCTCTAAGTGTTACGGCAGATACCAATCGGATCTGGTGAGGTCCTTTGGGTGGTATCGAGAATATCTGAAGTCTTGCGAAGGACTAAGGATGTTTTCTTGATATATGGAGATGGAGATCTCAAAGTGGCGGGTATCTGATGCGATTTTCAATCGATAAGGATGATTCCAAATCCCAATCGGGTTACATATTCACCTTTGAGCAATGAGGCGATCGGTTGGAAGAGTTCAAACAAGAGACGATTGTTGATTCAACGACCGAGGCGAGTACATTGCCGCTTGCACGCAAAGAAAGGAAGCGGTTTGGATCAAGAAGTTCATTCTTGTACTTGGTGTGGTTCCTAGCGTTGATGGGCCCATACTGATTGTGTTGTGACAACAATGGGGCTATTGCGCAAGCGAAGGAACTAAGGTCTCATCAACGATCCAAACACGTACTCCGCAGATATCACCTGATCAGGGTGATCATTGGTCGAGGTGATGTGCAGATAGAGAGAATTCTCACAGAATAGAATATTGCTGATCCGTTGACAAAGCCATTGTCACAGAAGAGTTTTGATTCTCATGTACTCGCCTATGGTATTAGATATCAAGGCGATTGGTTTTAGGTCAAGTAGGAGATTGTTAGAGTAGTGCCCTAAAGGCAATCGCCTTTAGAGCGTTTTGTACAAAATTGTGTACATTTTTTATAAATAAATAAAGAAAGGCATATTTTGATGTTCATTATTTATGAATGGATATTGATCTATAAGCAAATTAATGAAGTCCTTGATATATGACATAGCATGAAGGAAATTATGATGTGATCATACTATTGAGATTTCTATCATGTGTAATTATGTCAGTATCTAAATTATCCCTAGTCATAGGATTACTGAGACTGGACATCGGTAATCCAGAAAGACTAGCACATCTCAAGCTCCTTGATTTGATCAATCAGTGGATCTCAGAAACTGTAAATATGATATATTTAGGGTTGAGATGTGGATGCTTACTAGAGGTAGTAAGTACATTGGTTGACCTGCTATGAGATCATCACATGGATGTACTATTCTAATGTCAGTGATAATCTCATCATAGTAATGGTGCAAGTATCCTTAGACTTGAGGTACTCAAGGATATCTTGGATACTGACTCTGTGCTTTGACTCCATTCCTTGTTGCCTTACAGAGGTCGCTTGTAAGGTGGTGATTGGGTACAGTTTGAGGTATTCGAAGGTAATTGAGTAGCCAATAGAGGATTCACCACTTCTGTGATAGCAGAAGATGATACCCATGGCCTCTTATCGAGGTCATTACTTGAAATCTCGATCGAGTACATATGTCATGAAGAGTGTCTTCGTTGACATATTAAGTATTAAATAATGAGTCCGGACAAGAAGCGAAATCACTTGGACTAGATTTGACATACTCGATCTAGTAAGAGTTGACACTTTGCCCATACTCATAACCAAGTGGGGTATAGCATGGTGAAAGGACGAATTGCACGGTAATTGTCTATGGAAAGGTTCGTGATATGGTCCATGATGAATATATGTTTATTCGTCAAACCAATTACTTTCCGGTCAATTGGAGGTCATGATGTGTTGCTAGATACCGCTCATGACTTGCTTAGATTAAGTGTTGATCTAAGTGGCCAACATAACCGGGAACCTAATGGGTCACACGCATAAGAGTGTCTCGGAGAACTCGTAAAATAGTTTTGAGCAGAGATCCAATAAATGGAGAGCAATCAGATTAAATAGATCCCGATGAGATCGAGATATGTCCCGATGAGATGACGACATCGATATTGCTGAAAAACGTTTCCGAGGGTTTTTCCCATACCGGGACCCGGTAGGCCGGTAGGACCGACCCCAGTGTGACTGGACCACTTCAACATTTATTTATATATATATATATAATTAATTAATTAAAGAATTAATTAATTAATATATATATATATATACCATACGTGGAAGGAGAGGGGGAAGCTTTATCTTAAACTTTATATATATATATATATATATAAAGGCTAAAACGTGGAAAGGGAGAAGAAGCTTCTCCTTATGCTTAGTCATTATTTGTATTAAATGGATAAAAGACAAAATGAAAGATGAAGAAGATAGATTCATCGTTGGTTTATAAAGAAGAAAACTATGGATGAAATAAGAAGGTTTTTAGAAAGAGTTTCTAAAACATAAGCTTTCTTCTTCAAAGCTCCATCATCTTTCAAGTTCCTCTTCATCGTGATTCCAAGCTCTCCAAGGACAAAGGTAAGAGCTAGCACTCTTTAATTTGTTCTAGTTATTCCTGGGTCAAAGGGTTTGTCCCTGTTAGGTTCTCCGATCTCTGTGTGGATACCGTTAGAGACGGTCTTCTTTGATCGTTTTGGTTTGACAAAAGCTGAGCACCAGGTTCCATCTGGTTTGTTAAATCCTATTCCTATTCCTCAATGGAAATGGGATAACATTACCATGGACTTTGTCACTGGACTTCCTCTTACTCAAAGGAAACATGATGCGGTATGGGTTATGTGGATAAGTTCACCAAATCGCTCATTTCTACTGTTCATCCTGACTATTCATTGGATAGGCTTGCAGATTTGTATGTGAATGAGATTGTAAGACTGTATGGAGTACCATTATCGATTATTTCTGATCGTGATCCTCGATTTACTTCGAGATTCTGGAAAAGTTTACAGGAAGCATTGGGTACTCAACTTAAGTTTAGTACTGCTTTTCATCCCCAGACAGATGGTCAGTCAGAACAAGTTATACATATTTTGGAAGATATGTTGAGGAGTTGTATGTTAGAGTTTCTCGGGAGTTGGGATAATTATCTGACTTTGATGGAGTTTGCTTATAACAATAGTTATCAGACGAGCATCGGTATGGAACCTTATGAAGCGTTGTATGGTAGGAAGTGTAGAACTCCGATATGTTGGACGGAGTTAAGTGAAAACAAGATGATCGGGCCAGACATTGTGAAAGATACAGAAGAAAAGATTCAGATAATTCAACAGAGATTAAAAGCTGCTAGTGATCGGCAGAAATCTTATGCTGATCTAAAAAGGAAGGATATTGAGTTTCAAGTGGGTGATAAGGTGTTTCTGAAAGCGTCACCATGGAAGCATATACTTTGGTTTGGAAAGAAGGATAAGCTTAGTCCGCGATTCATTGGTCCTTATGAAATTCTGAAGAGGGTTGGACCTGTAGCTTATCAGTTAGCTCTTCCTGGAGAATTGGCCAGATTGCATGATGTGTTCCATGTTTCTATGTTGAGGACATATCGGTCTGATGTCACACATAAGATTCCGATGCAAGAGATTCAGGTGCAACAGGATTTGTCATATGAAGAAGCGCCAATTTCCATATTAGCTAGAGAAGTGAAATAATTGCGGAACAAGACAGTACCATTGGTAAAAGTCCTCTAGCAACACCATAGACTTGAGGAAGCAACCTGGGAACCAGAGGAAATCATGAAGGCCCAGTATCCGCAATTATTCGGATCAGGTATGAATTTCGAGGACGAAATTTCTTAAGGAAGGAAGAGTTGTAACGCCCCACATTAGGGGTTAGAATATTAAAGGAATTTAGTACGAATTATGTTTATTCTTTGCTTATTCACTAGTTGCTTAAATTGTGCATAAGTATTTTGGCATGCATTCATGGCATTTTCTGGGTCAATTGGTTTAATGAAACTTCGGATTGATTTGGACAGTATTATTATAATTTTCGTAATTTTTGTATACTTCAAATATTTTTAGAAATTAATGGAGGATTAGTTTTGAGTTGACAATTTATTTTGAGATTCATTATTTTCTGACAGAATTTTGCTAAATTTTCGGAAGTTTTCTGGAACTTTTGGGTATTTATTACACATAAGAATTCATAACAATGTTTTTTGTTATTTATTACTATTTGGACCTATTAGTTGTTTATTAGTTGTATCGCATCCAAACCAACACGCAACGATTTAAATCGAACATTATCGTTTATTCCTCACCGAATGTCTCCTTTACCCATCCATCAGTAGAGATAGCGAAGTCATTCACTCACCAACACCTGCTATTGGAGTTTTCTTTGGAAAGCTGGTTAGTTGTAGACTGAAGAAGGAAGGTGAAAAAAAGAAGAAAGAAGAAGTTTGAGTCGAAGTGAAGGTTGAAGATGATGAGCGATTGTCGATGAGCAGTGTCTTGCTCTGATGCGCTATAGTCAAGTGAGCGATGGCAAATGCGTATTTGTGAACAGTAATCACACGTATTTGTGAATAGTAGTCATACGTATTTTTTTCACCCAAAAATAATTTATTAAAATGTATAACGGCTAGGTAATAGCGGCTAGTTAGCAGTCTACAAAAGCAGCTAGTTTACAAAATGCTCTATAAATAGATACCACTCCTCCATCATTTACTTCATCCCTTACCTCACAAGTGATTCTTGACGAAAACCAAATTTCAAATGTTGTCCTCTATTTTATTTTTTTGTCTACTTATTATTATGTATCTTTGTTTCATTCTTAGTGTAGAGCTAAATGATTATTTCGCACTCTTTTCTCTTTTTAGCATGTCCTATGATCTTTATGTTACTTATTGGCATAACATTTGAGAATTAATGTAATTTGTACATTTTCAGCTTTAATTGGTAAAGACTTGCTTTCATTTGAATACTCGCAGTATCGCTAATTTCCTGAAACTTCATGGATCATTTGGTACTATGAGTTGTTGATTAATCCCGAAAATTTGTCATGAACATGCATCATACTCAGTTATCATACAGTAATTAAGCCTGATAATAATTTGTGTACTGTGTTCCCTATGATAGAGGAAAGACCCTTTGCCGGATATTATCGGGACAATAAACACTAAGGGTGATTTAGGTAAATGTCTGGTCGATAATTTGAAGACGTAATATAGGTAGAAAATTTCAGTGTAAGTACTTTAGGTAAGTAAATTTTTGTAATGTTAAATTTTGTGAGTCAACCTAGATGATGTCTAGGATTGATTTATTGGGAGTGCTATTTTCCTGCACATGAATGACTGAAATGATCTTGTTCTGTTGTAAAACTGTTAAGTCCTAGTTGTGGGTAAATAGGTATGCTTAGAAGGGTTTGCAGTTGCTCCTGTTATTTGACACTTTGGTGTCTCCTGATATCGAGACATATGTCTCTCTTGCTGATACTAATTATGGTATCTCTGTATAAGTCCGTTACCCATTTCCGTTCATGGATTGATAGTTGGATTTGTTACGTATTACGATATCATTTGATTACGATATACACTAAAATATATTCTGATTCTGAAGGATCTCCTGTGTTCTGCCGTTTTGTTTAGTATAAAAATCTGTTCTAAAATGCATTCTTTCTGTTTCCTGAAATCAGTTAATATAGATTAGTTATTACTCACTAAGCTATATGCTTAGCACGGTGGATTTGCCCCTTGTAGGTTCGGAGCTAAGAGATTAAGGACTGGGACAAGTCAACCGCAGTGGCCAAAAGAGTCTGAGTTTTGTGTCGCGCGAAAATGTATTTTTTCTGGTTTGTTTGGGCCTGTAAATATTCTTTGGATTTGTTTCTGAAATTATGAGATGTATTATATGTGTGTTACGTTTAGTTTTTAAAAATGCATGTGTGAAACGTTTTGATTTGTTTGTCCTGTCTTGGGTGGCATCCATGTATCCTCTCAGGGGGTATTTGGGTGTTACATACCTGTTGAATTGAATTCCTCTAGTTATGGGTTGGATTCCATAGTAAGCCTATAAGTTGGACGTGGAATGTGAACTCCATGAATGTGGATACAATTATAATGAATTGATGTCCATTCACTCACAGGTGGTGTTCTAAGAGGATGTCTTAGAGCTGTTTCTCTGAAATATGGTCCTTGTGAAGTACAGAGAGGAGAAATATTTGTCTGTGGATGTTGGTTGTATTGGTCAAGAAGTGCATAAAGTTCTTCTGTGGCATAAGCTTCTTTATTTGACCAGTCAACATAAGTATGTCAATACTCAATATGGCTGATGGTGCATAGCATATTGGTATCAGTCATACAATAGGGGCGATGTAGCAAATAGATCATGCAAACATTTTGTTGTCCAATGTTGCATCCCAAAGACGATGGTGTGTTAATTCTATAGACATATTAATGCACCATTTTGCTAGAGGTTGGAACCATTCTAGAAATGTTCAGAGAAGAGAACTAGAATTGGTTAGATCGGACAAATGACGATACACATGAAGAGGAGACAATACTATTAAACAAAGACTAAAGATGCTAGAGTGTAGATTCATCAAGAAGATCATAAATATGATAGATGAATTAATAAGGGGTTAGCATATCAAAATAACTAGATTTAGGAATAATGTCATAGTTTAGAAGGGTGAGATGCATATAATAAAAAACACTCTAGTAAAGAATTGGAGTAAGAGTTTCAACTGTATAATATTGACAAGAAAACTTTGGTGGAAATTCTTTCTTATATCTAGGAAAACGAGAAAACTCCATAAGCCAAAAATAGAGGAATAGGAAGTTGAGTGTAGAAGAAACAAAGAAGAGTGGTTTGGAAGGTCTAGAAAGATAGTCTGCAAGGATGTTCTTATGACCTTTCAAATGTTGAACACTAAATTTATAAGAAGAGAACCACTCTTGCCATCATAAAAGTTGACTGTTGGGAATCTTTTTCCTAGCTTGTTTGAGAATCTTAGGGAAAGAGGTGTTATCCATTTCAATGACAAAATGATAAGGAGTGAGGTGGATAATAAACTTTTCTATACCTCTTTTGACAGCAAGAATCTCCTTATAAGAGATATAATAGTGACATTCAGATTGACTGAAAGAACCACTAACATGTTCACAATAATAGCGTTGATCACTTAGTTCTTCAAGAAGTACAACACCTCAGTTTGTGTCACTAGCATCTGTTTGAAGGACACGTTGTCCTTGATCAGGTATCTTTAATGGAGGAGGATCTTGATATATTTGCTTGAGATGTTTGACAACTGTAGTCTGTGCTTTTCCCTATTGTGGTAGATTCATACGTAAGAGCTTAGATTAGCAAGATGGATAGGCCACCACATGTGTTATGAAATCTTTGATGTAATAACAATTCCAAGGATTTGTTGAATTTGTTTCATAGTGAGATGTTCATTCGAAAATTGCAATAATTCTTTTGCAATATGTTGACCTGGCTGGTAGAATCCATCCTTGAATTGCATACTCAGAAATTCTATTTTTGTTATACCAATAGTGCTTTTCGAGGTCGAAAGCATAATCCCATAATGTTGTGTAAGATCCAAAAATCTTTTCAGAAGGGTTGGTGTTCCTCATATATCATTGAGAATAGTAGAATGTCATCGATATAGATCAAGGCACTGTTAAGGATAGGCTCATAGATTTTTGTAATGGACTTTTGAAACAATGATGATGTGACTTTAAGTCCAAATGGCATCACAGTCCATTGGTAATGAGCATTTGGAATGCAAAATGCAATCTTATAACGTTCTTCAGGGTGAATACCCAATTGTCAAAAACCTTTTTTAAGATCAAACTTTGAGAATATAACAACTTCCTTGAGAAATAGTACCTGTGTACTAATTTTAGGCAAAGGAAACTTATCATCATGCAGGAATGCATTCAGAGGTTTATAGTCCATTACTAGATGTTTATTTCCACATTTCTGCTCTGAACTTTCTTTGAAATAGAACGCTTGACAAGCCCAATTTGACTTTGTAGGCTCAATCAATCCTTGCTGCAACAGTATTGCACACTCATCTTGTGCAAGCTTTAAGTCTTTAGGGTTCATCTCTATATGTGTGGCTTTCATAGGATTAATATCCTCATTTTTCTTAAAAGGTAGACTTATGAAAAATTCAATATTTTTCCACAGAGGATATGGATGAGTAAATTGTGCATGAGAATTTGGACAGTATTCTAACAATTTTTCTCAAAGTCCAGTGTAACGTGCAGGAATCTCTGTAAGTTCCAACACATTTTTTTATATCAGTGTATGGACTGAAAAGGTTTCGATATTTGAGGCTTGCGGTTAGTATTTGTAAAAGTTGGGCTTTACTATATGTATCCATTCCAATCAAGATGGATATATATCAACAATTCATGTTCCAAAATCATCGACTCAAGTCGATAACTTCTTCATATATATCTAATTTCAACTCACATCAGCCATACATCATTCATATTTTATTAACATCAAAAAAATAAAGTTTTACAAATCTTTAATGGCATTCCAAGCCATATTACATTATCGTCTCAAAATCTCAAATTACAAAAGGTTTTTAAACAAACAAACTTGTTGCTTTCCCAAAACCAACTCAAAATACAAAATAAGCAAATTTGGAGAAATTCCCTTAGGCTCTTGATCATTTGATCTCTTAGCTATCACCTGAAGATGGGATGAAACGAAGGTGAGGTTGAAAGCTCGTGGGTAACAATCTATAACATAAAAATAAACAAAGCCTTTGACAACATTTTATTTTTCGTAGAAAATTTTCATTAAGTTCATAAAACACCTATTTCTCGAGTTTTCATTGTGTAGTCAAATTCACAAACCATAAAACATGAATGCAAACTTGTTCACAGATCATAATTACATAAACACATCAAAATGACTTGGGTGGATCCAAAATAGAATGTACTACACATCTCCCCTAAGGGCCCTGTGTAGTTGTGAATAGAACATACTAACGTAATCTCACATAATGGTTTTGCATACTTGTAAACTTATGGGAGTCCATGAAGGAGCTCCATGCCACTAGCGGGCAGGCGGGAGAAGCCTTTTGTCAAAGTGCACTTGACTTAACTTAGAGGACCATCATAAACCCACATAATCATGTATTTCACATCTTATAAACATATTGCTCAAAATAGCATTTTTTCGAATCTTGACTTTTCATAGACATGAGATATTTTGAAAACATGATTTCATAAACATGATATCTTTTCAAAAATCACTTTCAAGCCTTTTCATAAATCATCACACAATTCATAAAACCACATATTGAAATTTCTCAAATCATTCAAACGTAATAAGTGCAACACTTATGATGCAATTGAAATCATTAAACTTCTTTGATTCAAAGAAAACATTGGTGACTTAAATACTCTATTATAAACATGCACCTGCCTTGATTTCCTTGCTTAAAAACTTGCTCAAAATGTCTCTACTCTTTCTTCTCTTACCTTTCTTGATTTCCTTCTACAATAACAAAAATCCTACTCAATACGGTTTTCAATTGAAAGTCACACAAAGCACAATCATTAAAATTGGTGTTAGAATACTTAAAACCATGCATTTCTAAACTCCATCAACTAAAATCCTTCCAAAAATCTAAAAGATTTAAAATGATATGGCCTTGATTTTTCACCAAATGAAGAGATCTTTGGCTCAAATGGAAGCCCTTCTCTTCCTCTAACTTTTTCTCTTCTTGAACAACCTCAAAATTTTTCTTAAAATCAAGAAATGATGAAACCCTAACTATCTTTCTTCTTTTCTCTCAACTCACCAAAACTCTCTTCCTCCCTTTCTTATTTTTAGTATTCTCTTCTTTCTTTCCCTCTAATTTCGTTTCTCTTCCTCTTAAAAGAGCAAGAAAACATTTCTTTTTCCATTTCTATCCTTAATGAGTCAAAAAAGTCCATTTTGCAATTCCTTATAATCTTAGGTTCCTTTAACCTTAAGTATCTTTCCAAAAATACCCTTGAATATTCTTATAACCTGAACACTTTAATTCAATCAAACTATATCATATAATCTTTTTAACATCAACATAATAATTAACTCCACAAACTTTCATAAAGACCTCATAATTAATGTAAATCATCCTTATTCAACAACAAAAAATTTGGGGGTCAAAACAAGCTCTTTCTAATCATCATTATTGAGAGGATGAATAGGATAATATAGTAATATTAAGGCAACAACTAATGGAAAAGGAATAAACCCTATTTAAGACAACTTTAGGGTATGGTGTCTAAACTATTTAGGGGGAAAGAATTGAAAGAATTTTTAAAGGAAAGGGCTAGGACAAGAAGATGTTTAGTCAAAGCTCATTAGCTTGGATAAGGGAAATCATCATGGCTAAACTAAAACAAAATCTTAAAGCAGGAGTTCTTACTTGAAGATGGAAACTAGATAAAGGCTAAATAGAAGGAATCATGTAACTAAATAATTCCCTAAAAGTTTAAATTTAAAGTAGTGACGAAATTGGTGCTAGTTAGGACTTAACACAAGCACTAGGATCATCTTTAGAATTAAAATAGGCACCAATATTACTCTTAACACAAGCATCAAATATTCAACATATTTAAATGAATATTATGGTTGCTTTAGAACTTATATTGGATTAGGCTACTTTTCTCCTTAAAACTTAATAATATATTCTTTAATTTTTTAAAATATAATTATTTTTGTTCTTTTTAAGTAAGATAAATTAAATTAATCAAAATACCCAAAGCTAGTGTTATGCATTGTCCTACACTATTCAAGCTACTAAGACCTTCAAAAGCTCTAACTAATACATAGTACTACAAAGCATAAGTCTTACCTATATATTAGCATCAGACTTTATTTGATATCCTTCTTGGGTTTCCATTTTACCCTGATTTTGAGATAAGAGTTTGTCAACATTGCTGCTTTTAGGATTGCATACTCCTAATTCCACTTTCCTATAACAAACTTTCCAAAATATGGCCACTAACCTACTATCGTTTTTAGTCATTATGCTCATTATTATCAACTTCCTTTTCCCCTTTATTGTCTCAATTTTAAGTAGAATAATTATTTTATCTACTTTCTTAAAACACTTCGCATTTCTTCCCCCATTGTTTATAGAGAAAAGAAAAAAAAGTAATAAACAAAAGTGATTTATTTTTGATTTGTTAAATTTTGAAGAGGGTTTGGTTCATATGGCTTAAGATTGGTATAGAGTTGTGTTTCCTAAGCTCAATTTTAGTGTTTATGTAGTATGTGATGTTGAATTTGGGTAATTGTGGCTTAAGGAATTTTAACTTGGATGAAAGAAAGAAATAATGAAGGAATTGATGCTTTGGATAATTTTCAGCATGGATATGAGGTGAGTGACCTAGACGGTACCTCAATTATTATGTGTTTAGAATTCTGTCTTTATAAAACTGTGGTGAATAATGGTGGGACTGTGATCGATTCAGAAATCCAGACCGAAAGTCCGGAGTATTGTTATGATATGATTAGAAGTGTTATGGGAAAGTGAAACTGTGATGGTGTTTCTTTTTCATGTGACAAATTGTGAATCATTTGTCTGTTTGTGGTAATTTGGAAATAATTGTAGTCCTTGCATACATAAATAAAGTGATAAATCGTGGTATATGAAATTCTTATAGGAATGCATGAACAGAAAATTGATAGTTATGACCAGAGCAGCCACAGTTTCAGAGTTTTTTAGCTCAACGATTAATGAGCCCCAAAAAGGGGACAGTTTCAGAGCCTATAGCTCAACGATAAATGTGCCCTTATATGGACAATACAGGCGCTCGATCACGACACTGTTATAAATTGGAAAAGGGTTACATACTGCTTTTGTTTGATATAGTTGATAGTTGATTGAATGCACTGCAAATTGCCATCTGCTGATGTGATACTTGATCATGGGGTATTTTATAAGCTGTGAAACTATGAGAATAGTGATATGCCTTGTGTTGTATAAATTATAATGGTTGTTGACCAGAGTTGCCCCAATCAGAGCTTCTAGCTCAATGTGTGAAGATGAGCTTGGAGCTCATGAGTGATTTAGAGCCTCAGGCTCAATGTATTAATGAGCCCTGTATCCACTATTGGATAAGGGATGATACTAATGAGCCCTTAAATGTAACGATTAGGCACTTTCGATCACAATAGAGTAACAATTGGAAAGTGAGTCTCATATACACCGGGTATGCATGACATAAATGATTAATTGATATTGAATGTGAAATAACTGAAAAAGTTTATGTGATTCAATATGGTTGTTAACGAAATGATATGAACATGGGAAATATTGTGATATAGGAAATATAGTGAGACTGGTTCAGTGATTGAATGTGAAATAATATGAACATGTGCGACGTTGGAAAAATGTGTAATAAAATGTGATTTATGAAATATATGTGTCTTATGTAATATATGATGAGTGAGCCATCGATGATGATCACTCACTGAGTTCGCAAAACTCACCCAAAATTTGCAATTATTTTTCAGGATAAGAAGAATACCCCGTTAAGCCAACGAGAGTATATTTGCAAGATTCAAATGAAGGATCAGAGTAGGGGTCAGTTCGCATCTGCATTGTATGTCTTCATTTATGTATTGAAGTGTATATTTGTATTTGGGAAATAGGCCCGAGTGGCTATTGGAATTTGTATATAATGAATTTGTATATGATTAAATGAGGACCCAACTTGGGCATTGATTTCTGCATATATTGTATGAAAAAAAAATGTACCGATAACTGAATGAGTGTTTTAACACGCCATCCTCGCGGGGCACGGACTCGGATATCACCGTCGATGTCGGGTTTGGGTCGCGCGGGAGTGGGGTGTTACATTAGGTGGTATCAGAGTCCAGTAGTACAATCTTACATGGGCATTCTGACATAGGGGTCAAGTGATATGCATATGCATAGTAATTGTGTCATAGCAGACAACTGCGACTGATCCCCCAGTATGAGTCACATGCATGAGCATTTCTTTAAGAGTTGGAGCAGGAAATTGGTGATTATGAGAAAATAGAGGTTTATGGATAATTGGGAAATAAGAAATGTATCTGGTCTCGTATGATGGAAAAAGGTTCACCTCAATTAGGATATGTATCATTTGAGGCGATATCGGTGTGAATAAGTATGTTATTGAGGATTGATTGAGGAAGATGAGTATATGAGAAAAAAGGGAAACTAAAGTGTATAAATGGAATGAAATGAAATCGTGAAGTGGTTATAATCATGAAAGCATGAGCTTGGAACCAAAATGGTTATGCAAATATTGTGCTAAGAGTTTGAAAATCAGTATAAGGGGATATTAGAGGAAAATTAAGATTGAAAATTTTTAATGATTGCATATCGGAAATTCTGGGTTGGTTGAACACATTGCATCAATGAATATAATTAATACCAATTTCACAAAATCTGTCTCCTTTATCCTATAAAAATTCTCAAAGTTTCAGGTCATCAATAATAGAACCAAGATCCGGATACTGTTCATCCAGCACACAAATCTCAACTTCCGAGCTAAATTCACAGCTCTTAAAGCCAAAATTGAGCAGAACTTCCTTCATAGGAATTCTAGCCATACTTCTCCAGTTTAATTTAAAGCAAACCTCAACTCAATAACATAACTACATCAAAAGTTATAAACAAATATCTGAAACATACGCAAGTTCCATTTTTCCAGATTTCATCCATAACTCTACTCCTTTCATGCAAGCATCAATACCACATCAATAACCATCCCATTTAACTGAGAATTTAACCACAAATTTATCAAGACATTTATTTGAGTAATAAATCCCAATTTGTGGCACAAACATATTACTTTCACTCTTTCAACACCTTCAACCCATAAATTTTAGGAATTCACATTCCCTATCTTTAATTCCTAGCAATAATCAATGAATGCATGTACCACTTAAAGAGCCGGTAATCATTATGTAAATGCATGTATGCTAATAAGATGCATGAGCAAAACCAATGCATTTCCTTTGTCTCTCCTTGAGCACACTTGTACAATATTTCAGGTCCTCACCCTTCATTTGGGGACAGGATGTTACAATTTTCCTATAGGAGTGTAGTGGAGAGAAACTATAATGTTGTCTTTTGGATTTGATCATTAACTCTATCTAGATAGCATAATTTCTCAACATAATTCCAGACCTTATAGTAAAAAAATGCACTTAAAGAATATGTGATCCATAGATTCTACATTCATTTTACACAGGAAACAAATATTGTTCATGTTTAATAATATAGCCTACTAAGTGAACTGAGTCTTCTTCTAGCTATTAGTTACATATGGAATGATAATTTAGGTAGTAGACACCTTTCTTAAACAATTTTGATCCATTCTTAATATTCTCGTTTAATCATTGTTGAGTACTTGTATAAGCCATTTTTCTATTTCGCTAAGCTCTCGCCTAACCATATATATTCATCTTCCTTATTCAAATCATGTTGATATTAAGGTTAAAATTGCACTACTTCTTCAAGAACTAGTTTCCCCTTTTCCACTCATCTACCTCAACATTACTTAGTAGCCTATTCAATAAAGGAATAAAATGTTGAATTCCAAAAGGGGGATGTCTCTAGCACCATTTATCATAGAAAAATGATGCTAATTTACCATTCCCTATTTTTCATTTGATATTATATAATGCCACTTAACTTAAGTAATTGTTAGATATACCAAAAAGCACTTAAATTATTATAAATTGTTTCCCTGAAGGTTATAAGTGTGTACTCACCTAACCTAAAGAGCTTATTTATCCACTATTAATCTCTATGGCCTCTTCCCTAACATTTCCTTATTAGAAAAGCTGATTAAAGCAATTCCCATAACCCTTTCAACAATACGTATGCGTACCTCCTTTCAAACTACCTCATGACTCTTCCTTAGAATCTTCTTCTAGCTATTAGTTACATATGGAATGATAATTTAGGTAGTAGACACCTTTCTTAAACAATTTTGATCCATTCTTAATATTCTCGTTTAATCATTGTTGAGTACTTGTATAAGCCATTTTTCTATTTCGCTAAGCTCCCGCCTAACCATATATATTCATCTTCCTTATTCAAATCATGTTGATATTAAGGTTAAAATTGCACTACTTCTTCAAGAACTAGTTTCCCCTTTTCCACTCATCTACCTCAACATTACTTAGTAGCCTATTCAATAAAGGAATAAAATGTTGAATTCAAAGGGGATGTCTCGCACCATTTATCATAGAAAATGATGCTAATTTACCATTCCTATTTTTCATTTGATATTATATAATGCCACTTAACTTAAGTAATTGTTAGATATACCAAAAAGCACTTAAATTATTATAAATTGTTTCCCTGAAGGTTATAAGTGTGTACTCACCTAACCTAAAGAGCTTATTTATCCACTATTAATCTCTATGGCCTCTTCCCTAACATTTCCTTATTAGAAAAGCTGATTGAAGCAATTCCGATAACCCTTTCAACAATACGTATGCGTACCTCCTTTCAAACTACCTCATGACTCTTCCTTTCCATAACAATAGTCCATAGGAACTTCCTAATGTTCCTCTCAAGTGTTTTGATCACTCTTTTGGCTAAGAAGAAATGAGAGGACCAATAAATATGAACAAAGTTGATGACTAACTTAATTAGTTGTACGCTCCCTACATGTGACAGCTTTTTGTTGCACCATATACTTAACCTCTTTTGTATCTTTCATTCAAAGGAATGCATTCAAAATAATGCAATTCTGGTAGCTAAAAAGAGTCTAAGGTACTTGAAGGACACTTGTATAATCTTCAGGTTAGTTATCTGTGAAAGGAGTTATGAAAAATTCATAGAACTTACTTAAATAACTAAGTGACTCTTCTCTTTATTCAATTCTAATCTTGATAGCTCTTTGAAGGTTTGCAAATAAGACATAAGGGAGCTTACTAAACTCGATAGGCTTGAGACAACATGTAAATATCATCAGTGAAAGCTAAGCATGTTATATTGAGCTCTTTACATGCATCTGATATGGAACTTGAATGAGTGGCCATTCCTATGTTAAGCATCATCAACCTTTTGAAGGTCTCTATACATAATATACGCACTTCAGGCCAGTTACAAGTAAAAGCAGTTGTGAAAAGCTAACTATGTTTGTTCTTGCATATTAGTAATTGACATTTAAAAATAACTTTTTCAAATCGTAGTTCATTTTGATTAAATAATTTATATATTATTATTAACCAAGAATAATAAAATGTTATCCTTAATTATTTTAAAGTGATGAATTCCTTATTAATTTACTTAACTTTTTTATATGGTTCGAACATATCTAAATCATACCAATTGGGCTATCCTAAATAGACTAAAATATAAATAACATAAAATAATAATAATCCCTATATAGGATACTTTGATAATCCCAAGTCTTAAGAGGAGTTATAATGTAATCGCAATAAGGACATCCAAAGACATATAAATAAAAGTCCATTTGAGATCTTTATTAGTAGACTAGTTTTGTAAACTTATTTTCTATTAAATACTCAAACATTTCTTTAAGCATTTCCATACTTTAAATTTACGAGGTCAACAATTTTTAATATGAAAGAAAGATAATGTATGCTGATTTTAGTATTCCACTAATATCTTATTTTGATGAAATTATAATTAAGAACAAATTAAAATGACATGTAAATATAATTTAAATATCATAATTATGATCACTTAGTAATTTCAATTGTATGCTAATTATTCTAAAAACTTTATAGTTAATATTAAGCCTTATAATGTACATAAAATGGAAAATACAATAATATCATATATTTTAGTCAACATAAAGTTATAAGCTGTTCAATAGCTGGTATATAACCACAACAGTGCTGTCTCAACACCCTATGATTGCTTCCTTGGTGTGTATGCTTTGTGATATCATATCTTTCACTCTAAATATTTAATCATGCTTTAGAAATTTTAAAGTGTGGAAATTAAGATGTGGAATTTTTATTCGACGTATTTATGCGTATATTGATGTTATGCTTCTCTAGTATGGGTTGGGTGCGTGATACAAGTCAACATAATTATTGTTGAACGATATCCTCATAAGTCTGGTACGACTTTTTTGCTTAATTAATAGTATCCATTAGTCGCATTTAAGAACAGGCGGATAAGTTTGTGGATGGAAACGTTGACCTTTGACATGTGCACATTAATAGTAGGTCCATCCAGAGCAGTAACTACTCTCAACTCTTTTGACGTAGCAGTGTGTAAAGATATCCGAATCACTTTGACTTTTTCCCAACTCAGATCGTTCATTGCCGACGTCAAAGATGTCTCTCAAGCGTAGAAGAGTCCATCACAATGATGACTGCAAATTTATTTATGCGTATACTTGAAGAAAGTAAGAGATGAAAGGTTAGGCATTTCTTCGTCGGAAATTGTCAAAGCTGTATATAACGTACGTTGTAGGCATCAATTGATATTATATGCTAGCTCATGAAGCGTCCAGAAGGTGAGGCCCATGCACACAATATTAATGTAATTGAGAAGTTGGGATTTCAATTGAAAAGTTGAGAGTTGAGTTGGTATACTCTTTTGTCTTTTCATTCCAACGACGACGAGCAGCCTAATTAAATGACCTCAGCTTATAGTTACAGAAAAGTCAAGTACATCTAGAACCAGAGGCAGTTGGGTAAGCAAAAATCAACCAGGGTGTTAGTTACACGGACGGATAGGATAAAGGCATCACACGATTTTTCCACATTTGTGGCTGCTAGCTCAACTCAACGCATCTCTATTAATTTTCGCCTCACCAAACACTCTAGAATGAGCCAAAAGTTGAGAATGAGCCGTCCCCATTATGTAGCGGCGTTGTGATATCCAAATCATTTTACAGGTAGACTTCATATGCTTGTAAAACAAAAGTGCATTCAGATTTGGAAGGTGACCAAATTAAAGTCGTCAATCAATCCAAGACAGTTGTTTATTGATATTGCAAAACAAATGCATTCCACTACCTGCAGGCTCCATGTCGCTGATTGATTCTGGTTGGTAGGGTCAGATACAATGGAATATATACAAACTGTGGAAGGGTAACATGCATGCTAGTGATTTTTGTTGCATACCACAATCCATGCCAGATTTCATGCCATTTTCAACTGTGGCCAGAGCCAGACTCCATGTACGTACGCTCATATGATATGGTAATCACGTCTTCTAGAGATTATTTCTTTGGTATTGCATTTGACACAAGTCGTATAATTATAAATATAAACAAGTCTCGTTTGATTGAATTAGTTAAACTTGTAATTCACATGTACTTTCATGATTTTCAGACAACTGCCTTTGAACTTTATTCCAAGTGAGAGAGAAATAAGTGCAAGCAAAATAAAGGATAATATTGTCAGTGATTTGAAATATTATTAATTAATTAATACACCGTCTTACTTTTAAAAATTATCCGTAACGGACTTACAATTTTGCTTTTATATATAATAATTTTGTTACAAACTTTAAAATGACGTCATGTAATATCTCGTGTGATAGTATCATGGAATAAAATGACAGAATTTGCAGCAAAAAGTATTAATAAAAGTTAATGGTAAGAGGGCGAATGTTATAAAACTAAAATTATAAGACATTTATTAATAATTTTAAAAATTAAATAATACATTAATAGTGTAGGTCTACTTAATTTAATCCCAACATAAAACTATTAAAGGATACAACTTTTCACTGCCTCTTTCAAATCTCCAGAATTGTATACAATAATGGTATATGAAATAGGATTGTCAAAAGAAGATGTACAGAATATATTTGATTCGTTAATTGATAATTTTAGACCTTTAATTTAATTAATAGTCCTCAAAAGTACAATAAATTGGAGAAACATGAACGGAAGCACGTCGACTTGCAGCCTTCAAGTTCTAGAGATAGATCGTCACCTCTCATCACACCCTGCATGGGGAAATTGACATGTTTCAGTTTGTGAAGGACTAATAAGAAATTGAAAATTACGTGTAAGGCTAGTAGCAGAATGTCATCAACGTTACAAGGACGTCGAGAGCCGGACTACCAAAAACTGTAAACTTTTCAACTTAACTTCTTGTCATTTCTAGTGTTTCAATTTGTTTCGTTAAGTAGTCACATTGTCAATCAATACCAAGTCATGATTAGTTTCTCTACCTTTTTGTAGATTGGAATCAAGGAAGTTTTAAAAAAAAGTAAATCGTAGACGCACAACCGGCCGGTTGGACTAAATACCCTCTTCTATTAGCTAGTAATCTACTCATTGCTGACGACTGAACGTAATAGGTAGTTAAACTCCAAAGACAGAAGGGAAATAAGCCCTTCGAGAGATTCATATGGAGCATATTATGTTTTGAAAAAAAAGAAAAGAAAAAAGAAACCTACTGCTGAAATTCAATGTTGATGGATCTGGCAGAGATAGCAGCAATTGATCTAAACGCTGTAGTTGAAAGGACTATCGTAGCACCACCCGTGCTAGGCCTAGAAACTGCTGTTTGAGCACGATCAACAATTCTAACCTGAACTGTTCGACCTGGAACGCATGTCCTAGGCGAAGCTGAACTTATACACCTCACCACGTATTGCCTGCCACAAGCTGCACCATTATCCCATAGCCCCTCGCTCACTGCTGCGAACAAATTGTTGGTTGGGAATTGCGATGCATCACCACCGAAACACGCCGTCGCTACATTGTCACCACCGAAACAAGCGAATATTTCAGTTTATTATTTAACTACCCATTTCACTGCAGGTGCTAATTAATGTTAGGAAACAATTACAGGAGTTGAGAAGGCTTACGTGTGTATGGAGGCCCGTAGTGAGATGCTGTGCCAACATCGGCATTTGAGAAGTGGAAGAGTGATGCCAACAAGAATAGATGTAGAAATGAAGAGGAAGAAGTTTGCCGATAGCTAATCATGTTAATTCCGTGCAAGGAAACTTTGTTACTATAAAGGTCGAAGAATGTTGTGTCTCCCCCAACTCCTTTCAATTATGAAACCGGAAGTCAACGCCTTGTGGTTAGTTTAAAATACAACAATAGAACACCTAGAATATCTGAAGCTCATGCTACTTTGAACAAAAGCTCGGGGTCTCACGTACATGCGTGTGCTTTATGTGTAAGATATATTTATAGACTGTTGAGTTTTGCTTGGTCAAATTATTATAGAAGGTGCCTCCGACTTTTCAATCCATCTTTAATCGTACGCGGCTGCTCCGCAATTAACTACACTACGCCAACTATAAGCTCAAATTACAATGTAGCAGATTGAGGCAATTAATTCCCTAAATTTCGTCTCCAGTCCAAACACAGTTAGGAACATTCGGTGCATACCTGGGTCATTGTTCAAGGAATATATAATTCTCGAACCTGGACTTCTACAATAACTAATTAAATCCTCATGCACACGCTCACTTTTGAATCATATATATATATGTGTATACATATTCACACATAACCATGGGATATGGACATAGAAATAGCGCGCGACAGATAATTCCATAAGCAAAGTGCGGAGGAATTGGGTTTTGGGCAAAGGGATTAATGATTTTGGAACTGGGCAAGGGATAATGCAATCATGAGTCCCTCTCCGGGCATGTTTTATGCGTCGTTCTTGCAATTCAGCTGGCCTATGCCCAATTATAATATATACGCAGAAGTACAAGAAATGCAAACAGAAACTCAGCTTGGGAGTCAGTCGTCATGGATTATATAACAAAGCCAATCAAATTGAGCTAGCAGAAGGTACAAGTAGACTACGGATTACCTCTCTAGTTTATGAAATAAGAGTGGAAGAAACATTAAAAAACAATTGATCCCAACGGACTAAGAGGATAGAAAGAGAGAGTTACCTCTAATGACTTGCGAATTCTCAGAAAAGCAGAATGAAGGATTTAATTTACCTTGCTCGATCAAGAGTCTAAATTACGATTCAGTTGACGTTAATTTTAGGCAATCCCTTCTGTTGTAGTGACAGATAGATGCTTATCTGCTATAAATGATATTTATGAAGTACATAACAATAGTAGCTTGAGATGATTATCTAATCAATACCAAATATACGCATCCAAGAGCAGATGGATCTATTTGCTCTAAAAAAGTGTCTTCTACAGCTCACAAAAGCCAAAACAGGATTTATATTGGTGTCCACGATTCTTCATTTTAATATTTTTGGAGAAAATGACATATTATTGTTAACCAAGGTGTGGGACATCAGAAAGGTTATAGAGCAAGCTATGTCTTACTTGAAAGGTAAGCAAAAGGAGTTATACTTCAGTTTCTAGAGATAGTTATCGCTTTGGCCAAGAAACTCAACTTTATGGAATCTTCACAAACTCAAACTCCAACTGGCGGTTTCAAGGAACCAAAATACCAAAGGTTGTTTTCTGCACGTGGAATTGGAGTTCTTTTTTCTGAAATAATTAGAACATGAATATATACATATATATACATATTGGAGTGCTATCCTACCTAAAATAGTTCGTGGAGTTGGAGAAATATTTTAACAGTTAGGGACAAGTTGAGTCATCAATTCAGATTTAGAATTGAAAATGATATTTCTACTCTTTTTTGAAAGGATCCGTGGCACCCGCGTGATATTCTGAGGACCTTGTCTACACCGAGAGAGATCAATGAATCAGAGCTTCCGCTCACAGCACGTGTTTCTGAAGTAATAATTAATGATGCTTGGAGCTAGAGTGAGGTTTCCATGGACCTCCTTAGACACCTTGATCTACCTGTGTATTTACCCAATAGCTCCTTACCTGACTGCCTGGAATGGCTAACGAGTCCCACCAAGCGATATACCAATGTGTCAACTTATCATCTCTTGCGACCCCCTTTACCGGTTGTTTCTTGGTACAAGATGGTATGGTCCAAATACAGTAAACCTCGTTGCTCCTTTATCTTATGGTTAGCTTTCTTGCAAAAGCTTCAAATCCGGGATAAATTTTCATACCTCTATACTCATAATCACTGTTCCCTGTGCGTATCAACAAATGAATCCATAGACCACTTATTTTTTGAATACTCATTCTCTAAAACAATTTGGGATCATTGCCTCACCCAATTCAATTTGCCCACTTTCAACCATTCTAACCTCTCAGTTATCCTTTCTTGGTATAGAGTTGTTTCCTTGTACCAGAGCATCAACCATCATTCACTTCCCTCTTCTGCTTTCTACCACAGTTTACTATATATGGACTGAACGTAATGCCATAACTTTCAAGAATGAAGCAATAGCTGAGGAGAGAGTGTATCTTGGAGTAATCTCCCACATTAGGGAACTTTTCAGCCTACATATCGAGAGGAGGTAATTTTATAGTTTGGTTCTTCATTTACTTTTGCAGGTTATTTGCTCAGTCATTTCCAGGTTACATCATGCACGGCTCTCTTTGGAAAGGCCATATCTTGCCATGTCTACCCTCTGAGGTTCCGCATAGTCACTTCTTAGCGGTAGCTTTCCCCTTGGCCATCCAAGGGCTAAGGTTGTTCTTGAGCGACATTCCCTTAAGTCTCTTTTGGCTTGCTTCTTCTAGGCTTGAGAAATTTTAGTTAGGCTTCTCACTTGGATTATAGATGCTTAGATATTATTTGATAGAGTTCTTAGTGTTTCTGATGTTGAGTGGATGTACATTGCTCCTTCCATAGCCTCTGAAATCCCTTAGTTTCAATCTTGGATTGTCCTGAGGCTAGTTGCTTATTTTAGCTACATGTGCCTCCTGTGGCACTTTTACGTGAACTCTTTGTATATATTTTGTTCCATTTATTAATTCTTCTGATTTACCATAAACATTGTACATATTATATAATTATAAACTTTTATGATAATTCAGTAAACACTAAGCTTTTTATAATTGGATTTTCTCTCAATTTTATATTAGGAAATGAAATTCAATAACTAAGAAAATTTATTGGAATTAAGTGGAAAATAAAATATATTTTATATCATATTTAGTGTTATAGGTAAGTAATAAATTAAGATGGACAATAATAATTTTAATTTCATATTACAATGATAAAATTGCTAAAATTTATCGATATTAACATTGGTTATTGTGGTTTGCAATTTGTAAAGGTACACTTTACGTACGTATTGTTAATATATTCAACAAGCAACCATGGATGAACAATTATAATTTCCAATGACTATTTATGTAACATCATAATCAAAAGTTCAAAAGTTCAAATTGATTCATGTTTAAAATATTTACAAAGTTAATTATTCATTTTCCGAGACAAATCTTTCCACAATTTTGCTCGTTTTTATATATTGTTGTTGAAGCAAATATATGAAGGTCAATATTATTGTAACTTGGTAATTAAACAAAACAACATTGAGATTATTATATTATAGTTTAAGTACTAAATCAAACCAAATATTCACTAAGATAGCATGGCATTTTTTTCTTAGAAAGTGAATGAGTTTATATTAAGAGGAGGGAATATAACAAGAACAAAAGTTCAAAATCTCAAATGATGCAACAAGGCGATTTGAAACAATGTCAAAGCAAAACTTTACATAAATCCCTTAATTGGTCTCAACTTGTCAAAGAAATGAGGAAAAAAGTTAATAACAAATATAGGGCAACAAAAGAACTTAAACTAAGGGAAATAGGTAAAAAACATTCCAAATAGGCACGAGAGTTGAGCTCATATTAACTTGGATGTCATATGCTAGAATGAATTGCCTTATTCAATTAATAGTACAATATAACAATGCATTGTGATATTGAGATTTTCCCTAAAATACATGCAAAATCATTTCCTTTTAGAGGGAATACATACCAAAATTCAACACTAGCTTAAACATATTTAGATATCTTTGATGAGTGAATATAATACTCTTAGCCCATAACAAAAATTCAAAAGAAGAGGCTTGGCAGAAAGCTCCACACAAGAAGAGTAATTGAGACCGAAAAGAGATGGAGAAATGACAAGAGAATAGCAAGTGGTTGATGGATGATAATGAAGTGATTTTGTTTGCTTTAAATGTAAGTTGATAGTATAGTTACGACTAACACTAACAAATACGAATCAATCCCATAAGGATTATTTATCTAACCACCATTCAAGATGATATTGATAAATTACATTTAAAATTAAAAAATAAACCAAGGATAAATCAACCAAATCAAATAAACTATAATGGCAAAAAAAATGAAAAATTAACCAATTATACCTAGAATTCGAATCTCCTTTACAACTTCTGTGTAATTCTGATTTCACTGATCAATCCAAAGTTCATTAGATAGTGAAAATTCTTTAATTATGCTAATACCTTTCTCAAGACTATTAACACTTAATTCTAGATTGATTAATTGAAATCTTTTTCTAATTAAAACCCATAAAATCATATTAATCAATTTATGAAGTGACCATTAAGTTTGGCTGTAATCTAAAAGATTTATATCACTCTATCTCTATGTTTGGATTCAACTCCTTTTAGTTATACTAGATCTATTCAAATATTGAATTTCTTAATCTCAATTGATTGAAATCATAAGTGAATCAACATGTCAGTAATATTAATTCAGGAATAAATAAGAATTAATTCCTTAGGCATTTTTTTTCATAAAAATAGGCTACGAGCATTAGACAAAATGAACTGGATAAGAGAAAAACCTTGTGTTCTTTGTAATTCATATCTTGAAAATAGGGATCATATGTTCTTTACTTGCACTTAGTCCTCTTACCTATGGGAAAGAGTACTGCAGAAACTTAAACTGTAGTTTAAACCTACCTCAATTGAAGACACCATTAAATTGGTATTGAAGTTGAAACTGACCAATACCATTGACCATATAATAGAGAAATTGAGCATCAATACTCTATTCTATAAAATTTGAAAGGGGAAGAATTATAAATGATTTAAAAATGTTAAATAGAAGGCATAGACACTTGGACACTTTATTGTCCAAAGTATAAGATAGATCTTGCTTCTATCTCTAGAACAAGTTTGGATCTTTCCTAATATGAGGTACTCAAGTAGTTACTTTATGACTCAAGCATTGAAGCACTAGTAGCAATGAATATAAGCGAGGAAATATATATGAAAGAGAACTCAAATGGCATTTTACCTGGTTTATATAGAGGGCGAATATACAAAGAGAGTTGAAGAAGAAGAGAACTCTTATCAATATTCAGATTGATATCCAACTACAAAGTAATAATTAAAGAAAAACGAGGATTAAAAATAAGATTGTTAAGACATAAGCAAGTGAGAAACAGAAAAACCATACCTTAAATGGATCAAATCACATCAAAAATAAGAATTAGGAAGAAAGGGAAGCAGATAGACTTGGAGATGGAAGCAAAAAGGGACTTATGTCTAAGGTAAAAGTACTAGAAGACACTTATTCGAGTGTCTATCAATTAATTTTCCCTTTTGTAATAACCACTCTTGTAATTAGATTCAGTCCTATTTTAAATAAAACTTGCTACTTGTATCTTTATTTGTAACGTATCTTTACCTTATTAGAAATATATATTTTTTAAAATAAATTAAAATAAAGTCACTACAAGTCCATTTTAGTGTTCATTTAATCAAGATACCAAAGAGAATTTATCTTATATATATAGAATACAAAACATCAAAACTAAAGAAAAAGTTGAAAATCAAGGATGACATGATTTAACTCCTAAAATCTAAAAACACTTCAATTTAGATTAATGAAAATCCACTTTAAAAGGGCACTGGTTATTTCTTGTGCTTTGTGTCATTCTAGAGTTTCATGTTATGCTTCCCTAACCTTCTCTATCTTCTATCACTCAATATTATCTTTTTAAATTTGAAATTTGAAATCTAAGAGTTGTAGGAGTGTGTTTATAGTCATGTTCTTTAAATAAATAGATGACATTTTTTAGAACTAGCATGTACATAGGCACGACATCTTCTATCAATATGACCTTCTTTCTACAAAACACAAGCATGTTCTTAGTCAACACAGGTGTGTTCCTAGTCAACATAGACGTGTTTTTGTGAGAAACACTCAATACGTCTCCAAACTCTCTATCATTGTATATATACTGTCATGCACTCCATAACTCATTTAAAATAACTCCAAATTTCTTTAAAATCATCCAAATGTATTCTTTTTTCTCCAAGTAGTATATTATACCTAGAAATATGATTAACTTAACTACTAAATCAATAAAAATGCCCAAAAAAATAAGTAAAATGTATTAAATATGCAGCTAAAAGAATGAGTAAAATGCCACTTATTAATGGATCGAATGATATCTTTGCAAAGAGCACATGGATTAGTCTATATTGTTACCCCTTTTAATCTGTCAAAGGTGTTTAGTTTGTTCTTGATGGTAAGCCAAAAGAAAAAGAAGATTTAGAGGAATTCCCTTTAAAACTAAACTATTTTCTATTAAGAAGCTCTTTAACTAGGACTTCCCTGTATGTTTAGACATGATTTATTTGTGAAGTTGTTAGAATTACGTCTAGACCATATAACTTTATCCTTTGCTTCTACGTTTAGGTTTTAATTTAGAAAATTTTATGATATGGTTGTTTCCTTTAGGTCTACATCTCCATTGCCTATCAACTATAATTGAGTTGACTTTGGCATTAGTAGGGGTTAAAAGCCTAAGGTTGTTGTGCCATTGGATAGAACATGAGGGGCCTAATTTATTCTAGTTATTAAACCATAAATAAGTGCTATTTTCATTCCATACTATATTTTTCATATAAGGGTGTAAAGAATCTCCCAACCTCAACATCTAAAAAAATGTCCAAGAGATACTTTTATAAGGCTTGATAAACCAAAAGAAATGATCTTTAATAATGTAAAAGTGAACCCATTTAACTTAAATGTGTTCTTTGTCTACAAATAGTTTCCATGTTCTCTTTTCTAGAAGCATCAAATTTATAAGTTTAATAGAGCAGATGCTAAGTTCTTCCTCTTCCTTCAAAGTGCATATCTTAGATTATGTAACTTTTGCTTCATATGTATTCTTAAGGGCCCCTAACCATAGGAAGTTATTTAAAGACCTCTAAATATCCTTAATAATCTAAGACCTCTAAATATCCTTAATAATCTTTTATGGAATATAGAGCTGACACATACAATAGATAATAAGATATATTAATACTAATTTAATAAGTTATAACCTACCAACATATGAAAAGAATTTATTATTCCAATGATGTGTTATTATGACAATTGACTCCAATAAAGCCTTGCAATTAAGATAAGTTATCCCTTTTAAATAATGAGGATCCATAAATTTTAAAAGGAAAAGATTGAAGGTTTTGATTAGTAATATTAAAGAGAAAACTTGAAACTATTTGTGCATCAAAGGAGATGTATAGGCTACTCTCATATTTGTTGATATAAAGATCAAATAGTTAACTAAACTGATCTAATTAAGATATCAATATTTTCATAGAAATAAGATTATCATAACATAAAAAAGGGATCATTTCAAGTAATTAATGAATCTATAAAAAATGTTTCGAATTCATTTCTTTCTCTTTTATCTCCCATCTAGTTTCTTTATTTTTTCACTAGATCAATTATGATTTGGAAGTTGATCCAAGGAAAGTGCTTGGATCTATTATGAATAGCTATAAGGAATTTTATAAAGGTTCAATCTCATATATTTATAGTGAAACTTGATTTTTGTCCCCTGATTAATTTTATTAGCTATTAACATGCAATATGTCTACAAAAATAGTGAAGAGGTATGTTAAGATTGTCTCAAACCTTTGGCATCCCTAAATGAACAAGATGGCTCTCCATTAATCAAAATGACATAAAATGCAACTGACAAGCTTTACTTTGATTAATTGAAGAAATTTCTATGGAAAGCAAGAGCTTGAATTTTTTTAAGTAGAAAATTCCAATCTACAGAATCAAAACTCTTTAAGAACTCAATTTTAAGGGAGTAACTTTTAAAGTTTTCTTTTTTTATAATTTTTTATGCTAAGGTGATCCTAGTAAAGCTCCTAAGTAATAAGTAAAAATTTTCTAATACTTATGGCATAAATAAAAGCCCCTTCATTTAGGTTGATTAAGCTTTTCAAGGCCTCCTTAAATATGTAAGCTAGTAGTTTAAAGATAATCTTACATGTAACATTGCAAAAAGAGTTGGGTCTAAAATCAAGTAGGGAACTTGGATTAGGCATTTTGGGACTTGATCTATCAAAAGTTTTGTTCAACTCCTTAAGTATAATTTCTAAATGAAATAACTCCAAGATAGTGTTTGAGATTAACTCACTTGTTAATTTCCAAGTTTTTTTTTAAAAAATCATTAAGGAAATTTAGACTTATAGACTTGTTAAAGCTCAAATCAGAAAGGGCATTCTAGATATCCTTACCTTAAAAGGCTTCACCAACATTTTCTTTTGTTAAAGATATAATAAGTTAGGAATAAAGTTTTTAATCTTAAGTGAAAAGGAGCATTGGTGATTGGTAGACCTTAAAAAGTTTTTGAATGATCAAAAGCCAATATTTTTAACTCATTCTAAACCTATATGATTTTACCTTTATGATTCATCAAAGAACATATCCTATTAATGTTTTATGTAAAAAGAATAGCATTATGAAAAAACTTCTAGTTTCAATCCTCCTCTTTATTAAGGAGTAATGATTCTATAAACAATTAGAATAGGAATTCAAAGCCTTTTTTAAATCAATGAGGACTCTATAATTATTTTTCCCTTTTGCTTGAAATAACTTCTTAGGTTCCCCCTTTATCACCTATAACTTCCTTATACATTTGAAATATTGAAAATAATCAATCTCTATCTTCAAACTATTAATCATAGCCTTTTCAAACACTTATACCTTGGTCAGGAAATTATTAAACCTAAAAGGATAGTTAAGCTTTAAAGGTTTTAGGTCAATGGAGATTTTACCTAGATAATGATTAGAAGAAAGTGGGGTATTAAATTGATCTTTGTTATTAGTGAAGGAGGAAAGCCGGTAGGATTGAAGAGTGCTTGATCTAATTTTTCCTTACTAGCTAAGAACCTTCTTTCTCACTACTCTAAATGTATAAAAATCTATCATATGTCATACCTAAAGTAAGATAAGGCATATGCATTAATACATAAAAGTCCCCATTTTGTAATTTATAGTTGAGTTTTTCCCTTTCAACTTATTACGAGAGAAGGATAGTGTTGAAATCTCATTTACAACTCAAGGAGATTGAATTTAGGATTTTATATTCTTTAGATCCTTCTATAGTTGAGCCCTCTAAAGCTCACGATTAGAGACATAGATAAAAACTGATCCTTAAAGGACAAGGTAAGTAATCTATTTTGACACTTAGATGGATAAATTGATCATATATAAAGTGATCTAACATCATAGGTTTCTCATAGGAGAATTGTATTACAATTCTCCCATTGTAATGATGATTATGGTTTAAAATAGATGACAAGTTATTCTTAAATTCCAATTGTATGATTCACAATTATTATTTTTAACTTTGGTTTCTAGGACCTAAACAATAGTATGCTTTAATGGGGATAGGTAGGAGTATCTTATCTATCTTTTATTGGGGATATTTGTACCCTTAACCCTAAAATTCAGCATATAATAATTGTCAAGTCCCCTTCTTCTTTGTTTCCCCTACCTAACTTCCTTTTCGTACTATACCCAAATTATCTTTAGGAGGAATTAGGGCACCAGTTAAAGAGTCTTCTTTTGACATCTTAATATTAGTGTCTTTGGCTGTAAAAAACATTAAAAGATCCCTTTTATCTAGATCTTAAAGGTGACACATCATGACTAGAGACTATATATTACTTTAGGTTCAACTTACTTGGAAATTACTTATGAATTATGAGCTTCAACTTAAATATTAGGTGTGAATGCACTAAAGCTTGCATCATTCTTGGAGGCTTTAAATGTAGTTTGAAACTCTTCTAAGGGATAAGTTCCTCTGAAAGACCTTGTGTATATTTTTCTTAAATAGGAGTTTTGTCAAGTTTAGATGATATTTAAGCATTAGACATTGGCTCCTATCTTTCTTATAAATGAACCTTTTTCTAGTTGGTCTCCAAAACTTTTTCATTTGCTCAATTGGCTTTCATTGATAAGACACATAGATCTCCAACTCTATAAGGCCTCCAACTTCATTTAGACTTATAATCTTGATAGAATCAAGGCGTTTTATTAAAGGATTCACTTCCAAATATATCTTAGTATACCTAATTCTCTAGAGTCTAGTTTTGTTTTTATCCAAACATAGAGTCTCCCTATAAAGCTCACGAGATAGTTTAACCTCATGAGAGTTTAGTACTCAAAAGGGATATGTGAAAATTTAGTCACAATGGAATGTTCTTCATGTTGGATTTATAGGCCTTAGCCTCTATCTTTGAATCACTAATGGCTTCCCATTAATGTGTCATTGACCCAATTCTATTACTTTCAATATATTAGCTTAAATTATGAATTTAAAAAAGAAGGCATCGTTGTTTGTTGAAGTCTTCACCAAAATTAACCTTCTTAAGTTGGCAGAAGCCTGAAAAATGCTAGTTTTTTTGTCAATAAATAACCCTATTAGAGAAGTATTCTAACTTATAACTCTAACTTAAAGTATTATAGGAGAGGACTAACCATTGAGTCTTTGTTAGAAAGATTGGAGGCTAAGTAACCTAGGGCACCCAAAGTTGAGTGATCGTCAACTACTTGACTTTTGAATTTTCTAAGTTGAGAGAATAGGGTAGAAGATGCTAAGGAAGGTTGTGAAGAAGGGGAAACAAGTATGGGAGCAACAACAAGAAGTGGAGAAATCTAAGTTGAGTGGCAAGGAGTGAAGAAATACCTACCTCTAAAAGCTGTGAGGACAACATTGGAAGAGATAATAGGGATTTTCAAGGGGACTAATGAAGGGGAATAAGAGACAAAAGGACCAAAAAGAGTAAAAAGGAGCAAGATGGAGAGAAGGGGAAGCAGAAAAGATGAAAAGAAATGAGGAACTATAGGTTGAAAATGGGTAAGTAATATGTATCAAAGGAGCGGAGGATGGTGAGGAAGGAGTTTGGTTAGGCAACAAAGGAAAAAGCGGGGTTGACAATCATCAACAATGTGTGGTTTGTTTCAAAAAAGAAAAAGAAAAAGAAAGAAGATAACGAAAGAAATAATGAGGAAATCTCATAAAATAAAAACAGTAAAAAAATGAACAATAAATAAAGAGAGAGAGAAAGATCAAGCATATTGATTATATCGTTTTAAAGATATCGTTGTGGCGACATTGAATCTATTTTGCATGTTGCTCGAGATGGATGTTGAGCCTGCAATTTTTGGAGAGATTTACAAACCAGTTTAACGAATGATGTTTTTTTCTTGGAGGACAAAAATCGTAGGATATTTGTCAACTTACAAAAGCAACAAACTATCCTAGGCCTTAATTGGTCCTTAGTGTTTGGAATGACGTGTTGGTTCTTGTGGTCATGGTGCAATAAATCATTATTTGAATCCAATTTTACATGGTCGCCCAATCCTCAAGTCATCGTCCTCCAGTACGTCTGAACGATTGTGCAAGCCAGGGAATTGATAGGTAGAACAATCTTATGTCTAAGATTAAGACAGGAAACCCTTATTGGATGGAACTTCCCTCCACAAGACTGGGTACGACTTAACACTGATGGAGCTTATTCAATGTCCACATCGCAGCCACAGCAGGAGGACTCCTTCAGGATAGCACAGGGCGCTGGAGAGGGGATTTTGCGCATAATATAGGATTTTGTACACCAGTATGTGCTAAGTTATGGGGGTTTTTTCCATATTGCAACTTGCATGGACGCTAGGATTTTGGAAGGTCGAACTCGAAGTGGACTCTCAAATAGTCGTTAAGTTACTATCATCCTCCGAAGCATCACTAGTTCCATACCACACTCTACTCTTAGGGACTCAATAACTCATAAAACGAGAGTAGATGGTGAAAGCTAGGCATATATACTGTGAAACTAATCGAGCTGCGGATTGGCTAGCAAACCATGCCAAGAATCTCACACTTGATATTTATTAGCATCAAAATCCACCTGAGGGTTACTCTTCTATCCTACTAGAGGATATATCAAGGGTTGTTTTTTTTCCAAATTGTAGCTTAGTTTCAGTATACTTCTCCTACTGAGTAAAATAAAAAGTACCGTTCTTTAAAAGTCAAGATGGTGTGGCTTTTAGTAATAGAAAATGTTTTTATTAGATCAGAAATTACTGCTATTTGCAAATATGGTGAATTGTACGTCGTTCTACCCTTGTCTAAACGGATAAGTTGAATAAATTAATAAATTATAACAGTGTCATAGGGTTATTACTACCTGACACTGTTTTTAATGATAGTCCAGAGTTAGAGTGGCCACACAGTAATCTATACGTCATTAGATGAAAATAAAATAATAGGGATATCAGCGTAATCAAAATGCCCCGCAAGCGAACGGGTGGGCTTTGGTTGCGTTAGCGTACTTGTGGCGAGAAATATGTTTATTGAAAGGTGGAGTCAAGAGGCTTCCGAGTTGGTTAACTGAATCAGACAAAGTTTCCAATAAGACAAGTCAAGGAGTTTCGCTTTGATGTTAGGAAATTGTGCTTTCTAAAGGTTTCCCTTGCAAGCGAAACATGGCTTAACTCATGCAACAAGTCCTCGTGTTGCCTAAGCAATAGTGTTTCACTACGTCTCCTCTTCTTAGAATCAGTACGTGCACTCTATGTTTATGATTTATGACCATATGAATTGAAACCCTTCCTATCTTTTTTTCCATTCTTAAATCTTAAAGATGTGTTCATTTGATTTGGAATTTCGTTTAATTAGAGAAAAGTTTCAGGTTCAGAGTTAGCCATCCACTTTTAGCAAGAAGACTAGTCCATTAAAATAGTCCTGTTTACGCAAATTTCTAAAACTTCAATCCCAATATAACTTAGGCTGAAGACTCTCAAATACATAAATGTAAAATGTCTGATAGCCGCTATTACCTATAAGAAAAGCTCCTCTTCTTACCCACTGTCACCATTAAATATTTTGTTTATTTTTCTATCGAGTTTAAGATCTTTTTTTAATGTAGACTCAATTAAATTGTTAATTATTGATATAAATTATATTTAGTCTCTAAACTCACCTATATTGTGCTTGAGTAAACTTGAAAGAGATTAGTTTAAATTTAAAATTTGTACATAAATCTCAATTCAACCAAACATAATTAAGATAGATGAAAACTTAAGTTTAACCAGTAAATTCTTATCTTCTCAAGCCCAATGCTTTGAATTTGATTTATACTTTAAGGGTAATAAATAGAAAGGTGATTATTATAGGTTTTAATAGTGAAATATAAAATAAAACTAAAATTAGATAAAAGACAAGGAAATAAATTATAAAACAATTAATCAAAAGAGAATTTAATCAAATATCTATATTTAGACCAATACTTCTCTTAGTAATTCTTTTGACTTTTAGATTGGATATATTCTCTAGACTAGTAGAAATTCCTAAACACTAAAATTACACTCTCTCAAACTACATACACCTACTCTCTAACTGGTGAACTAATATACCAACCATAGCTTATTTGGTTATCCACAAATATTTGGGGTATTATATTCTTTTTTATCAAAAAGCAAAATTATAGATTTGCTATCCTAAATGGCGGTATACTAGTCTATTAATAAAAAATTGGCCACTTGCGTAAATCAATAAAACAATAATAAGAACTGGAGAATAAAAATAAATAAATATTTAAGAATAAAAGAAAAATAAAATAGTTAGATCTCACAACCTTTCAGAATAAACTTTGACTATCCTTTGATTAGACAAAGAAATAAACTAACCACGGATCAAAGTTTTGACACAAAGAACACAAAAAGAAACAAACGCTTATATGCCCCTAGGCATGTCCACTCTTGATGACTTTTTATAAGCTATCCACTTCTTCCTTCTTGATCAATCTCTTTTCTTCACTCTATTGACTTTTTTTTCCCTTTGAAATAATGATCAATCAAGCTCCAAACCTTCAAATACATAAAAGAATACATAATTCTTATTAGGTAAAGTACAATTCCATAAAAAAAAATTAGGAGAATTGAAATGAAAACCATGTACAATTTTGATCACTATCACAAGGAACGAAGTAAGGGGCAATGGCTAGGTGAAAGGAAAGTTTAAAATGATAGATGGTAAGGCTATGAAGAAGTTCCAAGTTTATTTCCAAAAGTAAAAGTTAGCTTGTTAGAAAGTTTAGATGGGAAAGCTCCTGCTGAAAAGGATTATCTAAAGAGAGCAAGTGTTAAGGAAAATTTATCTAGAAGTTTGGAGAAATATGAGAGAGTAAAAGAGATTTAGAAAAAAAAAAGGAGAGAATTTGTTAATAACTTGACAAATTTCACTCTTTATTATGACATACTTTGTAAATTTTGACTCTTTATATTTTGGATATATAGGAAAAGAAATAATAAACTTGTTCTTGTATCCTACAGTTAATATATATATATATATAGTCATATACTAAAATTTTAATTAGATAAGTGAAAATATAAAAATATTTTATTTTTATTATAATATAACCATTTTAATTATGCATTATAAAAGTTAATAACAATAAGTGGGGTTAGAAGTTGTACTACTTGTCACTTTTCTGACTGTATGTATAAAGAATAGATAAAGATAATTGACTTCTAGTGTGAGAATTTTTTTATTCTTCTATTGTTAATTTTTATTTTAATTTTGGTAAGAAAAGAATTTCTCCTATTAAAAATTCTATTGTTGTGAAATATAAGGCTGCGAACTTTTCTTCCACAAAGATGAATGCGTCATGCTTCTTCTTTTTAAGGTTTGTTTTTCTTTTTTTTTGAAAACTTTTTTCTGGAAAGATATATATGTTAGGCGTTAGGCAATGCTAGAGTAAGGATGTTAATATCACAATAATGTGCTTTCCATATAGGTTCCATTTGTCAAAGCTTATGTTTTAAACTGGTAAAAGTCGTTTAGCATTTTAAGGTAGCCGTCAACTTGTCGCCTTTCCTTATTAGAAACACCTCTGTCGATCTCAAGTGTTTTCTAAAAAGAATTATAAAGAAATGATGGATTTTGACAAATACATTATATTATAATAACACTAGACTTAACATCACATTATTGTATATAAAATATTATAAAATTACATATACATATATATAATTGAATAATTATGAATATAATTTAAGATTTATAATGTGTAAACATGTCTTATAAATTAAGTATAATAAACTCTACAATATTAAAAGATATAATTATTTATATACTTAACTGAATTGTTACAATTTAAACATTGATAATGCGATATGATCAAAATATACTTAATTATATCATATTCAAATGAATGAGAAATCTCATATGAACTTTATCTCTAAAATCTATATGATACAGGACTTGCAGAATCCCTTTTATTCCTTAATAGCACCCAAGAGTGGAGTGAATCGGGTGTTTTCAAGATTATAATTAAAATTGACTATTTCATAAAACAACGTCCACAAAATATAATGAATGCAAGTCCAAAATAAAGATAAAAGATTTAAGGATGCTTATAAACAATAAAGTAAAATAGCAAGAAATTAATTTATAGTGGTTTGAAAACAATTCTTTCCTACATTCACTCCTAAGACTCTTTTTGGATTTCCATTATAATTCTTCTTTCAAGGCGAAGAATAAGCTTTGTATAATTTTTTATTTTTGCAAAAAGGAATAACTTTTTTAATCTTTCTTCAAGGTGAAGAGTAACCCAAAAATCACTTTAAGAAAACTCAAATACAATGGGAAAAAATCCTTTCAAAGCTTACATCTTCAAATTTGTTGAATTGATTATTTTTATAATCTTAAAAATGACTCACGCACCTAAAATCAAATAATGAATGCTTAAATAACTGAAAATACTTAGAAATGTGTGTAAAAGATACTCCAAAGGTTATTGATACTAAAAATGTTGGACCTCGATCTTTTAGTAGAAATTAGAAATTATTACATGAAATTAAATGAGTGTTTTTGTATATGAACTTTGTTATAGATGTTATTGTGTTATGAGAAAAGAATTGATGGGTGTTGATGAATTTGAGATTTGAGTAGAATTGTTTGGGTTATGAAAGAAAAAGTAAAAGAGATGATTGAAATGGAAGTTGAAAAACAAGAAATGATTAGTGAAAGTGTTATATTTTGGAGAATTAAGAAAGTTTGACTTTTTGGAGTAAAGAGTTGACTTTTTGATTTAGGCAGAATTTGAGAAAATGATCTTCATGAAACTTGTAGCTTTTGTTGAAAGCTTTCTATCTCTATAAAGTATGATATTTTTCGATATCAGAATTGAAAGTTATGATCTTCCGAAGGTAAGGTTATTTTACTTTGTTTTTGAAAATGCTCTTAAGTGTAGGATTGTGTATGCTGTGTTTTGAGGCGAATTCGGGACTGATATATTTTTAATTGAGTAAAGTGGTCTACATGAAAGTCATAGAAGATTTTCCTAGCTTTTCAATGATATATTATAGGTTATTTGTGGATGTGGGAATTGGAAGATATGAAATTTGAAACTTTGGATATTTGTTTAGGTGATTTTTAACAGGGCAGAATTTTTGATTGGAAAATTGACTTAGATAGAGTTTGATATTTCCTTTAAGTGCTTCATAAAAGTTTTAGCTTGTGTTCTGATCTTTACATTGATGTAAAGTATGGAATTTTTGGGCTTTGAAATAAGAAGTTATGATTTTTACAAGTTGCTGTTATTGTTTGGGAAGAGTATTAGAGGACAGAACCTTTGCTTGAAAATTTGACTTCCTTAGAGGCCAAATTGATTTTTTTGTCCTTCATTAAAGTTGTATATTGCATTTTGATCTTTTTATTGATATACAATATGACATGTTTGGTGTTGGACCCCGTCTCTGAAGCCCAACATTCGGAATCATAAAAAGCATAAAAGACCAAAAACTGACAACTTACTGATCACAATTTGGGGAACTTCCAATAGAGATTTCAGATCAGCCTCTTCAGGACAATTGTTCCTCATATTCTAACGATTCCAATGCTACCAAAAATGCTTAATTTGGATTAGAAATGGAAAAGTTATGACCAAAATACTGTCTTAAAGAAAACAAACCAAGATCAGATACTCTACCCAACTTCTTTTCAGAAATTGAAACTTTTAGGGCCCGAATTGGAATTTGATTCCTTCAAGTAAGTTATAGCCCCATGTCTCTATTTTAATTTGGAATAAGGATCGCCTCATTCGGATATCTACAGGTCGAGATATCCCTTAAAACACTGAAGCATGGTCAGACTTTTTCAACCGATCATCATACTTTGTTTCAATCCACCTTTTTCAATTTAATAACACTACCAATAAACCAGTTATGGAGAGATAGAAAAATGTCTTAGGAGTCCAACGCTTCAAAAATCAGGTCGATCGGAGGTCGGACTAAAAAGTCATGGCCAAAAAAAGGAAGAGAGGTCGGTCGGACAAGAACCGACCCCAAAGGACGCACACCAGGTGCGCATGGGCGTGCAAGCCCAGGCTAGTGCTCGGGCGTGCGACCGAGCGCTCGGCCTCTCGGCTGAGCACTCGCTCCAGCGCTCGCTCGCGCGCTCGCCCGGGTGGGCGAGGGGCCGAGCGACCTGCCAAGCGAATCCAACCCTTCTGACTTCTAACCCTCATATCTTTTGGCACCGAACTCCAAAATTTACAAAATTGGTATCGATGGAAAGATCAAAGACAGATCTACCATTTTTAAGAAGGACTCAAAAGCAAGCTCAGTCTCTAAAGGGGTCAAAAGTGTGCTTCAAAGGTGACCGATTGACAAGCTCCTCAATAGTACCAAAACTTGCAAACATCATAACTTTTGACTCAGAACTCCAATTTTTACTAACTTGGTGTCTATAGAAAGGTAAAAGAACGCTCTACAACTTTCATGAAGATCATAAAAGAAACTTCCAACTCTATAAGGGTTAAAAATGGACTCAAAGTTTCTATCTGAAGTTTGCCATTTTGGCAGCACCTGCTCTCAACTTTAACAACTCACCTCTTCCAATTAGGACATCCAAAAATAGCACATTATGCATCATTGGAAAGCTCTAAAGCTCCTCTACAACTCCTAAGAAGGTTACTTGATCCCATCTGATCTATATCGGCCCAGAAATTGTCGTAATGCACAACTTACCCAAAATTGACTCCATGAACGCATCAGCTCGGAAATTGCAGCATCTACGCCCCACCTCAACAGCTCATAAACCTTTGCAAATTTCCATTGAGCTATTCCAAGCGAACTCCAGCAGCAACTCAATAATGAATAAATTCACATACACATTCCTTTGCAAGGTCATAAACAATTCGCAAACCAACACAAACACATAAGGAAGAGAATACTAGAGTTCTCATTCTCTTTTCCAATCATAATAAGAGTTCATGCATAGCTTTAGTTACATATCAACATATCCACCACGAATTAAGCAAGAGATACAAAATATATGAGATGCTCAATGTTTGATATGCTTATAAAGCTATTCAAAAGCTAATTACTAACTTAATACAAAAGTATCTAAAGTCTTGGAGTTTTTCCGATGCCTTGCAAGGTTTAGCGCTTGACTTGATTTTCACCTGAGGAGGGAGAGTGGGGTGAGAAAACACGGCTCAGTGGCTAACACGTTTATAGCCATCGAGTAATGAGCCATACAATACATAATTCAAGAATCCAAAATATTAGCAATTCATCATATTATGCATAAATAACTAACCTTATCACATAAAGCACAATCAACCAAAATCATCACATAAAGCATAACATGAAATCTTCTATCAGTCCTAACACGTATTAGGCATCATAAACACAAAAAATGATGAAATGCACACAAATGGCTCGAGAGTTTCATAAACAAAACGGTTTACACCGTAAACAAAACGAGTTCAATTTCTCAGGATCTCGTGGCCTCAAGCGGGCAGCCGGGAGAAGGCTATGGATCATCGTGCACAAGACTAACGAAACAGGTTTTCTCTTTCCCAATCACAACCAATCTATGCTCAAATATTCAAATGCAAAAATGACACTTTTATGCTTCTTTCATTCTACCAAATCATCATAGTTTCATACTTTTCATTCATATCAAAGGAAACATATCTATTTCATCATACACTTTTCAAATATACACCACAACTCAACATGTATGAATTTAAACAAAAAGAAAGAACACACATAGGGCATTTGCCCATCACACAACAACTATAAAAATGTTACCCACCTAAATGTCGAAATCCAAGTTCAAGATTGCCCTTCCTCCTTGTCTTGAGTGGGGTTTTCTTGATTCCCTTCAATTAAACTATCTCCATTCAATGAATACATTCCAAAGAAAGTCATAACATTCACAAATCAAGCAAAGATAAAATCATCTTTAAACCGAACATACCCATAGGCCATCTACGCTAGAAAACCAAAACTCTAACTTAGAAATCCCAAAAATCCATTTGATTTCACCTTTCTCTTCTTTCTTCCCTCAATCCTTACACAAACCCTAACCTCCATTTTATCCCATTCTTGAATCTAGCATAAGCAAAGATGTAACTTACCTCTAACAAGTAGATTTCTCTTCTTTTTCTTCTTCTTTCTTCCTCCCTTCAAGCTTCCACAACTCTTTCTTTCTTTCTTCTCCTTAGCTCACGTTTTTGCCTTCCTTCCCTTGGTTCTACGATAACTTGCTTCTCTCCTTCTTTCTAATTCATTTACTTTCAATGCCCATTCCTTCCAATAATGCCCTTCACTCATAAGGACTTTCCCAATTTGCCCTTACTTTTGTCTCATATGGCTCTACACTTACAAGCCTACTACAATATAATCCAACTTAATCCTAACCCTTCATTCTAATTTCAAATTTTAATTCCTATTCATACTTGCAAATTTCATGACTCAACTATATTATATATATATATATATATATGTATAAATAAAACAATTAAAGCAAAAATAAAGAATAAAAAAAAATTTCGTGGCCCAACATTTGGACCTTGGAGTTGAAAGATAGAAATTTGAGAAGTGAGTTACTGTTTTAAGGGTGACATGATTTATGGACAAAAAGTTCGAGTGGATTTTTCCCTTTAGAGACGGAATTGATTTTTAGTTCTTCATGAAAGTTGTAGAGCTTCCTTAGAGGTTTCTATTGATACCAAATTTGTCAAATTTGGAGTTCCGGACCAAGAGTTATGAATTTTGGAAATTTCGGTTATATATATATATATCTATATATATGAAAAATCCTTTTGTTTTTGCTATTCTCCTCCCCTAATCCGACCCTTGTCCAATCTTTTGCTTATATCTTTTTCTTCCGACATCTGATTGACTTGGTTTTTGAAGAGTTGGATTCCTAAGACAATTATCTACATCTTCATGGAAAATTTGTGATTTTTGAGATTAAATTGAGGAAGATTGATTTAATCAAAGTGAGTTAGATATTTTTCTGAACATGGTTCAGTCTTTTGAGAAATTCATGATCTGTGGAGATCCAATTGAGTTGGTTGTTGTCTCAAATTAAAATATAGACATGGGGATACAAGTCTTATGAAGGAATTGAATTTCAATTTAGCCCCTAAGATTTCCAATTTCTGAATGGAAGTAGGGTTTAGTGTGTAGTCTTGGATTAGAAAAATCTGAAAGTATTTTGGCCATAACTTTTGCTCTAGTAATCCAAATGAAGTGATTCTTGATTTGGATTAAACTAGAAATATAAGGATACAATTTGTCTGAAGGAAGTGAATTTTAATTCATTCTCTAAGAATGTCAATTTTTGGATGGAAGTAAATTATTGGAAAATATTTTAGCAAAAGATAAGTCTGAAATGTTTAGAGTATAACTTTTGGTGTAGTGCACCAAATTAAATTATTTTAGTGGTGTTATGAAATTGAGACAACAAGGAACATTTCTCTAGAAGGAAGTTTTAGCAAATTCCTTCAATTTGATGGTTAGAAAAAGTCCTAAAGTAAGCTTGAATTAAAAAGAATTTAAGGGGCAATTTTGGAAGTTTACTTAAAGAGTTAAGTTAGTAGGCTTACATGGAGGGGCAATTAGGTCATTTGGCTTTCATTAAATGGATTTTAAGTGGGCTGTCGTTTTTCATAAAGAGAGGCACGATACTTACAAGGAAAAGAACAAAACAAAAGAAGAAAGAGGGGAGAAGAAGGTGCCTTCGGTGATGGAGAAGAAGAAAAGAGAAAAGAAATGTTAGGTTTCGATTTTGTGAGCTTCCAAGGAGGATTTCGATGTTGCTTCAAGAGGAAAAAGGTGAAAGAGCTTGAGAGCTTCCTAAATAACCAAGAAATTTCGAAAATGGTGGAGATTAAGGTAAGAGGTGATTTTTTAGCTTTAAATTTTTGATGAGTTTTTGGTTTAGATAGCTTGGAAATGTGATGGGTTTGTGAATTATGAAGTCAATTTTGATGATTGCATGGTTTAATTGGTTCAATTTTGGATGATTATGAATTAGGGTTTATGTCTTGAATTGGGGAATTGAAGTGAGGAATGGAGAAATTGAAGCTTTGGATAAGTTTCAAGTATGGAATTGAGGTGGGTAACGTGTTTATATTTCGAATTATAAGCTAATTGTGTATTTTCGAAAAATAAAGAAAGAAAAAAATGCTTATAAATTATTGTTTTCGAATGATGGAATTAATTGATTTTGGAATGATTTAAAAATTGTTAAATTCATTGTTTTCGAATGATTGGAAAATTTACTGCAATTGTTTCGGATGTTTTTGATAAAATCGATGCAATTGTTACTTTCTTTGTTTTGAATGATTTTGCTAAGATTTTATTGATTTTGCTAAGATTTTATTTAATTCGAATGTTCTTGAAAAATTGTTCCAAGTCTTAAATGTTTTGATAAATTAAGGAAAATTTTGAAATTCTTTATTTATTGAATTTTTAAAAATCAAGTATGCATAAAGGTTTGAAAATTATTATTTTGAATGCTTAAATTCTTTGATTTTTAATGATTTGAGAAACTGATCAATCGTTAAATTGATTGTTTTGAATGATTGGATAAATTGTTAAAATTAAGCGGATGATTTGATAAAAATCAATACAATCATTACATTCATTTGTTTTGAATGATTTTTCTAATTATGGAAAGTTTGCATTCAAGAAGTGAATTGTTTTGAAAATTTATTGTTTATATTTTGAAAAGTCAAGAAGAAGATTAAAATGTTTCAAAATTATTGTTTTCGAATAATTTGAATAATTGCCGCAATTGTTTATGACAATTTAATATAATGATTCAATTGTTACATTCAATGGTTTTGAATGTTTTTGAAAAATTGTTACAAGTTTTAAATGTTTTGATAAATTAAGAAAAATTTGAAAATTATGAAAATTGTTACTTTCATTGGTTTTGTAATGACTTAAGAAATTGTTACGATTGTTAATTTGATTATTTTCGAATGATTGTAGCACTCTTTAGTTTTGAATGATTGAAGAATGACGATGTGATTTCGTTTTGTTATGTGAATTTTGATGTAACATCCCGTTACCAATGTGAAGGGCATATCGGTAATTTGGATGGGTTAGTGGGGTGCATTCATAATTGAACTGCACGTGCATTTTGCTTCTGCATCAGCGATAAATGAGTTAATTGCACATGCATACTTAGTGACATGCATTCATGATTGTTCCAGCATTTAACTGTGATTATGAGTTGAATGGTGAATTTTGAGATAGTTATGTTAGACATGATTTATTGAGAATTGATGAATAATTTGAATTGAATGGTTGAATTAGTTGAATTATGATTTGGTTGAGAATTTGAGAATAATTGGTTTGTATGGTTGAATTAGAGTGAAAATTGAATTTTGGGAGTTGAAAATTGAGAATTGAGTATAGGACTTTGTGTTTTGTATTTTTGAGGATTTATGAGAATTTTTCTGGAATTTTTAGAGCTTTGAGTTCAGATCGAGAAAATAGCCTAGAGACCGATGAGTTAGTTTTCGGTCCCGAAATTGAGTGGTTAATAGCTTGAAAAATTGAGATTTGTGAGTTTAAGAATTATCGTGATGAGCCAGTGAAATTTAGAGACTGAGATTAAATAAAATTGAGGACTAAGATCTATAGGTTTAAATTAAACCCTATATATATATAAGAGTAGGTTTTGTTTTGGAAGTTAGCAAAATTTTCCTTCTTCCCCTTTTGCTCTCCGTCGACGATTTCAACCACTTTTTCCTTGGAGATTTTCGTTGGGTTCTCCTTCATTGTGGAAGCTTTGCCTGTAGTTGAGAGATGGTGATGTTTCGTGTGGGATGAGAGTGAAAACCGTGGGAGTTAAGCTTGGAGGATTTTCGGACGTTTGCGATTTTAGGGTTACCGTTTGATTCTTCGATTTGGTAAGTTTATTGTGTTTAATGTTGTATTTATGGCATTTATGGCATTTAATGTGTTAGTATGGGTAGTTGAGAGAGTTGATGGAGGTTTTTAAGAGTATTAATGGCGGAAAATGACGATCGGAGAAGATGAAGTGGTCGCACGTCGTGACGTCTGTAATGGGGCCACGCCGCGGCGAGAAAAGGCGTGTTCACCGCGGCTAGCCGCTTGAGACGTCGCGGCGAGCAAGTAATTTAGATGCCGCGACGAGTGATTGGTAGGCGTCGCGGCGAGGCGCAGAAGAGTTGTTCGCCGCGACGAACGTTCCCACGCCGCGGCGAGCGTCCCTTTGTGCGTCGCGGCGAGAGACAGTAAGCTGCGGTGAGGGACAGAAATTGTGCATGGGACTAGATTGGTTTTTAGGGTACAACTTTTAGTGTAGACCTCCAATTGAGGTAATTCTGGATTTGTTGTGAACTAGAGAAAGAGGTTTACAATTGTGGTAAAGACTGAGAGTTTGAATTTTGGTTAGAGGTATCGTAATTATCGAAAGAGAGTCAATTTCAGTTTTAGTGCAACCGAAGAGTTATGTTTTGACTGATTAGAGTTTAAATTGGAGGTTTGAGAAATCAGTGGATATTATTGACCTAATGAATAGTGAATTGTGGGTTGTGAAGCGAGAGAGATCGGAATGGGTAATATTGGAAAATCATGATCATGCAATATATATATTTTTCAAATTAAGACATGTGCATTAGTGAATTCAATTGATTGAGTATCTAGTGATGAGAATTCGTTTGAATTGTTATAGAGGCAGATTGGATCGACGATCTACGGATATTCTTTGGGACTTCAGCGTGAGTTCGGAAGTTACAGGTGAGTAACCTAGTTGGTTCCTCGATCTTTGTGTGTGATTAAATATGCTGTGAATATGTAAATTGTGAGTGATACAATGTGAAATAAATGTGCTGCAATTATGAATAAGTGTTCTGATTGTGAGTGAGTTGAAATGTGTTGCAAATGTGAGTACTTGTGATTGTGAATCAGTGCATATAATTATGAGTAGTGTTCTGAATACGATAAATCGAGTGGAGTGATAGATATGTGCTAGTGACTATGTAAGTGTGAGTGCATGCTAGACAAGATTATAAGCGGTAAATAAACAGTTGTGACTGGAGCAATTAGTGATCAGAGCTTTAAGCTCGATTATCAGTGAAAAAGGGAATAGTGCATACTCAGAGGGCTCTCCTATCCCTAATGTGAGTGAGCAGTAGTGCATACCCAGAGGGCTCTCCTATTTGCTGAAAATGCGATTAATGCGAAAAGTGCCCGGATCGGGATAGTGTTAACGCTCAGTCACAACAATGACATAAAATGAGAATTTGAATACATTATGCATCTGACTGTGTAGTGAAATTGAGAATGCGTGTGATATATGACAATTGTGAAGTGACATGTCTGAGTTATTTTATTGTATAAATGTGTAAATTGTGTTCAGTGTTCCAATATGCGTCAAAGTATACTATGTGATATATTATGTGTATATGCATGAGTTGGGTGAACCATCGGTGATGGTTTCTCATTGAGTTCGCAAACTTACCCAACATTGCAATATAATTTTCAAGACAGCGTCTGTAGGACTCTAGCTCCCGTGATAGATTTTCCTGCCGTGCGAGGGCGTGCTCAAGTGAAGCGATGGCACACAGGTCGGTCAGCTGGGGCGATTTTTGGGGATGACCAAGTATAGACGTTTTTATCAGTTTCCTTTTTGGGTTATTGTATCGAGACTTTAGGGGACTGATAGACTTGTCTATATTTTGGATTGATTTTATGAAATGAAAGTTTATTGTGATTTTTAATTTTAGTGATTTTCATAATGCGATTTAATTGTATTGATGCCATACGAGTATTTAGTGATAGATGCGAGCATAGCACTTCCTTGCTATGGGATATGCGTCGGAACGACCCACGGGCGTCCCGGTGCGTACCCTATGGTAAGGGGGCGCTACATTAGGTGGTATCAGAGCATGGTTTGACATCTTTTGGGCATAGTGAATTTTAGGCTTAAATTTCAGTGAGAAAATCAAAGATTGATCAGATTCTTGTTTGTTTTAGGTCATCCGTTCTTGGAGATCAAGTGGATCAACCAGCTGACCTAGGATTCGTGGGAGCTAGTAGAGAGTCCCCTATGCCTCATTTTGATGAGTTACCTCCCAGAGTTTTCGTGAGACGGGAGAGGAGGTGCGATGGGCGCTTTCAAACGGGCGGTTGACTTTATGGCAAGACCGACCTGCTGAGGTTGAGGATGGTTAGAGAGGACCGAGAGAGTCTGGACCGGATGGATTGTGATGCGAGAGGAGAGGTTCGATTATCGCGGTGTCCTTGCTTGTGGTCCGCCACCGTTGGTGGAGGATTGTTAAGGCGGTTCCACGAGGCCCGCTTATTGACTTGGGATGATTTCTGCGGGCATTGGAGATAATTTCATGCCCAAGATTTATTTAGAGATGAAGATGCAGGAGTTTCTTGAGGTGAGACGAGGCGGATGTCGGTGGTGAGTATGAGTGCGATTTAATGAGTTATTGGGTTATGCCTCTACTTTAGTTACTCTGAGACCAGCAGATGCCGTAGATTTGGCGGACTCAATCTAGAGATCCGTACCTTGTTAGCCCGATCGGACATGGGCAATTTTATCGAGTTGAGAGCTGCTGCAGTGAGGATAGGCGATTGTTGAGGCGAGGTCGGTGAGGTGGACAGGGTCCGAGGGCAAAAGGCCCATGATGATAGCGAGCGATGCTAGCGAGAGGGTTCAAGAATGACAGAGCAGTCCCTTCAGGTCGTCTGGAGGAGGTAGACAGTTCAGATTTGGGCAAAGAGGCAGATTTTCTCAGTCTAGTGGTGGCCGTAGCGGTCTTTAGAGGTTCGAGCGAGTATCCCGCTATGTGAGTATTGTGAGAGGAGGCACAGTGGGGAGTGTTGGAGGTTTACCGGAGCGTGTCTCAAGTGTGGTTCGATGGACCACCAGCTTCGAGAGTGTCCCTTTACTATGGAGGCCCGGTCGCACGGTGGTAGATCGAGCGATCTTACCACGGTGCAGCAGAGCCGTGGAGGTGGATCTGGATGGAGAGGCCGAGGTCGAGGCCGAGGTCGAGTTGAGGGATCTGCAGTGAGGACTGAGGGTCAGAGTAGCAGACAACAGTCCCAGGCTAGAGTCTATGCTATGACTCGGCAGGAGGCTCAGGATTCTTCAGATGTTGTTGCGGGTATGCTTTCGATTTTTGGCTTTGAGGTTTATGCATTGATGGATCCTGGATCCACTCATTCTTTCATTGCACCGCATGTGGCTTGTAGACTGCATTGTGTTAGGGAGAGATTGCAGTGTGGGTTAGAGGTGAGTACACCTCTAGGTAGTGCGACAATTTTGGGAGAGGTCTGCAAGGAGTGTCCGATAGTGATTGATCAGGCAGAGTTGGTTGCAGACCTTATAGTTTTGTCTTTGAGAGATTGATCGATTCAGGGATGGGTGGCTTCTCGCATAGAAACATGATGGATTGTTATACCAAGGAGGTTGTGTTAGAATCTCCTGGTCAGCCTAGAGTTATTTTTCGAGGTGTTAGCCAGGTAGTGCCAGCTAGGATGATTTCGTTTATGAGTGCTTTGAGACTGATGCAGGGAGGTTGTGAGGCCTATCTGGCTCATGTGATTGATTCTAGGATTGAGTAGAGGTTGCAGGATATCTCCGTGATTAGAGAATTTTCGGATGTGTTCCCCGATGAGTTACCGGGTTTACCACCGGATCGGGAGACGGAGTTTGAGATTGACCTCGTTCCAGGTACCGCTCCTATATCTATACCTCCATATAGGATGGAACCGGTGGAACTAAGAGAGCTTAAGGCTCAGTTGCAGGAGTTGTTGGATAAGGGGTTTATTAGACCCAGTGTTTCGCCGTGGGGAGCTCCAGTGTTGTTTGTGAAGAAGAAGGACGGGACTTTGAGGTTGTGCATCGATTATAGGCAGCTGAATCGGGTGACTGTCAAGAACAAGTAACCACTGCGTAGGATCAATGATCTATTTGATCAGTTGCAGGGAGCTCAAGTGTTTACTAAGTTGGATTTGAGATCTGGGTATTATCAATTGAGGATAGCCGAGGCTGACGTGCCTAAGAGTGCCTTCAGGAGCAGGTATGGGCATTTCGAGTTCTTAGTGATGCCGTTCGGGTTGATTAATCCCCCGGCAGCCTTCATGGCCTTGATGAATAGAGTTTTCCAGCCCTACCTGGATCAGTTCGTGATTGTGTTTATTGACGATATTCTAGTGTATTCGAGGAGTAGACAGGAGCATGCGGAGCATCTGCGGATTATGAGAGAGAGGCAGCTGTATGCCAAATTCACTAAGTGTAAATTTTGGCTTGATGAGGTTGTGTTCTTAGGACACATTGTGTCTGGTGAGGGTATCCGGGTGGATCCTCACAAGATTGAGGCAGTGAGGAGTTGGGAGATTCCGAGGAATGTGTCAGAGTTGAGGAGCTTCCTCGGATTGGCAGGTTATTACCGGAGGTTTATCGAGGAGTTTTCAGTGATCTCAGCCCCTTTGACAAAACTTCTGAAGAAAAATGTGGCTTTCAGATGGACTGATGAGTGCCAGAGGAGCTTTGAGGATCTTAGGCATCGATTGACTACGGCACCAGTGTTAGCTTTGCCGTCAGGGTCCGGAGGTTTTGAGGTTTTCAGTGATGCTTCGCAGCAGGGTTTAGGTTGTGTTTTGATGCAGCATGGGAGAGTTATAGCGTATGCCTCGAGACAGTTGAGGTCTCATTAGAGGAATTACCCAGTGCATGATCTAGAGTTGGCCGCAGTTGTGTTTGCTTTGAAGATCTAGAGACATTATCTGTATGGGGAGACGTTCCAGATCTTCACTGATCATAAGAGTCTGAGATACCTATTGAGCCAACGAGAGTTGAATCTGAGACAGAGGAGAAGGATTGAGCTGTTGAAGGACTATGACTGCACGATTGAGTATCATCCAGGGAAGGCCAATGTGGTAGCAGATGCGTTGAGTAGGAGATCTCATATCAGTGCAGCTCAGATTCGATTGAGAGATTGCCCAGTTTGATTCAGTTGAGAGCGCTTAATGTGCAGATAGATTTGGCTCAGGATGGAGCTTTGATTGCTACTCTGAGGATGACACCGATGTTACAGGTCAGGATCAGGAGAGTCAAGGATCAGGACCCAGTGTTAGTGAGACTGATGGATAGAGTCAGATCAGGGTTGACTGCTGATTTTGAGTTAAGAGATGGGACTCTTTGGATGGGTCAGAGATTGTGTGTGCCAGATGTTGATGATCTGAGACGAGAGATTTTGAAGGAGGCGCATGTGGCCGCTTATGTGATGCATCCTAGTGTTACCAAGATGTATAATACTCTTAAGCTGCATTTATGGTGGCCAGGTATGAAGAGGCAAGTAGCAGAGTTTGTTTCTCAGTGTTTGACGTGCGGTGAGTTAAGGTGAGCACCGAGCCCCGATTGGGAGATTGCATTCGTTACCCATTCCGGAGTGGAAATGGGAGCGAATCACTATGGATTTTATTATGGAGTTGCCTAGGATACCGAGGCAGCATGATGCGATCTGGGTCATAGTAGACCGGTTGACTAAATCGGCTCACTTCTTGCCAGTGCGAGAGAATAATAATCTCGATCAGTTGGCCCAGAAGTATGTGGCAGAGATCGTGCGACTGCATGGGGTCCCAGTATCGATTGTATCAGATAGGGATCCTCGATTTACTTGAGGTTACAGGTAGCTGCGATCGACTTTGGGTTTGAGGTTGAACTTTAGTACAACATTTCATCCTCAGACAGATGGACAGAGTGAGAGGATGATCAAGACAGTTGAGGATATGCTGAGAGCTTGTGTATTATAGTTCAGAGGTGCTTGGGATCAGTACTTGGCTCTGATTGAGTTTGCGTATAATAATCAGTACCAGAGTAGTATCGGTATGGCACTGTATGAGGCCTTGTATGGGAGACCGTGTAGATCACCTCTTTACTGGGATGAAGAGGGTGTGAGGATGCTTGAGGGTCCCGAGTTGATCCAGGATATAGTGGATAAAGTGAGATTGATTTGGAGTAGCATCAAGGCGGCTCAGGATAGACAGAAGAGTTATGCGGATCAGCATCGGCGTGAGATGGAGTCTGATGTAAGGTGACAGTGTTCCTCGAGTGTCACCTTGAAGAGGAGTCTTGAGATTTGGCCGTAAGGGCAAGTTGAGTCCTCGGTATATCGGTCCTATGAGATTCTTGAGAGGATTGGACCGTTGGCCTATAGATTGGCTTTGCCTAGTGAGATGTCGATTGTATGATGTGTTTCATGTGAGTATGCTCGGAGATATCGCTCGGACCCGACTCATGTGATTCCTACCAAGAGATTGAGATAGCTAGTGATCGAGTTATGTTGAGGAGCAGTGCGAGTTATCGGATCGAGGTCAAGCAATTGAGGAGCAGGGTGATTCCATTGGTGAAAGTCCTATGAAAGAACCACTCATCAGAGGAAGCAACTTGGGAGACTAAGGAGCACATGAGGAGGCAATACCCTCATCTGTTCGACCAGTCAGGTATGAAATTTCGGGATGAAATTTTTATTTAGGAGGGGAGAATTGTAACATTCCGTTACCGATGTGAAGGGCATATCGATAATTTGGATGGGTTAGTGGGGTGCATTCATAATTGAACTGCACGTGCATTTTGCCTCTGCATCAGCGATAAATGAGTTAATTGCACATGCATACTTAGTGACATGCATTCATGATTGTTCCAGCATTTAACTGTGATTATGAGTTGAATGGTGAATTTTGAGATAGTTATGTTAGACATGATTTATTGAGAATTGAGGAATAATTTGAATTGAACGGTTGAATTAGTTGAATTATGATTTGGTTGAGAATTTGAGAATAATTGGTTTGTATGGTTGAATTAGAGTGAAAATTGAATTTTGGGAGTTGGAAATTGAGAATTGAGTATAGGACTTTGTGTTTTGTATTTTTGAGGATTTATGAGAATTTTTATGGAATTTTTAGAGCTTTGAGTTCAGACCGAGAAAATAGCCTAGAGACCGATGAGTTAGTTTTGATGCAGAAATTGAGTGGTTAATAGCTTGAAAATTGAGATTTGTGAGTTTAAGAATTATCGTGATGAGCCAGTGAAATTTAGAGACTGAGATTAAATGAAATTGAGGACTAAGATCTATAGGTTTAAATTAAACCCTATATATATATAAGAGTAGGTTTTGTTTTGGAAGTTAGCAAAATTTTCCTTCTTCCCCTTTTGCTCTCCGTCGACGATTTCAACCACTTTTTCCTTGGAGATTTTCGTTGGGTTCTCCTTCATTGTGGAAGCTTTGCCTGTAGTTGAGAGATGGTGATGTTTCGTGTGGGATGAGAGTGAAAACCGTGGGAGTTGAGCTTGGAGGATTTTCGGACGTTTGCGATTTTAGGGTTACCGTTTGATTCTTCGATTTGGTAAGTTTATTGTGTTTAATGTTGTATTTATGGCATTTAATGTGTTAGTATGGGTAGTTGAGAGAGTTGATGGAGGTTTTTAAGAGTATTAATGGCGGAAAATGACGATCGGAGAAGATGAAGTGGTCGCACGTCGCGACGTTTGTAATGGGGCCACGCCGCGGCGAGAAAAGGCGTGTTCACCGCGGCGAGCCGCTTGAGACGTCGCGGCGAGCAAGTAATTTAGACACTGCGACGAGTGATTGGTAGGCGTCGCGGTGGTATGAGAAGAGTTGTTCGCCATGGCGAACGTTCCCATATTCTGGCGGCGTCCCTTGTCTTGCCATGGTGGAGAGATGATAAGCCATGTGAGGGACAGAAATTGTGCATGGGACTAGATTGGTTTTTAGGGTATAACTTTTAGTGTAGACCTCCAATTGAGGTAATTGTGGATTCGTTGTGAACTAGAGAAAGAGGTCTACAATTGTGGTAAAGACTGAGAGTTTGAATTTTGGTTAGAGGTATCGTAATTATCGAAAGAGTGTCAATTTCAGCTTTTGTGCAACCGAAGAGTTATGTTTTGACTGATTAGAGTTTAAATTGGAGGTTTGAGAAATCAGTGGATATTATTGACCTAGTGAATAGTGAATTGTGGGTTGTGAAGCGAGAGAGATCGGAATGGGTAGAGCGCTGGAAAATCATGATCTTGCAATATATATATATTTTCAAATTAAGACATGTGCATTAGTGAATTCAATTGATTGAGTATCTAGTGATGAGAATTCGTTTGAATTGTTATAGAGGCACCGTTGGATCGACAGTCCACGGATATTGCTGGGACTTCCAGGCAGTAGCTCAGAAGTTACATGTGAGTAACCTAGTTGGTTCCTCGATCTTTGTGTGTGATTAAATGTGCTATGAATGTGTAAATTGTGAGTGATACAATGTGAAATAAATGTGTTGCAATTATGAATAAGTGTTCTGATTGTGAGTGAGTTGAAATGTGTTGCAAATGTGAGTACTTGTGATTGTGAATCAGTGCATAGAATTATGAGTAGTGTTCTGAATACGATAAATCGAGTGGAGTGATAGATATGTGCTAGTGACTGTGTAAGTGTGAGTGCATGCTAGACAAGATTATAAGCGGTAAATAAACAGTTGTGACTGGAGAAATTAGTGATCAGAGCTTTAAGCTCGATTATCAGTGAAAAAGGGAATAGTGCATACTCAGAGGACTCTCCTATCCCTAATGTGAGTGAGCAGTAGTGCATACCCAGAGGGCTCTTCTACTTGCTGAAAATGCGATTAATGCGAAAAGTGCCCGGATCGAGATAGTGTTAACTCTCAGTCACAACAATGACATAAAATGAGAATTTGCATACATTATGCATCTAACTGTGTAGTGAAATTGAGAATGCGTGTGATATGTGACAATTGTGAAGTGACATGTCTGAGTTATTTTATTGTATAAATGTGTAAATTGTGTTCAATGTTCCAATATGCGTCAAAGTATACTATGTGATATATTATGTGTATATGCATGAGTTGGGTGAACCATCGGTGATGGTTTCTCATTGAGTTCGCAAACTCACCCAACATTGCAATATATTTTTCAGGACAGCGTCTGTAGGACTCTAGCTCCCGTGATAGATTTTCCTGCCGTGCGAGGGCGTGCTCAAGTGAAGCGATGGCACACAGGTCGGTCAGCTGGGGCGATTTTTGGGGATGACCAAGTATAGACGTTTTTATCAGTTTCCTTTTTGGGTTATTGTATCGAGACTTTAGGGGACTGATAGACTTATCTATATTTTGGATTGATTTTATGAAATGAAAGTTTATTGTGGTTTTTAATTTTAGTGATTTTCATAATGTGATTTAATTGTATTGATGCCATGCGAGTATTTAGTGATAGATGCAAGTGTAGCACTTCTTTGCTATGAGATATGCGTCGGAACTACCCACGGGCGTCCCGGTACGTACCAAGGGGGCACTACATTTGATTATTGCAAAAATCGTTGCATTCTTGAATGATTATGATTATGTTATGTGTATTCGATTGGTTTTGTGAAATTGTGAAAGTTATTGTGTTGAGTGTGACATGATCATGAAAAGAATTAAGTTTTGAAATATGCCTTCGGGGGTTCCGATTTTTAAGTGTGAATTATGTGTTATATGCGTTTGGTTAGGTCCCATAAGTATGAGTCAAATGCACTTGTCTCCTTTTTAAAGACTTCGCTCGCCTACCCGCTGGAGGCATTGGAGCTCCGATTTTGGACTCCCATAAGTTCACGCTACCTTTGGACGTATCGCGAGAAAGTGTAATCACGTTCTATTCTGTTTGCCGCAGGACGCGCTATGCGGGAATGTGCAGTACATTCCGTTTTGGACCGACCTAATCCATTATGATGTGCTTATGTATTTTTTGATTTTGTTTATATTTGTGATGCATTCACGTTTTGAATTTGTTTATGAATTATGAAAATTTTGAGAAAATTGAGAAATGAGAAAGTGAGTTTTCAACCATGAAATTTTGGAAATTGTTTATGATTGATTTGAAAAATTGAAAAGTTTGAAATATAAGCTTTTGATGAATTTTCTGCTGTGAAAAGTTTATAAATGGAAAATGAGTTTTGAAAATACTTTTGTTTATTGTTCAATTTATAAACATGTTATCCACGAGCTATAAGCTCACCCCCCTTTCATCCCCATCTCCAGGTTTCGAGCTGGAGATCGGATGAAGGAAGTCAAGACATTTTTTCAATTTTGCTTATTTTGTGTTTTGAATAATTGGGCTTTTGGTATTGATTTGTATATGGCTTGGAATTCCATTAATAGTTTTGCAAACATTAATTCATAATGTGTATGAATTATGGATTTGTGTATTGATTTTGAGTTACAAAATTTGTGTATGATTTTGGGATAGGAATTGTGATTTTATATGAATATGATTGGTTTGGGTTTGGATTGATTTATGAAATTGTAAATTGAATTGAGATTTGATTGAGACTTATTGAAGTGTTTTAGGTATAGGATTGTGTTTGTTTATACTGGAATGCCGGACAGGAGGTCCGATGAATTGTATTGCTGGATTGTGTATGACTTGTGTGGATTGGTATGATTTATAGAAGTGAGTTTAAACCTTTTTTCAGATTTTTTGGTTTAATGAAATACAACCGTTATGCTGCCAATTTTTGAAAAAAAATAAGAATTGGTTAAAAGATGAATTATGGGATATGTAGGAGTGTATAAGACAAATTTTATGAATTGGGTTTTTGATTGAGGTAATGGAATTGATGAATTCCAAATTGAAGAAGTGTATTGCTTTGTATGAGATTAAGTCAAATGAAAATGAATGAAAAAAAAATTTATACCGGTTTTGATTGGCTTAGATTAAATGTCTTATGATTTCCAAAGCGATAGTTTTCTACGCTTTTCGTTTTCGGATGTCGGTGTAAGTTTTTGTTCTTAAGCGATTTGTTTCTTTTGTAAATTCGATTCGCTTTTGTTAATCTTCCGCTTTATTTTTTGCTTTGATTCCGATCCGATTTGTTGTCGTTCGCCTTTGTTTTCGATTGAACTATTCGATTCCTTTCGTTTTCGCTTTCCGCCACTTCGTTTTCCAGTTTGTATTTCCGTTTTTCCGGTTGGGGTCCGGTTCTGAGATCGGGTCTCAACATTTATGGTATCAGAGCCTAGTATTAGGATCTTACTTGGCCGCATATGTTTGTTAAGAGTTTAAATGGATAGATTTGAGTTAGAAAGAATGTGAAATTGATGTAAATGACTTGTCATGACTTATTTGAAGAACCAAAATGATTGTTTGATTTAGGTGACAAGAATTATGATTGATTTTAGGAATGTGTCAAAAGATTGAATTAAATGGTGTTGGTCCATATTAAGGTTCATTAAGATTAAGAAATAGTGATTTGATATGTTGGAGGTATATTTGATACAAGAAGTGAAAAATTGTGACAAAGTTTAGAATATGTGTGATGAGGGATTTGTTAAGAAAGTGAATTACTAGGTTCTTTTGGAATGACATTAGTTAAGAGAATGTGTTACTTGGTGATTTACTTAAGTATGAATTTCGAGGACGAAATTCTTTTAAGAGGAGGAGAAATATTGGACCCAGATCTTTTAGTGAAAATTAGAAATTATTACATGAAATTAAATGAGTGTTTTTGTATATGAACTTTGTTATAGATTTTATTGAGCTATGAGAAAAGAATTGGTGGGTGTTGATAAATTTGAGATTTGAGTAGAATTGTTTGGGTTATAAAAGAAAAAGTGAAAGAGATGATTGAAATGGAAGTTGAAAAGTAAGAAATGATTAGTGAAAGTGTTATATTTTGGAGAATTAAGAAAGTTTGACTTTTTGGAGTAGAGAGTTGACTTTTTGATTTAGGCAGAATTTGAGAAAATGATCTTTATGAAACTTGTAGCTTTTGTTGAAAGCTTTCTATCTCCATGAAGTATGATATTTTTCGATATCGGAATTGAAAGTTATGATCTTTCGAAGTTAAGGTTATTTTACTTTGTTTTTTGAAAATACTCGTAAGTATAGGATTGAGTATGCTGTATTTTGAGGCGAATTCAGGACTGATATGTTTTGAATTGAGTAAAGTGATCTACATGAAAGTCATAGAAGATTTTCCTAACTTTTCAATGATGTATTATAGGTTATTTTTGGATGTGGGAATTGGAAGATGTGAAATTTGAAAGTTTGGATATTTGTTTAGGTGATTTTTAACATGACAGAATCTTTGATTGGAAAATTGACTTAGCTAGAGTTTGATATTTCCTTTAAGTGCTTCATGAAAGTTTTAGCTTGTGTTCTGATCTTTACATTGATATAAAGTACAGAATTTTTGGGCTTTGAAATAAGAAGTTATAATTTTTACAAGTTGCTGTTACTGTTTGGGAAGAGTATTAGGTGACAAATCTTTTGCTTGAAAATTTGACTTCCTTAGAGGCCAAATTGATTTTTTTGTCCTTAATGAAAGTTGTAGGTTGCATTTTCATCTTTGTATTGATATAAAATATAACATGTTTGGACCTTGGAGTTGAAAGATAGAAATTTGAGAAGTGAGATACTGTTTTAAGGGTGACATGATTTTTGGACAGAAACTTTGAGTGGATTTTTGACCCCTTTAGAGACAGAATTGATTTTTGAGTTCTACATAAAAGTTGTAGAGCTTCCTTGGAGATTTCTATTGATACCAAATTTGTCAAATTTGGAGTTCTGGACCAAGAGATATGAATTTTGGAAATTTTGGTTATATATATATATATATCTATATATATGAAAAATCCTTTTGTTTTTGCTATTCTCCTCTCCTAATCCGACCATTGTCCAATCTTTTGCTTATATCTTTTTTGTCCGACATCCGATTGACTTAGTTTTTGAAGCATTGGATTCCCAAGACAATTATCTACATCTTCATAGGAAATTTGAGATTTTTGAGATTAAATTGAGGAAGATTGATTTAATCAAAGTGAGTTAGATATCTTTCTAAGCATGGTTCAGTCTTTTGAGAAATTCTTGATCTGTGGAGATCCAATTGAGTTGATTGTTGAGTCAAATTAAAATAGAGACATGGGTAAACAAGTATTATGAAGGAATTGAATTTCAATTTAGCCCCTAAGACTTCCAATTTCTGAATGGAATTCAGGTTTAGTGTGTAATCTTGGATTAGAAAAATCTGAAAGTATTTTGGCCATAACTTTTGCTCTAGTAATCCAAATGAAGTGATTCTTGATTTGGATTAAAATAGAAAGATAAGGCTACAATTTGTCTGAAGGAAGGGAATTTTAATTAATTCTCTAAGAATGTCAATTTTTGGATGGAAGTAAATTACTGGAAAATGTTTTAGCATAAGATAAGTCCGAAATGTTTAGAGTATAACTTTTGGCGTAGTGCACCAAATTAAATGATTTTGGTGGCGTTATGAAATTGAGACAACAAGGAACATTTATCTAGAAGGAAGTTTTAGCAAATTTCTTCAATTTGATGGCTAGAAAAATTTCCTAAAGTAAGCTTGAATTAAAAAGAATTTAAGGGGCAATTTTGGAAGTTTACTTAAAGAGTTAAGTTAGTAGGCTTACATGGAGGGGCAATTAGGTCATTTGGCTTTCATTAAATGGATTTTAAGTGGGTTGTTGTTTTTCTTAAAGAGAGGCACGATACTTACAAGGAAAAGAACAAAACAAAAGAAGAAAGAGGGGAGAAGATGGTGCCTTCGGAGATGGAGAAGAAGAAAAGAGAAAAGAAATGCTAGGTTTCGATTTTGTGAGCTTCCAAGGAGGATTCCGATGTTGCTTCAAGAGGAAAAAGGTGGAAGAGCTTGAGAGCTTCCTAAAGAACTAAGAAATTTTAAAAATAGTGGAGATTAAGGTAAGAGGTGATTTTTTAGCTTTAAATTTTTAATGAGTTTTTGGTTTAGATAGCTTGAAAATGTGATGGGTTTGTGAATTATGAAGTCAATTTTGATGATTGCATGGTTTAAATTGTTCAATTTTGGATGATTATGAATTAGGGTTTATGTCTTGAATTAGGGAATTGAAGTGAGGAATGGAGAAATTGAGGCTTTGGACAAGTTTCAAGCATGGAATTGAGGTGGGTAACGTGTTTATATTTCGAATTATAAGCTAATTGTGTATTTTCGGAAAATAAAAAAAGAAAAAAATGCTTATAAATTATTGTTTTCGAATGATGGAATTAATTGATTTTGGAATGATTTACAAATTGTTAAATTCATTGTTTTCGAATGATTGGAAAAATTACTCCAATTGTTTCAGATGTTTTTGATAAAATCGATGCAATTGTTATTTTCTTTGTTTTGAATGATTTTGCTAAGATTTTATTTAATTCCGAATGTTCTTGAAAAATTGTTCCAAGTCTTAAATGTTTTGATAAATTAAGGAAATTTCTGAAATTCTTTATTTGTTGGATTTTTTGAAAAATCAAGTATGCATAAAGGTTTGAAAATTATTATTTTTCAAATGCTTAAATTCTTTGATTTTGTAATGATTTGAGAAATTGATCCAATCGTTGAATTGATTATTTTCGAATGATTGGATAAATTGTTAAAATTCGCTTCGGATGATTTGATAAAAATCAATACAATCAATACATTCATTTGTTTTGAATGATTTTCCTAATTATGGAAAGTTTGCATTCAAGAAGTGAATTGTTTTGAAAATTTATTGTTTATATTTTGAAAAGTCAAGAAGAAGATTAAAATGTTTTGAAATTATTGTTTTAAAATGATTTGAATAATTGCCAAAATTGTTTCGGGCAATTTAATATAATGATTCAATTGTTCCATTCAATGGTTTTGAATGTTTTTGAAAAATTGTTACAAGTTTTAAATGTTTTGATAAATTAAGAAAATTTCAGAAATTATGAAAATTGTTACTTTCATTGGTTTTGTAATGACTTAAGAAATTGTTACAATTGTTAATTTGATTTTTTTCGAATGATTGTAGCATTCTTTAGTTTTGAATGATTGAAGAATGACTATGTGATGTCGTTTTGTTATGTGAATTTTGATTATTGCTAAAATCGTTGCATTCTTGAATGATTGTGATTATGTTATGTGTATTCGATTGGTTTTGTGAAATTGTGAAAGTTATTATGTTTAGTGTGACATGATGATGAAAATAATTAAGTTTTGAAATATGCATTCGGGTGTTCCAATTTTCAAGTGTGATTTATGTGTTATATGGGTTGGGTTAGGTCCCATAACTATGAGTCAAGTGCACTTGTCTCCTTTTTAAAGGCTTTGCCGGCCTGCCCGCTAGAGGCATTGGAGCTCCGATTTCGGACTCCCATAAGTTCACGGCTACACTGGACCGCTATGCGGGAAAGTGTAGTACGTTCTATTCACGGCTGCACAGGACCGCTAAGCGGGAATGTGCAGTACGTTCCGTTTTGAACCGACCCAAACCATTATGATGTGCTTATGTGTTTTTGATTTTGTTTATATTTGTGATGCATTCACGTTTTGAATTTGTTTATGAATTATGAAAAATTTGAGAAAATTGAGAAATGAGAAAGTGAGTTTTCAACCATGAAATTTTGGAAATTGTTTATGGTTGATTTAAAAAATTGAAAAGTTTGAAAAATAAGCTTATGATGAATTTTCTGCTGTGAAAGGTTTATAAATGGAAAATGAGTTTTCAAAATGCTTTTGTTTATTGTTCAATTTATAAACATGTTATCCACGAGCTATAAGCTTAGCCCCCTTTCATCCCCATCTTTAGGTTTCAAGCAAGAGATCGGATGAAGGAAGTCAAAACATTTGTTCAATTTTGCTTATTTTGTGTTTTGAATAATTGGGCTTTTGGTATTGATTTGTATATGGCTTGGAATGCCATTAATAGTTTTGCAAACATCAATTCATAATGTGTATGAATTATGGATTTGTGTATTGATTTTGAGTTACAAAATTTGTGTATGATTTTGGGATATGAATTATGATTGTATATGAATATGATTGGTTTGGGTTTGGATTGATTTATGAAATTGTAAATTGAATTGAGATTTGATTGAGACTTATTGAAGTGTTTTAGGTATAGGATGTTGTTTGTTTATGTTGGAATGCCAGACAGGAGGTCCGATGAATTGTGTTGCTGGATTGTGTATGACTTGTGTGGATTGGTATGATTTATAGAAGTGAGTTTAAACATTTTTCAGATTTTTGGTTTTAATGAAATACAGTCGTTATACTGCCCAATTTTTGAAAAAAAAATAAGAATTGGTTAAAAGATGAATTATGGGATATGTAGGAGTGTATAAGACAAATTTTATGAATTGAGTTTTTGATTAAGGTAATGGAATTGATGAATTCCAAATTGAAGAAGTGTATTGCTTTTTATGAGATTAAGTCAAATGAAAATGAATGAAAAAAATTTATACCGGTTTTGAACGGCTTAGATTAAATGTCTTATGGTTTCTAACACGATAGTTTTCTACACTTTTTGTTTTCGGATGTCGGAGTAAGTTTTTGTTCTTAAGCGATTTGTTTCTTTTGTAAATTTGATTCACTTTCGTTAATCTTCCGCTTTGTGTTTCGCTTTGATTCCGATCTGATTTGTTGTCGTTTGCCTTTATTTTCGATTGAACAATTCGATTCCTTTTGTTTTCGCTTTCCGCAACTTCGTTTTCTAGTTTGTATTTCCAATTTTCCGATTGGGGTCCGGTTTCGAGATCGGGTCTCAACAAAAAACAATTAAAAAACCTATTTATAGGGTTTAACCACCCCTACTTAGTTTTTGGAGCTAAGGACTAGCCATTAAAATTACTATTTACATAGCACTAGTTGACCAGTATAACTTATTAGTTGACTAGTAGTATTAAAAGCACTAGATTCACTAATTGTTTAGACATTAGTTAACTAGTAGTCATATTGGTTAGTAAACACATTAACCACTGTTACTAAAAATTCTCGGTGCATCACATTTAACAATTTAAATTATATTGGTCAACCATTAACTTATATACGTCAACCAATCACCCCAAAAATATGAATTTAACAACATCAAATGGTCAAACTCAATTTATTTAACACAATTATAAATTAAACACTTAGAAAATGTTCCCTAAAGTTTATTTGAAAGATTAAGAGGATTTTGTATTAAAACTAAAGCCTCTTAATGAATCAAAATACTCATATAATAAAGTGAAATAAAATGTTTATGCATGTTGAGCCTTTTAAACTATCAAATCAACAAGGTGAGCTTCTAATAACTAATGTACAATATAAAATAACACTGATATGTCTTGATCTTCTTCTATATTTGACTTGGTATTTAATGTTGAAGATTTCAAACTTCATCTTTTAACTAGCTTATTACGAGAGCATATTGCCATACATTTATTAAGAATATAAGAATTATTGACTAATGAATCGATCCTTACGTGAGTTTAGGATGCTATATCATAAATCGTTTATTGCATCAATCATAATTTCGTTCTCAACATACATTGTAGTGCCTTCTATGTAAAGGGTGGCCCTTTTGAATACATTTTGATGCAAACTGATATTTATAATGATCTTCCTCATTTCTTAGTCCGTTAAATTAAATTAACTTGCTTGTTTATAATGTCTCAATATATTAAATAATTTATAATTTTCTAGTAACATTCTAAGATGGAAATCATTAAATTAAGTGTTTAGAATTAGAAAAAGTAAAAAGATATTCTAGTTTGATATTCATATAACTTTAGAGGATCCTCACACAATATAAGTTTAGAATAAGACTTAAATTATCCTTATTGGAAAAAAAATACACAAATGGGATGATTCATATGTTATGTATTGACTCTTTGACATATATCTTTTGCTAAACACTATATAGATGTTGTTTCAAGCATACCTAATTCCTAAGTTAAGTTCACTTGTTTACTCATTTAAGCCACCCTTCAGAAATCATATGGCATATTAAGCTAGAATGGATAAACATATCATTTCTTTAGGTTATGTCATTACTGATAACCCTTGCATCCTTAAATATACTTCACATTGAAATTAGTACCTTAAACATTAAGTTCTAATTTATCACCTAGATAAAGTAACAGAGGAGATCTCTTATGTGGGCATGTATCTTATATCTATCCAAAATACTTCTTTTATCTAGAACTGAATGTTCAAATCTTTTTCTGACATTCATTCTATAACTGAAAATTAATTTGAAATAAAGTATTCTCATATTTTTAGAACTGAATATTTATTTAAAATTCATTTTAGAAACTTTCATAATTCTCAATTAAACATATATTGCATCCAATACTTGTTGATAAACATACTATCATCATTAAGAATAAGTATTACCAATAGTGTTGGGCCACGATTTTTTAATTTTTTAAGCATGATTTGAATAAATTTTGTGGTCTTGCTAGATAAATTATTTTATTTGGAGTTTAATTAACATGTCAATGTTTGTAGGAATTTGTTGCTTGAGTTTGTTAAATTAAAGTGTTAAGGGTGTATAACAAAAAGATCAAAATTGGCAAGTCACTTAAGGTTAAAAGACTTTAAGGTTTAATGGAAGGGCAAAATGGACATCTTATATCCATTGAGAGTATAAATTAGAAGAAATTTTTTTTTGGCTTGTTTGAGAAGAGAGAAGCATCATGGTTATGAGAAGAAAAAGAAGAAGAGGAGAAAATCAACCTAGGATTTTGGAGATCTTAAAAAGTTGAAGCTAAACAAGTAAGTATAAACATGAACCTTTCTTGATTTTTGGATGAACCATATTTAGTAATAGTTAGAAGTGAAAATGAAGTTGAATGTGTGTAGGAAGTTGTTGATGAATGGTATATGAAAATGTTTTAATCTTTTAGGGTTAATGATCAAAGATAGATTATGATTTATTTGTGAATGATTTTGGGTTGAAATGGAGTTGAAAATGAAGTAGAAGGGATGGTTTAGGTTTAAGATAAGTTATATGTGAAAGGTGGGAAGTAAAGTACGGAGAATGAAACATGTTCTGCATATTCTTCTGTCAAAGTTCACCACGACCAACTTTCCTTGGTTCACCGCGGCCAACTTGAAGGATGAAGTTTGCTGCGGCCAACTCAGGGATTTGCCACGCCAAAATTGTAAGATTTCACGCGAACTTTTTAGTACAGAACATGTTTTGGTATTTTGAGAATAACTTTTGATGAAATTATCCAAATAGAGTGATTTTTGATTTGGACTAAACTAGAGACATAGAAATATAAATTTTCTAATGAAATGAAGTTTAAATTTAGTCTATAAGGATATCAATGTTTGGAAGGAAGTTGAGCATATAATATTATTTCAATATAAGAGCAATTTGAAAATGTTTGCAGTATAACTTTCTGATTACTAAACCAAATTGAATGATTTTAGTGTCATTGGAAACTTAAGACAATGGGGGACATTTTTCTAGAAGAAAGTGTTATCAAATTCCTTCATTTACCTAATCATAATGATCATGCAAAATTGACCCAAAAGTCTAGGTTTTGAAAGGAATATAGTTCAATTTTAGCATTTTGATTATTGAAGGCTTATGAATTTATTTTGAATGTTGTTTGAAAGAGAACTTGGTTTGTTATAGGAAACCAAGCAAGTCCTATCTAAGAGCAAGAGGAAAGACAACATTGTACTTAGATTGTCAAGCGAAATTAGGTGGGTAATATATTTATAGTTGTTGTGTAATATGGACAAATTGTCTTACTTGCTTGTATGTTGTGTGTTAAATTGCTAGTTTTGAATAATGGCAATTGTTGAAAATGCATTATGATTGTGATCATGTTATGCCTTGAAAAATTTCATGGCATTTTGTATAAATAAAAAGAGGAAAAAGCATGATGAGCATGAAAAGTATGAATGTGTGTGAAATGTGTTAAGCATTTAAATTTGATTGTGTTTGGGCAAGAGAGGAACGTTTCATTAGTCAAATGCACGTTGACATATAGCCTTCTCCCAGCTGCCCGCTTGAGGCCTCGACATCCTGAGAAATGGGACTCGTTTTGTTCACGGTATAAAATTTGTTTTATCAATTTTTTTCTACAGAACTCTCGAGCAATTTGTTGTGTATTTCATCACTAATTTGTTATGCATGATGCATAATTGAGTGTTATGTTATGATGATAAATTACACGACATGTTCTTTGTGATGACGTCTTGGTAACTATGAGTTGTGAGTTTAAATTGTTAAGTATTGAATTGTTACATATAGATGTATATATGCTTGAATGTGTGGCTCGTTGCCCACAGCTATAAATGTATAAGCTACTGAGTCTCACAACTCACCCCATTACCTTCCACTTCTCAAGTGTAGAACGAGAAGATCGTTGATCCTTGCAAGGTATCAGAAACTCCAAGATAGTTAAAGACTTTTGTACTAAGTTAGTGATTTTGGTTAGCTTTATAAGCATATCAACATTGAGCATCCTTATGTATTTTTTTTTAAGCTTTGATCTATATGATAATATGTATTTGCTCAAACTCTTTGAATTAGTAAGGAAATGAAGAATTGAAGTTTCTTTTGTGTATGGTTATGTTTGTCTAGTGGCTGAGTTTGATGGTTAGAATTTTTATGGATAAATATATGTGTTTTTAGTATTGGTTGTTGAATGTTGGGAGTACGGGTTTTGAAATTTGGGAGTTCGCCGCGGTGAACTTTTCTCGCTAGGCGTCCACTGCCGTGAACCCACCACTTTATCACGCTTCCAATCCTTCAAAATTAAATCCTTTCGACCATCCCCTCATGAGATTGTTACCCGAAGACCTCAAGCAGTCGCCTTGGGAGAGGAAATGGGACTCGGGCCTAATATCTTTGGTATCAGAGTGATTGTTGGGCTCCAAAAACGGGATCCAACAAATAACCATTTAGAAAACTTCATTTTTTATGTAACATCTCATTATCTACAGGGAGGTTAAAATAGTAAATATGAAAGATTATTGAGAGATTAGAAATGCATTCATGTTCATGCATTGTATGATATGCATATACACGTGAATATTAAACTTTGGCGCTTGAAAATAAGTGTACATGCATTCATGGATAATTCCAGGTATAATTGAATTGTGATGTGATATTATGAGAACTGTGAATTTGTTGTATTAAAAATTTAATTGATGAGTGTATTTGTTAATTTTGATTTTTGGTGAACTTTAGGAATGATTTCCGAAAATGTTGGATATTATTGTACTAGGAAAAATGCCACTTGGCAAGTAAATTGATTTATGGAAAATAGAAATAAGAATAAATGATGATGAAGAAATTTAGGAGTTGACTTCAGAACTTTTGAGATAATGACTTTGAAAATTTAGAGACAAATTAGAGAAAAATATGGAGAAGATTGAACTAGTTAATTGATAACTAGTCTAAAGCCACAGAAGTTGCATAAGTGACAAGTGTCACTAACTTAGTTAAGTGACACTTTCTGATTTTGTTAGAAAGACTAAGCTACATTCTTTTAAAGTTGAAAGACTAAGTACTATTGTCTGTCCTAGTTATCTTCTTCGTAGCTATCTTCTTCAAGTTTCTTTCTTATACACAAAGTTTTTTATCAAACATCCACCAAAATTAAACTTTGCTTTTCCTTATCTTCTACTACTCCTACTTTGTTATCTACTTCCTTTGCCTCCAGAAAACCTAACCCAAACCATCTGTAAGATGAAGTACGTGGTTGCATGAAAATTAGGGCTTCTTGAGATTTGAAGATTTGGAGTTTTAACAAGTAAGTATCATGTTAATCCTTATGAGAAGTAGGAATATGAGATAAAAATTGATGATTTATTTGTCATTACATGATCATAGGAATAATGGCCAACTTCATGAACACTGTATAAATAAGATGAAAAATCTGGATATAATGTTATTTAGTATTTGATGATTATTTTGTGATCAGATAATGTAGAAATAATTTCGAGTTAGAAAGAACCATAAAATATGCATGAAAAGAGTACAAAGATATGGAAAGTTGATAGTGAAATATTTGTTATGTTTTTCTCTTCACTGTTCATATATGTGAATATTTTGGTAACTTAAGGATGAATAAAAAAAGAATTTACAGTTAAGGGATAGGTGTAAGGTGATGTCTGGAGGAGAGTAAGAATGATTAAAGTGATAGTTGGAGGAAGAAAATGAGGAGAATGCAAAAAATGAAAATACAAAAAATGACAATGAAGAAATACCGAAAATGGTGATATACGTGAATGAGGTTCTATTTTGATGTCTATGTGTAATCATTGCTTTTGATCTGTTTGTGAATGTGTTTAGCTGAATGAGAGTTGAAATGGTGAAATGAAAATGGAGAATGTACATAAAAGGAAAGTCCAGGAGAATGAAAGAAAAAACATAGAGAATGAAGAAGATGAGTGAATGAATTTTTTGTTTTTGGTGTATGTGTTTTAATTTGAAATTTGGAATTGTTTGTGAATGATTTTATTTGAATGGGAGTCAAAATTGGGGTTTGAGAGGAGTTAGATAAGTTGGTTTGAAAGAAAAGTAAGAATTTAAGTTAGAGAAGTTGGTTTAGAATAAAAGAAAGAAAAGAGAAAAGGGTGTAAAAATGTGGTCTGAAACTTCCATGATTAAACTGTATTGATCTAGGAAGATTTTGATAAAATTGTCTTCCTGAAAGTTATAGAGCTTTCTTTAAGCTTTTTAATAATATACAGTTTGAAATTTTTGAAGTTTTGGATTGAAAGTTATGAGGGTTTGATTCCAACTATTCTATTGATTCATTGAATGTTGCAATCATGCACTAAACTTGTGATCATGCTCATGCACAATCGCGACTTTGAAAAGTCAATGGCCAAGCACGATCTCAACTTCTGAGGTTGGAGGCTGATACAACATCCTTTGATCTTTTGACTATATCTCCTTCATCCGACCTCCAAATGACATGAGACCTGAACCATTGGACTCGTAACACACAAGTCTACATCTACAAAAAAAATATCTTAGCCATCTGAAATCATTTGGGAGAGATCTAGTGAAAAATGTGGGACGGGTCTGGTTGAGCGTGCACAGGTGTTAGACACTCTCACACCCATGATTTTTTTCAAACCCATGACTTTTCTTCCTCACCCTATGAGTGTTTATTAGTTTGATTTGTCACATCATGACACCGTGCTCTCTAATAGTATATGCATCTAAGAGCATCATACAAACTAAACAGTCTTGCTTCTTTTGGCCATAACTTCTTCTCTAGACCTCCAAATGACTTGATTATTGAACCAATAGGTTCATAACACAATATTATACCTATCCAACAAAATTGTTAGCATTATAAATTGATCGAAAAAATATTGATCGATGGAAAGTGAGGGAATCCGTTGGAATAGTATGAACTGATATGATTTCACTAAACATACTTGGTTCGGTTATATCTTAGTCTATACTCATATGAATAGCATGATTTTTTATTCAAAGTAAACTAGAGACATAGGGCTAAAAATTGTATGAAGATATTGAATTTTAATTCTGTCCCTAGAAATCTAGATTTTTAATTAAAATTGGTTTCAGAATGTTGTTTTAGCTTATGAATAGTCCGAAATGTTAGGTCATGACTTTCAAATTTCTGAATCGAATTAAATAATTTTGGTGTCATTAGAAACTTAAGAGATAGGAGAGAAGCTTTCAAGAAGAAAGTATTGTCAAATTACTTCATTTTCATGGTCAAATTAATCATGCACTGTAGACCCAAAAGTGTGCTTTAAGAAAACCTGAGTTTAACCAAATGAGTTATGAAAATAGATTTTAATGGTTTTATTGAGGTATAAACCTAAGTATAAATTATTCTTAGGTGAGTTTTGAGATAGGATTGATTATATGTTAAGGATAATGAAAAAAATACCCAGGATTTTCATAAACACAATTTGTACATATTTCATTACATACATGTGCATTATTAAACACTTATAATTATGCAAATTGTGATATATGCATATGTTATTTGATATAGAGGAGCAACAGGAATGTCAACCTCCAGACGTTGCTAAACGTTGCCAGAACTTCTAGGAATTAGCTTCAGGAGCGACTTGGGAGTAACCTAGACGGTCTCACTCAATAAAATGTTTGTTTGATATTATGTTTGAATTATGAATGAATGTGATTTGATTGTGTTGATTCCAGACAATGAAGATCTGATGATTGTGATATATAAATGAGATATTGAAGTGCTACTTGTATGTGAATATGACGAAATAAATGTTTCATGAAATTATTAATTATGAGAGATGCATTCCATACATGAATGCATAATCAAATAATGGGAGTTGTAACCTAAGTAACCACAGACACCAAGCTTAAAGCTCCAAATGTGATTAAAAGCCAAAGGCTTACAATGTAAAATGAGTCCTGTATCCCTAATGGATAAGGGGCAGTATGAACGAGCCTAGTATCCACAATAGATATGGGACAGTTTAAACACTCGTTCACGACAATGTAATAATAAAGAAAGAGTCACATGAGCATTTCATATGCATTTTATTAAGTATGTTGTATTGATTGAAATGCAAAATTGTCTACTCTTGAGTGAGAATGTGATATGTGATGAATTATACAATGTTGTGAAATATATGTTATATGTATTGATGTGATGTATGAATTGAATGAACCATCGATGATAGTTACCTCATTGAGTTCGCAAAACTCACCAAAATTGCAACGTTGACGTTTAGAACCGAGGGATGACTTTAGCTACTAAGGGACACTTTTACTTTTGGGAACAAAAAGAAATGACTCAAAGGTCAGTCAGCTGGATATGGATAGATTAGATAGATTTTGTATATTTCATCTTTCAAGTAGCACTTTTTGTATTAGGCTATGATGTTGTATAAGTATGAATGTTGAAAGATACATTGTAGACATTCGGCTTCTATGAAATGAAATGAGGAAATTGGAATTTTAAAATATTGTGACTTTCCTTATGATGGTCATAAGAGAATAAAGATAGATGATGTCATGTTATGTGAATGTTGTGACTGAATGTGGTGTGCCATTATCATAGGTTATGTACTGGAATGTCCTCAGGGTGTTCCGGTATGTACCTTAGGGTAAGGGAGTGCTACATTTTATGCTACTATATCTTTGACATAGTTATACTTTATATTTATGTGTTTGATTTGATATTGAGATTGGAGTTGTCTAGTAATGATTTGCATTGTACTTTTTCATGTTTGATACAATGTGTGTATGAGATTATTGATTGCTTCGAAATAAGGAACCATCTTTATCTCTTGTTTTTCTTACGGAATCTGTAGATACTATATATTTCTTAGGTGCTCACCATTAGTAATGTTTATAATAAAACAATTTACAATCCTACATATAAAATCATTCAAGTATTGTTTAATTTATATGTAGCTTATAACAATAATGATGCTCTTATTGAATGTTACTTAACGATCTTAATCATAAAGGTGTATACAACCTTATCCATATTCTTCATTTTGAATGTGATTGATAGATAATTTACTTGTTTGCTTAAGAAACTACTTATTGTTCTTGGCTATAAAATATCATCCATATAAAATAATAAAATTACATATTTATTTTGGATCTTTTAACATTCAGTTAGTGGTCTTTTCCAATCAGACTAAATTACATGATATGATTACATTACAAAACTTTAACATACTGCTCATTTTGATATTATTTTCGACTATATATTTTCTTTAATAATCTGAACATATAATGCTTTTGGACCTTCTGAATCAAACCTAGTAGTTGTACCATATAGATTCCTTTGCCAGTTCTTAGATTAAGAGCATAGCCTTTGCATCCATTGATGTCTATGAAAACCCATTATAACTATTAAGATCAAAATTAGTTAAATAGATGTAAAACTCACAATAAGTGAGAATTTCTTCTCATAAGACATCTCATCTCTTGTGTATATACTTTTGTTATTATATGTACTTTGTGTCTTTCAAAACTACCACCAATATTTTACCTAACATTTGGGAACTTGTTTATTCTTGATGGCTTTATATCCTTTAGGAATATTACCTAAGTCTTAGACTTAGATCAACCTTCTTGAAGTTCATTCTTCTTCTGTTACTATAACTCATTTATCCTTAGCACGACTAAATAAAGCTTTTTGTACACTTTCTAGCTCATAATTTTCTTGTGGAACTATTAAAATGGATTTTTCTTTGAAAGTTAAAAATCTTTGAGATTAACCCCTTGTAATATAGGCACATGAAAATTCAGAGAAATGTATCTCCTTTTATTTGTGTTGTTCCCATTTAGATCATATGGTGGTAAAGAAATCCCACTATTTTGTAATTCTAATTTATTATAAACCAAATCATCATCTTCCTTATTGCTCCCACTTGAATAATTTCGATCCAATTCATCTCGTTTTACTTGATCATTCTGATTCAATGTCTTATATAGAGATAAGTTTTGAACTATCTTTTATTTCTTTGAAAAATAATTTTTTAAGAATATGATATACTAAGACACAAATTTAATTACATAGTTTTTGTTATGTTAAAATTTGAACATACACCTTTTCTAATGTTTATACTATCTTTATCTTCTTTCCTACAGGACCTAATTTTTCACATTTATGGGTGAGACCATTAATGTAGGTAGTGCACATATTTTAAAGAATTTATATGTCTTAAATTAGGTCTCTTACCTATCTGCATCTTATATATGTTTTAAGATATGATTTACTAGGGACCCTGTCATATATGATCATCAATGATATACCACCCTATTAACTGATAAAAACTTTTTCCTATTCTATTATAAACCTAACCATTTCCAGAAGAGTTATATTTCTCCTTTCTACACTATCACTTTATTAATGGACTCATAGAACAATCACTGTCTTTAAGTTGAATTTTTATCACATAATCTTTTGAATTGATCAAATAAGTCCTCTTATACCATTAGATTCTTGAACACCTTATCTACTTCATATAAATGATTCTCATCTAAATTCATATGCTTTTTGGAGACAACATTATGCTTGAAATTTTGAAATATTAAATAAATATAACTATATTTAGTATATTCAATGATAAATGTGATGAAATAAGTAATGTCTGTCGTTTCTTTCACAATTATTTAACCACAAATATCTCAATGGATTATTTGAAATAGCTTAGTAGCTCTTTGAAGGAAAAATAAGTTTTTATTATACTAACCGATGTTGAGAGAGAAAGAAAGTGAACATGCTCCCCCTCCCTCATCTGGCTATAAATCCCTCCATATTTAGACCTTGTTTATTCTTCTACTTATTCCAGTCTTAGTGTATTGTTTCTTGGATCTCCTTTATTTTCTATTCTTCCTTCTCCTTGTTTTAGTTGTTTCTCAGCATTCACTTCTCTCACACTCTCTTTTTGCTTCTAGTTTTTGTTTCGTTTCCCTTTTGTTACTACTTCCTTTATAAGGGTAGTTTGGTAAACTTCCCTTAATTTCTATTCCTAACTGGATCTTTTTACGGCTGATAGTTAACAGTATTTCTAAATTCCCATTAAAAGTTTATTTCTTTCCTATTTTGGCTTCCTTTTCTACTATACAGATTGTATCAACTTACGATTTCCCCCTTTGGACATTGTCCACTTCCCTTACTCTCATTCATTTAACCTTGTCATCTTACATTCCCTTCTCCTTTAAACCTTAGGAAATTTCTAAGGATACTGTTACTGTTAAATCATCAAGTCAGTGGAGGAGATAGAAGCAAGTGGTAGGAGACCAAATTGGTATTACTTTACACTATCGTCCTGCCAAAGAGTAAGAAGAGAGAGAGTTATAGTAGCTCGTAATATTGAAATCCTCAAGGATGGGGCACATAGCTAGTAGGTAGGCTTTTTTCTTTCTTTATCCTAGGCCTTCTTTTCCTATTATTCAAAGATAGGCACAAAATCAGTGGAAAGGTATAGGGCTTCTTTAGTTATTTGTATTTAATGAAAAAATTATTCTTTTCACTTTTACTTCGCAAGTTGAGGCTTTTAAAGTTTTGGAATAAGGGCCCTAACTTGTTTCTCAATATCCTTTGTTTCTCCTATCCTAGTAGCCCGATTTAAACTTAGAAAGTGTTAAGATATACATTATTCTAGTATGGATCAACTTTCATAATATTCCATTACAATATGAGACCACTTAAGGTTTGAGTTTAAGTTTGAGTTCATTGACAAGTTTTTATTAGGAAACCTCCTTGCATGGAAAAGAACAATGGTAAAAAAAAGGAGAATTGCCTATGCTTGTAATTGTTTGAGTGTGGATATGACTAAGGAATTGTCTGATGAGATACATATTATAAGGTTAGGATATGAAAATAGCCTTTTTGAAGATAGATTTACAATATCTTACCAATCGAAGTCCCCTCTCACGTCAAAAGGTATGAGATGCAGCCCTATAGATAGCAAGTTCACTAAAGGAGATTACAATGAACTTATAAGTCTAGAGGATGCTAAAGGTAATGCTGCTGAATCCTTAAAATTATATGGAGAAACTAATATAATACATTCCCCTCTTGTGAATAGTAGTAATTCATTAGACGATCCTACAGAGCTTGCTCTTGGTAAAAATGTAGCTTTAGAAACCAAAGAGGATGAATCCCAAAAACAACATGAGGGAAAGCGACATTAAATGTGATGAATATTGAAGCTTCTTATATGGCTACTAACCAAGACATTATCTTAGAGGATGAAAAGAATAAAGTGGAAAAATAGTTCTGTGAAGAGGAAATCTTAAAGGAGCATGAATAAAGGCTCCAAGGGTAAAAAAAAGTAGTATGTCTATTTTAACGTGGAATGTAATAGGATTGAACAGCCCAAATAAGGTTAATTCTTTGTAGGATTTTATCATAAAGGAAAATCCTTTAATATTAAGATTAATGGAAACTAAGTTAAAAGTAGAAAATGTAAAAAAGCTGAAATATTAGGGCCACATTGGAAATTTTTTTCAAATCATTCTTATCATGCTAATGGAAGAATTATAATCTATTATAATTATGACTTTGATCAAGTGGATGAGCTAAATTCTAATAGGCAGGTAATGAAATTAAGTTTATCCTTTTTTTTAGAGAACATCTCTATTTTTTCCTCTTTTATGTATGGCAGTAACTTTGCTTTCCAAATAGGTAACTTATGGAAAAGCTTGAAAGGTATAAGTAGAAGATACAATGTTCCTTGGTTAATACGCAGGGACTTCAACTTATTTTCAAATATAAGGCCCAAGGTAACTATAACTTGAGGAATTACTCAGTGGACTTTAAAGAGTGTGTTGATCATCTCAGGACAACATATTTGAAGAATAATGGTTATACATACATATGGAGAAACAAATAGAGCTCTAATTAGTTCATTAGGAAAAAGTTGGATAGGGCCTTAGTCAACTATGAATGGCTAACTCATTTTTATAAACGTAAGGTGACCTTTTTAGACTTCTATTCTCTGATCACGCTCCTCTTAAAATTGGAATTTTGTTCCAAAATGTTGTTAGGCACTTCCCATTTAGGTTTACTAATTTTTTGGTATAAGAAAGGTGTAGCACCCCACTCCCGCAAGACCCGAACCCGATATCGTGGGTGATATCGGAGTCCGTACCTCACGAGAGTGGTATGCTAGAGTACTCGAATACCGTCAAACATTCAGTATAATTAAAAAAAAAAAATTTAGGTCATCATGATACAGTCATAGTATTTAGCCATCGAATGTACAAAAATCCATAATCACATTGGGCCCAATTTTATTCATAAACATTTCAGTGATCACATTACAATCAATAAAATTACAATAGCCCATTTGGGGCCCACTAGAACTACAACACTATTTTTCAGAAAAATGCGGAATCCATAATTGTGTAAAAGTAAGATGACACTAATGTAGACGCGAACTGATCACGACCCCTATCTTTTCCTGGCATGCAGTAGGCATACTCCCGTGTCTAACGGAGTACTCTTCAAGGCCTGAAAAATAGTTGCAAATTTTGGGTGAGTTTTGCGAACTCAGTGAGGAACCATCATCGATGGTTCGCCCAATTCATGCATCACTCAAATAGCGTACAACATATCACCATAACACATTCAGAATACCCTATAGCAGTTTACAGATTCTCATGCACTCTTACCTATTTCTCATTCACTGTATTCAATCATCACAATGTGTATGCAATGCATATGAGACTCTTTCCCATTTTATTTCAGTGTTGTGACCGAGCGCATAAACAGTGATCAGTATTCAGTAGACGCGTCTAGGGAGTAGGAGAGCCCTCTGGGTATGCACTAACTCCCTTCGAGCTCGAGGCTCGTTTTAGTAACAGTGGCGACTCAGGTCACAACTATCATTATTTGTTCATGTATCTGTGCATGAAATGCAATATGCCCAATATATCGCAATACAGTCAAAACCAATAATTGAAACAGTCATATCATATTGGAAACATAAAAGTTTCTCAATCTCAGTCAATTAACACTTCAATGTCAAATTCCCATTTCCTCGGACCTTCGGTCCGGTATTTCAGTCATAGACAATTTTTCTCATTCACAAACAATCACATTGGCATATCCAATCACTCAATCCCTCGGACCTTTGGTCCGAGATTTCAAACATAACAATTCACATACTCATCATTATTCAACACAGAATTCCAAGTACAGCACATTTAACAGTAAAAAATTGAGAAACCAACTAGGTTACTCACCTGTACTTCCGAGCTAAATACCTGGAAGACTCAATAACGTCAGTGGATCGACGCTCCAAATAAGTCTCTATAACAGTGCAATTGCATACACATTACCAAATGTACAGGCAGAACTATTTAAAGATGCACAAGTATCAATGAAAATGCGTACAATGCATGTTCGTGACATTCCCGGTATCATTCCATAAATCATACAGTAAAAATGTTTCCATATGTCCAAAGAAACCATAGACACTAAAATTGCTCAATTCGGATGTCAAAAGGTCCAAAAATCGCTACCCAATTCCCTCACTTTCACCTAACTAATTTCCGTCAATTTCGCCTTTAAAAATTCCCACTTTCACATAGAAATGTAATTAAATGATTCACGAATCCGATGCTTCGAGAATCAGGTCAATCGGAGGTCGGATGGACAAGTTATAAGCAAAAGAAAGAAAATATATGATCCTAGTCGACTTGCCTGAGAATCCTAGTCGACTTATGCTACTGTGTATGTCCTAGTCGACTTATCTGAGGATGCAAGTCGACTTATGCTACCACAATGGCAGTTCTGGACAAACGTCCACCGACATCCCAACTTTCATAATTCATAACTCCTTGCTCCGAATTCCAAATTGGACAAACTTGGTATCTATTTTATAGAGAAAAGAGAGCTCTACAAGTTTCATGAAGGGCACAAAAACTAATTTCACCTCTAAGGGTGTCAAAAATACACTCAAAGTTATTGCCTTCACAATGCCTCTCAAAACAGTGCAACATTTTGTCAAAACAGTGCAACATTTTATAAAATCCATAACTTCTCATTTCCTTTGCTAAAAATTACAAGATTTATGCCAAACGAAATATCAGAATGTGACCTACAACTTTCATGAACAACATGAAATCAAATTCAATTTCTAAGTAGGTCAAACAATTCAATCAATGATTCTGCCCAGTGAAATCATCTGAACTGAAAAGAAATTTTATAAAAAGCATAAATCCTTGTAAAAATGTCAAAAAGTTTCATACTTTATACCCATGAAAAGCTGAAACAGAATACTACACTTCTTATGAAGGGCTTAACAGCCAATTCCATTTTTAACAAACTCAGAGCTGTCATGCAAGTGGTTGACGTGATCACTAGTCAATGACCCAACTTAAGTCCAATCTTTGAAAATTAATAACTCCCAATTATGATATCCAAAAATAGTATAGTATATCTCATTTTCAAGATAATCGCTTTCTGTACAACTTTGCAGAAGATCCCTTGAGCCAACTCACATCACAGAAATCTCTAAATTTGCTTCCAAATCACAATACTCATAAAACCTATACTTATAGCTAGGTTTCACCCAAAATGCACATAACCAGTCAATAGTTAACAATTCATAACTCCCAACGTACATATCGAAAACTTGCAAAATCAGTGGAAATGGAAAGATAACAAGATAGGCTTCAACTTTCATTTAGACCAATTTCACCAATTCAACCTCAATCAATCTAGAAAAATTCATCAAAAGTTCAGGTCATCAAGCTCGAATCACTGTTTATACTGCACCCATACTTCACTTTCAAAGCAAGATTCAACACTCTTCTAATCAAAATTGGACAGTGCTTCCTTCACAAAAATTGTAGCCAAATGACTCAATTTTAATCTAGGACAAACCTAACCTCAATTGTTTAACTACACAACTATTTATGGAAAAAACATTAAACCATGATCAATTTGCATTTTCCAGGTCTTACACCTAAACCAAATCCTATCATTTCCATACTTTTTCCAAACCAATAAACATCCAAATTAGTCAAGTAATTTGCCAAAATTTCATCAAGATCTTCACTTAACCAAGTAATCTTATAAATGGAAGCATATGTAAAAATTGGTTTTCCTTCAATTTCCATTTATCTCACCTCCCAAAAATCAAGTCAAAACCAAGCTAAAACCAATCTCCTTCACTCATCATCAACAATCATGAATTTGTACCCAAACAATCAAGCCATGCTCTATGAAATTAATGCACAATACATCATAATTCATGCACAATAATTCCCATTTAATGCATCTAACTACCACTTCATCTATTAAATGAACAACCAAAGCTTAAAACAAAAACTTACCTTATCAAGTTTTCAACTCTTCAATCTTTCAACTTATTGCACTAACTCCTCTATTCCTCCACACCATGCACGACAACCACCATGGAGGATTTTTCGAAAAATTTATGAAGAGGAAGAAGAGGAGAGTTTCGGTGGAGGAGACTACACAAAAGCAAGGGAACTCTTTTGTTTGTTGCAAATGGATTGAAAGTGCCGTGGTGAATGGAAGAAATAAAACAAATAAATCATCTTTTCCTTCCTTCCAATAGAATAATCGAGAACCCTAGCAACCATTCAATGCAAATGATATGTGTCAACTAGACACTAGTCCAAGTTAAGAAAGAAAAGGACAAAACAAAGCCAAATAACCACAATTTTCCTTCTTTCAATTGGAACCACCGAGAACACTAGAATCCATTAAATGAGAGTGATATGTGTCAATTTGACACTAGTCCATGGTAAAGAAGGAAAAGACAAAATAAGAATAAAGACAAACTTTTAATAAAATTAAATCCTAATGAAATGAATATTTGACCCATTCAATTCCAATGGTTCCAATTTCAATCCCTAAATAACGTACCCAATATTCCAGCACCATTAGACGGAAATTTTCGATACCAAAAATCAACCGGTTCACCACTTGGAGGTTTTTTTTTCCGGTCTGAAAATTTTCTCAGAAAATTCCAGAAAAATTCTTAAAATTCCCTGAAAATATAAAACACTTAACAATCCACTCCAAAAAAAATTTTCAAGCCCATAAACCACATTTTCCAAAAATAAAATCCCATTTAGGCATAAATACCGAGAAATGTCATGAATGCATGTACAATCAAGTTCATGTGCAATTTCACTATACACGTGCAATGATATGCATAAATGTTGCAACCCAATACTAAACACTCTCGGCCCCTTTCTAAATTACTATTTTACCCTTCCCAGTGGGGGTGGGATGTTACAACTCCCCCCTCCTAATAAAATTTCATCCTCGAAATTCTCAGTCAATGGTTCACTATGATAGAAAATGATCATTTGCCATAACCCCCTACATTTCCCATACACCTCATCACTTAATTACTCATTTTCTGAAAGATCACAGTAGACAGACTCAGTCAGTCTTTCAGTCACTTATTTGGCTATCTCACTATCTTAACTATCTCACTTGACTATTTCAGAGTAGACTCTAACTTTATTTCGTATGCTAAGGATCAGATCATTCTTTCCGCACCTATTCACTTATCACGTGTTATAAATCCAATACCTCTTTCACCAATAACATACAGACCAATTTATATAGCTTCATTGCTACCTTTTTCCAGTGATACTTATAAATTCCTTCATCTATAACTCATTTATCCTTCATATCTCATTGACTCTTATTTCAGATTCATCTCCCCTTTGCCAATTCCCTATTCTGTAGTGTTCACGCACTCAATTCGTATATTCATTTTATTATCTTTCATCTATCCGGTCTGGTTCCACCTCAGCCAACCCATTCAGCTTTCATAAGTAACTTTAGTTTTATTCTATACTCATTTCACTCATTAACGGTAATCATTTTTCTAGGTTCTCTCTCTATTGCAATGAAATGGAGAACGACTCTTTTTGTCGTCCAATGCCTCATAGAAAATTCTAATGGTGTCACCAAATTAATGCTTATTATATCTGTAGTCACTTACATGATAACTTAATCCCATGTTCCTAAGACCTCAAAAAAAAATAATCTGTACATTCGTCTCTAATAATTAAGACTATCGGCAACTCAAATGTGTAGTCACTCAGTTCTACGTTCTTTATCAACAATTGCTTTTTTCGGTATACTCTTACTAGACCATAGAGCTTCGATTGTTCCTTATGTTTCTACTAACAGTGCTTAATCCTCATTTATCATATCATTTAATCACAAATTGGGTCTATTGTCAATTACAGTCCCCGATAAAATTTACAAGTTCTAACTCCTCGATTTAGGCTTTGTCAGTTTCTTGATACATAACTGATTGCAAACTAATCATATGTTCGCCACCCATTAAGACTTTCGATTTAATATGGTTCTTGACTATTTTAGTCAAGGCAATGTCCTCTGTATTTTAATCCCACAGTCACATTTCCGTATTCAATCTTCAGAATCCGAATTCATTGTCAGCTTCACAGGGAGAGCCAAAATTTATGAATCACCAATTTGGGGTCTTGCTCAACTTTTCGTGTGAGACTAAGCTTAAACTCAACTTTTAAAAGTACTTCGGTTTACCCAAACTTCAACTCGACTTCCTGTGCTCTTTAATGCAGTAGTAATGGTGACCTCAATATTACAATTTGTTTTATACCATTATCGAATTTTATGTTCAATGCACCGATGTACAACACTAGCTTTACGAGAAGTACTCATTTGCTTAGTCAACATCTTTCTATACTTCTATTCAATGTCTCATTGTCTCAATCGAAGATTCAATTCTGTCAACCTCTATAATGAATTCCCCTGCACCTAACATGTCTCCAACTAACGAAGTAATCACTACTGTAACAAGTTCTACTCCATGCATTCAGTAATCAACGCATGGGACGCTAGTTGTCTCGATGTATATGACATCACTTTCTTATACTTCTGGTCCTGACTATAAAACATCATCGTATGGCAATCTGCAATCCCAAATAACAAATGATATTACTCTCATCGGTGTCTCCACATTTTCGAACCAAGTACTAGTATAACAAATTTCAAGTTTTTGAATAGATGACTTAAGCTCCCGAGACAAAAATTGTCCTCAGTACACGAATCACTTTATAGTGTTACAAACAATCGTATCGAAATCACTGATAGGAAACGTGATATATTTCCTACAAAATCTCCAATTCAAAACAGTATCATCAATACGGAGGTCATAAATTCCTCAAACATTTGTTGGGATCTCCTCACTGATGCGACTTACATATGATATCACAATTAGTCAAAATCTCATCTTTCATTTCTAAAGCACAATCGGAATACGGTATATAATCATAATCACTAATTGCTATTATGCAACTGCAATCACGTTACTCTACAACATGGGGTCCTTATGCCCATAATTCATCTCTTTAATTAGCAAATGAACCAAATTTTCTCTCAAATTCACAAATCCACTTATATAGTGGAATACATTATATCAACAAACTGTATACACTCTCAATAGCCCCTTCTGACTCTTATGCATGACTCTTTGCGTCGAATGCAACTCCAATATTCACTTTTAACTCACTATTTGGTAATTTGGTTTGTTCCTTCATTAGTCATTTTTCATTTTCCCTCCATATTGTTCATGATTTCAGTTCCTATACTTTCTTATTAATCAATTGTAACACTTCGCAAAAATTAGCTTCCACATTGCATAGGATCTCAATAAGATTTCCTAGGGTTTCGCTAAGATCAAGACATATCATGACGAAGAAGGTCAAAACACCCTCGCCATAAGGTATTAGGTAATGTATATACCTTCCAAAATCCTTACATCCCGCCTAATTGCATTCACGTCAAGTTTCCAAGTAAGAACATTCACTAATGCTATATACATTCCAATTGTTTCTAGATAACATTTCTATCCCTGTTCCTGTCCATTAATGGGGTTCCCCGTATGATCATCACAAAATCATATTTTGTGTAGGCCATCATCATGCCCCGTACTTTCTTTCTTATGGAACACATATCTTACCAAAGATTCTGTTTCAATTTCCTAGTATGTACCTCTTCGAAAACAACATCATTTCATATAGCATTATAAGCGCAGTCACTCCTCTTCTGTTGATTCAGTATTTCTTCCTTAATCGCATGTATACTTAAACATCCAAACTTAGGCGTATTTCTACAATCTCCGTACTACACACCACTTATTACTTATCCTAACTTGTAAAATCATTTGTATATATTCCTTTTTCCCTTTTTTTATAGATTCCGAGGTAGAACATTATAGTCCAAGATCAATATCATTATGCTCTAAGGTACACACCAACACCATATAGTGAATTTCTATCTACCTTGTCGCACCATATACTTTTTCTCATTACCAATTATCCATATATATTCTTCTTATTTTCGAATTGGAATGATCCGTACAGTTTCGAAATATCTCGGTATGCCTAATATTTCCAAATTCTCAAAACAATCATTATGATAGAAATTCTAAACCATGTACCCAATTTATCCCTCGAGACTTTCATCATGTCTCTATGCATATAAAATCACACTTCAGAATCGTAAATACCTAGTTAGCCTGAACTTTTAATCTCGTATAGGCATATTTAGCATCACATCATACTTTTAGCACTTTAACTGATATTCCTCTCATGTGCAACTTCGACTTCTTCCGGTTATAGAAATTTTTGTTTTCATTCAACTTGCTTTATACACTTTATGTCTCAGTATTTGGTTTGATATCATTTCTTTCCTGAAGCAGCCCATACCCATGTATTTACATTCATATCATCTTCAAGAGTTTACAATCACATTACAACATAAATATCATTGTCCATTGTTCCTTTCCCATTCCTAATGGCCCATACACCTTCATTGGCTCATATCGTTATTTGCTATATCTAATCATATACAATTTCTCATTTCTATACATCCACAACCTTCCGTTTGGCACATTACTATCTACCATCACCTTTCGCCCTATTCAACTTAAACACTTTATACATGCTCATGTGACTCAACTAGGGATCAGTTACTACTGTCTGCTTTGACATGACCAGAATGCATGTAATTTAACACAAATTTCAGAATGCCCATGTTCAATCTTACTTCTGGGCTCTGATACCACATATGTAGCACCTCACTCTCGCTAGACCCGAACCTGATATCGTGGGTGATATCCGAGTCCGTACCTCACGAGAGTGGTATGCTAGAGTACTCGAATACCGTCAAACATTCAGTATAATTTTTTTTATAAAAAAAATATTTTAGGTCATCATGATACAGTCACAGTATTTAGCCATCGAATGTACAAAAATCCATAATCACATTGGGCCCAATTTTATTCATAAACATTTCAGTGATCACATTAAAATCAATAAAATTACAATAGCCCATTTGGGGCCCACTAGAACTACAACACTATTTTCCAGAAAAATGTGGAATCAATAATTGTGTAAAAGTAAGATGACACTAATGCAGACGCGAACTGATCCCGACCCCTATCTTTTCCTGGCATGCAGTAGGCATACTCCCGTGTCTAACAGAGTACTCTTCAAGGCTTGAAAAAATAGTTGCAAATTTTAGGTGAGTTTTGCGAACTCAGTGAGGAACCATCATCGATGGTTCGCCGAATTCATGCATCACTCAAATAGCGTACAACATATCACCATAACACATTCATAATACCCTATAGCAGTTTACAGATTCTCATGCACTCTTACCTATTTCTCATTCATTGTATTCAATCATCACAATGTGTATGCAATGCATATGAGACTCTTTCTCATTTTATTTCAGTGTTGTGACCGAGCGCATAAACAGTGATCAGTATTCAGTAGACGCGTCTAGGGAGTAGGAGAGCCCTCTGGGTATGCACTAACTCCCTTCGAGCTCGAGGCTCGTTTCAGTAACAGTGGCGACTCAGGTCACAACTATCATTATCTGTTCATGTATCGGTGCATGAAACGCAATATGCCGAATATATCGCAATACAGTCAAAACCAATAATTGAAACAGTCATATCATATTGGAAACATAAAAGTTTCTCAATCTCAGTCAATTAACACTTCAATGTCAAATTCCCATTTCCTCGGACCTTCGGTCCGGTATTTCAGTCATAGACAATTTTTCTCATTCACAAACAATCACATTGGCATATCCAATCACTCAATCCCTCGGACCGAAGGTCTGAGATTTCAAACATAACAATTCACATACTCATCATTATTCAACACAGAATTCCAAGTACAGAACATTTAACAGTAAAAAATTGAGAAACCAACTAGGTTACTCACCTATACTTCCGAGCTAAATACCTGGAAGACTCAATAACGTCGGTGGATCGACGCTCCAAATAAGTCTCTATAACAGTCCAATTGCATACACATTACCAAATGTACAGGCAGAACTATTTAAAGATGCACATGTATCAATGAAAATGCATACAATGCATGTTCGTGACATTCCTGGTATCATTCCATAAATAATACAGTAAAAATGTTTCCCTATGTCCAAAGAAACCATAGACACTAAAATCGCTCAATTCGGACGTCAAAAGATCCAAAAATCGCTAGCCGATTCCCTCACTTTCACCTAACTAATTTCTGTCAATTTCGCCTTTAAAAATTCCCACTTTCACATAGAAATATAATTAAATGATTCACGAATCCGATGCCTCAAGAATCAGGTCAATCGGAGGTCGGATGGACAAGTTATAAACAAAAGAAAGAAAATATATGATCCTAGTCGACTTGCCTGAGAATCGTAGTCGACTTATGCTACTGTGTATGTCCTAGTCGACTTATCTGAGGATGCAAGTCGACTTATGCTACTACAATGGCAGTTCTGGACAAACATCCACCGACATCCCAACTTTCATAATTCATAACTCCTTGCTCCGAATTCCAAATTGGTCCAACTTGGTATCTATTTTATAGAGAAAAGAGAGCTCTACAAGTTTCATGAAGGACACAAAAACTAATTTCACCTCTAAGGGTGTCAAAAATACACTCAAAGTTACTGCCTTCACAATGCCTCTCAAAATAGTGCAACATTTTGTCAAAACAGTGTAACATTTTATAAAATCCATAACTTCTCATTCCCTTTGCTAAAAATTACAAGATTTATGCCAAATGAAATATCAGAATGTGACCTACAACTTTCATGAACGACATGAAATCAAATTCAATTTCTAAGTAGGTCAAACAATTCAATCAATGATTCTTCCCAATGAAATCATCTGAACTAAACAGCAATTTTATAAAAAGCATAAATCCTTGTACAAACGTCAAAAAATTTCATACTTTATATCCATGAAAATATCAAACAGAATACTACACTTCTTATGAAGGGCTTAACAGCCAATTCCATTTCTAACAAACTCAGAGCTGTCATGCAAGTGGCTGCCCTGATCACTAGTCAATGACCCAACTTAAGTCCAATCTTTGAAAATTCATAACTCCCAATTATGATATCCAAAAATAGTATAGTATATCTCATTGTCAAGATAATTGCTTCCTCTACAACTTTCCAGAAGATCTCTTGAGCCAATTCACATCACAAAAATCTCTAAATTTGCTTCCAAATCACAATACTCACAAAACCTACACTTATAGCTAGGTTTCACCCAAAATGCACATAACCAGTCAATAGTTAACAATTCATAACTCCCAACGTACATATTGAAAAATTGCAAAATCAGTGGAAATGGAAAGATAACAAGATAGGCTTCAACTTTCATTTAGACCAATTTCACCAATTGAACCTCAATCAATCTAGAAAAATTCATCAAAAGTTTAGGTCATCAAGCTCGAATCACTGTTCATACTGCACCCATACTTCACTTTCAAAGCAAGATTCAACACTCTTCTAATCAAAATTGGACAGGGCTTTCTTCACAAAAATTGTAGCCAAATGACTCAATTTTAATCTAGGACAAACCTCACCTCAATTGCTTAACCACACAACTATTTATGAAAAAAACATTAAACCATGATCAATTTGCATTTTCCAGGTCTTACACCTAAACCAAATCCTATCATTTCCATACTTTTTCCAAACCAATAAACATCCCAATTAGTCAAGTAATTTGCCAAAATTTCATCAAGATCTTCACTTAACAAAGTAGTCTTATAAATGGCAGCATACGTAAAAATTGGTTTTCCTTCAATTTCCATTTATCTCACCTCCCAAAAATCAAGTCAAAACCAAGCTAAAACCAATCTCCTTCACTTATCATCAACAATCATGAATTTGTACCCAAACAATCAAGCCATGCTCTATGAAATTAATGCACAATACATCATAATTCATGCACAATAATTCCCATTTAATGCATCTAACTACCACTTCATTTATTAAATGAACAACCAAAGCTTAAAACAAAAACTTACCTTATCAAGTTTTCAACTCTTCAATCTTTCAACTTATTGCACTAACTCCTCTATTCCTCCACACCATGCACGACAACCACCATGATAAGAAGGTAGGAAGATTTGTAAAGAAAGCACTTAAGTTGGAGGATTTTTCAAAAAATTTATGAAGAGGAAGTAGAGGAGAGTTTCGATGGAGGAGACTACACAAAAGTAAGGGAACTCTTTTGTTTGTTGAAAATGGATTGAAAGTGCAGTGGTGAATGGAAGAAATAAAACAAATAAATCATCTTTTCCTTCCTTCCAATAGAACAATCGAGAACCCTAGCAACCATTCAATGCAAATGATATGTGTCAACTAGACACTAGTCCAAGTTAAGAAAGAAAATGACAAAACAAAGCCAATTAACCACATTTTTCCTTCTTTCAATTGGAACCACCGAGAACACTAGAATCCATTAAATGAGAGTGATATGTGTCAATTTGACACTAGTCCATGGTAAAGAAGGAAAAGACAAAATAAGAATAAAGACAAACTTTTAATAAAATTAAACCCTAATGAAATGAATCTTTGACCCATTCAATTCCAATGGTTCCAATTTCAATCCCTAAATAATGTACCCAATATTTCAGCACCATTAGACGGAAATTTTTGATGCCGAAAATCAACCGGTTCACCACTTTGAGGTTTTTTTTTTCGGTCCGAAAATTTTCTCGAAAAATTTCAGAAAAATTCTTAAAATTCCCTGAAAATATAAAACACTTAACAATCCACTCCAAAAAAATTTTCAAGCCCATAAACTACATTTTCCAAAATAAAATCCCATTTAGGCACAAATACAGGGAAATGTCATGAATGCATGTACAGTCAAGTTTATGTGCAATTTCACTATACACGTGCAATGATATGCATAAATGTTGCAACCCAATACTAAACACTCTCGGCCCCTTTCTAAATTACTATTTTACCCTTCCCAGTGGGGGTGGGATGTTGCAAAAGGGGTTTTTAGGAAGCTATTATAAAGGGTCTAAAGTTCCCCAACTTTGGTCCTAAACAATTCATTTGTGATTATAAGCTTAAAGCTATAGAAAGTGAAATTAAGATGTTAAATGGAAAAAAGAGACTTCAATATTAAGGATGTTATTATTGCAACTAAAGAAAAGCTAGTCACTTCCCAATCTCTTCTTTCAACAAACCCAGAAGATACTTCTTTACTGCATAACGAAAACTATTGATTTTGGAATAGTTGTAAGTTATTAACAATCACTCTTTACTGATAAGATAGAAGGCTAGAGTAGATTGGTTAAAAGATGGTGACAAGTGTTCCAAATTCTATTTTAATTCCATATTTTCTATAAGGAACTTTAACAAAAGTTTTTATCTCTACTAATGATGTTAGGGTGTTTAAGGATCAATACTATATTCTTTGGGAAGTTGTCAACTTTCATAATTATCTTCTAGGATCTAATTATGGTTCATCCTCCTTAATGGATAGCTTGAGAAAATTTAAGACTAAGATAATTCCTACAGAGGATGTCAACATCCTTATCAAACTTATTGAAGAAAATGAGATTAAAGCCATTATTTTTCAATTAAATGGGATGAAAGCTTTTGGTCTTGATAAGCTGAATGGTTTCTTTTGTCATAAGACTTTTCCTGAGAATATCTTGTAAACGATCTAGAAGGGGGGTTGAACAGATCTTTTAAACTTTTTGTAAAATTCTACAATAAAATCAGAAGTTAATTCACACAAAAATAATTTAAACAAATTTAAATGTAAAAAGTAGGGAAGAAGAGCAAACACTGTTTTTATAGAGGTTCGGTGCTAAGACCTATGTCCTCTACCTAAGCTCCCACTTAGGATTTTGCAAACCACTTTATTGCATACTTTTTAGTTTAGTGTGAACTCTTACAATACCACTTGACTTCCGGCTCAAGTTGTCTTTAAAACGATTTGTTTTCCGGCACAAATCCTACCTCACTAGTGACCTTTCACTAATCCCTCAATTTGCAAGAGAAATGAGATAAAGATGAAAGAACAATGCTCAATACAAATGTGAAACAAGCTAAGAGCAATAGTGAGCCAATTTGGAGCAATAAAGGAGTGTTTTGCTTATGGAACTTCAGTATGTTTCTCCCTTAATCATCCATTCTTTATACTTAGAAGAAAATAGTCGTTGGAAGCATTTCTAGCCGTTGCATAATTTTATATGGCCGTTCCTTAACATCCTCCTTTCCATTTGTGACTAATTGATTTTGTTAGAATCAGTTTGTTGTACTCATAAGTCGACTTGTCGTGGTCTGTAAGTCGACTTGTAACAAAAATTTTCGTAAAACTTTATCTCCGCTCTTCTATAAGTCGACTTATGCAGTGTAAGTCAACTTGTATCCTTCAATAAGTCGACTTATAGTCTAATAGTCGACTTGTGTTGTTCTCAACCTGACAGATCTCGATATATTAGTCGACTTATGATGTACTAGTCGACTTATGTTGGCTTCAACGGTTATATCCAATCAAATCTTCTATAATCTTCATTATTAATGTCTCTAACATGATGAAGATTATTTCCTTCTTGATTTCATCTTGATTTATGTCTTGCCAATTCAAGATTGATGTAGTCTTGATGTATTTGAATCCAAATTACCTGAAATAATTCCTTAACTAATTCTATATATTTTATTATTATCAAAACATAAAGGAATTTAATTTGTCAACCACCATTGGTCCAACAATCTCCCCCTTTTTGATAATGACAAAATATTTAGAAATTGAAAAGAAATTGAAAACAATAAACTTGATCAAGGTTTTTAATCCCTTGTCTCGATGGTTAGTTTGTCTCCCCCTTAATTGATAAACCAATGAATTTACTAACATTTGTAAAAATTAATTGTATAGACAAAAGTTGAAATCAATATAGTCTCAAATCAAAGACATTGTAACACACTCCCCCTCAATCAAGTGACTGTGACTAAAGGATACCAATTATCAATTTCCAATGTTACTCCCCCTTTTTGTCATAATCAAAAACCAATATGAAAAAAAATAGTCACAATGGTAGTTCATAAACAAACAAAACAGCAAACACAAATAAATGCAAAGTCATTACATAACATAACAATCCAACAAACACAAAAAGCACCACACACACTTGAAAAAGCATAAGAGGAAATGTTGGTCGAGGCGAAAGGCAATACACATCATGATGAAGAATCATCATGCCTACAACCTAACTTATTAAAAATCTTCTTGAGCATACGGTGTTGTGCATCAACTTTCTTCGCCAACTGCATAAACACACTCTGAATATTATCAACACGATCATTTAAGTCATCCAATTGATCGTGAATGTCATTAAGTTCCTCGTGAGAGACCTCACTCCTTCTTACATTACCTGGCCGAGAGCTACTCGGACGATCAGTTGCTCGCTTAGAACGTTGTCTTGGAGGCAGTTGCTCACCCTCTAATGTAGCGACCCGAACTTTGCGTACCGGGTGAGTTTCCCACACACCTCAAGAGGCCCGCGACCGCTACAATGTAGAGCCCGGCCTCTACCGCCATCACTCCAGGTATTGTCCTCTTTGGTACTTGGGTGAGCCACTGCTCGAACCCAAGACCTCAAGGTTTTGTCCCACTTAAAGTGGACGCCTCTTACCATTGAGCCATTATTTGGTACTTGAGTGAGCCATTGCTCGAACCCAAGACCTCAAGGTTTTGTCCCACTTAAAGTGGATGCCTCTTACATAAACAAAACTATATGCAACTTAGTTCTTCCTCATACAATAATTATATTGTTACCATAACTTTAATTCCTTTTTTTATTATTATTATTAGTATTTCTTTATTACGCACAATAATTTTTTTCAAGCATTTATCATACCAACAGTTAAATAAATATTTGACCTTTTAAAATTTTAAGTTTCAAGCAATTGAGTAAATGTAAATAACCTTTAATGTTCAAAAATATAAAGGCTTGAAGGAAAAAAGGTAAAGGCTAATAATATGGTTATAATCAATGAAATGGCTAAGTCTTAAAATTGGTTACTCTAAAGTATAAAATATGGTAGGATAATAAACAAGAAAATATGCTAAACAAAGGTTCAATCTAAATAACTTTATCATTTTAATGTTTATAATTTAACAAATATGATCTCAATATGAATAATAAAACAAGTTCTAGAACTACCTAATAAGCATGATAACACACATGAAAGAGTAAAATAGATTAAAATAATAATGTATTTGTTCTTAGGCATAAAAACTCATAAAATGACCTCATGCGCAAATAATATGCAGTTTCATTCAAATTAATTATCTTAATGATTACTAAAACATAACTTATAAAAGCAAATCTATTCTAACTTTCATCCTTTTACGAACTAATTCAATTCAATAATCAATAATGATCTAAAGTATTATGGACAGGTTTTATAAGATTTAATAAAAATATTATAATAAACTTAAGACGAATAAATTCCTTCCCATACTTAAAATGGTACATTGTCTCCAATGTATACAATATAAGCACATAAAAATAAAATAAATAAAATAAGACAAAATTAAGAAGTATTATTGGTACTACCTTGAATAAGAATATATATAAAGTCTTGAAGTGAAGAAGAACTATCCTAATTTATATGCATTCACCTTATAAAATATAAACAAAAGAAGATTAAAAAAGAAAATAAAGAAAGAACATGGCAATAAAAATATTCCAACATAAATAACAAATTACCTTTTCAAAAAAATAATAAGAAAATTACACAAAGAATAAGGAAAAGAAAAGAAAAGACCAAATACAAGCATCCTACAGTCTTTTGGTGAATCTGGTATAGTTGTCAAAATAGGGTCCTCGGATTGTTCAGCCTTAAACTGTTGTGTAGCTGAAGATGATGCAATCGCTTCAAAAGGTGGAGGTAGGAAAGACATTCCAAAAAGGCCCACCATCTGCATCAATAATTATGCCAGCCATCTATCATGGATTTCTCCACATCTACCTTAAGCTTCGAGGTACTCTGTCCACTCTATAACCTCCTCCTGTTATGCTTAAATAGTACTCTAAGTACCCAATATCTACCCTAGGTACTTGATAAATGCTTATTTGACTATAAATATACACCCATATTTAATGTGTTTTGCTTGATATTTAATAGTATTAGGGTATTTGTTGGCACTTAATTCACTTCAAGTGTGTTTGTAAGTGATAATTGCCTTTTTATACCAAAAGAAGAAGAATTCAAATGAAATAATGACTTCAAACAAAGATTTAAAGCAATTTAGGGATACAGGGCCACATAATTTCCCATGTAAGTATTTGTGACCATTTAAAGTCACAACTTTAGGTGTTTTTAGAGCTATATGGTCATCTAAACAACCTTGTAAGTGATCGTGTATATCCCAAAAATCATAGTTTTTATTATAAAAGGACATAAACGGAGGAAAAAGAGATAGAGTGGAGTTTTTTTAGAGATTTTGAGTCATAAGAGACATAGAAAGGTGATAGCTCTAATCAAGGGACAAGGAAAACACAAAGATAACATCAAGTGATCTAATAGAGAGCTTATTCCATTCCAAACTTACAAGAAGATTTATTAGAAGAAAAAGGGAGATTTAGAATTATGATTTCTTTGTTTTCTAGTTATTCTTATGCATGTTTGTTATTCATTTTGTTTTCTAGGGAGAGGAACTAAACTTGTTTAATGTCTAGCTATGATGAACCCTAAGTTATGATAACAATATGATTTGATCTTTTATTCAAATGCAATTTTATTGATTGATTTATTTGCGCTTCAATTATGCTTTTTATTCTTATTCTAATATATATGAAATTTTAGTGCATGATTTGATTTCATATGATTGAGATTAAGAGTCCTCTTATATGAATATATCTACCATAATTGGAACAAGTTGCATATAAAACAAGAGATAGGTCAACATAAATCATTTGGATTAGGTTTAACTAACAGTAGAATTCACAAATCGATAATACAATCTAGGGGTTTTAACTAGAAAGATTTTTACTAATCAATTGATAGAGTAGTTGTTAATAGTTTTAAGAAAGATATTAACATAAGATAGCAATTTCTATGGTCCGATAGTCAACAATATAATTGCATTATAAAGGGTTAATAATTAAAGATTCTTATGGGGATTCATTACCTAAACATTATTAGTTAATATTGACTTTTTAATATTTTCCTTTTCTCGTTCTTTATTTTCTAAATCTTAGTTTATTTGTTTAGTTTAATTTTAATTAAAATCCACAATCTAATTCAAAGGTAAGATAATAGAAAAAGATAATTACTAGTATTTACAATCTTTGTATGATCAACTGTACTTGTTTGTGCTAACTACAGCTACATTATGCACTTGCAATTTTAAATTTGATAATTTCTTATAAAAATTATTTTGTATTTATTTTATTGATATAAATATTAATTTTGAATTTATTTTATTTTATTTTAACTATTTTAATTATTTATCTTTTGAAATTATTTACTTTGACTATGAGTTTATGGCTTATTATTAGGATTTGAGAGTCATTGCTATAGCCACAACCTATAATGGAAGGATGGAGTGGACAATATTCTCATAGGAGTTATGATACGCCATCGCCTATGACAACATCACAAATTTGGAAAGAAAGATATGGTGATATGTTTTTGGAGGCTTAGCCAATATCTATGCTATGTTGCGACATGTGTGAGAGTAACCATTACAATCATGAATTTTGAGCACCAAATTATATGTGGGAGCAACCATACTGCATGTAAAACTAGCCTCAGAGTGCATCTTAAGCCTTTGTTTGGATTGAAGGAAAGAAAAAGAAAAGAAAGGAAGAGAAGTGCAATTCTCTTGCTTTCCAATGTTTGGACAAAAATAAGTAAAGGGAAAGTAAGAGAAAGGAGGAGAATAGGAGAGAAATTTCGACCAAATGTATTTCCCACCAAATTGATGGGAAAGGAGGAGAAATTGTAGACAAGATAACCTTACTATAAGTAAATTACCATTATATCCTTATTTGACCACATAGCCTATCTTTGTATTGCCATTTCTGCATTTTTAAGAAACTTCCTTCTTTCAAGACCTATTCTAACCTATTTAAAAGAACAGATTTTACACATAGAAGGCAATCGTTGTTGATGACATCAAATTCTCCAACTTGCTAATCTTCATCTGAAAAGATATTAAGTGCTTGGAAAAACTGTCCAGTGTTCCCACAGAAAAAAATATGGCATTGGAATATGGAAACAAAAAGGGTTGTTTCAACAGAAAAAATTAATATAATCATAAAGGTCTGTTGGATAACCAGTTATGTCGTTCTGTTCACGAGAAGAATAGAGGTATTGATCAACATGCATATCATCATTTACTCTCCTCATATCAAAAATGAAAAGTTGTAAAATATGGTAAGCACATACAGCCAATTCAGAAAAAAATTGCAGTATCCCATCTACTTGTTGTGTAGTTGAAACCATGTAAGAATTAATAAGATAGTCTTTAAATACGCATACACCTGTTTCCATGTTTTGATAAACTTCATTATCAGGACTCAGTGGTTTGGTTCATGTTTTAACATAATTTATTATAAACCATTACAGGATACACTAAAATTTGAGTTACCTTTGTTATAGGAAGCAAAGTAGCTGCATGTTGAAAGGCAACATCAGTTAAGGAAGCAGGCAATGGATTTGAAGCCACACCAGTTGCAAATGTTCGTCTATGAACTTTTCGTAAAGCATGCAAAGAAAGCTGCCATAGAAGTTCAACAAATCTGCAGAATTATCATAAGCTTCTTCAATGAGTATTCACAATCGACATCTTCTAAGTTCATATCTAATGACAAATGCTAACAAACTCCTAACAAAATAATAATAAACTAACAAAAATAACAAAAAGAAAACTGAAGATTAAGTGGTAAGGAATTTCTACTCTTACATTATTAATCAATTCTTCCTGTTGCCCTTCCACACTGAATCAACACTTAAAGAAGATACTAAACTTTTCAGTTATGACCAACAGATGAAAACTCTCTCTATTGTCTTGAACCCAATTGGCTAAGTTCACAAAAAACATTACAATAATTAAAGAAGACACTAAACATTTCAATTATGACCAGAAGAAGTTACTCTCACTACTACTGAGTTGAACCCAATTGGCTCGTTTCATTCATATCAAGCATTACGGTAATCTTTCTCAGCTTCTTTTCTAAGCAATCAAATGATAACTCCCTAATACGGTAGGAAAAGTTGAAAAAACAAAAGAACTTGCCTAGGTCCACAACAAGTAGCAAGTGAGAAAACCCTAGAATTGATCTTGGGAAGTGCACCCTATGATTCAAGCTCACTAATAATGCCTTGCAGAACCTGAAACAACAAATATTTTACGATTCGAAATTCACAGTTTCAAACAATTCATGTCTGAAATTAAACAAATATAAACAAGATAAACAAGTTCTATAATCAAGGGCATAAAAGTTTCAAAAAATTCTTTTGTCCAATATAAGTTTCAATTCCCTCCTTTGATAAATTAGAAAAACAAACAAAAGAAAGGAAATCGCATTTCTATTCCATTCTTTTCTCCTCTTTTCCCCTCAATATTTCCTTTCCTTTCTCTTGTGTAAGTAAGGATCCAAACAGAGGCTAAGAGAATACTTATAATCCATAGTGGAGTAACCCTTACGCTTATGGATGAAATAATTATGATTCAATTCAATATTTAAAACAACAGTAGCAAAAAGAATGACTTTAATATATAATAAAGGAATACCTTGCTAAAAGTGAAGCTGTCCAATGTGAATTCAAAGAGAGATTTTCTTCACCTGAATACATTGAGTATAATATAACATATTATTTGAGTTTATTAAGGCCTCTAAGTGAAGAAAAGATGAAGATCGATTTCATAAATGAAGTTGCATTCCGAGAAGACGAGGGGTTAACTACTACTTTAGAAGAGAAGGATGATTAGATGACAGAGGAAGAAGAAGAAGAGGAAGCCTTTGTTGGGTCCTGCCTGTGGAGTCCAACGCTTGCTTTGATACCACCTATGTTAGGTCCCGCTTGGTTCCAAAATCTAACTCTTACGAAATCATGAAACTTGACCATCATCAGTTCATCTTCATTCTCATAAAATCCCAATAATTTTCCTCACATTTGGTCAATGGCGTGCCCGCATAAAAATAGTCAACATGCTCAAACTCATTTCTCCTATTTGTGAACAGAATTTGGAAATCTTCAAACAAGAATTACAATTTGGCTTCTTCAAAGAAATCATAGCTCTAAGCCTCTATTTTTGTTTTGAAGCAAGAATCACCTCAATCGGAGCTATTTAGCTCAAGATATGCTTAAAATTCCAAAATGTTCTATACCTTAATCATGCTCTTTAAACTGACCTCTCACTTTCTTACAATCAAAATTTTCCATCTCAAAACCAAAAGCTACTAAATTCCATGGAGAGATAAATTAATGTCTTAGAAATCTATCGCCTTAAGAATCACTTCATTCGGAGGTCGGATGAGGAAGTTATGACTAAAAGAAGGTAACATGTTCATAACCTCAATCATGCAGTAACATGTCTTGGCGCGATTGTCATAACTTTCACCAAAAAAGTCGGATTGATTTCTTTCTTAGACCGTTGGGAAGAAGACGTCGAGATATAAAAATGTTATGAAGACCAAAAAGTCAAATTATGCTTCTAAAATGGACTAAAATCACAATTTCCGCAATGTAACTCGTGAGTGTCCGTTTAACGGACAATGTCGGGCCAAAATGCACTTCCTCACCCGAGAAAGTCTGTTAAACGGACATCAAGTCTGTTAAACGGCCATGGACGATACTAGGGGTCCTTTTTGACCCATAAAAGTTCGTTAAACGGACCTAAAGTCCGTTAAACGGACATGGGGGTTCCCAAAACCCCTCCAAACCCTCTTCCATGCTTCCTACATACAATCTAACATTATATATACTTATAATCTTCACAAATTCACTTATTCCAATGCCAAAACACTTCATAACAACTTAAAAAGCATATTTATCTCATCAAACTCTCAATTCTTAATTCATTTGGTTCATCAAAACCAAAATTCCCATCAATAACCATAGCTGTCATACACACAAAATCCTAAGTAGCATCCCAACTTGTAACAATCATATCTCTTCAATCCAACGTCCAAAAATTACAAACTGTATAGCGTCGGAAAGATAAGAAGATCATCAACAACTTCAAAGAAGGCCATTTTTACTAATTCTACCCAGATTTTTCCAGAATTTCCCTTGAATCCTGAACACAAATCTTACCCTTATGAAAAACTTGAAATTTGTCCCAATTTCACTTCCTTAGCTAATACACCATCATTCTTATCCATTCAAATACTAATCCTTCTTTTCCATAACATTTCAATTATATGTAATGGCAAATCATATTCAAAGTCCATCAATTCAGTTGGATTACTTCTTTAAATGTACTTAATTTCAACTACCAATAGAAGTTCATCAAATCATCACTTCACTTTATTCAAAACATCTCATGATTATCATCATAACATTCCTATCTTTCTTGTCCATATTGCCTCACTTACATATATATATATCAATTCATATGCAAAGTTCATTAACTCACATGGATCGCTTCTTCAAATGTACTTAATTCCAATTTAACCTCATCCTTAATTAATCCATATTTCAACTCCACCTTGATCCATATACCCAATTTCGCATTCAACAATGACAATCATCCATACACAATTTCACATTTCATTATCATCATACACAATTCCATAATTCATATCCATACACAATTCCATATTTCATTCACATCATATATAAGAGTTTACAAGCTCTAAAGGCATTTCCAAGCCGTGTTACAATATTTCACAAAATCACAAATTACATCATTCAATTGCTCAAAATGCAATTACAACTTTGTATTTACATAATCTAACTTCAAATACACAACAAAACATGTCAATTCAGATTTATGCCTCTTTCGCTCTGTTTCTTGCTCATCACCTGAATTGGGGAAAGAGAGTGGGAGTGAGCTTTAAAAGCCCATGGGTAACATGCTTATAACAAATAACAAGCAAAAATTGTTCAAAAAGTCCATTGTTACAAAATGCTTATTAAATCATAAATCTCACTTTTCTTAAAACTCTTTTCAAGAAATCAAAATCGCAACAACACAACTCATGCATTTTTTTTCAACTTGTTCATAAATCATGAATGCATCAAAACTTGTCACAATTCATAAGCACATAAACACATAATAATGGTTTAGGTAAGTCCATAAACATGACAAACTACACAATTCCATATAATGGCCTTGAGTAGTCGTAAACTTGAGAGAGTCCTTGAAGGAGCTCCGTGCCACTAGCGGGCAGGCGGGATAAACGTGCACGTGACGATTCTTGGATGGACTACCAAAACCCACACAACATGTATTTCAAAACTTGTTGCCCAAAATGGCACTTTTCGAAAAACTTGATTTTTCTTGACATTTTGCCATAATGGCATATTTCAAAACACATTTATTCATGATCATGCAATATCTCACATTTCATCAACCAAATTCACATAACAATTTCGCAAATCGTTCACAAGTAATAATGCAACAAATATGAAGCAATTTGAAATCATTTTCTTCTCTGGCTTTAAAAGGAAACATTTAAGGCTCGTTAATTATATTATAAACATGATACCCACCTTAAATCCTTGCTTATAAACTTATTCAACATGCTTCCCCTCTTGCTCCTCTTGAATCTTCTCTTAATCTCCGTTAACAATAGCCACAAAATCCCCAAGTAAAAAGACATCCAAATTGACCAACCCCAAAGAAACATATCATGAAATTGATCTTAAAATTCTTAAACCCATACCATTCTTAAACTATCTAAACCATAACCCTTTCAAAAACTTAACAATTCAAAAACACTCTTACCTTGGTCCTTCACCACATGAGGATTTGCTTGTCTCTAATGGAAGCCCTCACCTTCTTCCATCTTTTCCTTCGTGAATAACCATCAAAATCCCTCTTGAAATCCATGAAAAAAGCAAGCCCTAGCTCCCTCTTTCTTCTTCTTTCTTTTCCTTCTCCACCGAGCTCTCCCTCTCTTCTCTCTTTCCTTTCATTTTTCTCCCCAATTTCGTGCACCACTCTCCCTTATATACAAACCCACATGTCTTGTTTACCATAATGCCATTAATGAATGGAAAATGACCCATTTACCCTTACATAATAGCCTTGTAACTTACTTGCTTAAGTGTTCTTCCAATTTTGCCCCTCATGCAAACTTACCACCTTAATTCAATTTAATCCATGCCATATGATCTTACTCAAATTAACATGCTAATTAACTATCATTAACATGCTAATTAATTCCACCAAATACTCTAATAAGACCTCAAAATTCATTTAAATCCTTGCCTAACTCTTCCAAAAATCAAGGAATTTTCTAATCATGAAATTGAAGGAATTTGATAAAACTTCCTTCTAGACAAAGTTCCTCGTTGTCTTAATTTTCTAATGACACTAAAATCAATCAATTTGGTTCCATAGTCTAAGAGTTATACTCCAAATATTTCGGACTTTTCTTATACTAAAACATTATCCTGCGCATGACTTCCATATGAAAATTGACTTTCTTAGAGATTGAATTAGAACTTGATTTCATCAGACAATTTATATCCCTATATCCCTAATTTACTCCAAATCAAGAATAATCTCATTTGGATAACTAGACATCAAGTTATGGCCAAAACATCACAGCATGCTCAAAGAACATTTTTCAACTGCACTCTCCAACTTTTAACTTCCAAAATTTCACATATAACTCATCTTGTATCTAAACCATCTTTTCTATTCCTTTTAAATTTCAAGGATTCTACTTTGCTTTACACATAACTAATTGCCAATAACTTTTTGTTTAATAGTCCTAGCTTACAGAAAGGTTCAGGGTCCAACAATTCTCCCCCTCTTAAAGAATTTTGTCCTTGAAATTCTTACCTTAGCGATCAAACAAATAACTGATTCACGCGAATAATTTCTTCCAAATGACCATAGTCAATAGACTCACTCTTTTTTTCAGTCACTTATTTCTTCATTCACTTTCTTAACTAACTCCTAAATATATATCTATCTTAGATTACTTACCATTTTTCACTTCTTGCATCGATAACACCAATATCAAATCATGTCTATATTTCTTAGCATACTCTGATATAACACATTATGGATCTGTGACATCTTTGATAGCAGTATTAACTCATAAATCATTGGTCCAATTCTTAGCAACTTTATATGGACCATATGCCTCTATCATTCATCTCATCTTTCAAATATCCTTCACATTACATCTTACACATATGCATATTCGCCATTGATTCAAACTTATAGATGTAAAATCATCACACAATTCACATATCAAACATGTAGCAATTTCTCAATTCATTTTAGGAACAATTTATGCAACAATTATGATGCAATTGAAATCATTAAATTTTCTTGGTTTAAAGAAAGTAAAAATTGCTTATTCAATCTATTATAAACATGTACCCACTTAGATTCCGATTTCATCTTCTTGAGACCATAAGAATTTCTATTTTCAATACGTTCCGCTTGTTCACTTTAAGCTCAACCTTTCCACTTATATCCTTGTCTTCCTCAAACAAGCTATGATTATACATTTACATCTATATCAAATTTGGGGATATATCACCATAATGCCATACACTGCATCCCCCACTACAAATACATTGAATCATTATCTGTCATATTACCCATATGCCATTTTGCATTTCCATGTATCCACAACTTTCATTTTCTCATATCATGAAAAAGTATCATTTTTCTCACTAACTCTATTAGCTTGAACTCTTAACAATTTCTCACGCGTGCAACTTATACACACGTGCCCATGTAAGATCCTAACATGGCGCTCTGACACTTATCCGAAGATTGCCCATGTAAGATCCTATAACTGGGCTCTGATACCACTCATGTTAGGTCCTGCCTGCGGAGTCCAACGCTTGCTTTGATACCACCTATGTTGGGTCCCGCTTGGTTCTGGAATCCAACTCTTGTGAAATCATGAAACTTGACCATCATCGGTTCATCTTCATTCTCATAAAATCCCAATAATTTTCCTTAAATTTGTTCAATGGCGTGCCCGCATAAAATTAGTCAACATGATCAAACTCATTTCTCCTATTTGTGAAAAGAATTTGGAAATCTTCAAACAAGAATTTCAATTTGGATTCTTCAAAGAAATCATAGCTCTAAGTCTCTATTTTTGTTTTGAAGCAATAATCACCTCAATCGGAGCTATTTAGCTCAAGATATGCTTAAAATTCCAAAGTGTGTCTATACCTTAATCGTGCTCTTTAAACTGACCTCTCACTTTCTTACAATCAAACTTTTTCATCTCAAAACCAAAAGCTACAAAATTTCATAGGGAGATAAATTCATGTCTTAGAAATCTATCGCCTCAAGAATCACTTCATTCGAAGGTTGGATGAGGGAGTTATGACCGAAAGAATCTAAAATGTTCATAACCTCAATCATGCAGTAACATGTCTTGGCGCGATTGTCATAACTTTAACCAAAAATGTCGGATTGATTTCGTTATTAGACCATTGGGAAGAAGACTTCGAGATCTAAACTTTCATGAAGACCACAAAGTCAAATTATGCCTCTTAAATGGTCAAAAATCGTTATTTCCACAAGCTAACCTGTGAGTGTCCGTTTAACGGACATGCATGTCCGTTTAACGAACACTGTCGGGCCAAAATGCACTTCCTCACCTGAGTAAGTCCGTTAAACGAACATCAAATCCATTAAACGGACATGGACGATGGTAGGGGTCCTTTTTGACTTTTAGAAGTCTGTTAAACGGACATGGGGGTTCCCAAAACTCCTCCAAACCCTCTCCCATGTTTCCTACATCCAATCTAATATCATATACACTTATAATCTTCACAAATTCACTTATTCCAATGCCAAGACGCTTCATAACAACTCAAAAAACATATTTATCTCATCAAACTCTCAATTCTTAATTCATTTGGTTCATCAAAACCAAAATTCCCATCAATAACCATAGTTGTCATACACACAAAATCCTAAGTAGCATCCCAACTTGTAACAATCCTATCTCTTCATTCCGATGTCCAAAAATTAGAAACTTTATAGCGTCGGAAAGATAATAAGATCATCAACAACTTCAAAGAAGACCATTTTTACTAATTCTACCCAGATTGTTCTAGAATTTCCCTTAAATCCTGAACACAAATCTTACCCTTATGAAAAACTTGAACTTTGTCCCAATTTCACTTCCTTAGCTAATACACCATCATTCTTATCCATTCAAATACTAATCCTTCTTTTCCATAACATTTCAATTATAAGTAATGGCTCATATTCAAAGTCCATCAATTTAGTTGGATTACTTCTTTAAGTGTACTTAATTTCAACTACCAATAGAAGTTCATCAAATCATCACTTCACTTTATTCAAAACATCTCATGATTATCATCATAACATTCCTATCTTTCTTGTCCATATTTCCTCACTTATATATATATATCAATTCATATGAAAAGTTCATTAACTCACATGGATCACTTCTTCAAATGTACTTAATTACAATTTAACCTCATCCTTAATTAATCCATATTTCAACTCCACCTTCATCCATACGCAATTTCGCATTCAACAGTGACAATCATCCATACACAATTTCACATTTCATTATCATCATACACAATTCCATAATTCATATCCATACACAATTCCATATTTCATTCACATCATATATAAGAGTTTACAAGCTCCAATGGCATTTCCAAGCCATGTTACAATATTTCACAAAATCACAAATTACATCATTCAATTGCTCAAAATGCAATTACAACTTTGTATTTACATAATCTAACTTCAAATACACAACAAAACATGTCAATTCGGATTTATGCCTCTTTCGCTCTGTTTCTTGCTCATCACCTGAATTGGGGAAAGAGAGTGGGAGTGAGCTTTAAAAGCCCATGGGTAACATGCTTATAACAAATAACAAGCAAAAATTGTTCAAAAAGTCCATTGTTACAAAATGCTTATTGAATCATAAATCTCACTTTTCTTAAAACTCTTGTCAAGAAATCAAAATCGCAACAACAGAACTCATGCATTTTTTTTCAACTTGTTCATAAATCATGAATGCATCAAAACTTGTCACAATTCATAAGCACATAAACACATAATAATGGTTTAGGTAAGTCCATAAACATGACAAACTACACAATTCCATATAATGGCCTTGAGTAGTCGTAAACTTGAGAGAGTCCTTGAAGGAGCTCCGTGCCACTAGCGGACAGGCAGGATAAGCCTATTCTTGGGTCAACGTGCACGTGACGATTCTTGGATGGACTACCAAAACCCACACAACATGTATTTCAAAACTTGTTGCCCAAAATGGCACTTTTCAAAAAACTTGATTTTTCTTGACATTTTGCCATAATGGCATATTTCAAAAACACATTTATTTATGATCATGCAATATCTCACATTTCATCAACCAAATTCACATAACAATTTTGCAAATTGTTCACAAGCAATAATGCAACAAATATGAAGCAATTTGAAATCATTTTCTTCTCTAGCTTTAAAAGGAAACATTTTTGGCTCGTTAATTCTATTATAAACATGATACCCACCTTAAATCCTTGCTTATAAACTTGTTCAACATGCTTCCCCACTTGCTCCTCTTGAATCCTCTCTTAATCTCCTTTAACAATAGCCACAAAATCCCCAAGTCAAAAGACATCCAAATTGACCAACCCCAAAGAAACATATCATGAAATTGATCTTAAAATTCTTAAACCCATACCATTCTTAAACTATCTAAACCATAACCCTTTCAAAAACTCAACAAATCAAAAACACTCTTACCTTGGTCCTTCACAAAATGAGGAGTTTCTTGTCTCTAATGGTAGCCCTCGCCTTCTTCCATCTTTTCCTTCGTGAATAACCATCAAAATCCCTCTTGAAATCCATGAAAAAGCAAGTCCTAGCTCCCTCTTTCTTCTTCTTTCTTTTCCTTCTCCACCGAGCTCTCCCTCTCTTCTCTCTTTTCTTTCATTTTTTCTCCCCAATTGCATGCACCACTCACCCTTATATACAAACCCACATGTCTTGTTTACCATCATGCCATTAATGAATGGAAAATTACCCATTTACCCTTACATAATAGCCTTGTAACTTACATGCTTAAGTGTTCTTCCAATTTTGCCCCTCATACAAACTTACCACCTTAATTCAATTTAATCCATTTCATATGATCTTACTCAAATTAACATGCTAATTAACTGTCATTAACATGCTAATTAATTCCACCAAATACTCTAATAAGACCTCAAAATTCATTTAAATCCTTGCCTAACTCTTCCAAAAATTAAGGCATTTTCTAATCATGAAATTGAAGGAATTTGATAAAACTTCCTTCTAGACAAATGTTCCTCATTGTCTTAATTTTCTAATGACACTAAAATTATTCAATTTGGTTCCATAGTCTAAGAGTTATACTCCAAACATTTCGGACTATTCTTATACTAAAACATCATCCTGCGCATGACTTCCATCTGAAAATTGACTTTCTTAGAGATTGAATTGGAACTTGATTTCATCAGGCAATTTATATCCCTATATCCCTAATTTACTCCAAATTAAGAATCATCTCATTTGGATAAGTAGACATCAAGTTATGGCGAAAACACCATAGCATTCTCAAAGAACATTTTTCAACTGCACTCTCCAACTTTTAACTTCCAAAATTTCACATATAACTCATCTTGTATCTAAACCATCTTTTCTATTCCTTTTAAATTTCAAGGATTCTACTTTGCTTTAGACATAATTAATTGCCAATAATTTCTCGTTTAATAGTTCTAGCTTACAGAAAGGTTCAGGGTCCAACAGCCTTTGTCAAAGAAGAGGAAGTAAAAAAAGTGGCAAAAGATGATTGAAGAAGAAGAAGAGGAGGAAGCCTTTGTCTAAGAAGAGAAAGTAGAAGAGTGGACAAAGGAGATTGAGGAAGAGAAAAAGGAGGATCCAATTAAGGAAACTACTGATGAATCATTGGTAATCACCTTGAGTATAAATGGTTCCCACTTCCTACATACCAACTGTTTAAGATAACTGAAGATTCAGGGAGTTTTGTTATTCTTTATTTTATTAACAGTTTGTTACTAAAAATGGCTTTAATGAATTCAATTAGATTTCTTAATTTGATAAATTATGTCGTTATTATTATCTTACAACATGTGGCTTATACCACCATTGATGGTGTTTCACATTATGGCCATATTTGGATTTCTTTTACACTAAACAATTTCATATTGTGGCCTTAAATGGTTGATTGTGGATTTTCAAAAAATGAAAAACATAAACAACAGGCTATCATTTTTTCATAAATAAGATGGAAAATTAGGCTAAAAATGGTGGCTTATTTAGATGAAATAAATTAAATCCTCTAATGATAAAACATGGAAAAAATAGACCAAAGAAAGAGTTCTTTCTCTGTGAATGATAAAAGCAATCAAGAACTGATCCTTTAACTAAAAATAATTAAGGACTAATCATTTTAAGGTATCAGGTTAAATATAAACAAAAACTTATAAAATAAAGGGTAAAAATAGAGGAAAGATTGTTAGGTTATATAGAGTTATTCAATAATGTCAGTTGTTGACATGCATGACAACAATGAACATGGAAAAAGTAAAGTTTCTTTCTTTTCTCTTAAAAATGTACTACAAATAGGATACTGATTGTATCTTCAAATTGTAGTGTTCATGGTAAATTTTCAAACAAAACCTTTTAGATAGTTATTGAAAGTATAATTATCAAATACATATGTATCAAACTTGTTATGTTTCATCTCAATCGAGATCAAATTTGATTTTCAAATATGTAAATGATAAAACTCATTTTGATCATAATGCAAATATGTAACAGATCTCTAGTATCAATGTTAGAATTTAAATGTAGATAATATAATAGGATTAAATTATTTGCATCGTAATATCACGCCTCTTAAAATTGTTAAGAGATTAAACTGTTATATTGAGTCACATGAGTTATTTCATTTAAGAATTTACGAGGTGAATTTCATTCACATACATAATATTCGTATACACATATTCCCACTATTTTTCATTTTTATTTACCAATAACATAAATTGACGGATTATAATTAGTGAATTGGGAATTTATTGTTACAATTGAGTAATTTATGAGGTAATATGTGCATCTACTCTAAGAAAAATGTTAAAGAGTAAGATTACAAATAGATACATGGGAATTTAGGTTGATTAGGCTTATGAAATGGTGACATGTGGCATTGGGAATAAGTGACAAATGGCTCAATTAAATGGATGACAAGTGGCTTGAGTATAATTGCGACAAGTGTCCCTTTAAGTTTGTGACAAATGGCACTTTATACTTGTGACATGTGGAGCAATAGAATGGTGACATGTGTAGCTTTACAAATGGTGACATATGTAGCCTTATAATTAGTGACATATGTAGCCTTACAATTAGTGATATAGAAGGATAAAATATGTATAAATAGAATGGTGACACAAGACTAATGGAATGATGACACATGGATTAGTTTGACATTATTTAATTTTGTAAAGAAAATGGATAAAAATGCAATAGAAGTAAGATTGAAGGTCTGCTATAAGGTTAGAAGAGGCAGAAGAATGAAAATGATAAGAGAAGGAGAGAAAAAGGGGAAGAGAAAAGGAGAAGGAAAGAAGTTATAAGGTAAGTTGAAATTGTGGTTTCAATTTCATCTTTCTCTTTTGATCTATCTTTCATATTCTTAGAGCACGAATTTGAAGAAACTCAAAAGCTAAAAGTTATTGATATAGGTCCTAACTTGACCTCTATAAAAGTGGCTTGACAAAATAGTGACTAGAGCTCAAGTTATGCTTATTTTCCTAATACTATCTGTGATAGATCCCTATTCAGGAACCTTGTATTATTTCCTAATTTTTTAGGACTTAGAGTCTGAATTAGTGAAAGTATAAAACGTGAAAAATTATTATTGATGTCTTATTAATGCTTCTATGAAATTGTTTTGTTAGGAGATGGATTAATGATGATTTATTATGGTCTGAGTACTGGTTGCCAATCTATTTCTTACTAGAAACAGGACAAAATTTGGATGGAGAATTTGTTTTAAAGGGAGATCTTTTTTGTGTAATTTTTAGATATAATAAGACTAATGGAAGTCTAGTTTCGTGGGGCACAAGAATCATAGCATTTGGATTTTTGTAGAGAGAGCTATGATTAAAAGAAGACAATTCGTTTACGAAGGAACATTAGGAAGAAAAGGACGTAAACATTGCACATAAGGTTAGGTTAGCTTGATGATTGAGGAGATATTAAGATGAATTAGTAAGTGAATTATTGACCTATTGACATATGTTAGAATAAGATTTATGATGATTTATTAGGGATGAATTTGGTTGTGGTGATGTATGAATATGATATACATGTTTGAGTAGTAAATACATTGTATATTTGTACATAAAAAGGCTCGGGAGATATTGATCAAGGAGCTTGTATCGAGGATTGTTGAAGTTAAGGGAGTGTACACCTTCTTTTAAGGTGAGTTGGGGAAACCTTATCTCTCAAAGGGGATTAGAAAATCCCAAGACATGCACGATAACTTGTATGTGAATTTTGAACCTAGGTAATGCATAGTAGAATTGAATCTTAAATAGATGCTAGTATGCTTGTGTATTTAATAAATGACATTGTTTTGAATACTCTTTGCACTTGGAGTGCCACTGATGTTTTAATTACATATTTTGAGAAATGATATTGTTTTCAACAAACCTACACTTGAAGTGCAAAGGGCAATGTTTTATTTTCTGAAACTACATTTTTTAACAACTTTACATTTGGAGTGCAAAAGATGACTTTTATTACATGAAATAATGTATTAGAATTTACATATGCATAATCAAGTCATGTATATTGCGTGTATTTGTTCTCTTTTGGCTTAGAACCATGACAAGGTTCCATTTTATCGATTGGACTAATAAATAAAGACATGGTGCCTTACTTGATTTTTGTACATAATATTTATATATGATTTTAGTGATTAGTGAGCAAACGATTGGCCAATCATGTGCTAGGCACAACAGATTAAGTGACCCCCTTGACGCTATTACATAAAATTCGAATCCCCATATCCACATCATTCTACAGGATTTGTGGGTCATTCCATACCTAGAGTCTGGACACCGACGAGGTCATCACCTAGGGTCATGATATAACGTCGGACGCTCTGAGCCTTTTGTATTGTGCTATACTTAGAGATGCTACTATATACTAATACATACATGGCTGTATTGAGTTCCAAGATGTACTTAATTCCTTTGGGTATATATGTTAATGATTTATAATGTTATATGCCCTTACATGAACTTAGAATTCATTGGTATTCAAAATCTTGGATACTTCTGACATATAAGCTTCTAAGTGTATAAAACCGAGTCCATTAGATGAATATGACCCTGGTAGTCGAATTAAATGTGTTCTAATTGTCTTAGAGGTGATTAGACATGATTTATAGACTTATGGGACACTTAGAAAGCTTAATTGGAAAAGTTGATCTACATAAGGGCTTATTTGCAAATTCTTAAAAGTTAAAGGACTTAAATGTAATTTTTCAATTCTTGGAGGATCAATGTGTAATTTTATAAAGTTAAGGGGCTTAATTAATATTCTCAAAAGTCCGAGGACCAAAATAAAAATAAAAATTTGGTGATTCCCAAATTTTGGACTTAATTGCAATTTAGGAAAAGTTTGGAGGGTAAAATGATAATTTCACATAACCTAAGGGTAACAAGGTAATTTCACCATATTTTGGTCAAATAAGAGTCAATATTCTAGACCATTCTTCATTTATGATCATGCATCCCATTACTAAAGACTTAAAACGTTTTGTTTTAATTAAAAGAAAGGAGAAGAGAGGAGGAGAAGACTATTTTCGGCTATTCACTAACCTACCCTTTGTTTTGATCCTCCAACACAATTAAAAGTGTTCTAAGCTAATTGGGGTTAAGGAACTCAAATCTATCATTAGATTTGAGAAATTCTCAAAGAATTTAAAGATATCAAAAAAGGAAGATTTAGGTAAATTTTGTCTCATCCCTCTCTACATTAGGATTTTGAGTTTGATGTTAAGATATGTTGTTCTTCATGTTTGAATATGCATGAAACATGGTTTATACGAATGAAATGTGTCATGGAGAAGTTTCTTTAAGCCAAAAATTGAAATGCTCCCCATTTGGTGAAAATTTTTGAATTTTTGAATATCTTTTGAAATTGATGGTCTAAATGAATTCTATGGTGTTAATTGTACATGTATACTGTGAATTGATGATGAAAAAATGAAGAAGAAGTATGTTGGACAGGCTTGGTCGAAATGATGGAAAAAAGGAATGGATTAATGTAATGAGTTGTATAATTATAATGAGCATGGCTTAAATGAAGGGAATTGGATTGAATGGAGTGGTGAAATGTGTTGTTAATTGGAAGTATTTATTATATAACAAGTTAGGAGCATGAATTACCATGATAAAGCCTTGAAAATATGATTTGAAAGTCATGCGCATTAGGTGTTTGATAAAATGTCTAAGTCAACTTGACTTAGGATTTAAGGATTCATAATGATATACATTGAAAGCGACTTTCATGTTTACTTAGAGTAAACCTGAATTGTTGCTTAAATTAATGAATAATGACCTAATGTGCTTATTATGTTTTGAAATGAGTAAGTATGGGGTTAAAGGCATTAAATGCCTTAGAAAATGCAAAAGAAAAGCTAATGTAAAAAGTAAGGAAGTAACCATGTGAGAAGCTTAATGGTCGAATCCTATAGCATAAAGAGAGTGATATTATGCTTTATACAGTTATGTGATGGTGTATAAATATGAAATTCATATTTAAGGTAGTAAATACATTGTATGTTTTTTCATATATAAAGCTCAAGAGCTGTGAATCAAGGAGCTTGTACCGAGTATTTTTGAAGGAAAGGGAGTGTACACCTTTTTTTTAGGTGAGTTGGGGAAATCATATCTCTCAAATGAGATTAGAACACCCTAAGACGTGCATGATGACTTATACGTGAATTTTGAACCTAAATAATGTGTAGTAGAATTGAATCTCAAATGGATGCTAGTATACTTGTGTATTTTTAAAAAAAACATTGTTTTGAAAAACTCTTTACACTTGGAGTGCAACCGATTTTTTTATTACGTATTTTGATAAATGGTATTGTGTTCAACAAACCTGCACTTGAAGTGAAAAAGGAAAATGTTTTATTTTCTAAAACTACATTTTTGATCAACTTTGCACTTGGAGTGCAAAAGATGACTTTTATTGCATGAAATAATGTTTTGGAACTTATATATGCATAACCGATTCATTTATGCTACGTGTATGTATTCTTTTTTGGTTTAGAGTCATAGCAAGGTTCCATGTTATCAGTTGGACCGATAAATAAAAGTATGGTGCCTTACTTGATTTTTGTACTTAATATTTTTACATGATTTTTGTGATTGGTGAGGAAACGATTGGCCAATCGTGTGCTAAGAACAAGTGATTAAGCCACCCCTATACCCTTGATGCTGATACATAAAAGTCGAGTCCCTGTATCAACACATTTCAATGAGACTCGCAAGTGAATCCACACTTAAGGTATGGACATCGACGAGGTGATCACCTAGGATTTTGACGCTTTTGGTGAATGTAGTCTATTAAGTCAAAATGACTTCACTTAGATATAATTTTGATGTATAACAAAGAGAACAATAAAAGAAAAACAAAAGCATACGAAGCAATACAGACGAAGCGACGAAGACGCAGACGAATAGAAATAAGATGAAGACGCAGACACAGACACAAAATAAAAACAGACGAAGACGCGAATGGAAAGAACAGACGCAGACGCAGACGCAGACAAACAGAAATACAGACGCAGACGTAGAAGAACAGAAAAAAACAGACGTAGACGCAGACGCAGACGCAGAAACACAGACGTAAAAGATACAGACGAAGAAAGACAGACGCAGGATTCAAAAAGAAGACGCAAGAGTCAGTTCGAGTTAGTTACATAACTCAACTGATTAACTGTTTCTTTTAAAGATTCAAGAAGCAAGAATCAAGAAACAAGAATCAAGAAGTAGTTGGAGACAAAGGCTACAAATACAAGTCGAAGTCGAAGATTGCAAAGTTAGTTGAAAAATTGGCTGAATTACATCTACGTGATCGTAAAAAGCATACTGAGCAAATTAGCCGAGAGTTATTTTACTGTAACAAGTTTTCAAACACTTTTCTGTGAAAGAATACTGATTGTAGAGACCTGAAGAGGCTCGTAAAGAGTACTTGTAAAAGTTGAAGAGATAGTGAAATCTCAGAAAGAATTCTGAGGATTGGACGTAGCCCACGGTTTGGGGTGAACCAGGATAAATCGCTGTGTCAACTACTCTTACTCTATCTCTCTTTTAGATTCAAGTGTTATCATTACTTAATCCGTAAACAAAGTATTCAAAGTTTTGATTAATTAGAATCTATCAGAAGTTCTGTAAAAGAATATTATTTCTAACAAATCGTTTTTTGAAAGAATTTCAAAAAAGGGGAATACACAATTCAACCCCCCCTTCTCGTGCATTCTTATATCGTTTTCTAAGTATTGTATTAACGTGTGATTCACTTCAATTGGTATCAGAGCCTGGTATCCAAGGATCACTATAATAAAGTGTAGATCAAAGATAATGGCGGAATCACATATATACATCGTAGAAGGAGCCTCAGTCACTAGACCTCCAGCATTTAACGTAGAAGATTATCATTACTGGAAAGATAGGATGCGGCTATTCATAGAATCTACTCATGTCGACCTTTGGGACGTGATAGAGAATGGACCTTATATATCAGTAGATGAAGATGGGAACTCTATTCCATGAATCAGATGGACGGCCGACCAAAAGGAGAGGATATAGCTGAACTCGAAAGCGAAGTTCTTCTTGACCTGTGCCCTAAGTAGGAGCGAGTATGACAAAGTCCACGGATGCGACACCGCGAAGGAGATGTGGGACACATTGTCTATTGCTCATGAAGGCACAAGCCAAGTTAAAGAATCCAAGATAAGCATTCTTGTGCACCAGTACAAGCTTTTCAGGATGAAAGATGAAGAATCTATTGATCAAATGTTTGGAAGATTTCAAACAATTGTCAATGGATTGAAAGCTCTTGGAAGAACGTACAACAATCAAGACCATGTTCGAAAAATCTTGAGAAGTCTTCCGAAGAGGTGGAGACCTAAAGTTACTGCCGTACAGGAAGCCAAAGATTTGAGCGTGCTAAAGCTTGACGAGTTGCTTGGATCCTTGAAGATTCATGAAAATGAACTCGATGCTGAAGACAAGCCCAAACGGGATAAGTCGATAGCGCTGAAGGCCGGACAAAAGAATCACTGTAACATCTCATCTCCGATGGGAAGGGTATTTTGGTAAATTGGGACGGGCTAGGAGTATTGATTTATATCGCGACATGAACGTACATTATATAGCCTCTATAAATGGTGATCCTTGCCTGTGCACATAGTCATACATGCATTCATCACATTTTTCGGCTTAGGTTTCAAATTGAGATCTTTTGTGAAATTTATGGGATAATTGTATTTGAAAAATTATTTGGAGTACGCCATTGAGTGTTTTACATTTTTAGAGATTTATAGGAATTTTTCTGGAATTGTCCGGAGAAAATTTCCGGACCGGCAAAATCGCCGGTAAATGGCCTAAATGTGTTTTTGTTGTGGAAAATGTGGTTTTCGTGTTTGAACAATTATTGGGAGTGGACTGTTATATGTTTTACAATTTTGGGCAATTTAGGTAATTTTCAAAAAAATGATTCGGGGAAATTTCCGGAAATTACCGTACCGAAAAAAATCGCCAAGCGACGAACCGGTTGATTTTCGGTAGCGAAAATTTCTGTCCAATGGCATTGAAATATTGGGTACATTAAATTGGGACTGCAATTAGAGCCATTGGCATTGGATAAATTAAAATTTTCAATTTTTTTGTTACAACCTTATTAATTTAAATTTCCTTCTTTCTTATTAATGCCAAGTGTCATGACATGTGTCATGACACTCTTTAGCCCTTTAAATGAGTCTCGATTCTTCCATTTGGGAGAACAAAAGTAAAAAAAACTTGGCTTGCTTCATTTCACGTAGCTTTCCTCTCTTCTCCTTGATAGTTTCTCCTTCTTGGCTTGTTGAGTTGCTACTCTCTTTGTTCTTCCTTGCATGCTTATAAGCTTAAACGCGTTCTCCTCCTTACTAAGATGATAACCATGCATGGGGTTGAGAAGTGAGGAAGTAGAGTGGTCTTGGTGTTTTATTAAAGAAAAGAATTGAAGAGTGAAGGATTGATTAGTGGAAGCTTGAATAGGTAAGTGTATGGTTTAAGTTTTCCTTATGCTTTGAGTGTGCATTTAATGAATCATAATAGTTAGTTGCATTGATGGGAAGTTATTATTCATTATATATGATGTATAATGCATGGAGGTTATGAAACCTATGGTTTAAATTGTTGGGTTTAAGACTAAGTTTAAGTATGACTTGAAAGTTGTATGATTGAAGTGTTTTTTTAGCTTGATTTTGGATTGTATATTGATGACTAAACTAGCATGAAATGTAAGAGGTAAGTGCTGTCAAATTATGGTGGTTATTCCTAGTGAATGTAGGCATGATATAGGGACTGATTTTGTGTCCAATTGAGATGCTTATGGATGTAGGAAGGGTGTTGGAATGAAAGGAAGTGAATAGAGAAGTAAAGCTGAAAAATTGATATTTGACCTACTGTACTGTTTTGAGCATAACTCATTGTGTAGGTGAGAAAATGAGGTAAGGTTTGTGCTCAATGAAACTTTGGGGTGTTGGTTACAACTTTGTGTGAAATAGGTGTTGTTAGATTGTAATGCTAGAAGGGTGAATTTTTGCATGGAAAGTTACTGTTTTATTGTCTATGAACAGTAACCGCAAGTATGACTAATGTGTTTTGTTGATTTTTCTAAATTAATTGATATGGGATTAGGGAAAATGGTCTTCATGAGAGTTGAAGCCTACATTGTTAGCTTTCCATTTCCACTGATCTTGTAATTTTTCGATCAGTATATTGGGAGTTATGCATTGTGGCATGTTGACTGATTTTTGTCATTTGTGGAAAGCTAGCCTCATTGTCGATTTTGTGAGCTTTCGGATTGGAAGCAATTTTAGCAAATTATGTGAACTGAATTGGTGTGAGTGAGCTTCTGCAAAGTTTCATAGGAAGGAATTATCTTGAGATTGATATATTGCATGTAATTTTTAGAGGTCAGATTTGGGAGTTATGATTTTGCAAACATTGAACCTGCATTAGGTTAGGAATTGCTGATCATGGCAGTAACTTGCATGACAGTTTTGAAATTGTTAGAAATTGAATTGGAAATTGAGTTCTTCATGAACATTGAATTTTGAGATCTTATCTTTTCACGGATATAAGGTAGTGAATTTTGTGACATTTTTGCTAAGAGTTATGCTGATTGGAAAATTACTGTCCAGATTGGTTGATTTCAGTATACAGATTCTTTGTTGAATTGTTTGACCTAGTTAGTTATGGAATTTGATTTTGGGTTGTTCATGAAAGTTGTAGATGATATTGTTAACTTATTGAGCATATTTATGTGGTAATTTTTGGCTGAAGAATCTGAGAGTTATGGAAATTTCAATGTACTGTCTGTTTTAATGGGATTTGAGTAGGCAGTAGCTTTGAAGGGATTTTTAACACCCTTAGGGGTGAAATTGATTTTTATGGTCTTCTTGAGAATTGTAGAGGGTTTCATGATCTTTCCAACAAGATATGGTTTGTATTTTTCTGAATTGTGTGCTAAGGGCTATGAGTGTTGGAAGTTGGATTAGAAATTAGGAAAAAAGGGAATGGGAATGTGGAATCATGCCCGGTCACTAGGCGACGCCTACGCCCCTAGTGACGAGGCTCGATGGACGGCATCGCTAGGCGACGCCCGCCCCATGAGGCTGGTTTTTTTAATTATTATTTGATTATTTGGTATTTGGTGATTCTTTGTCAATTTCTTTTTAAATCGACGTCCGATTGACCTGATTCTTGAGGCATCGGATTTGTGAAATATTGAATTTCATTTTGTGAGAAATTGGGAATTTTTAGACGGAAAATTGACGTGGCCCCGGGTAATTATTCTATGGTCACTGTTTTATTTATTTTTGGACCGATCGAGGTCCGAATTGAGTGTTGTCAGTGGCTATAGTTTTCTAATTTTAGATGGAATTTTTATTACGGGAAAAATTTGGATTTAGGGCCGGAAATCTCATGAACATGCATTATACACTTACATGTGCATTATTACTAGCTCGGATTGGATAATTAGTGATCGGGTTCCTCTCTGTTTGTTATAGAGGCACAGTTGGAACGTCATCCTACCGACGTTGCGAGACTTCCGGCATTAGCTCGGAATACGGTGAGTAACCTAGTTGGTTCCTCAATCTATATTTGATGAAAATGATGTGGTTATGCCATGTGGAGATAATGGAGGATTATGTGTGTTTGCTTTTGAATGATTTGGACCATAGGTGTCCAAGTATTGGAAACTTGTTATCAAGTGCTATTTGCGTAAAGCTGTTTGTGAATGTTTACATTGGAGATCTCGGACCAAAGGTCCGAGGAAATGGGGAAATTGATATTGAAGTGTTAATTGTTTGTTTGATACATTGGATGTATTTGTCAATGTGATATGGTAGGATGCAATAAATGGGAAATGTATATGATTGAAATACCGGACTGAAAGTCCAAGATATGGCAAATAACATTGACTTGTAAATGGAAATTGGAACATGTTCATTGCATGCATCACATTATGATCATATAAAGCGGTTGTGATCGGAGACCACCGTATCGAGGCATATCACGCCTAACGATATGAGAGCTTTCACCAACGCACGTGACCTCAGTCCAACGTATTCGAGCCTCAGCTCAATGTATCGGGGCTTCAAGCCCATGTTTTCGAGCCACCGGCTCAGCGCAATGTGCCGTTCTTGGGACGGTTTCAGGTACAGTCACAACAACGAAACGAAAATGAAAAGTGTCACATGTTCATTGCATAAATGGTATGATTAAATATGGATGGTATGAAAGGTGATATGCTTTACATTTGTGAATTGTGATAGTATGTGATATTTGGTAAATTGATTGAATATGCATGAATTGAGTGAACCATCGATGATGGTTTCTCCTGAGTTCATAAACTCACCCAACATTGCAAATATTTTTCAGGGATCGAAGAGTACCCGTTGGAGCACGGAGTATGAGTACCAATTGCAAGTCGAGTTAAGGTCGGGATTAGTTCACGTCGCATTTGTGTTATTTTGACTTATGTGTAAATTTATATTCCGCAAAAATAGTACTGAATTGTTTGAGGGTCCTAATTGATAAATATTGTTTGAAAAGTGATTTTGATAAAGTGTATGGTGACATGGGTTTTCATATCACGGGCTGAATCGTTTATTCTTACTTCCGCGCACTCAACTGTTTAAAAAAATATATATCATAGTGAGTTTTTACACTGCATTGATTGCCCTAGCATACCACCCTCGCGGGTCGCGGGCTCGGATATCACCGTCGATGTCGGGTTCGGGTCTTGCGGGAGTGGGGTGCTACAATCACAAGGCTCAAAGAAGGAGGAAGTCATCAAAAGCGTTAAAAATTGAAGAATCAAAGAATGACGACTCCAGCCAATCAGAACAAGAGTCAAGTGATGAAGATGACGAATTATCTTTCATCTCTAGAAAGATAAGACGCATGTGGAAGAAGAAGTCCAAAGGAAATTAGACCTTCAGGAAGAATGGCAAAGATGAAGCTAAACCAGAGAAGTCATCTGTCATTTTCTACGAGTGCAATCAGCCTGGATACTACAAGTCCGAATGTCCTACTCTAAAGAAGAAACCTAAGAAGAGTAGAGAAGGCAAGAAAAGCATGATGGCAACATGGGAGGACCTAGATTCATCAAAGTCAGATACAGGTTCCGAGTCGTCTAAACATGCAAACATCAGCCTGGTAGCCGAGGAAGAAAGTGATGAGGAGGTAAAATCTGATTACGATAACTTGTATGATGCCTACTCAGAGTTGTTAGAAGATTCTCATGCTATTCTGAAACAATACAAACTGTTAAAGAAAAAGTATGTAGAAAACATTAGACATACAGAAGTAATAGAGAGAGAAAATATCTGTCTGAAGAAGCAATTAGAAGAGAAAAAGAAAGTCGTAGATAGATCAGAAGAGATCAATCAGCTGAAACTAAGAATTAAAAATATGTCAGCTGATTTAGCTACTTTCACCGAGAGCACAAAGAAAATGAATGAGATGCTTGGAAAATGTAGACATCCAAGTGATAAAATCGGATTAGGGTTTACAGGCAATAAGTCTCATCCTTATAAGAACTTTTTCTCTCAAAAGAGAAACTATAATAAATCTCGTGTTAATCAACGTTTTAGTAACATGCATCAAAGAACTCATCATGTGCATGCTACTAACCCTAAAGGACCTAAGAAAATATGGGTACCAAAAAATAAAATAGTTTCTCCTGCAGATATCCTTCCTTGGAAGATGCGGCAAGCACCATTGGTATTTAGACAGTGGATGCTCGCGACATATGACTGGAAGAAGGTCTATGTTCCTATATCTTCAATATAAGAAGGGAGGATCAGTAACTTTCGAAGACAACCAGCAGGGCAAGATTATTGGAATCGGCAAAATAGGCAAAGATTCCTTTGCATGTATAAATAATGTACTGCTTGTTGATGGTCTGAAACATAATTTGATCAGCGTCAGTCAATTGTGTGATTCTAGTTTCACAGTCACATTCAATCAAAATCTTTGTGAAGTCAGAAACAAAGATGGGTCTATACTTTTCTTTTCCAAGAGAAGAAATAATCTTTACAAAATTAATTTAGAAGATTTTCAAAGTCAAAATGTTTCATGTCTTCTATCTTCTGAAGAAGAAACACTGGTCTGGCATAAAAAGCTAGGTCATGTCTCTTTTAAACACATTTCAAAGTTGGCAAAATTTGATTTGGTAAAAGGATTACCAAAAATGAATTTTGACAAAGAGTTTTTCTGTGAAAATTGTTTAAAAGGAAAACAAGTTAAAACTTCTTTTTCTTCTAAAAATTTTGTAACATCATCTAGACCTTTAGAGTTGTTACATATGGATTTATTTGATCCAACAAGGATAATAAGTCTTGGCGGAAAGAAATATAAACTTGTTATTGTTGATGACTTTACTCGATTTTGTTGGATATTGTTTTTATCACACAAAGATGAATCTTTTAAGTGTTTTAGGACCTTATCCAGAAAGTTACATATTGAAAAAGGAATGTCTATAGCTAGTATCAGGAGTGACCATGGTGGAGAGTTTGAGAACGAGAAGTTTAGATTATTCTGTGAGGAGAATGAAATTTTCCACAATTTTTCTGCTCCCAGGACTCCACAACAGAATGGAGTTGTTGAAAGGAAGAACAGGACGATTCAAGAAATGGCTAGGACTATGCTTTGTGAGATGAATCTTCCTAAGTACTTCTGGGCAGAAGCGGTGAATACAACATGCTATATTCAGAATAGAATTCTGTTGTGACCCATGTTGAAGAAGACTCCTTATGAGTTATGGAATGGAAGAAGACCAAACATATCTTACTTTCATCCATTCGGGTGCAAGTGCTCTATTCTGAATACAAAGGAGCTGTTGGATAAATTCGATTCAAAGACCTATCTAGGAATCTTTCTAGGCTACTCATCATTGTCTAAGGCATTCTTGGTGTACAACCTTATTTCAAAGACAGTTGAGGAGACCATCCATGTCAAGTGTGATGATAGTTCCCAACCCCATAAGGAAGATGACATGGAGAGTGAAGGTCCTTCAAAGAACTTAGACGACACGACAAACACTCCAGCACCAGGTACTCAAGAAGACAAAGTTGAAGATATTCCAGAAACTATTAGACTGAAAAGAGACTGGAAATATAAAAGTTCTCATCCAGAAGAGTTGATTATCGGAGAGACCTCAGAAGGAGTTAGGACAAGGTCCAGATTCAGAAGAGAAGCTAATGTGGCTTTTATCTCTAAAATAGAGCCTAAGAAGGTTGAGGAAGCCCTTCGATACGAAGCTTGGGTGTTATCCATGCAAGAGGAGCTGAATCAATTTACTAGAAATAATGTTTGGTCCTTAGTTCCGAAATCCCCTAAGAAATCCATTATAGGAACGAGATGGGTCCTTAAGAATAAGTTAGACGAATCAGGAAGAGTGAGTCAAAATAAGGCTATATTAGTAGCACAAGGCTATAATCAGCAAGAAGGAGTAGACTACAATAAGACATATGCTCCAGTAGCAAGACTTGAAGCCATTAGGATATTGCTGGCATATGCGGTCTGTCATAATATAAAGCTGTTTCAGATGGATGTGAAGAGTGCCTTTCTGAATGGTTTTATAGACGAAGAGGTGTATGTTAAGCAACCACCTGGTTTGGAGGATGTTAAAAATCCAGACCATGTCTATAGACTTCATAAAGCCTTATACGGCCTGAAGCAAGCTCCTAGAGCTTGGTATGATCGTCTGAATACTTTTCTCTTAGAGAATGATTTTAGTAGAGGTCAAGTTGATAAGAAGCTCTTTAGGAAGAATTATGAAAATGAATTTATAATTGTACAGATCTATAATGATGATATTATTTTTGGTGCTACTTCAAAGAAATTATGCATGAAGTTTGAGAGTCTAATGAAAAATGAATTTGAAATGAGCATGATGGGTGAGTTAAAATTCTTTCTTGGGTTGCAAGTAAAGCAAACCGAAGAGAAAATCTTTATCCATCAACAAAAATATGTGAAAGAAATGTTGAACAAGTTTGATATGCAAAATGTGAAGTCAATGACTACTCCGATGCATCCTTCAAACCTTTTGTCGAAAGATGAACTTGGTAAGAAGGTGGATCAAACCCTATATAGAGGGATAATCGGTTCTTTACTCTATCTTACAGCAAGTAGACCTGATATATTATTCAATGTATGCTTGTGTGCAAGGTTTCAGGCCGATCCTAGAGAGTCTCATTATATTGTTGTTAAGAGGATTATGAGATATCTCGCAAGTACTATTGATCTTTGCTCAATGTTTGAGAAAGGTAAAGATTTCAGGTTAATCGAATATTGCGACGCGGAATATGCCAAAGATAGAATCGAAAGGAAGAGCACAAGTGGAGGATGTCACTTTCTTGGCTCAAACTTAGTTTCATGGTCAAGTAAGAGACAAAGCTCAATTGCTCTATCAACTGCCGAAGTAGAGTATATGTCTGCCGCAAGCTATTGTTCACAAACGTTGTGGATCAAATATCAACTTGAAGACTATTCAGTTCAAGAAGAGGAGATTCTAATCTATTGCGACAACACCAGTTCAATCAATCTGTCAATGAATCCGATCCAGCATTCGAGAGTGAAACACATCGAAGTCAGACATCACTTCTTGAGAGACTATGTTCAGAGGAAGGTGGTTAAGCTACAATTCATCGAAACAGAGTATCAGTGGGAAGACATCTTCATTAAACCATTGAGTGAAGAACGATTCCAAAAGATCAGACGCAACCTTAATATGGTTATGTTAAGCAAACAGTCAGGCTAAAGGGACGTCAAAATTAATAGCGTCAGAAACAGTGAGTTACAGCTGGTAACTTCTCTGACAAGAAAGTTTTAGAGGGAAACGCTTCACGATCTTTAGAATCCCAACGATTCTAGGGCATGCGTGATAAGACACTTCAAGTAGCCTGAAGTTGAAATCATTGCGGTTATTCTCATCTTTAGACGGTTCATCTTGCTTTCTAAATTCTCTCAAGCATCCTACCCTAGAAGAAAAGCTTTCCAGAGTCAGTTTTCGTTCTGAAACAATGGAGGCAGCTATGATATTCGGAAGACATGTAGATTTCGAGTCACTAAGGAAGGATGGTATGGACATAGAACCTAAGATTGAAAGAGCTGGTTGGAAGAATTTCTTCCAGATACGAGAACCAGTGTACACCGATGAAGTATTTGATTTTTGGAAGAATGCTCAACTTGTAGACAACACTATTGTATCCTCAGTAGACGGTATATCTGTTCTTGTGACAAAGGAGCTGATAAGGATGGTGACCGATTGTCCATCAGTTGGTGAGACTCTGTCAACCAAGGCTAAATGGATGACAATGGTCAACATGAATGAAGAAGATGTTAGCAGACAGTTGTATGGTGTGAATGACCCTTCGGAGAGGAAGACTTCGAGTCTGGTCCCAAAAGCTAGGGTTCTTCATTCTATTTTGTTTAATTGCATTTTACCCAAAGTAGGTTCAAGGCATTTGATAACCATTCTGGATGAACAATGTTTGTTCTATCTGCTGAATCGCAATCCTATTGATTTACCCTTCTTAATCTTCCATTATATGATTAAGGGGATGAAGGATACAAACAGCTATCCTTACGGTATGCTTCTTACAAGGATTTTTTAGGAATCCGGAGTCCTTCTACACAAAGGAAATAGAAGGATTGTACCTGTGAAGAGTACTATTGACTCAATCACTATACGGCGAATGGGTCTGAGGACAGTGATTAAAGAAGAAGCAGATTCTTCAAGGAGAACAAGAACTGAGGGGGAGCGTGTATCGAAGAAGACTCCCGCTTCAAGATCTCAATCTCAAGTAAGTATAAGATTGCCTGCAGATGAAATAAGAAGAATGATCGGAAGACCGTTGATAAAACAGGCAAGTCCTCAAAGCGGAGTGAACCCAGTTCGGAGGATAGAAGAAGGTGTGTCAAAAAAAAAAAGGAGAAAATCTTTTGGGTGAAATTACGAAGAAGGCAAAGAGATCACTGAGGATTCAGACTCTGAGGGAACAAGAAGCAAAGAGAGCCAGAGAGTAGAGTCAAGCAGAAGGTTCTCAATCTCGTGTACCCAAAGCAACAAGGTCTCTAGTCTCTATTCTAGAAGAAGATACAGCCAAAAAGGCGAAAGAGACTGAGAAGAAGAGAAAATTTGAGTCTGAAAAAGTAAAATCTCAAGTGTAGAAATCGTCAAGAATGACTGAAGTGGAAGAAAAGACTAAGAAGATTAGTAAGAAGAAGACTGTGTCCCCTGCTAGGGAGGTTAGTCGAAAGAAAGATACCCTGAATGCTGCTCAAAAAGAAAAATAAATTGAGCATAGCAGAGTTCAGGAAATTCCCACTGCTCAACAGGAGGAACCAAAGGAGATAAGCTCGGTTCAGAGAATCCTATTCAAGGTAACCAGAGGCGCAATGTAACCAAACTTGGTTCAGATATCACAGGAGAAATCCGATGAATTTGGTCCAACTGTATACAACTATTCGAGAATTTTAAGAAGACACAAGTTGAATATCAGAATGGTTGAAGTTGTTACCAAGAGGAGGACTGCTATTGCTATATGCAATCAACCAAAGAAGAAGGTAATGGTTGTCGTACAACCTATTTTAATAAATAGTGACACATGGCATTTACTAAAAGAAGACGAAAAGATGTTCTACGATGTCTTGAGGGATGCAGCTACTAAGCCATATGTAGCATCCCACTCCCGCAAGACCCGAACCCGATATCGATGGTGATATCCGAGCCCGTGCCCCACCAGGGTAGTATCCTAGAACGGTCAAATCAATTTAAAACAGATTTCGGTAAACAATTTGGGCCACGATACGAAAACATTTTCAATCAAAGTCCAATTTCAGTCATAAAACCATTCATACACACATAGATTGACAGCCAATTTGGGCCCAATACAATAACAATATTTATTTGCGAAAAAAAACATACAATTTTTTGACATAGAAACAGAATGACTCAAATGCAGACATGAGACTGATCCCGACGCCAAACTCTGCCTTGCTTGCAGAATCATACTCCTGCTCCACTAACGGGTACTCTTCAATTCTGAAAATAGTTGCAATGTTGGGTGAGTTTGCGAACTCAATGAGAAACCATCATCGATGGTTCACTCAATTCATGCATATTCAATCAATTTACTAAATAAGACATACAATCACATTTCTCAAATGTAAGGCGTTTCACCTTTAACACAATTCTTATTCAATCATTTATAGATGCAATGCACATGTGACACTTTTCATTTTTCATTTGGTTGTTGTGACCGTGCGCCTGAAACTGTCCTAGTGACGGGCACATTTCGTTGAGCCAGTAGCTCTGAAAACATTTGGCTTGAAGCCCTGATACATTGAGCCTGAGGCTCTGAATACGTTGGACTTGAGGTCCTGTGCGTTGAGCTGAAAGCTCTCATATACGTTGGGCGTGATATGCCCTGATACGGTGGCTGCTCCGGTCACAACTGCCTTTATCTTATCATACTTTTATGCATGCAATGTACATGTTCCAATTTCCATTTACATGTCAATGCTATTTGCCATTTCTTCGGACTTTCGGTCCGGTATTTCAATCATATACATTTTTAATTTTATTGCATTGATGCATTCACAGTCATTTACACACATTAGCACTTCAATATCACATTTTCAACATTTCAGACACCCCTGGTCCGAAATCAATCAAAATCAAACACACAGATCCTTCCTTAACTCCACATGGCATCAATGCGTAATATTATACACACACATAGATTGAGAAACCAACTAGGTTACTCACCTATCACTTCCGAGCTAATACTGGGAAGTCTCTGTCACGTCAATTGAACGACGCTCCAATTGAGCCTCTATAAGAATCAGAGAAGAAAACGATCACTAATTATCCAATCCGAATTCGTTAACGATGCACAAGTAGGTGTATAATGCATGTTCATGAATTCCCGAGCCTAATCTCATTTTTTTCAATCAGAAAAATCTGTTTAAAAATTAGAAATCCAATGGCGCTGGCGGCGCTCAATTTGGACCTCTATAGGTCCCCAATTAAATAAAACAGTGAGTAAAGGCTCCGTTACCCGGGCCCACGTCAATTTTCCGTCCACAAATCTCCAATTTTCAAAAATGAAATTAAATAATAAATGAATCCGATGCCTCAATAATTAGGTCAATCGGACGTCGGATGGAAAAGTTTTTCACGAAAGAAACCAAAATTCAAATAAAACAATTAATATATCTATATCTATAAGCCCTTATTTCCTCCTTTTTTCCTGTTTTTCAACCGAATTTCAATCCTCTATAACTTTTTGTACATAATTCAGAAAATTGCAAACCATACCTTTTTGGAAAGATAATGAAACCCTCTACAAGTTTCATTTAGACCATTCAAATTAATTCCACCCCTAAGGGTGTCAAAATCCCATGAAATCGATCGCTCACTCAAAGTCACTCAACACAAGACAAGATCTTGTAAATTCAGTAACTTTCATTCTCTTCAGTCAAACATTACACAATAAATATGATCATCAAGATCACAATGTTATCTAAAACTTTCATGAATAACCAAAATCCCAATTCATTTACTAACTAGGTCAAATAATTCATCAAGCATCATCTACTAAACTGTCCCAATCTGAGCGATAAATTTCCAACCAGATATCTCCCAGCTCAAATGTCAAACAAATCACTACTTTATATCCCTGAAAATATAAGATCTAAAACTTCAATTTTCATGAAGAACCCAAGTTCCAATTCAACATCTAACAATTTCAAATCTGCCAAACAATGTCTTGATCGAAGCAAAGTGAGAAACCTAACGTAGGTTCAGTTTTTGAAAATTCATAACTCCCACATATGATCTCCACAAATTACATGCCATATACCATTTTCAAGATAAATGTGTCCTCCATAACTCTCCAGTAGATCACTCAGGGCAATTCAATTCAAAAAAATTCTTAAAATTGCTACTAATCAGAATGTGCATCAAATTTGCCATTTCAACTAGGTTTCACTCAATGCATTAAAACAGCCAACAGTCATTAGTCCATAACTCCTAATATACATATCGAAAAATTGAAAAATTAGTGGCATTGGAAAGCTAACTTAATAGGCTTCAACTTTCATTTAGTCCATTTGTCCTAGTTTCTTCTCAATAAATTTCGAAAAATGAGCAAAACTCTAGGGTAGGGTTTCGGTTACTGTTCATTCCAGTCAATAGCAGTAACTTTCCAAGCCAAATTGCAACCTCTTATAGCTAAAATTGGACAACACCTATTTCACACAAAAATGTAACCGACAAACCAAAGTTTCATTTGGAACTAGCTTCACCTCATTTTCATAACCACACAATTAGTTATGCACAAAACAGTGTAATAGGTTCAATATCCATTTTCCAGCTTTCATCTTCAACTTAACTCCTATCACTTCTAATACCAAGAACACATCACTAAACATCCATTTACACCTCTAATTCAACCACAAAATCATCACAACATTTACTTGCATAATTAAACAAAATTTGGCAGCACATACACAATTGATTTTCCTTAATTTTCCATTCATCTAGCCTTCCAAAACTCAATCCAAAACCAAGCCAAAATCAATGGAAACCATATTCATTCACTCATCCATACACAAGCATACACTTAAACCCATTCAAACCTACCACTATCATGAGCAAAGAAATGCATAAATGATCTCCATGAATGCTTCTAACTACCAAAAGAAGGAAAGCAAACAACAATACTCACCAAACAAGTTGCAAGTTCTAACTTCCTCAAATCTTCAAGTTCACACCAACTTTTATTTCAATCCTCACCCACGGCTATTACAAGCATCACAAATATCATCATCAACTCAAGGCTTGAGCTAGTAAGTGAAGAAAGAAGGAGCAAACAAGAGCTTCTTGTATGAAGAAAGAACAATCATCAACAAAGGAAGAAGGAGGGCGCACCAAGGAAGGAGAAGTAAGGCTTACGGATGAGAGGAGAATAGTTGCCTTCCAAGTAATTCATTTGTTTAAAAAACCAAGGAGAAAGTCGTGGATGAAGAATAACATGAGACAAAACTAATTAATGAAGAAGACACTTGTCCTTTAATGGAAAAAGCCAACAAATAATCCTATTTAATTAAGTAAAAGAATATTAATCCCAATTAATCTTTAAACCATCTTATGCTAATGGCTCTTTAAAAATTCCTAAAATCATTTATCCAATAATCTCATGCCATTTGGCAGTCCTTTTCAGTACAGAAAAATCCACTCATTCAGTCAGTTGAAATTTTTCGGTCCAGGCAAGTATCCCGAAAAATTCCAAAAAATTTTTCACAAATCTCTAAAAATATAAAACACTCAATGGCGTACTCGGAACAATTTTTCAAACACAAGAACCACGTTAATCACACTAAAATTACATTATGCACGAAAATCGGGAATGTCATGTATGCATGTACAATAATTTCATGTGCACAAATGATACTGTGTATCAATCCTATTCTGCATGAACAGTCCTAAGTCATTCTGATCCATCTCATCCTATGCCAAATTTACTATTTTACCCTTCCAGTAGGGGGTGGGATGTTACAATTCCCCCCTCCTTATAAAAATTTCATCCTCGAAATTCTAATTCAACGGTTCAATATGACAGTATTCCTATGTTCCTACATGTCCCATACACTTTTTCACTCAATAATTCATTTTCCGAAAGGTTACAGTAACCAGACTCAGTCAATTATTCAGTCACTTATTTGGCTAACTCATTATTACTCATCACAGTAGATGGACTCAACAAGGCTGTCAGTTGACGATCTCACAATCTTAACTATCTCACTTGCCATTTTCAGTGCCATTTTCAGAGTAACCACTACTTTTAGTTCCAATGCTATGACTTAAATCACTATTTCCGAACCTGTTATCACTCAATATCTTTTTCTCAATATACAAACTTATTCCAATAACTTCATTAATACCCCTTTTTTTTTCAATTCTGGGTATACTTTGTCACTATGATACTTCCAATAAAATAGTTTCTCTCGTCTGCGACACTTCCCTTTCCTTTGTTTCACTCATCACAAGCATCTTGACTCACTGTTGGTCTTTGCCTCTTGTTAGGCATTTTTTTTCTGTGTAATACAAGCGTGTACAATTCCATCTTGTGCTTACCATTAGTTCTATAATCATTCAGTCAAAACTATATCATGAGGTTATAATTCTCTATAGTCCAAATACTTAAGCACTTTTCCTATTGAACATTCAAACCTCTACGCACTTGAATCTATAACCACTTCGTTCTTTACCCATAGTTATTCAATTTCATTTTCGCATATACTTATTAGAATGTCTAGCTTCGACTTTTCACTTTCTTGTTCTATCACCTTTTTGTCGGGTACACATACTTCTTCTTTGAATCATTCAATATTGTTTGTTGTTGTTTTTTTCTCGATTTTCCTCGCATATTCAGACTCATTATAGGACTCACCACTTTAACTTCTGCACTCTTAACCTTTCTTACTTCTATCCCGTATCACTAGATCTACAACTTCAATTTTTCTAGTAACACTTCACAATTACCCATAATCTACTTGACATTCTTTCAAAATCCCAATATCTGTAATTGGTCTGTTTATTGCAGCATTATCTGCTCACTATTTGAGTTTCGTAAGCAGAATTTTCTGTTCATTTCAGAATTGTCGTTATAGTAGTCATTTATGCCCGTCTTTTTCCTCGAATAAGCACAGTGTATCCTTATAGGAATCTAAAGTCTCCAAGGCTTTAAACAATTTCGATCATAACACCAATACCGAACATAATGTCTCAGTTCATCTCACACTTCCCCCCTCTCCAAGGGTATGCTCATCATCAGTATCCAATTCCTCCATTATTCTTTTACTTTTCACTGTTAAACACTTTCAAATGCATTCCGACGATAATCATAGTCACTACCATTTGCTTACTTCGCATCATTCCCTCTTGAACTTTTCCATACATCACCAAACATCATTCAATTCATTCAGTCCATAATTAGTGTATTTACAATCCCTTTATGAAGATAACACTACATCACGTCATTGTCAGTTTCCCTTTAGGACTTCTTATCTCTACTCATTTTCTCTTTTCAATTGATTTCCTGCCATTCACATCGACATATGCTAATACCTAGTCATCCGTACTTGGACCTTCATAAATTCTACTTCATTTGAGTATTTCACTTCGCAGTTCGAGACTATTTTCTTCTTAGTATCAAATCACGATTTCTCAACAGTTTTGCATCACATATGGAGACCTATTCACTTCACATTGCAATAAAATCATCTCAAATTACAGTTCCACTTACGTATTTAGATACTTTACATTTCCGTACACACAATACAGATAACCTCAGTCGTATATTTCGCTTGCTATGTCTAAATCTCCTCTTTGACTCAATTTCACTTTTGATTTCGTTCGTACTTCTTTTCGTTTGACCATTAGTCTTGCTACCGTCATTATACTGTTCACGAAAGTCTCATCAGCCAATTAGTGTCCCTAATTGCTTTTCAATCATTCTTAACTATATGCACTATTTCAATCAGAACAATTTTATGCCATAATTTAAAAATCAGAACAGTCCTCGCACTAAGGTTCCATGTGACAGTCACATAAACACTTTCTTTAATACTTATTACGTAATCTACACCTCACCAGAACTTATTTCATCTTATTCGGAAGCCAATTAGTAACCTATACAATTCAGACTTCCATAAACTCCTTTCCGTTTATGCTAATCCTCAAATAGAGGACTGATGCCATTATCATTCTTCATTTCCTCTCATACAAGTACACTCAGTCCTCTTATGTCATACTTTAACCCATTATAAACTTTACACTTATAGCCACTCATAGTAGCACATACTTAATCATTCACTGATCATCTCTTCTCTTATTTCCATGTATCTTTCACATACGTTTCATTAATCATGATTAACTTTACTGTCCACTAGATACTCCCAACGGTAAATCGACTTAAATGCGACAACTCTTTTCATATATCACTATCATTGTTTCTTTTTTTTCCTAGTTTCATTCCCATATCATTCATGTATCAGCTTGACCTTTTAAGGTCATATCCACTTGGCTTATATAATTTCATCACATTATTGCTATGTCTCTCTTTATTATCCTCAAACAATCTATGATAGGGTATTCACAGTCCCCAAAACACGACAAAATCGGTGATACAACTCCACTGTATCTCTATCTATTTACCCATCCATTTACCATTTCTGTGTCCATATACATCTTTTCAACCAATCCAGAATTTTCCGATACACAATCAGTAAAACTTGTCAGTCTATCTTTTTCTCTTACGATTTTATTATACTGATTTCCAAACTCTTAGCACAATATTCGCATAACCATTTCAGTCTCACGCTTATGAGTTCGAGATCATTCTCGTTTCATGAGTTCATTTCAGTTTATCTATACACTTTTATCTCACCATTTCTACTTTTGCTTACCCTACTAGGCACTTTGCTCTTTCAGTTCTAGGTAGATCGTTATGGTACAATATTGACCTTATTACAATCTCGTTATCATCATCTCTATGATATCTACTGATGTCTAACACCAATACAGTGAATCAATATCTGCCTGATCAAACCATCTACGTTTTACTCAGTTCCAATGTTTCCCATTTCATCGCACATACAGTCAGAGCTCTAATTACTTCGTCATCCCGGACTTTTAATCTCACTTAGGTCTACTATATGCTTCTCATATCTCCAGTGGACTTCTTCCAGTTCTAGACATATTCGTTTTCGTCATTGTAATCTTGCCATTTTAATCCGGGAATTACTTGTGATATCACTTCTTTCCTTAATCAGTCTAGGCCAACATAGTCATACGTATACCACATTCCGGGTTTATAATCACAGTACCATATATAACTCTCCTTATCTGTTTTTCCTTTTTCCCTTTCCTAATTGCTTATCCACTTCTAGGGGTTCACATTCACATACTTCTCACAATTCTCACACGTAATCATTTAACACATGTGTACACGTAGGATTGATCCTCGTGCGACGCAAACTAGGGATCAGTTACCACGGTCTGCAACGACACGACTCAAATGCATGTAATTTGACCTATGTTTCAGACTGTGCCCAGATACATTCGTACTTCTGGACTCTGATACCACAAATGTAGCATCCCACTCCCGCAAGACCCAAACCCGATATCGATGGTGATATCCGAGCCCGTGCCCCACGAGGGTAGTATGCTAGAACGATCAAATCAATTTAAAACAGATTTCGGTAAACAATTTGGGCCACGATACGAAAACATTTTCAATCAAAGTCCAATTTTAGTCATAAAACCATTCATACACACATAGATTGACAGCCAATTTGGGCCCAATACAATAACAATATTTATCTGCGAAAAAAACATACAATTTTTTGACATAGAACCAGAATGACTCAAATGCAGACATGAGACCGATCCCGACGCCAAACTCGCCTTGCTTGCAAGAATCATACTCCTGCTCCACTAACGGGTACTCTTCAATTCTGAAAAATAGTTGCAATGTTGGGTGAGTTTATGAGCTCAATGAGAAACCATCATCGATGGTTCACTCAATTCATGCATATTCAATCAATTTACTAAATAATACATACAATCACATTTCTCAAATGTAAGGCGTTTCACCTTTAACACAATTCTTATTCAATCATTTATAGATGCAATGCACATGTGACACTTTTCATTTTTCATTTCGTTGTTGTGACCGTATACCAAATCGTCCCAAAGGACGGGCACATTTCGTTGAGCCGTGGCTCGAAAACATTGGCTTGAAGCCTCGATACATCGAGCCCAAGCTCAATACGTTGAACTTGAGGTCCTGTGCGTTGAGCTGAAAGCTCTCATATACGTTGGGCGTGATATACCCTGATACGGTGGCTGCTCCGATCACAACTGCCTTTATTTGATCATACTTTTATGCATGCAATGTACATGTTCCAATTTCCATTTACATGTCAATGCTATTTGCCATTTCTTCGGACTTTCGGTCCGATATTTCAATCATATACATTTTCAATTTTATTGCATTGATGCATTCACAGTCATTTACACACATTATTACTTCAATATCACAGTTTCAACATTTCGGACACCCCTGTTCCGAAATCAATCAAAATCAAATACACAGATCCTTCCTTAACTCCACATGGCATCAATGCGTAATATTATACACACACATAGATTGAGAAACCAACTAGGTTACTCACCTATCACTTTCGAGCTAATACCGGTAAGTTTCTGTCACGTCGGTCGAACGACGCTCCAATTGAGCCTCTATAAGAATCAGAGAAGAAAACGATCACTAATTATCCAATCCGAATTCGTTAACGATGCACATGTAGGTGTATAATGCATATTCATGAATTCCCGAGCCTAATCTCATTTTTTTCCATCAGAAAAATCCGTTTAAAAATTAGAAATCCAATGGCGCTGACGGCGCTCAATTTGGACCTCTATAGGTCTTCAATTAAATAAAACAGTGAGTAAAGGCTCCGTTACTCGGCCCCACGTCAATTTTCCGTCCACAAATCCCCAATTTCTCAAAAATGAAATTAAATAATCAATGAATCTGATGCCTCAAGAATCAGGTCAATCGGACGTCGGACGGAAAAGTTTTTCACGAAAGAAATCAAAATTCAAATAAAACAATTAATATATCTATATCTATAAGCCCTTATTTCCTCCTTTTTTTCCTGTTTTCCAACCGAATTTCAATCCTCTATAACTTTTTGTACACAATTCAGAAAATTGTAAACCATACCTTTTTGGAAAGATAATGAAACCTTCTACAAGTTTCATATAGACTATTCAAATTAATTCCACCCCTAAAGGTGTCAAAAATCCCATGAATGCATCGCCACTCAAAGTCACTCAACACAAGACAAAGATCTTGTAAATTCAGTAACTTTCATTCTCTTCAGTCAAACATTACACAATAAATATGATCATCAAGATCACAATGTTATCTAAAACTTTCATGAATAACCAAAATCCCAATTCATTTACTAACTAGGTCAAATAATTCACCGAAGCATCTGTCTACTAAACTGTCCCAATCTGAGTAGTAAATTTCCAACCAGTATATCTCCCAGCTCAAATGTCAAACAAATCATTACTTTATATCCCTGAAAATATAAGATCTAAAACTTCAATTTTCATGAAGAACCCAAGTTCCAATTCAACATCTAACAATTTCAAATCTGCCAAACAATGTACTGATCAGGGCAGCAGTGAGAAACCTAACGTAGGTTCAGTTTTTGAAAATTCATAACTCCCACATATGATCTCCAAAAATTACATGCCATATACCATTTTTCAAGATAAATGTGTCCTCTACAACTCTCCAGTAGATCACTCAGGGCAATTCAATTCAAAAAAATTCTTAAAATTGCTACTAATCAGAATGTGCATCAAATTTGCCATTTCAACTAGGTTTCACTCAATGCATTAAAACAGCCAACAGTCATTAGTACATAACTCCTAATATACATATCGAAAAATATCAAGATCAGTGTCTTTGGAAAGCTAACTTAATAGGCTTCAACTTTCATTTAGTCCATTTGTCCTAGTTTCTTCTCAATAAATTTCGAAAAATTAGCAAAACTCTAGGGTAGGGTTTCGGTTACTGTTCATTCCAGTCAATAGCAGTAACTTTCCAAGCCAAATTGCAACCTCTTACAGCTAAAATTGGACAACACCTATTTCACACAAAAATGTAACCAACAAACCAAAGTTTCATTTGGCACTAGCCTCACCTCATTTTCATAACCACACAATTAGTTATGCACAAAACAGTGTAATAGGTTCAATATCCATTTTCCAGCTTTCACCTTCAACTTAACTCCTATCACTTCTAATACTAAGAACACATCACTAAACATCCATTTACACCTCTAATTCAACCACAAAATCATCACAACATTTACTTGCATAATTAAACAAAATTTGGCAGCACATACACAATTGATTTTCCTTAATTTTCCATTCATCTAGCCTTCCAAAACTCAATCCAAAACCAAGCCAAAATCAATGGAAACCATATTCATTCACTCATCCATACATAAGCATACACTTAAACCCATTCAAACCTACCACTATCATGAGCAAAGAAATGCATAAATGATCTCCATGAATGCTTCTAACTACCAAAAGAAGGAAAGCAAACATCAATACTCACCAAACAAGTTGCAAGTTCTAACTTCCTCAAATCTTCAAGTTCACACCAACTTTTATTTCAATCCTCACCCACGGCTATTACAAGCATCACAAAGATCATCATCAACTCAAGGCTTGAGCTAGTAAGTGAAGGAAGAAGGAGCAAACAAGAGCTTCTTGTATGAAGAAAGAACAATCATCAACAAAGGAAGAAGGAGGGCACACCAAGGAAGGAGAAGTAAGGCTTACGGATGAGAGGAGAATAGTTGCCTTCCAAGTAATTCATTTGTTTAAAAAACCAAGGAGAAAGTCGTGGATGAAGAATAACATGAGACAAAACTAATTAATGAAGAAGACACTTGTCCTTTAATGGAAAAAGCCAACAAATAATCCTATTTAATTAAGTAAAAGAATATCAATCCCAATTAATCTTTAAACCATCTTATGCTAATGGCTCTTTAAAAATTCCTAAAATCATTTATCCAATAATCTCATGCCATTTGGCAGTCCTTTTCAGTACAGAAAAATCTACTCAGTCAGTCAGTTGGAATTTTCTCGTCCGCAAGTACCCCAAAAAATTCCAAAAAAATTCTCACAAATCCCTAAAAATATAAAACACTCAATGGCGTACTCGAAACAATTTTTCAAACACAAGAACCACGTTAATCACACTAAAATTATATTAGGCACGAAAACCAGGAATGCCATGTATACATGTACAATAATTTCATGTGCACAAATGATACTGTGTATCAATCCTATTCTGCATGAACAGTCCTAAGTCATTCCGATCTATCTCATCCTATGCCAAATTTACTATTTTATCCTTCAAGTAGGGGGTGGGATGTTACACCATACCCCACGAAAAATATCCAGCAGACCATGCACTATTTATCCCATCACAGAACAATCGATAATAAAGGTTGTACCAGACATTCAGCCAAGATACCCTTTGGATTTGAATAAAGAAAAATCGAAGCTATTTCCTGAAGAAGAAATCAATGATGATCTGTCCGCAGACCAAATTGCAGAAGAAGTGCGGAAAATTGATGAGGCATACACTTCGACAGAGATTTCAGACGGAGCTAGCTGTAGCTTTACAGACAAGAATGAAGATTGTCCAGTAAAGGGAAGACTGGTAACAGGGACATTTGTTGAATCACTTGTCCAAACAGTTTTGTGTATTAGGCGTATACAAGCTGAAGGCATACCCTTGCAAGGAAGACAGTTGCTTATGCTACCTGTTCCCTATGACTTGGACATTCCTGAGTCAAATGTATTCATTCGTCCACCAACTATTGAGATTAATGAAGATTACATCCCTCCCTCGGAAGCATATGCTACAACAATTGCGTTCACTTCGCCCTTAGAAGAGAATGATCAATCCTCTTCACCGCTGGCCTCACAAGCTGAAATCAGCAAATTATGCGGAGAAGTCAACGAAATAGAGGAGACGATGAATGATTTGAAGAAGATGATGACAGAACTATTAAAGAGCCATCGTCATTAATCATTTTTTATTATAACAAATAGGGGGAGAAGGGAATGAGCAGAGGAGGAGAAGAAAATGTTCAGAAAAGAATTTCAAAAGGTGTGACTAAAGCAGACGAAGAAAAGAAAAGAATTATGAAGATAAGTTTTTTCTTGTTTCTTTTATAAACATTGTATTTTTTATTTTGTTTTCTTTTTGTATATAATTTGTTATCATCAAAAAGGGGGAGATTGTTAAGTCAAAATGACTTCACTTAGATATAATTTTGATGTATAACAAAGAGAACAAAGAGAACAATAAAAGAAAAACAAAAGCGATTTAAGCAATACAGACGGGTTTATCGAAGACACGTATTTAATAGAAATAAGATGAAGACGCAGATACAAACACAAAATAAAAAAGATTTAAGACGCTAATTGAAAGAATGATCTGACGCAGATAAAGTAAATACTGACGCAGACGCGCATTTAACGTAAAAAAAATAGACGCAGATGTAGATGCGCATTAATAGAAAAAAAATGCACGCAGCATACGAGATGCAAACATAGAAACACGTACGTAAAAGATATGTATGAGAAAGATGCACGCATGATTCAAAAGAAGACGCAAGAGTCGATTCGAAAGTTAGTTACGTAACTCAATCGATTAACTGCTTTTTAAAGATTCAAGAAGCAAGAATCAAGAAACAAGAATCAAGAAGCAGTTGGAGATGAAGGCTATAAATACAAGTCGAAGTCAAAGATTGCAAAGTTAGTTAAAAAATTGGCTGAATTACATCTACGTGATCGTAAAAAGCATACTGAGAAAATTAGCTGAGAGCTATTTTACTATAACAAGTTTTCAAACACTTTTCTGTGAGAAAGTAGTGCAGAAAGCCTGCAGAGGCTAACTGTGAAAGAATACTGATTGTAGAGACCTGAAGAGACTTGTAAAGAATACTTGTAAAAGTTGAAGAGATAGTGAAATCTCAGAAAGAATTCTGAGGACTGGACGTAGCCCACGGTTTGGGGTGAACCAGGATAAATCGCTGTGCCAACTACTCTTACTCTATCTCTCTTTTAGATTCAAGTGTTATCATTACTTAATTCGTAAACAAAGTATTCAAAGTTTTGATTAATTAGAATCTATCAGAAGTTTTGTAAAAGAATATTATTTCTAACAAATCATTTTTTGAAAGAATTTTAAAAAAGGGGAATACACAATTTAACCCCCCCTTCTCGTGCATTCTTATATCGTTTTCTAAGTATTGTATTAACGTGTGATTCACTTCATAGTCTGGACTTACGATGAATGAAGGTTGAGCCAACATCGGGAACGGTGGGTGTGCACACTAGTTTGACCGACTAGTGGCAATACACATGATTGTTTTGGCTTATTTTGATATTTGTTTTCTGAAGATATTTGATTTATACATGTGTTGTTTTTCCATTTTTGTGTACTAAAACTAGAATCTATATTCACCGGATGAGTGATTAATAGGCTAGACCTATATGATTCCTAACCAGTATATGTTGAGTCATAGGCTAGGCCTATGTGATTCTATATGATGTATGTTCACTTGATAGATTACCTTCACTGTCTTGGTATGTATCGAGTTATAATTGTGATGTATGTTTTTCCTACTCACTAAGTACATAGTGTACTCACCTCCTTCGCTTTCCAACCATACAGGTTAATTTAGTGAGCTTAAAGCTCTGTGTGGATCGTGCTGTTTTATTATATATTTTCAGGGTATAACTGCACCTAGATAGTTTCTATTTTGTACTTTAGTTGCATAATGGCTCATGAACTGTTTTACTGTTTTGATTAAATTAATTATGTTTATATGCTTTATGATTTTATAAATTTAAATCTTGATTGCTTTGTTGTTGTAAAGGACTTTATGTATGAACTTTTGATATTGTTGTTGAGATTGCTTTGAGTGGACTTTAAAGTCCTAAAGTTATGGTTGGATGTGATTATAAAAGTGTGTTTAAAAATTGTTTGCAGGTATTTGAGTGAGTTTTGGGATTTTTAAAATATAGCTATTGTGCTGCCTAATTTTTTTAAAAAGAAAAGAGATATTCAGTTAGCCTTGCATAGTCGGATTAAGGATATCGTGAGTATTCTTAGCCCGGGTATGCGACGGTTGTCATAGGCCCAATGTCGTACCAGTTTATGACAATTAAATTGATATCAGAGCCTAGTTTTTATGTTTTCAAAATTTTTATTTCCATTTTCTAAAAATTTATGAGCCTTAGGAGTCGAATCTGGGTGTCGAAAATCTTTAGTCGAGAAGTTGAGTCTCAGATCGTTAAGTTGACGTCCTTAATAGTCAAATGATTTCGAACTCGATCAAAGTACTTGTCAACATTCCTTGGGATGTTTAGGATACCAGATAAGCTAGGTTTAGCCCGATCTCTTTTATTAAACAATGACTTTTTCTTTAATCTATAGTGATAACATAGTTAGACGAGGAAGGGGAAGTCATCGCAAGGTTGGACACTTGCGACCCGAACCAGAGGATATTAGTCATGTCCTAGAGCCGTTAGATGCCCCTCTCATTAGAGTCACTCCTCCTGGAGAGTAAGTGGATTGTGATGAAGTATATATAGCCTATGAGATAAAGATTGGTGATGTTGTGATAGAGGCAGATCTTATTCCCCTCGATCTCCAGGATTTCGAGGTGATATTAGGGATTGATTGGTTAGAGAGGTATCGCACCAGTGATGATTATTTTAAGAAAGAGGTGAAGTTTGACCCTCAGGGTGGAGTCCAGATTAAATTTACTATTAACCAACGGATATTCCCAAGTTGTTTGATATTGGTGATCAAGGCTAAGAGGTTAATTCATTAGGTATGCCAAGCATACCTTGCACATGTGATTGACACTTCAGTACAGAGGGTTGAACGGGGAGATGTCCCTATTGTGTGTGAGTTCCCCAATGTATTTCCAGAGGAGTTACCTGGATTGCCACCTAATCTGCAATTTGATTTCATTATTGACTTGGTCCCGAGGACGACACTAATACCTATACTACCGTATCACATGGCACCAGTAGAATTGAAAGAATTGAAGATTCAACTACAAGAGTTATTGGACAAGAGCTTCATCAGATCAAGTCATTCACCGTAAGGAGCATCGTTGTTGTTTTTCAATGAAAAGGATGGGACCCTACGCTTATGTGTTGATTAACGATAGCTAAATAGGGTTACTATTATGAATAAATATCCACTCCCCATGGTCGATGATTTGTTTGATCAGTTAAGAGAAGCTACAATATTCTCAAAGATAGATCTGAGGTCTGCATACCATCAATTGAAGATTGATGAGAATGATGTACACAAGATTGCTTTTCGGACAAGGTATAGAAATTATGAATTCTTGGTGATGCCGTTCGGATTGACAAATGCACCTGCAGTACTTATGGGCTTCATGAATAAGGTGTTTTATCCTTATGTAGATCAGTTTATTATAGTCTTCATTAATGATATTTTGATTTATTCTAAGGATGAAGAGGAGCATACTAGACATTTCCAGATTGTGCAGCAAATACTTCGCGAAAGATAATTATATGCGAGGTTAGCTGAAGGAGATAGGATTCCTTAGGCATGTGTTATCAGGGAGAGGTATTTTTGTAGATTCAAAGAAAGGGGAAGCTATACTTGAGCGGGAACAACTCAAAAATGCGACAGAAGTCTGTAGTTTTTTAGGGTTAGCTGGTTGTTATCGAAGATATGTTGAGGGTTTCTTAGTACTTGCATTCCCTTTGTCGAGGCTTACCTAGAAGGGGATAACATTTTAGTGGGATGATAAATTCAAGACGAGTTTCTAGGAGCTAAAAAGGCAATTGACTTCTACACCAATGCTTGCCCTACTTACCCAGGGGGTTGGGTATGAGTTATACATTGATGTCAGTCGCTAGGGACTTGACTATGTACTTATGTAGGCTGGGCGATTGATCGCATATGCTTATAGACTGTTGAAGAAACACGAGCTAAATTATCCTATACATGATTTGGAGCTCACAGTAGTAGTGTTTGCACTTAAGATTTGGAGACACTATCTTTATGGGGAGACTTGTCATATATACACTGACCATAAGAGTCTGAAGTACCTAATGACACAAAAGGAGCTAAACATCAGACAATGGAGATGGTTGGAATTAATTAAGGATTATGACTTAATAATTGACTATCACCCAGGAAAAGCAAATGTGGTAGCCGATGCACTGAGTCATAAATCCTATTTAGCAGTAACTGTTAGGCAAGATTATATGATGCATTTGATGAGTGTGTGAAGCCTTAGGCTTAGACTCCAAGTGGTAGAGGATGACGAAACGTTGCTAGCATGGTTTAAAGTTCGGTCAAAATTATTTGATGAGATCAGGAGATCGCAGGCCGGCGATCCTGAGTTAAAAGTCATTCAGGAGGAATTGCCATCCGAAGAGAGTGAAGGGTTCCAACTGAGAGAAGATGGGTTGTTAGTCTTCAAAGATAAAGTTTATGTGCCGAATGACCTTGTTCTCAGGCTAGCTATCTTGGAGGAAGCTCATAGTTTGGCTTATACTATGCATCCTAGTAGCACCAAGATGTATTGAACTCTTAAAGAGAGTTATCAGTGGCTAGGGATAAAGAGGGAGATAGCGAAATTTATGGCCAGATACCTTCTTTGTCAATAGATTAAAGCAAAGCATCAGAAACCAGCAGGTGTGTTATAGTCTTTGCCTATTCCAGAATGGAAGTGGGAGCATGTGACAATGGATTTTGTAGCATCAAAGGGTTATGATGCTATTTTTGTTATAGTGGATAGATTGATGAAGTTTGCTCATTTTCTGCCTATCCACACAACCCACTCATTAGAGATATTGGCAAAGTTGTATATCGATGAAATTATGAAGCTGCACGGGATGCCAGTTTCTATAATATCATATAGGGATTTGAGATTCACCTAATAATTTTGGCCAAAATTTTAGGAATCTTTAGGGACTAAACTAAAGTTTAGTACTGCCTTTCACCCCCAGACTGATCGTCAATCAAAGAGAACCATTCAAACACTAGAAGACATGTTGAGAGCATGTGTGATGGAATTCTAAGGGAGTTAGGACCGACACCTGCCTTTAATAGAGTTTGCTTACAAGAATAGTTATTAGACAAGTATCGGTATGTCACCATATGAAGCACTTTATGGGAGGAAGTGTAGGACACCTTTGTGTTAGGATGAGGTTGGTACGGCCAAAATCAAAGGAGCCAAATTGATAAAAGTCACCGCTCAGAAGATAAAAATCATTCGAGAGAAGATGAAAGTCGTCTAGGATCATCAAAAAAGTTACGCAGATAAGAGGTGATGATCATTAGAGTTTGCAGTTGGTGACAGGGCTTTTCTTCGAATATCACCATGGAAAGGTATTATTAGATTTCGGAGTTGAGGGAAGCTGAACCCTCAATATATCGGACCTTTTAGCATCCTAGAGCGTGTCAAGACTATGGCGTATCGATTGGAATTGCCACTAGAATTAGATAGGATTCATAATATGTTCCATGTCTCGATGCTTAAAAGGTACTTACTATATCCATCTCATGTTTTGGAGACACCTCCAGTAGAGCTAAGTGAAGACCTGAGTTTTGAGGTGAAACTAGTTCAGATTTTGGATCGACAATTAAAGAGATTATGCAACAAGGAGGTACCTAAAGTCAAAGTTCTTTGGAAGAGCCACATGGTCGAAGAGATTACATGGGAGCCTGATTATACTATGAGACGTCAATACCCCTATTTATTTGTGTCCTCGACTTAGGAGTTTCGAGGACAAAACTCTTTTGAGGGGGGAGAACTTGTAACGCTAGACTCTCTGAGCCTTTTGTATTATGCTATACTTAGAGATATTACTATGTATTGATACATACATGGTTGTATATGAGTTCAAAGATGTATTTAAGTCCTTTGGATACATATGATTTATAATGTTGTATGCCCTTACATGAACTTCGAATTCGTCGGTATGCGAAATCTTGGAGATTTCTGACATATAAGCTTTTAAGTTTGTCAAACTGAGTTCATTAGATGGATATGACCATAGTGGTTGAATTAAATGTGTTCTAATGCCTTAGAGGTGATTAGACATGATTTATAGACTTATTGGACACTTAGAAAGCTTCATTAGAAAAGTTGATGTACATAAAAGCTTATTTGCAAATTGTTAAAAGTTAAAGGACTTAAATGTAATTTTTTAATTCCTGGAAGACCAATATGTAATTTTATAAAGTTAAGGGGTTTAATTATTATTCTCAAAAGTACTAGGACCAAAATAAAAATAAAAATATTGGTGATTCCCATATTTTGGGCTTAATTGCAAGTTAGGAAAAGTTTGGACGGTAAAATGGTAATTTCACATAAACTAAGGGTAAAAAGGTAATTTCACCATATTTTGGTCAAAGAAGAGTCAATATTCTAGACCCTTCTTCATTTATAGTCGCGCATCCCATTACTAAACACTTAAAACATTTTGTTTTAATTGAAAGAAAGGAGAAGAAAGGAGAAGAGAGGAGGAGAAGACCATTTTTGCCTATTCACTAAACCCTATCCTTTGTTTTGTTTCTCCAATTCAAATCAAAGTGTTCTAAGATAATTTGGGGACTAGGAACTCAAATCTAGAGAAGACCATATTTGGCTATTCACTAAGCCCTATCCTTTGTTTTGTTTCTCTAATTCAAATCAAAATGCTCTAAGCTAATTTAGGGACAAGGAACTCAAATCTATCATTAGATTTAAGAAATTATCAAAGGATTTGAAGATATCACTAAAGGAAGATTTAGGTAAATTTTGTCTCATCTCTCTCTACATTAGGATTCTGACTTTGGTGTTAAGATATGTTGTTCTCCATGCTTGAATATGCATGAAACATGGTTAGATGAATGAAATGTGTCATGGAGAAGTTTTTTTAAGCCAAAATTCGAAATGCTCCCAATTTGGTAAAAGTTTGTGAATTTTTGAATATCTTTTAAAATTGATGGTCTAAATGAATAATATAGTGTTAATTGTACATGTATAATGTGCATTAATGATGAAAACTATTGGACCTTGTTTCTGGAGCCCAACTCTTGACTTGTAGCCCTATGCCTCTAATAATTTCAATTTTTGAATGAAATTTGAGCATAGAATACTATTTCAGTATAAGAACAGTCCAAAAATGTTTGAGGTATAACTTTTAGATTACTAAACCAAATCGAATTATTTTGGAGTCATTAAAAACTTAAGACAATGGGGAAACATTGTTCTAGAAGAAATTATTATCAAATTTCTTCATTTACCTAATCATAAATTGGAATTCCTATTGAATGGAATTTTTAGCTATTGTTAAAGGAAATCAAGGAAGGCAAAAGGAGCAAAGGGTGAGGCACCTTTGAGTAAGTCTTTAAGCAAGGAAATCAAGGTGGGTACATGTTTATAATAGAGTAAATAAGCCACTCATTGTTTTCTTTGAATCAAGAAATCTTAATGGTTTCAATTGCATCATAGATGTTGCATTTATTTGCTTCTTGATTGTATTGTGAAATTGTTATATATTTGCTACATGAATTGTATTGATAATCTATGAAAAGACTTTGAAAATGCTTCTTTTTGAAAAGATGCAAGTTTATGAAATCAGGTTTTCAGAAATGATTTTCAAAATATCTCATGTTCATGAAAAATAAGTTTCTAAAATATGCCATATGGGCAAACTGTTTTCAAGTCATGAATATATGTTATGTGAGTTTGTGGTAGTCCCTCAAGAATGTCACGTGCACGTTGAACAAGTTAAGACTTCTCCCGCCTGCTCATTAGTGGCATGGAGCTCCTTCATGGACTCCCTTAAGTTTACGATTACACAGGACCATTATGTAGAAATGTGTAGTGTGTCATGTTTATGGATCTACCCAAACTATTCTGATGTGCTTATGTGCTAATGATATGTTTGACAAGATGGATGCATACATGATTTGTGCTATTATGAATTGTTTGACAAATTGAGAATTTCATGAAGTAAGTGTTTTATGATTTTTAAATGTGGAATTACTATGGTTATGAAAAGGTTTAATGAAAATTAGTTTTATAAAAGGATTTTTGCTTATTTTTCGATTATAACTTGTTACCCACGAGCTTTAAGGTCACCCTCTTTTATCCGTCCCATCTTCAGGTAAAGAATATGAGATCGAGTGAAAGATGGTCAAAGCATCACTCCAAGTTGCATATTTTTTATTTTAAGCTAGAATTTGTAACAATGAGGCTTTTAGTTGCATTTTAAGTATTATTAGTTCAAGTATCTTATGTATTTTGGGATTGTGAGACATTGATGTATTGTGGTTTGAAATGCCATCACAGCTTTGTAAAAAATCTTATCTTTTGATGTTAATGAATTATGAATTATGTATGGATACCATTAAGTGGAAATATAAATTTGCATATGGATAAGGTTGAGTTGAAATTAGGGATACTTGAGGAAGTAATTGATTTGAGATGATGAATTTTTGAACAGGAATTGTGGTAAGCAAGGAGTTAAATGAGTAAAGAATAGGGAGTATGATGAAATAATATTGGTAGTGGAATGGTTATGCAATGATGTTGCATTAGTTTTCCGCATTGCCTCATTTTAGCATTCTAATGATATGGAGTTTTGTTTTGGAAATGAATTGAAAAGTTGAAGAAGCTTCTTGTGTTCAAGATGATCTTTGTAGAGTTGTTACGGATTTTGTGAAATGGTGTATGCATTTAGCAATATGTGTTCTTAGGGGTTTGGGCGAGGCTTTCAGGTGTTTTGCTGTGGTGAAACCACAAGGATCGCCAAGGTGAACCTTTCCTAAGAGTTATTCTCGTGGAAAGAGTTTGTCGCGGCAAAGTCAAGAGTTTGCCGTGACAAACGTTTCCTGGAGGGTTTCCACAGGAGTGGTCGATCGTTCACCACGGCAAAGTATGAAGTTTGTCGCAGCAAACTTCGGACCCATGACCTAACATTTATGGTTTCATGACTCAAGAGTTGGGCTCCAGAAACGAGGTCCAATAAAAAATGATGAAGAAGTATGTTAGATAGGCTTGGTCGAAATGATGGAAGAAGGAATGGATTAATGTGATGAGTTGTATAATTATAATGAATATGGCTTAAATGAAGGGAATTGGATTAAATAGAGAGGTGAAATGTGTTGTTGATTGGAAGTATTTGTTGTATAACAAGATAGGAGCATGAATTACCATGATAAAACCTTGAAAATATGACTTGAAAGTCATGCACATTAGGTGTTTGATAAAATGTCTAACTGAACTTAGTTTAGGATTTAGGGATCCGTAATGATATACATTGAAAGTGACTTTCATGTTTACTTAGAGTAAACTTGAATTGTTGCTTAGATTGATGAATAATGGCCTAATGTGCTTGGATAAAAATGTGCTTAATTATGTTTTGAAATGAGTAAGTACCCATACTTACTCTGTAACATCCCACCCCCGATAGGAAGGGTAAAATAGTAAATTTGGCATAGGATGAGATGGATTGGAATGACTTAGGACTGTTCATGCATAATAGGATTGGTACACAGTATCATTTATGCACATGAATGTTGGGACCCGATCCGGGAACCGGATCCCAACCGAAAAACGGAGCGGAAAGACAGAAAATCGAAAAGCGAGAAATCGCTAATCGGAATACAAATCGCATCATTGGAGCGAAACGAATACTCGAAAAATTGTGCATCAGAAACACGAATAACAAAGCGGAGAAACTCGAAAGGCGAAATTCCGAATCGAATGCGAATCGAAATAATCAAACTGAAACAAACACCGACATCCGTTTCAAACATGAAGCATAGCAAACTCATCGCGTTGGAAACCTTACGACATTTCAAATCCGGTATAAATTTTTTTTTCCTCTTATTCATTCCTTTTCTCTTTAATCAATCTCATTCAAATCATAATCATTCCATACAATTCCCTTTTTGGAAATTCATCCTCACCAATTTCAATTCACTTAATTCATCTTAATCATTTCTTATACAATCATATAAATCCTCAAACTCATTTCTTTAACCCATTTTACCAAAATTTTACCAAATTTAAAGAAAAAACTATTTGTATTTTGACAGCCCAAAAATTTAAAACCAAAGAAACACACTTCTAATACACATAATCCAATAGCATAAGGCAACATCGGACCTCCCGTCCAAGCATCCAAACACCAAGCAGAAACACAATCTTAGTTCTAAACACTTCATCATTCCAATCCATAATACATCTCAACTTAATTATCCACAATTCAATCACAAGCCATTCATATACATTCCAATTGCCATTTATATCCATCTCAATTCAAATTTACGTACAAAATCTATTCCACAACCATACATAACTCATAACTGAAATACATTATAAATTTACATGATGACTTTTCAAGCCATAAACAAAAGCAATACATAATCCATAAACCTTTTCACAACTTCAAAACTAAACTCCAACATTACACATAAAACAAAGCATACAAAACTATCGGGTTGACATCATACTCGTCTTCCATCCGATCTCTGCGTGAAAACACGGAGATGGGGATGAAAGGGGTGAGCTTCAAGCTCGTGGATAATATATTTATAAACCGAACAATAAGCGGAAAAATCTTTTATTTTTCAAACTTTTCAAACATTTCCCATTTAAGAATTTCTCCAAAAACTCATTTTCAAACTTTTCAATTTCATCAACACTTTCTAAGATTTTTCTCAAAATTTTCATTTGTTTCAAAACATTTATATCCAGTTTCAGGAATTTCATACTTGAAAAAATTTACTTTCTCGTTTCTCAAAATCTCAAACCTTTTTTCAAAACATGCAAGTCTTAAACATGAATGCATCACATCATAGTGTATCACATCATAATCAAATTAAAAACACATAACACATCAGAATTGGTTTGGTTTGGTTCGATCCAAAGCAGACGATCGCACATTCGCATAGCGATTCATGGTAAGTGAGCAGATGGGAGTCCGAGATCGGAACTCCTATGCCACTAGCGGGCAGCCGGGAGAAGGCTATAACAAGTAGAGACAGCGCTGACTCACAAAGGACCTTACCAAACCCATATAGCACATAAGCAAAACATAATTTCAGATGGCCCGAAGGCACTTTTCAAACATCTTGCTTTTCACATTTTTCATCTCATAACATCAAATTGTGTCATAAATGACACAAGAAGATATTTACATGAATTCACAAAATCAATCTAATGCAATGCACATCACCAAATTAATCACATTCATAACCAAACATGCACTAATTTCTTTAAATCATTTAAATCATAAATCGAATAATTTGAAACTCATGAATTTCATAAATCTTGTATTTTCTCAAAATCATTTACCAAAACTTTGCTTCTTAATTTTTCAAATTCGCATTCTTAGCTTACAATTCAATAAATAAATATACTACCCACCTCATATCCATGCTAGCATCGTGTCCAATGCTTCAATTTGACCTTTTCTCCTTTCTTCCTTCCAATTGAAAATTCCCTAAATCAATTTCATCAAAATTTAATCTCATAAATAACTTAATCCTTCAATTTGATGCATAAGTCATCAATTCTTACTAATTCCAAGATAGTTACATCACTAATTCCAAAATCCCCCAAATTACAAATTGAACCTAAATCAATCCAATCAAATTCAATATCATAATTAACTTAATTTCTCAAATTGAACTTAGGAAATATCAATTCCTCTCATATTCAAGCTATTTCAATCTCTAATTTTGAAAATCCCCAATTTTCAAAATTGGCCTAAACCAATTTATCCAAATTCAATACCATAAAATACAATTTCTTCAAAATTAACTTCATATTTCACAAACCCATATCATTATCTATAATTATACACCAAAATTTCACAAAATCTCCAAATTTCAAATTAAGCCTAAACCTTAATCAAATTTTCATCCAAAATTAAACACAACCTAAAGCATATATATCAAAATCAACTTCATAAATCACAAACCCAAGTCTTTATCCATGTTTCTAAACCAAAAATTCATCAAAAACTCAAAGTTGAAAATTTTCTCTTACCTCTTTCTCCTTCTATTTTTGGATTCCTTGCTTCCCAAAGCTAGCTTTCTTCATTCTCCATCCTTTCCTCTTGAAATAATAACGAAAATCATCTTGGAAGCTCAAGAGTTTCGAAATCTCCAACACCGAAATCATCTTTCTCCATTTTCTCTTCTTCTTTCTTCTCCAAAGTTTCTTCTTCTTTCTTTCTTCTAAAAATCGATTTCCTCTCTTCTTTTTAAATCTCCAGACCTTTCTTAAATGGCAACACATCACATTTGGTGCCAAGTCATTAAAATGAGGGGTAAATGACCCTTTTACCCTTATTCTTTAACTTAATTCCAAAATTGCCCCTAACTTTATTTATACATGCGGATCTGATTCGCACTATCAATTTGAAGGAATTTGTTAAAACTTTCTTCTCAATAAATGTTCCTCTCAATCATACGAATCCAACGCCACTGACCGCGCTCAATTCTGATCACTACATCAAAAGTTATGCGCAAAATAGTTCGGGTAAAACCATATTCTAACACATTTTCCATGTACGATTATTTCCGTCCAGAAATTCACATTCTTAATCCCATAATTGAAACTCGATGTCTTCATAACAATTGTAGCCTTATGTCTCTAGTTTAATTCAAAATAAGAATCGTCTCATTTCGATTCCCAGATCAAAAGTTATGGTCAAAATACTCTCAGATGTTCCCAATCCAAAAATTACACCCTAATCCAAACTTAAATTCAGAAATTAAAAGCCTTAGGGGAAAAATTGACATTTCATCTCTTCATATGACTTGTATCCCCTTGTCTTATCTTTATTTCGCCTCAAGAATCGCTTCAATCGGATCTCTACAGATCCCGAATTGCACAAAATACTGAACCATGTTCGAACATTTCCCAATTCACATTGATTAAATTAATCACCATTAATTTAATCTCATAAAATTACAAATTTCCCATGAGGATGTAGGGAATTGTCTTAGGAATCCAACGCCACAAGAATCAACTCAATCGGATGTCGGACGGAAAAGATATAAGCAAAATAGTGAACAAAGGTCGGATTTGAGAAAGTAAAGTCAAGAAAACCAAAGAATCAAAACGGCGTCGTGCGGGCGAGATCTCCCTGGCGACGCGTCGCCCTAGCGACGCGAGCTGAACGCTCGCCATCACTACGGCAATGCGTTGCCCTAGCGACGCGAGCTAAACGCTCGCCATCGCTACGGCGATGCGTCGCCCTAGTGACGGGGGTACTTTTTTTTCACATAAAAATCCAAAACTTCCAAAATTCATAACTTTTAATCCCGAACTCCAATTTTGACAAACTTAGTCTCTATAGAAAGCTTGAAGGAAGCTCTACATCTTCCACGAAGGATATAAAAATCAATTTGACTCCTATGGGAGTCCATTTTCCGGTCAAAGATACTATCCTCTAATATTTATGCTAAAACCATAACATAAACTTGTAAAAATCATAACTTATTATTCCGAGATCGAAAAATTGCATACTTTATATCGAAAGAAAGATCAAAACAAACCCTTCAATTTTCATGAAGAACATCAAAGCTCAATTAACCTCTAACTAGGTTAATTTCTCAGTCAAAGTTTCAACCATAATAAAAGTCAAACCTTTCAAATATAAACTTTGACTGATCATAACTTCCACTCTCAATATCGAAAAATTGCAAACTTTATGGCTACAGAAAGCTCTTGACATAATCTACAAGTTTCCAGAAGACCATTTTCTCAAATTATGCCTAAATCAAAAGTCAACCCTCAAAGGCCAAAAAGTCAAACTTTTTACAATTTTTCATATTTTCACATTTTCTCTTTTCAGCCATGATTTTCAACTTAATTTCAATCAACTCATCTACTTAATTTCATAAACTATACCAATCTACTCAAAACCCCAAAGATATCAAAATCAAATCATTTCTTTTCTTCTCAATATTCTTTAAATTTTAAGCCATCTATTATACAATACATTCACCAAGCACTCCTTAAATTTTATTTTCATAATTCAAATTTCACTAAAGGATCGGGGTCCAACAACGAAAGTACTATACATGCATACATGATATTCTCAGTTTTCGTGCCTAATGTAATTCTATTGTTATTAACGTGGTTATTGGGTTTGAAAAATTATTCTGAGTGAACCATTGAATGTTTTATATTTTAAGGGATTTTCAGGAATTTTTCTGGAATTTTCCGGAGAAAATTCCTGGACCGAAAAAAAATCTCCAAGTGACGAACCGGTCGATTTTCGGTACCGAAATTGTTATCAATTGGTACTGGCCTATTGGATATTTTGTGGTAGGGTCAAGTATGGACCATAACAATGGATTGAACATTTATTTGGTTTTGGATTATTTGTTTTATCAAATTTTGATTGGTCCTTTGACTTTTCCTTATTTCTCCTCCAATTGCCAAGTGTTCCTTCATTTAATGCATTGTTATCCATGCATTTTCGGTGACTTCTTTACAAAGGGATGAAAAGATGAGTCATTGCTTTTAAAAACCAAATCATCCAAACCCTCTTCATTTGTTCCTCTCCATCGATTTTTTGTTCTCTTTCTTTAAAGTTTCCTTCCTCCCATCTTAAGCATTCTTCTTCCTTACAAGCTTGCAAACTTACACCTTCTACCCGCTTATCTTGATGATAACCATGCATGGGATGGAGAAGAAGTAGGTAATTGGAAAA